>CM062293.1:339149069-340349069 GCA_031216915.1 Pictodentalium vernedei
AAAATGGGCACGCTCCACTGATTTCTACTGGATTTATTCCCCTTTTTCGACTTAAAAAATACAGTTTTTGTGTTGTCCGGATGATAACTTTAGTTAGGATCATTTGATTGAAACGAAATTTAGTATGCCGCTTATTTAGGTGGAAATGCAGGTCAAGTTCGAAAATGGGCACGCTCCACTGATTTTTACTGGATTTATTCCCCTTTTTCGACTTAGAAAATACGTTTTTTGTGTTATCCGGATGATAACTTTACTTTGGATCATTTGATTGAAACGAAACTAAGTATGTGGTTTAATTGGTTGGAAATACAGGTCAAGTTAAAAAATGGCCATGCTCTGCGAACAAATTGCATCCTAACAGCTCCCTTGAATTTGCCATCTTGGTCGGGGGACCGGGCGTTGCCCTTGTTGCTTTTGTAATGGGAGGGGCAAGATTTTTGGTGCCGTCCAAAAATTCTATTTTCTTAACCGATGGTCTTATTTGAACCAAATTTGGTTTGTGGTATTATTGAGTCATAAGTACTTGATTTATGCAAAAAAATTTGTTCACGTAACCCCATGGGAACCCTAGAAACAAAAAATAGAATTTTTTCAAACGACCATATTTCCCAAATCGCACGGAACAAAGAATTGTTATTTGGTT
Source organism: Pictodentalium vernedei (assembly GCA_031216915.1). NCBI lineage: Eukaryota > Metazoa > Mollusca > Scaphopoda > Dentaliida > Dentaliidae > Pictodentalium > Pictodentalium vernedei. Next base: position 339,149,713 of record CM062293.1, read on the forward strand.
TGAAGCATCCTTAGGACCAGTAGATTTGAATGGTGAAAAATAATTGCTATCTTCTTTAATAGGTAATATCTAATTTTCCAATTTTATTTATTTCATCACTTTATATTTTATTTATACTTAATTCAGCTACTTTCTTTAACAATGGCAAGAAAAGGACAGAGGCATCAGAAGCAGAGAGTTGCCCAGTCCGGAACTGGCCAGGAACAATCGTTCCAGGCTTATTCTAGGCTGGTCAAGGCTCTGTTTCAGGTGCTTCAATGTTTGCACCACATTGGGCTATTAGAGCACCATTTGGCAAATCGGGATTTCCCAAAACAGCTTGAGAAGAAAGTAGATGAGTTAGGTGGCTTTCTAAAGCCAGCTCTTCCCACCCCACACATTTTTTCTGTTTTTCGACAGATTAGTGTGGGATGGGCCAATCAAACGTTAAATGCTTTAGTTGAGCATTATAAGATGAATTAAAACCAGTTGAAGTCTAAGATAACTTTGGCTATGCGACCACCTCCTGGACTCGAAAAAATAGACTTCAACAGCGCTTCGGCGCGTGCCTTGATCTGGGCTAAAAAGAACTTTAAAAATAAGTTGACAGATAAGACGATTTCGGCTTATGAGTCTTACATTTCGGAACTTCGCCCAGCGTCTGGAGTAAGGAACAATACGGGAGGGAGCAAGCAAACTCCGGCCCGTGTTGTCCCTCTACCCCAACGCGAAAAGCAAAATAAGAAAAGATCAAGGCAAAGCACTTCTCCCTCTTCTTTTCCTTCTACTTCTTCTTTCTCTCAGAGTAAGCCCCTCAATTTGCAAACATCTCCGGTCCATATTGTGACTGAAGATGCTCGCAAATTGAGTAACGCTGTCTCGCCTCGTCTTGCTCCTCTACCTCCTACTCCTCCTCAGCCTTTCTTCTCTGGTTCTCCTAGTGCTCTCACTAGAACTCCTCCTCCTCCTTCTGTTTCTTCTCCTACTTCTGTTTCCTCTCCTGCTTCTGTTTCTTCTCCCCCTTCCCCTGCATCTAGTGTGGTTCAACCAGGTATATCGTACTCAGAGAAAGTCAAATCACCGAGCCGCAACTCGGGCCGCTCATTTGATTCTAAATTCTCCCAGTTTCGGCATAAAAGCGGAGTTAATTTTGACAAAAGGAATTGGCGCCTCCCCGATGTTTGTAAAAACATCCTTATGATTGGAAGTTCAAATTTAGGACGCATTGATCGAAATCCCCATCCGGACATCCAGGTGGAGTGTTACCCCGGCGCCAAATTCAATCATCTGCGCTCTATGTTTAAAGGGCACAGGGGCCAGTCCAGTCCCCCAAAAATATTATTAAATATTGGCGTGAATTCTCGAAGCGATAATTCTGATCTCGTAGTTAAGCAGTTGCGGAATATGCTTAGCGATATCAGGGTCAAGTTTAGATCAGCAAAAATTTATTTCGCTGAACTAAACTTTTCGCAAAAACTCCCTCAGGCTGAGAGGAGAACCCTGAGCATCATCAACGAAACCATTCGGAAAGTGAAGGACGTTAACGTTATACCTAAAATTGATGACGCGAAGTTTGATGTTGCTCAGGATTTAATCCATTGGACCACGAGAACCGCCAATATTATGTACGATCACTGGTTGAACCACCTAAATTTAAACTAAGTAAAGGCAAAGGTAACAGCCGCCTAACAGATGTGGGATTAGGAACTAATGTGGTTAACCTGTCTGGCACCAATGACCTAACAACCCAAGAGAAATCTCTTTTAGATCGCGGTTTAACTTTTGTACCAGCACCAGAGCCTAAAACTGATAACCAAACAAATTTACCATCATACAACTGTAATTTTCTTAGGCAAATGAAATTAGCAGACCGCTTTAGAAACTCCAGCGGTCGGAAACTTCCTTTTACAGAATCATCTGGTTGGTCACCTCCAGATAGTGAAGTAGATCCCGAAATTATTGAGGCAAGCAAACGAATCATCCAAAAGGTGTTCAGCATGAACATACTCTCCGATAAAGACAATTTAACAGCTGGTGAACGGAGAGCCCTCACGAAACTTCGAAAAAATAAGAAATTAGTAATTAAACCAGCCGACAAAGGTGGGTCGGTAGTTGTTCTATCTCGAGATAATTATATAAAGGAAGCCATGAGACAACTCAGCAATACTAAACATTATAAGAAAATAGATTCACTTATTTGGCCTAGTAATATCGAAAAATTCAATAAGATCTTAAAATTTCTCCTCGACGAAGGTCACATTACCAAAAAACAATTGAAATATTTAACAGCTAAGCTCAGTGCTCAAACAAGACAATTTTATATCCTACCAAAGATCCACAAGGACCGTTCTTCATGGACGGATGACTTAACTCCACCCGGGAGGCCAATTGTATCAGATTGTAATTCGGAATCTTATGCGATCTCGGAATTAATTGATTATCATCTGAAACCTATAGCAAATAGACATCCGAGCTATCTAAAAAATACACAGGATTTCCTGTCAAAAATTTCGAAATTGAAAATATCAAAAAATGCAATTCTGGCTACTTTGGATATCGACAGTATGTATACGAACATTGATATTGATAAAGGTGTTAAATCAGTTAAAAATGCATTTGAAAAATATCCGGATGCGAAACGCCCGGATGAACAAATTTTGGATCTTTTAGAGCTGAGCTTAAAAGGTAATGACTTTCAATTCAATGGAGAATATTTTCTACAAATAATGGGTTGTCCTATGGGCAAAAGATTCAGTCCTAATTTTGCAAGCATTTATGTAGCGGAATGGGAGGAAAATGCCTTAAGCAAATGTGCAAAGCATCCTCTCGTATATCTCAGGTATTTAGATGACATTTTTATTATTTGGGAACATTCAAAAGAAGATTTTGATGAATTTTTAGAAATTTTGAACAATCACGATCCAAATATTAAATTGAAAGCTACTATCAGTGAAAATTCTGTTGATTTTCTCGATGTGACCGTGTATAAAGGCAAGCAATTTCAGGCGTCCGGTCATTTAGATTATAAAGTGTATTTTAAACCAACTGATTCACATCAATTGTTGCACACAAAATCATTTCATCCTCAACATACATTTAAAGGTATCATCAAATCACAACTCATTCGTTTCCACCGCAATTCAAGTGATAAGGTAAATTTCAATGAGGCTTGTTCTACTCTATTTGGCGCCCTCAGATCGAGAGGGTACCCGCTGCGCCTCTTGCGTAGCCTGAAATCCCAAACCCTGTAAAAGCTCGAAAGTCCAGCTGAAACTACCGATTTCGAACCACTGAAGATTGAACACAACAGACCGTTGCAGAATGGTAGTGGCGCGGTATTTAATTGCAAAAAGCCTCGTTGTAGACTGCATACTTTTATGCCTGATCAGAAAGAGGAATTTTCCTCCGAACAAACGAAAAATCATTATCAGATCCGTAACCCCCTCCATTGTGATTCACCAAACATTATTTACCTTATCACTTGTAAGCGATGTCGGAAACAGTATGTTGGTCAAAGTCAAAATCCTTTTCGAGAACGTGCTACTAGACACAAACAGGATATAAAACATAATGCTGATGCCCCAGTAGCACAACATTTTAACCTTCCTGGCCATTCTTTGGACGATTTCGAAATCCATCCTATTGAACAACCACCAATTAAAGACACATTAGAAGAAACGGATGAATTTAGAAAAAAACGTGAAGCTTTTTGGATCAATACGCTTCAAACCCTCTGGCCATTTGGTATGAACATATCAGAGGGCGAATGCGAAAGGAGGTCCATCATTCCTTTCACTTTAACGTACAACAGAATGAATATCGAAATAGCAAAAATGTTAAAAGATGAATTCAACTTTACCAATGCTAAATTAAATGAACCTTTTAATCTTCGACCTGTCATCGCCTATAAGAAAAACAAAAGCTTGCGTAACATCCTTGTAAGGACTAAATTAGAGCCCATCAATGAATAACATCAATTTTTGCCAGTCAGTTTAACCCGTTCCTAAGCTCATCACTTAGTTTAAATCAATTTTATGTAATTTTTTGTCATGTTTGAAACCCATCAGGGTTCAGTAAATGAAAACAATTTTTCGGCGGCATATTAAAAGAAAAAAACGTTTCAGTAGGAAATGTCTGTGCCAGTGCGATTTTTTAACCTCAAACACACACACACACACACAGAGGCAATTATTCCCAAAATGCATTTTGAAGGATTGGGAGTTATTACATGCAAAAAAAAAAGAAAATTGACTCCTATAGCCCAACATTGCTTTATGTGCTGCATCTTTAATCCTTTACCCAACACAAGTTGAAGCCAACAGTACAAATTACTTTTCTGAAACATCAGATTTTTTTCATTTTTTACTTCTAACCATGGCTTATTAGTCCTTATTGGAACAAGCTCATCAAGTTTGTTCCATTAATAGGTCATGAGGTATGTTTTGAAGTAGAGAAATAAAAAAATAAAATTTGAACAGCAAATTTTGTATATCATGAGTGCAGATATGGCAGATTCGTTAGGTAAACAGTTAACAAAAAATGGCTCTGACTGTTTTGCGTCTAAGCATTGCCATTGCTGGGACAGTCGGGCTGCATGTGTGACATCACTCTAGTGTTTATTGAAATTAACATGCCCAGTCCCATAGGGATGGGGTGGGGGTAAATGCTCCAAAATTCTTTACAAATCTTCTCATGAACCAATGGGTACAATGGTATGGAGCTTCCTTTTGAGGTGTAGAATCACTGTTTGTTGAAACGAAGTTTGTGGAGCAATATTTGTCCCCTGACCCTTCGGGGGACTATTGTAATCAGCAGTGTCCGTCCGTCTGTCCGTGTGTGCGTCCGTCCGTCCGTCCGTCCGTCCGTCCGTCCGTCCGTCCGTCCGTCCGTCCGTCACACCCTTGTCCGGATGATAACTTGAGTTTGGATGATTTTACTGAAACTAAATTCGGTATGTGTCTTACTTGGGTGGAAATGCAGGTCAAGTTCGAAAATGGGCACGCTCCACTGATTTCTACTGGATTTATTCCCCTTTTTCGACTTAAAAAATACAGTTTTTGTGTTGTCCGGATGATAACTTTAGTTAGGATCATTTGATTGAAACGAAATTTAGTATGCCGCTTATTTAGGTGGAAATGCAGGTCAAGTTCGAAAATGGGCACGCTCCACTGATTTTTACTGGATTTATTCCCCTTTTTCGACTTAGAAAATACGTTTTTTGTGTTATCCGGATGATAACTTTACTTTGGATCATTTGATTGAAACGAAACTAAGTATGTGGTTTAATTGGTTGGAAATACAGGTCAAGTTAAAAAATGGCCATGCTCTGCGAACAAATTGCATCCTAACAGCTCCCTTGAATTTGCCATCTTGGTCGGGGGACCGGGCGTTGCCCTTGTTGCTTTTGTAATGGGAGGGGCAAGATTTTTGGTGCCGTCCAAAAATTCTATTTTCTTAACCGATGGTCTTATTTGAACCAAATTTGGTTTGTGGTATTATTGAGTCATAAGTACTTGATTTATGCAAAAAAATTTGTTCACGTAACCCCATGGGAACCCTAGAAACAAAAAATAGAATTTTTTCAAACGACCATATTTCCCAAATCGCACGGAACAAAGAATTGTTATTTGGTTTGAAGCATCCTTAGGACCAGTAGATTTGAATGGTGAAAAATAATTGCTATTGGTTTTGTTAGGGTGTTCTGTAGGGGGCTTCGACAAATGCTGAGTTGGCACATTTGCAAAAATGTTTTAAAATTTTTCAGAACCACTGGTTAGAATATTTTTATTATATTTGGTATGCGGCATCCATAGGGGGGGGGGGGGGAGGGGGGGGGTCAAATACAAGTTTGTTAAAATGAAGCCCCTTGGTTCATTTTCAGGTTCAATGCAAGAGTCCAAATTTTTAACTTAGGGCAGTATGGGAAATAATCTTTTTCAGAACCACCAGTCAGAATGCTTTCATATTTGGTATACAACCTCTCTAGGGAGGTCAGATTCAAGTTTGTTCAAATCGGGTCCCTGGGTTGATATTTGTGCTCTGTTGGAGCCAAAAGTTACACCTAGTGCTATATGAGGGAATTTCTTTAAAAACCTTGTTCAGATTCACCAGTCAGAATCCTTTCATATTTCGTATACAATGTCTCTAGGGGAGTGAGATTCAAGTCTAATCAAATCAAGTGCCTGGGTTAATATTTGGTCTCACTATGGTAGCCCAAATTTTAACTTGGTGCAATATATATCTCTGAGGGAGCCCAACTTTTAACTTAGTTCGATATGAGGAATAATCTTTAAAAATCTTCTTCAGATCCACCAGTCAGAATCTTTTGATATTTGGTATTCAGCATTTTTAGGGAGGTCGGATCTAATTTTGTTGAAATCAAGTCCCTAGGTTAATATTTGGGCTCCCTTTTTGAGCCCGAATTTTAACTTAGTCCAGTGTGAGGAATAATCTTTAAAAATCTGCTTCTGGAGATACAGTTAGAATCTTTCGATATTTGGTATACTTCATCCTTGAGGGTTCAGATTCAATTTGTTCAAACAAAGTCCCTGGGTTGATATTTGTGTTCCCTCTGCAAAATTTACCATTTTTCAAAACTGGTAATATTCTCAAAATCTTCTTCTCCAGAACCACCAGTCAGTATCTTTTGGTAATTGGTATACAACATCCTTCAAGTTTCAGTCAAGTCCCAAGGTTGATATTTGGACTCCCTAGTTTTCCATTACTGAAAATCTGTGCATTATTTCTGTGGTAACATCCCAATACTAGAAAAAAATCATCTGGCATGGACAGCAGAGTTACAAATAATTAAATAACATCATTCCGCTGTTGTGTTAACTAGCCATAGATGGTAATTAAATCCTTCTTTAAACAATTTTGGTCAGGTGGGCCCCTCAGTCCCCATGGGGCCTCTTGTTTACTGAACTGCAGCTTTTCAGTTTGAATGGATATAATTTTTAGCTCAACTTTGGCGAAGCCAAATTTGAGCTTATGCCATGGCCAGTCGTCTGTCTGTCTGTCAACAATTCAATACGGCTCGGGCTAGAGGCCGTATTTATGACCCGATCTTTACGAAACTTCTTGGGTACCTTTGTTATGACCGTGGGACGGGAACGAGTGTTTTGGGGTCCGATCCAAAATTCAAGTTGGCCGCTGGCAGCCATTTTGTACAAAATTAGGTGCAATCAGATTTTTGCACAGAACTTCCATATGAAAGCGCTGATTTGAATAATTTTTTGTATGAATGTTTAGTACCATGGGATACATCACATATAATACAGGTTTTTTTCTCGTACAGAAATTATGCAAATTAGATGAACTTTGATTTTTTTTTACGGCTCGGGCTAGAGTCTGTATTTATGAACCGATCTTCACGAAACATCTTGGGTACCTTTGTTATCACCTTGGGACGAGATCGGGTGTTTCTGGGTGCGGTCTAAAATTCAAGATGGCTGCCAGTGGCCATTTTGTACTGAAATTAGGTCTAATCAGTTTTTTGTTCACAACTTCTATACGGCTCAGGCTAGAGGCCGTATTTATGAACCGATCTTTACGAAACTTCTTGGGTACCTTTGTTATCACCGTGGGATGAGATCGAGTGTTTTTGGGTGTAGTCCAAAATTCAAGATAGCCACCAGCAGCCATTTTGTACCAAAATTAGTGCAGTCAGTCTTTTGTACAGAACTTCTGGATGAAAGTTCTGATTTGAATAAATTTTTGTATGAATGTTTAGTAACATGGAATACATCACATATAGTACAGGTTTTTTTCTCGTGCAGAAATTATGCAAATTAGATGAACTTTGATTTATTCAGTGCTACTTATACACTGTAAGTGCACATGTCAATACGTCTCGGGCTAGAGGCTGTACTTATGAACTGATCTTCACAAAACTTCTTGGGTACCTTTGTTATCACCTTGGGACAAGAACAAGTGTGTCTGGGTGCTGTCCAAAATTCAAGATGGCTGCCAGTGGCCATTTTGTACCGAAATTAGGTCCAATCAGTTTTTTGTCACAACTTCTATACAGCTCGTATTTATGAACTGATCTTCACGAAACTTCTTGGGTACCTTTGTTTTCACCTTGGGACAGGAATGAGTGTGTTTTGGGGTGCCTTTGTTATCACTGTGCTATGAGAACAAATATTTTGGGGTTCAGTCAGACCCACTCTGGGACTCAAAGATTTCTTTTCTAGTTTAGCATCTGACTGTCACCCACCTTTACAATACTTTACCTATACATTTGTTACAGGCTACGGTCAGTATTTATGTACAGACCGTTACAATACTTTATATGTACCTTTGTCATCAGGTCATTACTTAGATGTTTGTCATTGTTGTGTCACATACTATACATGTACATGCCTTAACAAGTTGAGCTACAGTGTCATTGACACTTTCATTTGTCATGTTATCATAAAAAGATTATGGTTAGTGCAAAAAATTAGGGTCAGTCAAACTTCGGGAGTCATACTTGACTGATCAGACCTACAGTTAAAACTAGAAGTCCTGTCAAGAACTGTGCGCTTATCTGGGCTTAATTGCACGTAGGAATTGTGTGCAATTGCCTTATCAAATGGCTTCCAAAAGCACAGCAGGTTCTCCTGGTTACTCATAGCAAACACAGGCAATGTTTCTGCCAATGGACCTCCAGGTTACCCGGAGGTCCATTGGCTGAAACGTTGCTTGTGCACAGGCAATATGTACAGAATTTGATACCCTCACTATGGTCATAACGCGCAGATCAACATGTTATATGTGCGTGTTTCATGACAGGACTTCCAGTTTTAACTGTAGTTATCCAATCTAATCAGCTCTGATTCCATATCCCGGACATATTACATGCAGTCAGTGATACTTGTGGGCCCTAAATTGCCTCAAAATGTTTTCACAGGGTCTCTTATAGGGCGAGTTGCCAGGTTACTTTAAGAACTCCAATTCCAGGGACTTCTAGAGATCTCTGACAGTTTGTTAGGCACCACCTATCTTTTGGGTTCCCTGAAATTATGATGTAGTTGGGGTATGGGAATGTATTGGCTGACATCTTTTCACTACCAGTTCCATTTAATGCCTTGAAAACTAATTACATGGACTTGATTAATGAAAATAGTATTTTTATACTAATAACCAATGGCCCAGACTAGCTGGTGCAAACTCGATATTATCAAGGGCCAAACACAAATTTTGAACTCCCCAATCCCCAAAATTTGCATACATTACCGAAAATCAAAAGTCCTATCTGGCCATCCATACTTATACCATCTGTGCATGCACAGTAGTGAGGAAGAGACTGGAATTGGTGCCAACATCATTCTTTGTTTGGCCCTAAAGTCAGTAACAATGATGTGACATCTGTGCTTTAAAATCGCCTTTTTTCAGGATGCCAGACACAAATCAATGCATAAATTGATGGATCCAAGGCTGTAAATGGATGATGGGAGTGAACAACAGTGGTTTCAAATGTTCAGGGCTGTAACTTTATAATAATTATAAAAATTATTTCAAGTTTCCCATTTTCGGGACATACTCCTGATGTCATCATTCTTGAAAATGATTAATCCACTGTTTGTTAAGTGTTCCTTCCCTATCCTTCCATGAACCCCTCCTGTTAAACTCCTAAGCTTTTTGGCTATTTTTTATTGAAATTTTATTAAATTTCTTGGGAGTTTAACGTTTATTACAGAATATTTATTCTGTTTATCCCCATGGTTAAGTCCTCACCCTAGGGGTGTTAGGTCGTTTTTTGGTCTGGTCTTGCATCTTCTATCCGATGTATTGTTTTGTCTTCGTATGAAGATCTAGCTTTGCATCTGGTAGCATTTAAATTAGTTACTGACTTTGGGCCTTTTTTGTGTGCCTGATGTCTTGTTTCCGGTTTTATCCTTTGAAGTTGTTTACATTGGCAACATCCTCAAATATATGTAGTATTTTATATTATATTGCTGTAGAATTACTGTAGGATACATTGATTATTATTCAGGTAGTGTAGCTCATAAAATTTGGATTTTGTCCACACTTAGGCTCTATCGGGATGCCCTTGGGCTCATAATCTTCCCTTTGGGAACTTAGGCATTTTCTCAAAATATTTTAATTTTGATTGCTATTATTCATGTATCTTTATCATATATTTTGTTGTGGAATTTGTAGGAGTGCTATCAACTTTGTCTTTTGATTGTAATTATCAAAGCTTACTGCTCGAAATGCAAGGCGAGGAAGTCTTCCTTGCATTTACATGCTTGTTGCCTTGCCTGTAGTCGGTGCACTCCTGTGGATTCTTGTCCTACTTGTGTACATTGGGATGACAGACGTTGGAGACGGGTGTCGCAGTACATCGTTGGCGGTGAGGTTCCTATGCCAGAGCTCTTACCACAAAATAATTCGAGTTTTTCAGTTTGTTTTTCACAGGAACAAGAACATGGTGATTGTGTTGTGACACCCACCCAAGTGTGCTACCGTCGTCGTGCTCTGATGAGCAAATAGAAGAGCTAGCTGCAAGGTGCTCATGAATATAAGCAAGGGATAAGGCCTCTAGTTAGTGTTCTTAATCCTTTGCAAGCAGCTAGCTCGACCGGTGAAGCGGTTATTCCATTCGTGGGAGCCGTGACACCAGGTAAGTCCATTGCGGTCGAGGCAAGTGTATATTTGGGTAGAGCGAGCACCTCCAAAACTAAAGCTCACTCAGCGACGAAGGAAATAGGGAGGAACCCTGCAAGTTTCTCTTAGGGAGGCTTGGCGATGTCTGATAGACCGTGAGCAGGAGAGCCCTGTCTCTAACCCACACACGCCGCTCGGGATGCCCCTTCTAAACTGTAGCCAGTGTCGGCTACATTTACAGCTTCTTCCTCAGGCAGATATATCACACATGACCGCATACTAGCTACCCGACATCGGATATCCAGGCAGTCGCCAGAAGAAGTATCCAGTCTTCGCCCGTGAAGTCGGCCCATTCGGTAGCTAGTGATCCGAGATTTCAATCATGGGGACGTTCGGAGTAGATATCTACATCCGGATCTTCGTCCCAGGAGCAGCAAGCGGCGTAAATACGGAAGCCAGCTGCTCCTCAACCCTCGGTAATGGACTTGCTGTTGCAGATTGCTCAGCTAATCACAGCATCTCAGCAAGTGCAAGAGCAGCTTTCCGCAGACTCTGGTGGTGAGCTGTCGGACAGTGCTGGGTCGGTCAGTCATCTGCACTCACCGAACGTCACAGCTGAATCAGTCAGATGGTGAAAGGGACAAGGAAGAGGATTACCCTTCCCTTTCGGAACAGCATATGGTAGCGATTAATTTTATTCATCAATACTATCCTGACTTTGTTCCACCTGATCAGCAAGCTGCAACTACTAGAGAGAAAATGCTGTCGTCTCTGGACGCTGTTTTTGTGCGAAGGAAAGAGGATGTTCTTTTCTTCCCGAAACAGTCTCGACAGGAGTCGGAGGCCTTGGGGCTATGTTAAAGACGTCATATTCAACCTCTCTAGTGCTAAGAGGAAGGCGATTTCTTATCGACATCTTCAATAAATATACCGTTCCTTGGACCACGTTCTTTTAAAACAGTTGGAGAAGATGTCCAGAGAGCTCCTCTGCGTTTAGATGAGCAGGCCAGGGATTTAGATATGTCCCAACCTTCATCATTCATTATATCCTCGGAAGTGATGGAATGTGCTATTTCATCCAATAGAGCGCATCTGGACGCGATGTCCTATGCAGATCACCTCACCAGAGCTATGGTGCAACGTCTTAATGGGAAGGAATTTGAGAACGTTTGTTCCTGGCTTTGGGTTCTTTCCAGGGCAGTCATGTACGCCACATACAACTCCGCCATGACAGTGGGAATTTGGAGTTGATCAGATGTGATGCTGCCCTTGCATCGTCATCACTTATAGATGACAAGGTGAAAAGCTCTCTCTGAGTTGCTCCGGTCTCCGGACATCCTCTTTTTGACGACAAGCTTTCGGTAGTCTATGAACAGGCTACAAAGAAAGCTTCCAGTGCACTGTTACTGAAATCTGCGTCTCAACAAAGCGCTTCAGCAGACTGGGGAAAGCTGTTCTACTTCAAATCAACTAAAGGGAACTCCTCACAAGGGTACAAGAAACCCTCTTTTACTTACTCCGGAGGTCGTCAGTATAGCAACTCGTGAAAGGGGCACAGGTCTGATCGAGACTGTAGGTCAGACGCGCCTAAGCCGACAGGACAAGGTTCTTTGTGGGGAGGACGTAGTTTCTCCTCCCGTAAGTCTCATAAGTTGTGCAGGTGATGGACAAGACCTCTATTGCTTGCCAGTTGGCGGATGGTTATGAATCTTCGCGAGAAACTGGATAGAAGTCACGGAAGTTCAGTGGGTGAGAAGTGTAGTCTCGGAAGGCTCATTCCGAGCAAAAACTCCCACTTTCAAGATGTCCACGTTGGACAAATCTTCCGGTTGATCATTTCAAAAGAGAGTCTCTCTTAGCGGAGGTACAGGCTCTCTTATTAAAGGAAGCAATAGAGGTCGTCGAGAAAAAGACTTCTGTTGCTTTCCACTTTGCGGAAGGTTATCAACCTCGCAAAAGTGGATGAAAATTACGGAAGATCAGTGTATGAGAATGTAGTCTCGGCAGGCCTGCGGCTATCAGTCCAAGCAAAGCTCCACTTACAAGAAGTACGCGTTGGACATATCTTCCGACAAATTCTTCCTAGAGAGTCTCCTTGCTGAGGTACAGGCTCTCCTATTGAAGAAAAGCAATAGAGGTCATCAAAATATTCTGCAGGTTTTTTCAAGTCACCTGTTTCTCGTCCCGAAGCCAGACAGATAGTGCATAGATACAGCGGTCTTGTTTGGAATAGAGCCATTAGAGGGAATAAGTACATCTTTTCCCTCTCGGTGATGTATTCCTTGGTGTCAAGACATTTAATGCCATTGTGGACGCCATAGTAGCTTTATGTACTGTTACAGTTGTCTTTTCTTATACTTAGTGGCTAGTGATGTAAGTCTCCATTTAGTGAGCTTACAAAGGCTGCATGTGACACAGATATGTCTTCACATAGACGAAGACTCATAACAGCATAACTATCTTGAGATTACTATCTCTTTGGGAATTATGGCTGTTGGAATAGCAGCTCGTCATTCCCTACCTTGCGCGATGATGGTTGTAAGTCTCCGTTTAGTGAGCTTGCCTGGAGTCGGTCAGACGTGAGGGAGCCCTGCAGTTCCTATACTATTTGATTACTAACACAAGAGCGATTCAAGTAATGTGGGAGAGGGTGGTTCGATAGGAAATATTTGTCGACCCCACCACCCCCCCCCCCCCCCCCCCCACCCCACCTCCACCTCCACCAATGTGTTCAGAGGCGATTACAGGGCAGGACGTTTTCTTCCCGTAAGCCTCGTATGCATTCAAGTATGTGCATGCCTTTCATGGCTCCTCAATTGGCGGCTGGGTCGTGTTCTAATGGCGACCTCATGGACACATCCAGTATTTAGTTGGTTTGTTTCCTGTGGTTGTTCGTTTATAAGTCATATACGAGCATATGATTCCTTTCAGTTCCTGCTTACACTTGTATCACTCGGTCATACCGTGGATACAGGCTGTATTCAGATGAGTGGATGCAAGATTTCATCTTTCTCCGAACAGTCATTGGTTGCTACGGACCTAGGAAACAATGATTTATTTCGGGGACGGTCCATGACGAGTCTGTTAATCATAGCTCATTCCATGTTCTATATCCAGGTTTCTACGAGATACGGTACACATTCTCGAATATTTGCACAGTCCAGTTGAAGTTTTATGAGTGGAATTAATTGTACACCTGAACGGGGTTGCCTGTTGGTTGCCTTAGAAGCGTGTTCGCTTTTCAGATACTTTCCGTTGGGATTCAGTTGGACAAGTGTATGGTTGTACGGTCCTTGGTTCGAATCCCACCTGCGGCAACCGCGTTGTGTCCTTGGGCAAGACACTTCACCCCCATTGCCCATGTGGGGGCACAGTGACACTGTGCACTAAGGCATACTGCACGCCGATGGTGCACCTGCCTACAACCAATGCTAACCCTGCTTGTGTGGCCTTAGTATGTTGGCGAGCTGACAGTTGCTTGCTGTTGCTTGGTGGTTCTCTCCAGCTTCCTCCACGCGTAAAACTGTCGTGGTCATGATTAGCCATTGTGCAGAAATATGTGTAAATTATGTAAATTATTATATGTAAATAAATATAGTATAGTTGTACAAGTTATATCACCGGTTTTCGACCTATCTACGTATTCCGACTCCGGTATACGTTAGAAGCGTGCTCTGTTAATTACCGGGATCGCCACGATAGCCTTTGCTTCTGAAGAGGCGTTAAACACCAATAATTAATAATAATTAATAACTGGGTGCCTGTTGGGCTAATATGTATTGATTTGGTACCGCTTTTCACTGATTCCAGAGCGCTCCCCTCTTTGTTTTGAAGAATATTCCTTCAAAAAAAAAGGGGGGGGGGGGGGGGGGTATATGGCTATATTTCTTCATCTCCTCCAGCTTGATAAGTGTGCAACTATGAGTGAAGGTGTTTTGTCTGTAGGTTATTACTGATCCAGGATACAGCTTGTTTATTATTTATATATAGCGTGTGTTTGTGGGGATTAGTCTCTCACTCTCGAATACTCCATCCTAATTTAAGGGGCTTAGTCTGGACTAGCCTCAAAATTGGGGGCTCGTTACACCCAATTAATGTAATCATTCATGCTAAGATTACGGAATTATTGGATATGGCTCCTTATTTATGATATGTCTTCTCTATTATTGTATAGAGAGACGTACATGTAATTCCTTTTAAATTTAATCACCTTTCACCTTGGAATGCAGGCTTAGGCTACATTTGGTCTGCTAATTCTTAAGTCCTATGCCCTCCTCCTTTTTACGATTCAGCTAGTCTGGGCCATTGGTTATTAGTATAAAAATATGATAAATTTAAAGTAATTTGTATATTTTTTATACTTACCAATGGCCCTCCCATGAGTGGGCACTTATACCTCCCCGCTGAGTTATTATTTAGTACGCTCATCTACAAAGAATGATGTTGGCACCAATTCCGGTCTCTTCCTGACTACTGCGCATGCGCAGATTGTAAAAGTATGGAAGTCCAGATAGGACTTTTAATTTTCGGTATTGTATGCAAATTTTGGGGATGGGGGGGGGGGGGGGGGGGTTCAAAATTTGTATTTGGCCCTTGATAATATCGAGTTTGCACCAGCTAGTCTGTCTGGGCCATTTGTAAGTATAAAAAATATACAAATTACTTTAAATTTATCATTTTCATCCATTGAATTAATTTTTTCAAACTTTGTTCATCTTGAGAATGCATGTGACCTCAGGTTATCCTGAGGCATATAGCGAAAATAGATAAACCAGTTCTGTGTCAGATGACTTCCTGGTCATGAAATGCAGGTGAAATTTCTGGTTGGTAAACATCCCAGGTGTAATGCTTGTCTTGTTCAAAAAGTGATAATTTACATGTTCAATAAATTTTATGTTGATAAATATATCTCCAAGGATACACTGAAACCGAAAAGAAAGTGTAAACAGTATTGAACTGAAAAACTTAAACCCTATGCACACCGATGTCCAAATACTGAAATCTTCATTTAGTTCATTTAGCTCTGTCAAACAATACTGAATTGGTTAAATTCTTTGTTGGATTGTGGGGAAAATCTTCAGGGTAAAGTTTTATTATTTTGACATCTGTGTGCAAAGGGTTAATCCTTATGAATTATATTGTATTCAATGCATCTTGAGAGCAGTGTTGACTTCACAATCTTGGAATGAATACAAATAGCTGAGAACAAAATGTGTTGATAAGAAACACTGCAACCTGCTGCAGAAACGACCATCCAAAGTTTTGACTCCAGCTGTTCATATTAACAAATCACTTCTTAGGTACATCCTTATCCAGTTAATATTCAAACTTTGGTGTCTCATTTCAGTTGCCTAAATCGTGATTTCCATTTATATTGTTGGAAGGTTTTTTGAATACTTTAGAGATAAATTAGATTTACTAACAAACAGTGTAATCAGAGGATTATCTGAGGTTAACCCATTTTTGTTTGTATTTATTTTTCTTCTGCAACAACAAAATTTTTATTTTTTGTTGTTTTCAAGTGTGGTTGAGTAATAGAACTTACCGGTATTTAGAGTTGTTGGCTGTTGTAAATCATTTTGGGTTTTTTTTTATAAATACTTTGGATTGACCGACATCCCTGTGGGAACCCCAGAAAGTGGAGCAGTGATTATTTACTGTGGTAAACAAGTTCTGCTTTACTGGTCAAATAGAACCTGGTAACCAACACCTGGGGTGGAATCTCTCTGCAGTGAGCAGCATGGGTATAAACATTTGGCTAATCTTGACTTCATACCTTTGTTGTGAAATAGCTGACTGTGACCTTAACCCTTTACCTAACGTAACGGCCAAAACCGGCCAGCGCTATTCTCAAAAATCTCCAATTAATTTTCATTATTTTTTTCATATTTTGTCTCAAAAACACAGGTTATGACCCCTCATTGGAACGAGCTCGCCGAGCTCGTTCCAACGAGGTGTCATAACCTGTGTTTTTTAGACAAAAAATGAAAAAAAATAGTTATTCAAGAATTATTTTTGCAAGTGTCGTCTGCTTTTCATGTTAGGTAAAGGGTTAAACACCAATGAAAAAAAAAATTGCCGTATAGTTGGTGAGGGTGTATTTGAAATCAGTTGGCCTCATGGGTGCCCCAGGAAGTAGAAAAGTTCTAGATTATTGAGGTACACATGTTCTGTTTTACTGGCTCAGTTTGACTAATATTTGTGTGAGTACAGTAAAGTGGGCACAATAGTTATAAGCAATTGGGCAAACTTGAGTTCATACTTCCATTACAGTTATGATGTCATCATTTTCTCAAAGGAAAAATGTATCTATGACAGATAACTCATTCTTCCCTCTTTTAACTGATAAAGAAATTACATGTACATTCAAAGGGTTAGATGATATCTTGTGATACAATATCTAGTTTTTATCCCCCCTCCCTTACCCCCCACATGAGTTATCTCTCTCCCCCTTCGTCAAGGTATGATTTTGAGGAAAGCATCGAAAAAATGAATTTAAAAAATGGTGAGGTTGCGTTCAGAGGGGAGGGGACTGTATCTGTGCACTTGCAATTAATTGTAGGTCACTTGTAAATAATAATGTGAATGAACTGGGGTCAGAACATTATTGTGTTGCCTTATTGGAGAGTATTTTGGGGGTGGGGGTGGAGTATGGGGGCAGGCATGGTTTAGTCAATCTTGTCAAAGACTTTGAATTTCCTTTTCAAAATGCTTTTACCTTCCTATGATTGTCCCTGATGGTTCCTGGAAATATTCAGCCCAAGCTCTGAAAATTAATAAAATTTAAAAAAGATACTCTTAGTCTCTTACCTACCTGGAGCTTGCCCTGAAAATACCTGCCAAGTTGTCCTGACTGGAAAGTGTTGTGGCCCTCAGATTTACTTCCTATCTCATTCACCCATGAGTTAAAATGTTTGTGAATAACTACATTATTATCTCTGAATATTTTTGTTAAATAAAAGGAGGGTGAAGTTGGGACTGTGAGTGTAATATTTTTGATTCTCCATTTGAGTGCGGTGTTGCCAGGTTTTACCTGATTCCCCGATTAGCCCACAGTAAAGGAGGTTGTTTCCCAGATGGGATGTGGGTGTAAAGTCTGTGGTCCCCTCCGACACCACTTCTGTTCATGAACCCATAGATTAGGCCTAAGCCACTTTCATGTGTTGAGTTGTTCATACCCATTTAAATATTTGTGTGGGAGTGCGGTGGCTCTGCAGGTAGAGATGCAGGCTGCAAGCTGAGAGGTCCTCGGTTCGAATCCCGCCTGCGGCAATCGTAATGTGTTCTTGGGCAGTACACTTCATCACAATTGCCCATGTGGGGGCATGGTGGCATTGTGTACTAAGATGCACTGCACTTGTCTTCAAACAATGCTAACCCTGCTTGTGTGGAGTTAGTATGTTGAGGAGTCTTACACTTGCTTGCTGTTGCTCAGTGGTTATCTCTGGGGACTCCGGCTTCCACCACCTGTAAAGCTGTCTGACACGAGGTGACCCTGGCTGTCAAAAGTGTTGTTAAACCCCAATAAATAAATAAATAAAACTTTGCGTTGGATATCATGTTTTTGTGCTCTGAATGCTTTTTCTGTTTGCCCCTTTTTGTTGCTATTTGGTGTGTTTTATTTTAAATTACGATTAAGGTGTCAACCTATGTTATGAGTGAATCGCCTCTGAGTTAACTTTAATGTTACCCAACTGTCCGATGATTTGGAATTTTCCAGAACTTGCATCAAATCTCACCTTCGTATTACATCTAGGGCTGAAACGGTTGGCTGATTTTCACAAACGACTAACCGAGAGCTATAACCGGATAATATCCGTTTAACCGTAGCCATATTTTCACCGAATCTGGGATCAAAACTATAGGAATTGGAAAGCAGTATTCTCAGAAACTATTCCGTAGTGTGTATACAAACGAACATTCGTCGAGTACTCGACAACGTTCATTTGTATACATATTACGGAATAGTATCTGCAGTTACTCAGTACTCACGGAAATTGCTGATCATTAACAAAGTCTTGAACGACAAAGTCGATTATTTCTCAATTTCTACAGCACTGCTTCGAGGTGTAATCTATCCCAAAGGAGAAGCAGCAGATTTACTACGTTTTAACGGTGGAATGACGATCTCTATCGATATTTCGGATAACCGGTTGACATTTTTTTTAATCGGTTATACAGGTAACCGGTTTCAAATCGGTTATCCGATTAACCATTTCAGTACTAATTACATCATGATAGTTCGATTTAAAGTGCACCGTGCACGTGAAAATACAAAGTCTACTGCCCCAAACTGTACACTTCCATTCTCATCACAAGTTTCAGGGGGAATAGCAATGCTTTTTTAATCGTTAAAATGCACTAACGATCGAGAACCATATTTACCGGTTTAAGATTGAACCAGAAAAGTAACTTGCATTTATTATTTTATCGTCTATGACTGTATAAAAAGTGCTATGACTACTTCCAACTTGTAGTGTACACAGGTCCAGTTTTTTATTGCCGAGGATTGACAGTAAAAGAATCGTGGTTGTACACCATCGGAACAATGAGTCTAATTACTCAAAGCAGCTACCGAATGCTAATCTGCTACTTCACAGAAAGGCGACATATCATCGTCTAAATCTCCTTTTCACAGGATCGCCATGTTTGATTTTTGCCACAGAATTTCACCGGATTATATTTACATTCATCACTCGTTGCACGGGTCGGGTGATTGAGATGGGATACATTTGACTCGCACTGTATATATGATCTGTATTGTATGTCTAACAATGTTATGATTACATTTGGGCCGTGAGCTGCGAAAAGGGACCTTACAGGACATCCAATGAAAACAGAGTAAGACGTCAAAAAGGAACGACGTAAAAATTGTGGGCGTGATCAAATAAGTTTTATAAACAAACGCGGCTTTTTATTTTTTTTCTTTCCATACGAGGAACGCACTGATTTAATGTATTTAATAAATTAAAACTGGTTACCATAACTAAATAAATGTTTTATGTCAGAGATAGAATCAGACTCTCAAAATATTCTCTTGAATTCTGATGAATTGAACAGTTCTTTGCCAACAAAATGGCCGAGGCGACAGTTCAACACGCGTTCTTGACCTTCAAGAAGTCGTGTTGCCTACTGTGTAGCAAACCAGTTTCAGGCGCATCAAATTGTTTGGTTGTTTCCATATGACTTTACATGTTTCCTATTAATCGATGACATTAATGTCATAAAACTCCGAGGTACACAGCATTTTCTGATCAAAATTAACACACACAAAAGATTTTTTTGACAAAAACACGCCGATTTCATTGTTTTCCAAGAGAGTTCGATGGGCTGTCAGCAGACGTGAAACGACTGATTTTTTGCTTCACTCTGTTTTGTTTGACCTGTTTAAATGACGTTTCGTACTCGCTGAATTGTTTACATCAATGAGTGTTTCTATTTTTAAATCACTGTGTGACATCGAAAAGAAAGTTGCCGAGAACTCGTGTTTCAAAATCATCTTTGTTTCCGTCATTTGTTCTGACATGAATTCACCATGTTCATGCAGTAATACCATCTGAAAACCAGTTACAAGTTACAAATTTTATGTGCCTGGAATAAAATTATTTTTAACGTTGGAAGGTTTTTTTTGTTGCTGTTGTTTCTGTTTTTATTTCAAGTTCCGCTGTGGGGTAAAAATGACTAAAGTTGTCTGTTCTGTATTCAAGCTCTACTCTACGTCACTACTAGTCATTACAGTACACATAGATCATACTGACAAAGCCTTGCAGTGTTCTATTTTCTAACAGCATAGGTGGACTGTGATTGTGAAATTAAATGTGATTTGTTTTCTACAGCCCTGGATACAGCATGTCCACAGCCCACATTCTTTACAACCTCAAAAGTCGCAACACCTCATGTCAAGCGCAGTAACGTGTGACCAGTGTCGATGCTACTGGTGGGGGTGAGGTGAAGGGCATTTACCCCGTCCCCAAACGTAGATTTTGCCAGCCATCCCCTTTCTCCCATTCATCACAAACACATTCACACACCCTCTCTAACACAAACATTGAGTCTGCTTTTTGTTTTGTTATTCCCATACACACCCAGCCGATGAACTTATCCAGTAGGGCAGTAAAGAATTACAAGTTCGAATGCAGTTAGCCTACACAGTTGTGAATCTTGCCCTCAAAATATGGGTCGTAGGACCTACCTCATTATTTTCAACGTTCAAAAACTGTGTAAACCTTTAAAAGCCACCAGAATAGTCCGAAAGCACAATTTTTTGTCTGTTTTTTTTTATCTGGGAGGAGAGGTCTGGGAGCTTGAGAAAAAATGAATCACCTCCCCCCCCCCCAAAAAAAAAAATTATGATAAACAAATAGATAAATAAAAATAAAAATAAAACCGTCTAATAAGTCTTCAAGGATTCCTCCTGCCTTAAAAATTATTCATATGCACCTCTACCCCCTCCCCCCAACGCCCCCTCCCCATGGGAAGCATATCATGTCCCCTACTTGCTCCCGCCCCCTCCAGGCAAGATTTTCTAGTGCCGCCCCTGCTTCTGGTCAACTTGGGTAGCTCACAATTGTGTCAGTTTTTCTTTCAATTGGAGCTTTATTAGCTCACCTGACTGAAAGTCAGGGTGAGCTTTTCTGATCACTTTTTGTCCGTCGTCCGTCGTCCGGCGTGAAGGTGGTGTTTGGGTCTTTTTCTTCCAAACCACTGGCCGCATGTTAATGAAATTTCATGTGAGTAGGGGTTATATAGCGGCATTTTGATTTTTGGGCAAATTAGGTTTCGGCTCATATTGAGCAGAGGGGTGGGGCAAAAATGCTCCAATTCTTAAAAAATCTTCTTCTCAAGAACCAGCAATAGCAGAGACTTGATATTTGGTATGCAGCTTCCTTTTGAGGTGTAGACTCAAGTTTGTTCAAGAGAAGTTTGTAGGTCTATACTTGGCGATGTTATGGGAGGAGCAAAAATTTTGGCCCCACCCCAAATTTCTATTTTTTAAACCGAGAGGCCAATTTGAACCAAATTTTATGTGAGGGCTTATTGGGTCATAAGTACCTAATTTATGCAGAAATTTTTTTTCCTGTAGCCCCGTGGGAACCACAGGAGCTAAAAATAGAAAAAAATTAAAACGCCTATATCTCAAAAACTGCACGGCAGTGAGAATTTTTATTTGGTGTGAAGCTTTCTTGGGACCAACAGAAAGGATTGGTAAAAAAAAATTGCTATCGGTTTTATCATAGGGTACTTTTTCGGGACTCTGAAAAAGTGCTGAGTCAGTATTTTTTAACACAGTAGGCAATGGGAAAAAAATAAAGAATTGTTTTCTTCCAAACCACTGCTCTAAAAGCTTTCATATTTTACATATAACATCTTTGGAACATTGATTCACATATTTGTAGAAATCAAATTCCTCGGTCCATATTTGGGTTCCCTATGGGAACCCAAATGTTCAAATTAGTGCAATATGAGGGATATATTTTAAAAATCTTCTTCTTCGGATCCACAAATCAGAATCTTTTGATATTTGCTATGCATCATCCTTAGGGGGGTGAGATTGATGTTTGTTCAAGCCAAGTCCCTGAGTTCATATTTGGACTCCCTTTGGGAACCCAAATTGTAACTTAGTGCAATACGAGGTATATTCTTTTAAAATCTTCTTCTTCGCATCCACCGGTCAGAATCTTTTGATATTTGGTATACAGTATGCTTAGGGAGGTGAGATTCAAGTTTGTTCAAGTCAAGTCCTTCGGCTCATATTTGGTCTCCCTGTGGGAGCCCAAATTATAACTTAGTTCAATATGAGGAATATTCTTTAAAAAAAATTTTTTTTTCAGATCCACCAGTCAAAATGTTTTGATATTTGATGTACAGCATTCTTAGGGGCTGAGAGTGAAGTTTGGTAAAGCCAAGTACCTGGGTTCATATTTGGGCTCACTGTGGGAGCCCAAATTATACCAAAATTTTTATTTTCCAAACCAAAAAGTCGATTTGAACCAAATTTGATATGAGGGCTTATTGGGTCATAAGTACCTAATTTATGCCGAAAATTGTTTTCCTGTCCCCCACGGGAACTGCAGGAGCTAAAAAATTTTTTTCTTTTTAAATGCCCATATCTCCAGAACTACATGGCACTGAGAATTTTTATATGGTGTAAAGCTTCCTTAGGACCGGAAGAAAAAAATGGTAAAAATTTTATCATAAGGTTCTTTTCTAGGACTAAAAGTGCCGAGTCATCATTTTTTAACAGTGTAGCTAATGGGAATAACGTTGAAGAATCTTCTTCTCCCAAAACACTGCTTCAGAAGCTTTTATAGCCCAATGTATAACTTAATTCAGTATGAGAAATATTCTTAAAAAATCTTTTTTTTCTGTTACTCCTGTCAGAATCTTTTGATATTTGATTTTTGATTTTCTTAGAAGTGGCAAATTGAAGTTTGTTCAAGTTCTGCTTTATTGATAAAATTGGGCCCAGTAACCAATTCCTGCGTTGAAAGCCCTGTAAAGTGGGCAGTAATAGGCATAAACGATTGACCAAACCTGATATTATAATTATGCCTCTGTAATGATGTAGCCTTAGAAAGTGACCTTAAATTCCAATAAATAAATAGATAAATTATTGAGTACCCAATATGGGGATCTAACATATGAACACTCTGGGTTACTAAGTAGAGAAAACACTTTTATGTTGAAAAACTGATAATAACCACAAGGCAGAATCCCTTGCTATTTTGGTGATATGACTCGGCCAGTATCAGGTGAGCGCCCTCAGGCCCCGTGGGGCCTCTTGTTAATTTTGTGATCGTGATGCAACGCAGTTATATTTAT
Source organism: Pictodentalium vernedei (assembly GCA_031216915.1). NCBI lineage: Eukaryota > Metazoa > Mollusca > Scaphopoda > Dentaliida > Dentaliidae > Pictodentalium > Pictodentalium vernedei. Next base: position 339,173,107 of record CM062293.1, read on the forward strand.
TTAACAAAATTCAAGTATCTTTCAAAACTTTCCTTCGAAGCTGTTCGAGAAACATTTCTCGGTTCTGGTAATAGTTGCTGGGACCAATAATGTATACCATTTTCCTAAACTAATTTTAAGAAGGGATTTGCGTTTTGCGTAGAAAGTTAAAAAAAAATCCTTCATTTTTTTCCAGTCCTCATAGGAGGTGGGGGAGGGGGGTGCGTCAGCTGTAAACAAAAATACACGAGGCCCAAAATTTAGCCCTTGGAGTCAGAAAAACATTTGCAAGACACTAGGCCCGTGGGGTGCGCCTCCCCCCCCCCCCCCCCCCCCCTTTCCGAAGCCGAACCATTTTTTTCAAATCCACTTTTTCCACATTTATTTCGCTGATAAAAGACCTTTGAGCATTGTTATATCTTTGGTGGTCACTTAAGAACATGATAGGTAAGGTTTTATTTGCTTTGAAAGTTACTTCTTCTGTTTTCATATTTCTCATCAAAATTGGATTTTTTTCACACACACACACACACACAAAATGGCTCAAATTTTGTTTTTAGGTATAGTCCAGGGGGTGGAATGTTGCTTTTTCAGCCTCGTGTATTTTTTTTTTTACAGCGGACCTCCCACTAGTCCTCATGAACTGACGTCCCTTGGTGACAGTTGAGTTCTTTTTCCTGATGAAACATGAAAGAATAATCTTGTTCGAATGATTGGTTGGGTGGTAAGGTAGACTGCATGTAATCTGAAATAATTAGATGATGTGATTTCACAGCAGCATGATCACAAACACACATACCCAACAACAGAGAAGGGAACACCCGTGAGCGGTGGGGGGTGGTGGGGGGAGGGGGGTATCTGTAAAAATAATACACTAGGTCCGAAAAGCAATGTTCTGCCTTGGATTATCCAGAAAAACAGTTTGAGCATAAAAAAATTGTCTTTTTTTGGGGGGGGGGGGGGGGTGCATTTTTTTTTCAATTTTAATGTACGACAACCTTTGAAAAATAACTTTCAAGGCAAATGTAACCGTCATGTTCGTAAACTACAGTCGGCAATCGATAACTCGAAATGGGACGATTCGAATATATGAGATAACTTGAAGTTAGCTATCGGTCCAAGCAATCAGGGACTAGCAATCCCTCTCCACCCCCTCCCAGGAAATATAGACCTTCGCTGTTCTATATTTTTTGGGAGGTGTGGAAGTGGTTCTTTTGTCCAGATTACAAGTGTCTGTGTTCTTGTGTTCAAGGCCTCCAAATTCTTCAAATACATCTGAAGTGCATAACTCGAAGACCGGGATAAGTCGAAGTTATCGGTCGATCCCATAAACTTCGAGTTTCGTCTGTACATGTGAATTGTGATTCTGCAAAACGTGTTAATAGTGGTGTCGAAAAGTACTGAATGGCAACAAAATTTAGAATTGCATGGGAAGACAATCTTGCAGTACATTGTACTTGAAGATAACTTGTTAATGGAAGCTCGAGGCAACAAAATATTACAGATACCTGTCTGTGCATGTATGCATGTAGTGGTTGTTGATCCTGACACCTTGATCCACTTCCAGATTCGTGTTTAGAGCCTCCGACAAATACATTTACTGAAAAATCATAACGCCTCCAATTTTTTTTACGACTACATGTAATTTATTGGTTGATACTGGGAAATTAATAGAGGAAATGTTGTCACCAAGATGAGATACGCGATTGCTCATTCTCACACATTGTTTCTAACTTTAGAGTCCGTATCATCAGTGGCCCCCCCCCCCCCCCCCCCCCCCCCAAAAAAAAAAAAAAAAAAAACTGTCCCGAGACGTCAGGTTACCAAGGGCCGGATACAGAAATATGGGGAGCCTGGGAAGCCTCGAGTAGAAGCTCAATTTTCTCTTACGCTCATAACATCGAGATCCCGAAGTGGTCTGGGCGACGAGCGGCTTAATTGGGGTCTTGTGGGGGTGTGTTACCCCAAGTAAATTTGGATTTCTGGAGGCTCTCATGAAGTTTCTGAAAGCACTCTGAGCTCCAAAATGTGGAACATTTCAACAGGAAAATGGTTATTTCGAACAATATGACAAAAGTCCCTGCCAAATGTGGGGGCTCTTCAAATGTGGGGCCCTGTGCGTCCGCCCATTCTTAAATACGGCCCTAAGGCTACCTGACTGCTCTGGGAATATTTGTTTCAGTTTTTCTTATCGAATAAAGGGATGTGTGACTTATTTGTGGCCTATAACAGCCTCTCCAGACAAAAGGAGTAAAACTTGTGACAGTATATATCAGTCACATTTTTAGGTTTCTTGTATAGAAGTCTCATACAGATCATTAGCTGAACCTAACTTTGATTTAAATACAATTTGCGATTTATGCATTTATTTATTAGTGCCAGCATCAAGGCTTTATCATGACTCAACATAACTATAAAGTCAAGTCTTGCCAACCATTTATGCCTATGTTTCCCACTTACTGAGGGATGGCACCCAGCGGCGTTGGTTACCAAGTCCTATTTTACCAACGGAGACAGGTGGAGGAGAACAATCAACATCAGTGGACATGCAGACTTTTATATCCTGGACGTCCCACGGGAAGAAGTTTTGAGATTGATATTGATGAGTTTGATATCACCAACACACATACCACAACGTGCGGCCAAACACACTGAGCTTGATAACCCCTCCCGGCAAAGATTGAGACTAATGACTATCAGGCAAATTTCAAAGGAAACTCATATAGGTCTTGGCTGAATCTATATTTGATTTCAAGACGTTTTAAAATTGAAATTGTTCAGTTTGATGGCCCGCTCCACGAATTATTAAGGACCTACATGTTCGGACCCAAACGTGTTTCAATGTTATGTTTAAAATCGAGACGCATTTTAGAGTTACGCTTCACCACAACTAAATGCGTTTAGAAATTCCACTCTAAGTAGTGTTTTAGAGCAACTGAACATCTTAACACGTTCCGGAAATGGACACAAACTGACGAGAAAAAACTCTTTTGTACGTAATCCTTGCACTTCAGAGGCGCTGAGAAATTGAATACGAGATTTTGTAAGCATTTTGGTGTTTAAATTCCAAACTGAAATACGTGCTTTGCAAAAATGACACTCAGAAATCATGTCTCTGTCTTGTGAATATCAATTAATCCAAAGCTTGTTTGGGGGACAAAAAATAAGAGAAAATAACAATTTAAAATTAATGGTCAACACATTAATATTTAGCAAAAAACAAACAAAACCCCAGCCTGTATTTGTTTAATAATTTTTACAGTGGTTCGAGAATAGGCCTATGCGCATATGCATGGGAGGTGGGGGTGGGGGGGGGGGGGGATAAATACTCACTGACGTAGCCAGGATTTTTGACTGGGGGGTGGCAAAATATACGAACGAATGTATGTATAGTATGCTAGGGTGGTACATTTAGATAATTCTCTATGCAGAGCTGTGCAAATGGAAGACTTAAGAGTCACTGGTACTGCATACAGAATAATAAAATTTTACCACAAAATTATCAGGGTGAATTTTAATGCAGTAGTGTTGTATGTGAATCCATCCACGAATAAATCTCTAAGAATTGTTTTCCTGAAGTCATTAAGTGGGACAGGATATGTTATAGGCATAATATATCACGCTGGCTGGAAGGCGGTGGGAGTGAGTACGCACTACCTTTGGTTGGAGATTCGGTGTTAGTTCTCTCGAGAAAAAATTGTCATCCAAAAATTGTCATCCGTGCTCTGATGTCTCTTCGACGTTGTACACGTTGGCCCATATTGCCATTATTGGAGATGACACTGTAAAATTTCTGTTGGTCCCGTTTCTTCTTCTGTTTTTTTTTTTTTTTTTTCTTTGGAGGGGGGGGGGGGGGGGGGGGGGGGGTCGTGTGTTTGTGGATTTTCCTTATTCAATTTGCCGATGCATCACCCCCGACCCCTCCCCCCTCCTTCCTCAACAGAAAAAAAAAAAATGAACAAGAAATAAACAAAAATGAAAAACCTGACAGCTCGGGAAAATAAAAATCTTTTTCAAAATTTTATTTGCAGATTGCTCCTCTCACTCACACCATGAATTAAATCATATCCACAGTGAATTAAAGCCCAGATGGTAGTTTGTTATCTTCCTTCACTCTTAAATAATGCATTTTTTTCAAAAAAGAAATAACTTCTTACAGTTCGCTAAACGTTCACATTTTCACGAGAAATAACGTTGCACATATGCATAGTATAAGTATTACGTTGAAACGTCAAACGGTCGATTCAAGTTATGGGGCTCTTGGACATCCCACTTTACACGTCGCGTTGACCCATTTATAAATGGCAGATAAACCTAAAGTAAACTTTGTTGGAATCCTCGTTTTCAGGAGAGTAGAGATGTAACTCTAACTCAGTTTCCAATTTTTGACCCCTAAGGTCCCTTTTCGCAGCTCACGGCCCATTTATTATACCACCCGCAACAAGTTGGGGGGGGGGGGGGTATACTAGAATCACCTTGTCTGTCTGTCCGTCCATAGACATAATTTTGTCCGGACATTTTCTCCGACATTTATGGACCAATCTGCTCGGAACTAGATATGATTGTTCACCACCATAGGAATCTGTGCACCTGCGATTATAGTTCCAGTCGGATTATTTTTGCCAGAATTCTGCCCCTTTTTGACTTGAAAAAGCAGGCTTAGAATTTGGGCCGGAGATTTTCTCAGATGTTCATGGGTTGATTCCTTTGAAACTTAGTATGGATGTTTACTACCATGGAAACCTGTGTACATCCGATTCTAGTTTTGATCAGATTTTTTTTGCCAGAGTTGTGTCCCTTTTCATCTTGGAATGTCTGAATTTTGTCCAGAGATTTTCTCAAATGTTTATGGATCGATTCCTTTAAAACTTGGTACAGATGTTTACTACCATGGGATCCTGTGCACCTGCGATTATAGTTTTGATCAGACTTTTTTGTCCAAGTTATGCTCCTTTTCATCTTAGAATGCCTGAATTGCTTAGAATTTTGTCTGGAGCTTTTCTCAGATGATTATGGGTCAATTTCTTTTGAAACTTGGTAAGGTTGTTCACTACCATGGGAACCTGTGCACCTGCAATAATAGTTTGATCAGACTTTTTTTTCTCAAGAGTTATGCCCCTTTCCATCTTAAAATGCCTGAATTTTGTCCGGAGATTTTCTCAAATGTTTATGGGTCGATTCTTTTGGAACTTGGTAAAGATGTTGACTACCATGGGAACCTGTGCAATTGCGATTATAGTTTTGATCAGACTTTTTTTTTTTTTTTACCAGGTTGTGCCACTTTTCGTCTTAGAATAATCATGGTGGCGGAGGATATGGACAGGTCCATCTGGGACAGTCACACCTCTAGTTTAAGCTGTTTCAATTGCAATTAAAACACCCGAATGCTGAAAATGTGCAGCAATATCGATCTTACTCATTGCCCCTCCAGAAAGATATTCTCTTTTATCTACCATGACAATAGATGTCAAAAAATATTTGTTAGACATTACCTTCTCTATTAAAGGTAGCATAATAAATAAATGAAACACATTTTTGTCATAGCTCAAGTTCTTTTCATTAGAGCTCAAAGATAGGGCACATGCTCAAAGATAGAGCCTAAAGATGGAGTTGGATGGTATTGAAATTTCAAGGTTTGTTTCGGTATTGGTATTTTAGAACGATTTACCTCTGTATTGGCATGGTGTTTGGTGTCAACAACATACATGTACGCATCCCAATACCAATATTGGATGGTAGTTTTGATATACTGTCCAACTGGAGGTTATTGTTTTAAATGGACAAAGAATTGTCTAAATATTGGAAGTAAGTAACATGGCTACTCACCATTGATCATTTGATGTACATTACGTGCCACAGGTTTTATCATGAAAATGCCTGTCGCTGCAGCAGCGAAAACAGTTGGAGGGGATTAAAATCTGCTGTGGACTGCTCAAAGTAATGAAAGTGCCAGTTACACAGCAGCACCAAAGCTACATATGAAATTTGAAAGGGATCGGGTGAGAGGTACGGCATGTAGGGTCTGCTAATGGAATTGCTGACAATTTTTTGCCAAATCCAAGATTGCCACTGACGACCATTTTTTTCAATGAAATTCAAAAACAATTTGATAATTCCCATCCAGACATCACACCAAAGGTACATACGAAATTTCAAAAAAGATGGGTTGAGGGATGTGGCCTGAAGGATGTGCTAATGGTATTGTAGACAGTTTTGATGCCAAATCCAAGATGGCTGCTTGCAGCCATGTTTTTCAACAAAATTCAAAAAAATTTGATAGCCCCCATCTAGAAATCACACCAAAAGTACATATAAAATTTGAAAAAGATTTCGGTAACACCATCTAAGCGCCACCATCGGTTGGCGTGTAGCATGCCCCAAAATTTTGGCAAAAAATGCCTCCCAGATTGCTGGAAATGGCACTTCCCAGGCCTTCACCAAAAATAATTGGGGGGGGGGGGGAGGGAGGGGGGGGGGGGGGGGGCAGGCCCCCCCGTGCACCATTGGCATGATGCCACTGATCCAAGATGTGTGGGACTTGCTTGGTCAAAGGTCAAGGTCACAGTGACCTTGAAAATAGTAAATTGTAAACAGTTGGTTTCCGGATAATAACTTGACTATGGTTCAATCCACATTCATGACACTATATATGTAGGTTGGCCTTCGTGAGAGGAAAAACCCTATTTATATTGGACTCACTAGGTCAAAGTTCAAGTTCAGAGTGACGCTGAACATAGTAAATCAAAACAATTGGTTTCCAGATGATAACTTGATAATGGTTCGACCCATGTTCATGAAACTTCATAGGTTGGCATCAGTGAGAGGAAGAACCCTATTTATTTTGGACTTGCTAGGTGAAAGGTCAAGGTCACAGTGACCTTTAACATAGTAAATCGTAAACAATTGGTTTCCGGGTGATAACTTGATAATGTTTCGACCCATGTTCATGAAACTTCATAGGTAGGTTGGCCTAGGTGAGTGGAAGACCCCTATTTATTTTGGACTCACTAGGTCAAAGGCCAAGGTCACCGTGACCTTTCACATAGTAAATTGTAAACAATTGGTTTCCGGACGATAAGTTGATAATGATTAAACCCACTTTTGTGCTGTCACAACTCGACATTGGATCGGTGATCCTATCGGGATTTTTTTATTAGCTCAACTTTGACGAAGTCAAATTTGAGCTATTGTCATGGCCCGTCGTCCGTCTGTCCATCTGTCCGTCTGTCCGTACGTCAACAATTGGCTATGGCTCGGGCTAGAGATCGTATTTATGAACCGATCTTTACGAAACTTCTTGTGTACCTTTGTTATGACCCTGGGACGGGAACGAGTGTTTTTAGGTGTGGTCCGAAATTCAAGATGGCTGCCAGCGGCCATTTTGTACCGATGATGCAAAAATCAGTTTTTTGTACAGAACTTCTGTATGAAAGTTCTGATTTGAATAAAGTTTTGTATAAATGTTTAGTACCATGGGATACATCACATATAATACGGGTTTTTTTCTCGTGCGTAAATTATGCAAATTAGACTGACTTTGATTTATTTAGTGTTACTTTCAGAGCTGTAAGTGCCAAGCTGCTATGGCTCGGGCTAGAGGCCGTATTTATGAACCAATCTTTACAAAACTTCTTGGGTACCTTTGTTATGACCCTGGGACGGGAACGAGTGTTTTTGGGTGTGGTCCGAAATTCAAGATGGCTGCCAGTGGCCATTTTGTACCGATGATGCAAAAATCAGTTTTTTGTACAGAACTTCTGTATGAAAGTTCTGATTTGAATAAAGTTTTGTATAAATGTATAGTACCATGGGATACATCACATATAATACGGGTTTTTTTCTCGTGCGTAAATTATGCAAATTAGACTAACTTTGATTTATTTAGTGTTACTTTCAGAGCTGTAAGTGCCAAGCTGCTATGGCTCGGGCTAGAGGCCGTATTTATGAACCAATCTTTACGAAACTTCTTGGGTACCTTTGTTATGACCGTGGGACGAGAACGAGTGTTTTTGGGTGCAGTCCCAAATTCCAGATGGCTGCCAGCAGCCATTTTGTACCGACGATGCCAAAATCTGTTTTTTGTACAGAACTTCCATATGAAAGCTCTGATTTGAATAATTTTTTGTATGAATGTTTAGTACCATGGGATACATTACATATATTACAGGTTTTTTTCTTGTGCGTAAATTATGCAAATTAGGCTAACTTTGATTTATTTAGTGTTACTTTCAGCACTGTGAGTGCAAATCCCAATACGGCTCGGGCTAGAGGCCGTATTTATGAACCGATCTTCACGAAACTTCTTGGGTACCTTTGTTATCACTGTGGGACGAGAAGGAGTGTTTTTGGGTCCAGTCTGAAATTCAAGATGGCCGCTAGCAGCCATTTTGTTCAAAATTAAGTGCAATCAGATTTTTGCGCAGAACTTCCAAATGAAAGATCTGATTTGAATAAATTTTTGTATGAATGTTTAGTACCATGGGATACATTACATATAATATAGAGTTTTTCTCGTGAATAAATTATGCAAATTAGGGGCCCGGGTGGGACTTAGAAAATTTTGGACCAAAATCCGGAAATTAGTTTTTTGGTTTTTTATGCGTTTTGGTCAATTTTAAGACAAAAAAAAAAAATTTTTTTTTACACTGAAAATTTGGGGTCCGGGTGGGACTTAGAAAATTTTGGACCAAAATCCGGAAATTAGTTTTTTGTGTTTTGATGCATTTTGGTCAATTTTAAGAAGAAGAAGAAAAAATTTTAGTCTGAAAATATTTTGTTTGGGACTGAAAATTTCCACACAAAAATAATAATCTACAATGATTGGTCTTAATCTGTAGTCCATTACAGTCACCTTGTAATTCTTTTATTATTGTTGACTGGGCCAAAACAAATACTAATTCCTGTCATATTCATTATTCAGTTGTCTTGGTCACAGCAAGTACTAATTCCTGTCATATCCAAGTTGAACTACAGAGTCATTGACTCTTTCATTTCAACTAAAAAGCATTAATTTTTGCCCCAAAGGCATAATAGCTTATGATATCTCATTAGAATGAGCCCAGCAAACTTGTTCCAGTGAGGTTTCATAAGCTATGCTTTGGAGACAAAAAATTTGTATGTCCATTTTTATGAATAGCAGTCCCAGCATTTTGAAATAATATTAGGGCCAACCAACATACCTTGTAGAATGCACATTGAGGTCAACTTGACTACTTTAGTGTAGTCAAGACCTATTGTCACTGAGCAAAGTTAAAATGTTATTTTCTTGAGGCCAACTGGGGCTGGTCTTGGAGCCTTTCAGCCTCAACCCCGACAAAATTCAAGGGCGGAAATACCGCTGGCTGGATATGACCATTACCTTTGGTAAAGGAGTTTCAATGTTTTTTAGAAACATATTTGAAGCTGTTATATGGTACAAGGAAACCTTGAACATTTTCAAATAGCTTTTAAATCATCAGATTTGACTAAGACATCTAAATTTGTAATCTGCGTCTACCTGTACAAAGTAATTTGAAACCTTTGTGCATTTATTCTTTTAACTGTATAAATTCAAATTGCTTTGCATGAACAAATTGTAGCTTACATAAGGCAAGAAATGTTCTGTTTGTTGTTGTTAAATCTGAGTATTAAGTTTGCATTGTATGATGATCAATTGAGAGGACATGTCACTCTTTAAAAAGTCCTACTGTGTAACCTCAGTTCTTTTTTTGTTGACATTCATGATTGGGCTATATTTATTTTATTAACTACCCAAGGGTGTTGTCAAAATCGTTTTCATTAACGCTTCAACTTTCACAACATGAATACTCTCCAAGTATATTGCGAAAATCCTTATTACCAAACACAACATGGATTGATGTATATGACCAAAGGGTGTTGTCAAAATGTTCACATTTACTGTTTATCCAAATCAACATGGATACTGCACAAGGGTTTAGTTACTATCTTTCTAATTAACTTGTCCAGAACAATATGGACACTTCCACAGTGGAATCCTATGAACTGAATAGCCACTTTGCATTGCGTTAACAAGAGTATTCAATTAACAGGAAATTGGCCATTTTCCTATATTCTGGTGATAACTGAGCTTTTTTTTAGCTCTCTTGACTGAAAGGCAGGGGGAGCTTAAGTGATCACTCGACTTGTAATCTAATACAACATGGGTACAACCCACTGATTGTTAAAATCCTCATTAACTCTTTATCTAAATTGTCTGGGTCCACATCGAGTAGTCAGTAAAGCAAGTTTATTGTCAGAATCTTTCTTACTGACTCATTAACAAACTCACTGTAGATTCTACAGTACGGCCGCTGTGGACTGATCACTTTCTAGGGTAGGCAATATTTCTATGGATGCAATAATATTTGATTACAAACACTAATTTTTGGAGTAATCATCAAAAATTTAATTGATGATGCATCAGGTACAACCCAGTGCTTCATTAAAACTTTGCTGCTGTTGATTTTTATTTCCTGCCCATGCATGGATTACAACCAGTCCACGGTGGCAGTACTGTACTGCAGAGGAATGTAAAAATCATCCTCTATTTAACACAACTCAATGAAGACTTGAAATATTTCTACATAAACAACTAAAAAAAAAAATTTTATGGTCCCTCACTGGAACAACATATTTGTTTTCAGGACTATTGTTTTGAGGTGAGCAATTGCCTTTGCCCACTATATTCCATAGTGCATGGAGGGGGTTTTTTTCCAGGTTCGGTTTCGGTATTATTTTTTTTAAAACCTCTGTTTCAGTTCGGTTTTTCGGTATTATTTGAATTTATTTCCAGGTCCTTCAATTAATCTAAATCACTAACGTCTTACTAGAAAAGACCATTGAAATATCACCTGAGAGCTATTTAAAGCATGCTACATCCTACTGGCAGTACTGGGACATAGCACACTTCACTAGCACTCTGTTGACGAAGGGTTAATATGAATTTGGGGTAGATTGTATGTCATTTGATAATTTTCCTGTTGTATATGTTCTGTTTGGTAAATGCTATACATCAGTGGAAGTGCACAGTGCAATAGGGGGGGGGGGGGGGGGGTAGTGCTCCCCCCCCCAAAAAAAAACCCCTTCAAATTGCGATCTGACACAACCTAGGCACCTTTGAAGACCACGTTAGGCGTTGTAGAAATGCTCAGATATCGCTCCGATGGCATGAAATTATTCAAATGTGATTTTTTTTCCTGATTTTCACTTGTAACTTTTCTGTTAAGTTTAACATCGCCATACTACAGGGACTCCATTCACTGTCCTGTTCCTCGATCCCTCACTGGACCTCTCACCTCCTTTCGAAATACAGAGTTGAGCTCTCCCTTATGTTGTTATGTGCAAAATAAAATGGATTTACGGCATCAACGAGTATCACATGGGGAATAAAAGGCCAAAGTAAATAACCCTATATAATTTTGATTATTATTTTATTTCATGCATTTAATATGAGATAAATATGACTGAAATGAAAAAATTTAAAAAAAGACAAAACATTCACGTGTTCTGACATTCACCTAATTTCGTGCAGTAATAGCCCACACTCACTGGCCATATTCGTTCTTGTGTAGGCCCCACCAGCTATTCTCACAGTCAGGGTGTGAGTTATACAAAGGTATGCGACTCGCAGGGGAGGTATATTTGCTGAAAATATTGGGTGGGACTTATACGTGGGAGCAAATAAAACAAGAGACATAATTATACGGAAATAATCACTTTTGGATTTGACCATTCTGCTGACATTTGCTGTTATTTTCAAAATGAGATTACGAGGGTATCGTTGTAAATTTCGAAGTTAAACGTCAAAATATGCAAAAACAGTATGGACGTTTTTTTGACTTCTGTCGGTTCGGTTTTTCGGTTTGTGCCAAAAACCGAAACCGAACCCAAAAACCTCCATGCTCTAATATTCCACGAGATTTGAAAATAAGGAGGGCTTTAAACATCCACCTAGAAAATCTTGATGAATTAAGGGATTCTAAAATCGGGTAGTGGTGGGTTAGTTATAGGCATGTACACCACAGTCCCTTGTATGTGCTATTGTTATTGAAAAGCAATACCAGTATTTGGATTCTGAAAGATGTTTGCTGAAACAGCAAGTGTTTTCACTGATAGGCACTTTTAGTTTCTTAGTACAGTAGCACTCTCATAGTTCGATATATCTTAATTGAATTACCAATTTTCCATACCTTGAGTACAAATCTGATCAGTTAATGGCATGTGGGTTATAGAGTTAACAACTCCTTTCAATTGAATAAAACATCTTATAATATGTCAAGAAATTTCTGTGATAATCATTGAATTCACCTTCTTTATATAGATCTATTTATCCTCATAGACCCAATTCATGCATTTAATCTATTATATCTTGTTTGTCAGAGATCCATGAACTCTATCAAATAAAAATATAATAGAATAAATGTCCAATTGATCTCTAGAATACAGGAAAGTGACCTGATTCCTGGTAACTGAATATTCCTGTTCATTCAAAAATAATTTTCTCTTGCAAAGTGACTATTCAATTAACAGGGTCCCACTGTACCATTAGTACAGTACTATCATTACAAATGCAGACAATAATTTCAACCAGATCATGACCCTGAAGGTAGAGTTTCTGCTGCTTAAAGGGAAATCTAAAAACTTTCAACGTCATTGACTATTTGTAACTCACCTGACTGAAAGTAAGGGTGAGCTATTCTCATCATTTTTCGTCCGTTGTCCATCATGAAGGTGGTGTTTGGGTCATTTTCTCCCAAACTACTGGCCACATTTTAATGAAATTTCACATGAGTAGTGGCTAAAAAGGGGCATTTGGGTTTTTCTTCAAATTGGATTTCTGCTCATATTGAGTAGGGGGTGGGGCCAAAATATCCCATTTAAAATCTTCTCATGAACCAGCTGTAGCAGAGACTTGATATTTGGTATACAGTTTCCTTTTGAGGTTAGATTCAAGTTTGTTCAAGAGAAGTTCGAGGAGCAATATTTGTCGTCGTTACGGGAGGGGCAAGAATTTTTGCCCCTCCCCCCCCCCAGTTTCTATTTTCCAAACCGTGAGGCCGATTTGAACCAAATTTGATTGAAGTATTAATGGGTTATAAGTACTTGATTAATGCCAAAGACTTTTTCAAAATGCCCTGTCTGAACCACAGGATCTAAAAATTTCAAACGCCCATATCTCCAAAACTGCATGGCACTGAGAATTCTTATTTGGTGTGAAGCTTCTTTAGGACCAACAGAATGGAATGGTCAAAAAAATTGCTATCGGTTTTATCATAGGGTACTTTTTCGGGACTGTGAAAAAATGCTGAGTCTGTATTTTTTAACTGTGGGTAAGGGGGAAAACATTTAAGACTCTTCTCCTAAACCTCTGCTCCAAAAGCTTTGAAATTTCACATATAACATCTTCGGAAGATTGTTTCACATGTTTGTTGAAATCAATCTCTGGGCCCATATTTGGGCTCTCCATGGGAGCCCAAATGTTTAAATTCATGCAGTGTGAGGAATATTCTTTAAAAATTTTCTTCTTCAGATCCACCAATCAGAATCTTTTGATATTTGGTACGTAGCATTCTTGGGGGGTGGGGGGGGGGGGGGGGTGAGATTCAGGTTGGTTCAAGCCAAGTCTCTGGGTTCATATTTGGGCTCCCTGTGGGAGCCCGAATTATAACTTAATTCAATAGGGGGAATTTTCTTTAAAAATTATCTTCTTCAAATCCAGCAGTAGGAATGTTTTGATCTAAGGAGGTGCGATTCAAGTTTGCTGAAGCCAAGTTTCTTGAGTTCATACTTGGGCTCCCTGTGGGAGACCGAATTATAACTTAGTTCAATATGAGGAACATTCTTTAAAAATCTTCTTCACATCTACCAGTAAGAATCTTTTGATATCTGGTATACTGTATCGTTAGGGAGGTGAGATTCAAATTTGTTAAAGCCAAGTCCCTGGGTTCATATTTGGGCTCCCTGTGGGAGCTCGAATTATTTCTTAGTTCAACATAAGGAATATTTTTTATAAATATTTTTCTTCAGCTCCAGTAGTCGGAATCTTTTGATATTTGGAATACAGCATCCTTAGGGAGGTGAAATTCAATTTGTTCAAGCCAAGTCCCTGGGTTCATATTTGGGCACCCAAATGGGAGCCTGAATTATAACTTAGTTGAATATGTGGAATTTTTTTTTTAATTTTCAGATCCACCGGTCAGAATGTTACGATATTTGGTATATGGTTTTCTTAATGGGGCAGATGCAAGTTTGTTCAAATCAGGACCCTCGGTTGATAGTTGTCAGTGTCAGGTGAGCGCTCTCAGGCCCCTTGGGGCCTCTTATTTTGTTTATTTTTCATGACTCGATCTGATTTCACAATACCTTTGTTTTGAAAGAAGTATGTCCATCAGAGTGTAATCTGGTCAAGAAAGTGAATACTTTTATAATCTTGGGACTTTATCAGTTTTAATTAAAAGGATGTTTTCAGATCAAATAAGAATTGAAATGGTTGTCCCTTTATTGGAGTACAAAACTGAACACGTCCATCTCATATTCATATCCGAAGAAGCAACAGATAATTCATTTCAATTGTTATAATTTAATTTAGAGTGGTTGCTGGTATTATAACACAATTTATGTACATATTCACTGTTGCACAATACAATACAGGCATTGCAAAATGTCCTGGATACCCCATGTGGAATCTGAATTATGCATAATATCATCTAAGAACACATTCAATTGATCATTCAACATCTGAGTGATGTTATGTTGTGAATGAATTGGTTTGGCACAAAACAGTATTGAGCAAGAAAGTTGTCAGACCGCCGAAATATCAGCTTCATTCACTTAATTCAAGTTTAATTATCGTATACAATGTGAAAACAGAACACAACTTTATTGAGTACTGTGGACTGGAATCAACAATGCTCAGAGTTGTTCCTGAAATTCAGCAATAAACTCCACCTCAGGTTGTTGATTCCAGTCCACTGTATTCCACCGGTGTTGTGTTCTGTCTTATAATGTACACTATGGTGCCCAAAGTTTCCTCCATTTTTATCATTGTTATATCAACTTTTGTGCTGTCGAAAGCTTCATGATTCTTAACACAGGCTAATACATCATGTCTTTGTACTCAGGAGGAAAATTAGTGTGAACAACTTGTGTGAATAAGAACTAGCAGTCCACATGCAGGAATTACATTTAATTGCACCGTTGGACATACCCACAGTTTGTTTTGACAAATAGGCAGGAATAAAGAAGAAACATTTATCAAGTTAAGAAAAACTTGATCAATCATATGCAATCAAATTGGGTACCATTAAAGAAAATTAAATTAGAAGAGGTGGTTACTACAGTGGAACTCTGTTAATTGAATAGCCACTTTGCCAATGAAAATTATTCAATTAACAGGAGTATTCAATTAACAAGGATTGTGTCACTTTCCTGTATTCTAGATATAAACTTTGCATTTATTCTATTATATCTTGTTTGACAGAGCTCCATGAACTCAAACAAGATACAATAGATCAAATGCCTCTGGTGATGTACTGAGGCCAAATAGGTCGATAAACAAAGGAAAACTGTAGAGAGTAGGTAATTTTTCGACAAGTTACAAGATTTTTTATTCAATTAACAGGAGTTTACTTATTAATCTATATTCAATGAACAGGTCAAATTTGTACTGGAAGTTTGGTAAATTGATTTGTTGTGTAATTATATTCAATTAACAGGGTTATTCAGTTAAGAGATATCCAATTAAATGGGCTCCACTGTAATAGCAATAGAAAAAATAAAATGAAAATCTGCTTTTTCTCTTTAAAACTTCTTTGAATTGACACTTGGCCATCACAGATATTAACCTCACTCATTTTATAGCTGGACTATCATAATCTGTTTTGATATTTTCAGAGGGAATACCACAAGTTTATTATTTTGGTCCATGTGGAAAGTATAATGCTCTAGTCTTGGAATTGTTGGGTGCAAGTTTAGAAGACCTCTTTGACCTTTGTGATAGAAAATTTTCTTTAAAAACAGTATCCATGGTTGCCATACAACTTGTAAGTACTGCATATTATTTATGGGTCTCAGGCCTGCCAAAATTAGAAATTTGCGTAACCTGAAAATGGGTTGTGCAAAAATATTTTTTCGAAAGCTTTTTTGTTGTAACATTTATGCAGGAGTGAAAAATGGGTCCCGCAGAATGGATGTCACGGGAGTTTTGCATAACCTGAGAGATCACTCTCGCAATTTTGGCAGGCCTGGGGTCTAATTACTTTTTATGTGTACCCATATTATGTATGGTACACATAATGCCGGCATCTGGGGTGACCATCCGTTGTTCGTCCATCTTTTGTCCGTCCATCTGTCCGTCCATCCGGCATCTGTATCCATTTTTTTGGCATTCGATAACTTGAAAAATATTGCTTGGATTGTCAAGTTACTTTATATTTGTGTTCAGGTTACTGATGTGCCGAGCTGTATAGTTTTTGGTGTAAATCGGATAATTTAATCCTGAGATATTAACCCTTTATCCTTCAAATTGAAAATTCCTCCAAACCCTTTGGCATTCGATAACTTGAAAAATATTGCTTGGATTGTCAAGTAGCTTTATATTTGTGTTCAGGTTACTTATGTGCCGGGCTGTATAGTTTTTGGTGTAAATCTGTTATTTTGATCCTGAGATATTAACCCTTTATCCTTCAAATTGAAAATTCCTCCAATCCCTTTGGCATTCAATAACTTGAAAAATGTTGCTTGGATTGTCTAGTTACTTTATATCTGTGTTCAGGTCACTGATGTGCTGAGCTGTATAGTTTTTGGTGTAAATCTGATGATTTGATCCCCAGATATTAACCCTTTATCCTTCAAATTGAAAATTCCTCAAATCCCTTTGGCATTCGAAAACTTGAAAAATATTACTTGAATTGTCAAGTTACTTTATATTTGTGTTCAGGTTACTGATGTGCCGAGCTGTATAGTTTTTGGTGTAAATCTGTTATTTTGATCCTGAGATATTAACCCTTTATCCTTCAAATTGAAAAATTCCTCCAATCCCTTTGGCATTCGATAACTTGAAAAAATATTGATTGGATTGCCAAGTTACTTTATATTTATGTTCAGGTTACTGATGTGCCGAGCTGTATAGTTTTGGGTGTAAATCTGGTAATTTAATCCTGAGATATTAACCCTTTATCCTTCAAATTGAAAATTCCTCCAATCCCTTTGGCATTTGATAACTTGAAAAATATTGCTTGGATTGTCAAGTTACTTTATAATTGTGTTCAGGTTACTGATGTGCTGAGCTGTATAGTTTTTGGTGTTAATCTGATAATTTGATTCGGAGATATTAACCCTTTATCCTTCAAATTGAAAAATTCCTCCAATCCCTTTGGCATGAGATAACTCAAAAAATATCAATCCGATTGTCATTTTACTTTATATATTTATTCAGGTTACTGATGTGCTGTGCTGTATAGTTTTTTATGTAAATCTGATAATTTGATCCGGAGATATTAACCCTTTATCCATCAAATTAGACACTCCAATCCATTTCTATATGTACCCATACCTTGTATGGTGTACATAATGTCGGCATCCATGGTGGCCCTCCCTCATACAGCTTTTTACTAGTTGCGCGTATGGGTACACATCTGACGATTTCATCGGCCTATTTTTATTGGAATCTCAACTTCTCTACAGGGTTAAACAGTCTTAATAATTTTTAGCTCATCTTGACAAAGTCAAGCTGAGCTAATCTAATCGCTTCCCGTCCGTCGTCCGGCAACACCATGTTTTGGTATTCTCCAAAGCCACTGGGCCAATTCAAGTGAAAGTTTGTGTGAGTGATTGTCCCAAAGGGACATTTCATTTTTGTTCAACTCAGCATGCCCAGCCCCATAGGGAGGGAGTGGGGGAAAATGCTCCAAAATATTTTAAAAATCTTCTTCTCAAGAACCAGTGTGTACAATGACTTGATATTTGCTATGGAGCTTCCATATGAGGTGTAGAATCAAGTTTATTCAAACGAAGTTCGTAAAGTAATATTTGGCTTTGTAATAGGAGGGGTAAGATTTTTGGCCCTGCCCAAAATTTCTATTTTCTGAACCGATGGTCTGGTATGAACCAAATTTGGTTTGTAGTAGTATTGGGTCATAAGTACTTGACCCATGCAAAAAAAAAAATTCACGCATCCCCATGGGAACCCTGGGAGCTAAAAATAGAAATATTTTCAAACGCCCATATTTCCCAAACCCCATGGAACAGAGAGCTTTTATTTGGTATGAAGTATCCTTATGACCAGTAGAATTGAATGGTAAAAAAAATTGCCATCGGTTATGTTAGGGTGTTCTGTAATGGGCATCAAAAAAATGCTGAGTCAGCATATTTGCAAAAATTTAAAAAAATCTTTTCTCCAGAACCAATCATCAGAATCTTTTGATATTTGGTATACAGCATTCATAGGGGGGGTCAGATAAAAGTTTGTAGAAATAAAGCTCATTGGTTCATATTTGGGCTCTCTACAGTAGCCCGAAGTTTTAACATAGGGTAATATGGGGAATATTCTTTAAAAATCTTCTTCTTCAGAACCACCAGTCAGAATCTTTTAATATTTGGTATACATCATTGTTATGAGGGTCAGATTCTAGATTGTTCAAACCAAGTCCCTAGGTTAATATTTGGGCTTCCTACGGAAGCCCAAATTTTATCTTTGTTCAATATGGAGGGTAATTTAAAAAAATCTTCTTCAGATCCATTAGTCAGAATGCTTTGATATTTGGTATGCAACATCTCTATGGGGGTCAGATTCAAGTTTGTTCAAATCAAATTCCTAGGTATATATGGTAGCCCAAATTTTTACTTAGTGCAATATGAGAAAATTTCTTTAAAAATCTTCTTCTTCAGATCCACCAGTCGGAATGCTTTTATATTTGATATACAACATCTCTAGGAGGGTCAGATTCCAGGTTGTTCAATTCGAGTGCCTAGGTTAATATTTGGGCTCCATATGGGAACATGAAATTTAACTTAGTACAATATGAGGGAATTTCTTCAAAAATCTTCTTCTTCAGATTCACTTGTCAGAATGCTTTCACATTTGGTATACAACATCTCTAGGGGGGTCAGATTCAAGTTTGTTCAAATCGGATCCATAGGTCAATATTTGGGCTCGCTATGGTAGCCCAAATTTGAACTTAGTGCAATTCGAAGAAATTTCTTTACAATTTCTCTTCTTCAGATCCAACAGTCAGAATGCTTTCATATTCGGTACACAACATCTCTAGGGAAGTCAGATTTAACTGTGTTCAAATCAAGAGCCTGGGTTAATATTTGGGCTCTCTATGGGAGCCGGAATTGGCCATTTTGCTGAAGAATTAAAAATTTTGTATTCAGTACCCTCTAGAGGTACTAAGATTAATCCACATAGGTTGTATCAAGGGGCTTCATAGGGGAGCTCTACATTTTACTTATGATCAACTGAAGAAAAGGCATGATGCCCAGATTATTTTTGTCACTCCTGAGGGACTCAAGGATTGACAGTGTAGCCTATGGAGATGGCTTGCTTAATGTAGACTCATTCTTGGACTCTGTTCAAATTGTGTTCTGTACAAGATGAGTGCTTCAGGCCCCGTGGGGCCTCTTGTTTCTTTTATACTACAGTGTGTACAGGATGATCTGTTACTAATGAGATCTGTCTATCCATTCAAAGAGGATCAATGATGAATCACGATTGTTCGGTGGTTCTCTTCAGGTTCTCTGGCTTCCTCAACCCATAAAACTGTCCAACACGAGGTGAACCTGGCTGTCAAAAGTGTCGTTAAACCCCAAAAATAAATAAATCAGGTTAAAAACTTTTTATAACAAATCAGGAGGAATTTTGAGATTCTGTATAATTTACCCTTATATCTATCGTAATGGCCAGAACTGGCCAGTGCTGTTCATAAAAATCACACACCAAATTTTATTATTTTTTCAATTATTGCCTTGTGGGGCAGTGGTGGCTCAGTTGGTGGAGGTGCAGGCTGCAAGCTGAGAGGGCCTTGGTTCGAATCCCACCTGCGGCAACTGCGTTGTGTCCTTGGGCAAGACACTTCACCCCCATTGCACCTGTCTTCAACCAATGCTAACCCTGCTTGTGTGACGATAGTATGTTGGGGAACTGACAGTTGCTTGCTGTTGCTCAGTGGTTCTCTCAGGGTATTCTGGCTTCCTCTACCCAGTAAAAATGTCATGATAAGCCATTGTGCAGAAATATCTGACCTTAAACACCAATAAATCAATTATTACCTCGAACATATAGCTTATGCCCCCTCATTGGTACAAGTCTGTTGGGCTCATTCTAAGGAGGGCTGTGTTCGGGGCAAAAAATGAAACTGGTTATTCAGGAAATGTATTTTGCAAACGTCGCCTGCTATTCGTATTCGATGAACTGTTGAAATATGAAATATAAGAGATTAATACCGAAACCAACTCATAAACAATGTTACAGTGTTGATGTCATAAGTTTATTGGATGTGTTGTGAACTATATTTCTGTAATAAGCTATTTGATGGTGGTTATGTGATAAAATTACTTACTTGATGAGCAGAAATGTGACTGAACAATCAAATTTATAGAATAGCCAGTGGTTAATGAGCTGAAGTTCACCTGCCAGTTGACCGTTACTAAATTGAACTGTGCATACTGTATTTTTTCATATCAGTAGATTTTTTGTTGTGGTGGCTTTGTTAAAAATGATTGGAGTCTTACTGCTCTTGCATGTTGACCACAGCAGGGATGTGCCTACCTGAATTTTAGAATGAATCCCAGCCGTCGATCCCAGAATCCACTCAGTCGTATGGGCCACCCATGATTTAGCCCATCAGAGAAAAATTTTCAATCTCCTTGTTCATAAGACAATACTTTACAATTTTTTTCCTTAAAAATGCCATGCCACAGGTATTCTCAAAAGCGTGCAATAAATGTTTTTTTTTATTTGTAAGATATGATTTTCTTTCACAGAATTTCTCATTATCAAGCTCAGTTGATATAACTTAAATCGGCTGATATGATGCCCATCTCAGTTAATTTGAAGCAAGCCAGAGTTGTTCCCCTTGATGATACATTACTAGGTGCAACCATTGTGTTTACATCTAAACCGTTAGTGGTTGAAATCTTATCTAATGGAGTGGTTTGAAGCAGAGTTTTTGAATGACAAATTAATAACGGCAATGAGTGAGGATTTGTGGAGAAAGGGAAGAAAGAGTTGAAAAAATAAAGATTCAGAGCTGTCGGCAGAAAGTTGTCGAAGTGGGAGAAGAGAGAGTTCGGCTCTCTGAACGTCATGGCTTCCTCAGTGGAGAAGCCAAAATTGTCAGAATGCTGAACTTGGAGAAGAGGAAACTTTGAACTTTAACACTGTCAGAAAACTGTAACAGATCCGAGTACAGTTTCTAATTATTTGTTTTGGTTTAATAAATAAAGATGTTATTACTAGCTTGGTTTGATATTGGCTAAGATATCAGCCCATGGTAACTTCTGTCAAAGGCTGATATGAAGTTGCCGTGGACTGATAACTCAGCCGATATGAAACTAACCAAGTAATAACTTCTAAGTACATCAGGTTTTTCCTCTGAACTTACGCATTTTACCTCTGCTTCAGGATTCCAGTATACCCTTGTTGTTGGCATAAACAAACTATACTATTTATGCAAGGCATGTTAACTGCTTACTATTGATCTCATCTTAGCTGATTGAACAGCAAGAATGAATATGTCAAATTAGACTCGGCGACAATTTGCTGATTGACTGTACAAGCTTCACATGTATTAACTCTTTGCGGGGACGCGGTGGCATCGTGGTAACCTGTTCTCGTGAGATCACCGAAGTTAAGCAACTTCCAGCGCAGTTAGTAGTTTCAGCGACTGATTCGCGCTCCCATGTTGTGTCCTTGGACAAGGCACTTAACCCTGATTGCCTACATGGGGGCACGATGACGCTGTGTACTAAGGCGTACTACACGTCGATGGTGCGCATGTCTTCAATCTAATCCTGCCTATGCCGCGGTGCAGAGTTACGATGTTGGAGAGCTGACAGCTGCTCAGTGGTTCTCTCTGGGTACTCCAGCTTCCTCCACCCGTAAAACTGTCACGGTCACGATTAGCCGTTGTGCATAAGTATGTGACCTTAAACACCAATAAATAATAAATAAATAAATAACTCTTTTCATGCTGCTGGCGTATATTCCTGACTGGCACAGGGCTTCTCTTGTCGCTGAAACAAGTATAATTTGTGTATATTTAATCATATTGTCTCCATGTAAATTGAATGGATTTTTTAACCAATGATATCTTGTGTTACATTTAGATTTATTTTTCATCAAATCTAGTCATGGCTGCTTTAAAGCAGCGATGAACAGATTTGATACAAAAATATCAAGAAAATATTCAGAGTTAATCAATGCTTTAATAAAGACAGATTCTATGATTGACATTGACAGCAAAAAAAGTATCTGAAAATGATCATCACAGTGGAGCCCACGGAGCGCAGTGGCTCAGTAGGTAGAGGTGCAGGCTGCAAGCCGAGAGGTCCTCGGTTCGAATCCCACCTGTGGCAACTCAACTGCGTTGTGTCCTTGGGCAAGACATTTCATCTCCATTTCCCACATGGGGGCATGGTGGCATTGTGTACAAAGGCGTACTGGTGCATTTGTCTTCAACCAATGCTAACCCTGTTTGTGTGGAGTTAGTTTGTTGGGGAGCTGACAGTTGCTCGGTGGTTCTCTCTGGGTACTCCAGCTTCCTCCACCCGTAAAACTGTCACGGTCATGATTAGCCATTCTGCATAAATATGTGACCTTTAACACCAATAATTAATAATAGTGGAGCCCACTTAATTGGATATCTCTTAACTGAATAACCCTGTTAATTGAATATAATTTCCCAACACAAAACCATTTACCATACCTCCAGTATAAATTTGACCTGTTATTGAATATTGGTTATAGAGTAAACTCCTGTTAATTGAATAAAAAATCATGCCACCTGTCAAGAAATTACCCTGACTCTCCCAAGTTTTCCTTTGTTTATAGACCTATATATAGACCGGTACTGTTTAGCCCTGTCCCACTGATACTGTTGTTAGAACAGGCTGACAACCCCCCACCTCCACCCCCCCCCCTCCCCCCCCCCCCCCCCACTCACATACACACTCACACCTCCCACAGCGACATTCAGGGCAAATTTTGATATTGTTCAGTAATGCTCACGAGTGAAGTCTGCTTGTATTTGAATTAATGTTCCCAGATATAAGGAGTGCACGGTACAATAAGCAACCGAGAACGGCGTGACGTCGTATCCCTGTAGAGACAATACTGTGCACTCATAAAGTCCTGAACAATGATTCAAACACAACCATTACCTTCCCAGAAATCGTTTTTCGAAAGTGAAAGTGGATGTTGCGCTCATTCAGCATTGCAACTGTCTCTGTTGCTGATCTTCCTCTTAGTCAGGTGCTTATTTATTTTTTTGTTACTGTGTTCAACAAGCGATATAATATGTTTGAGATTAGTTCTCAGTCGAGATAGTAAGTTAACACAGCACAGTGAACCAGGAACCTTTCCAGGCCATAATATGGGGGGCGGGGGTACTGCAGTACCGTATCCAATGTGTCATGACGCATGGCTTTTTTTTTCACAACTAAATCTTGATCTGTCCCCGTCTTTCAACACCTGGTGTTATACATCGTTTGTTGCAATATCTGATCGACTGTCACTCACATTGAAATGTGTATAAATTGAGCAATCAAATATCAGTCCTAACGCTGGGCCACCATTTTCTGGGGCTTGCAACCAGATCTCAAAAGAAGCCTACCCGACGGGCAATCACGTTTTTTTCACTATTTGCGAGCCCTGAGTTGTTTAACCTTTAACTTATGAATCTGCAAACGATTGGCTAAACTTGATTTCATACCAATGTTGTGGTCATGAGATAGCCTTTATGCTGAAATTGACTTCAACCCATTACCTAATGAATCAGTGTGCATAATTTTCAAATTGAGTAGTTGAAAAAATACAGTTTTCAAAAAATTGCAACAAAACCATATCTTTTGACTACTAATTGGAACAGGCTTGTTGGGTTCGTTCTAATGAGGGGTCACATGATATGGTTTTATTGAAATGTTTTGAAAATTGGGAAAAAAAACCACAAATTAAAATAATGAATTTTGATATCCTATGCACTGGGAAAAGGGTTAAATACCAATAAGTAAATAAATAAAATGAATCTGCTGCATCTGCCTTCATAATATGCAAATTAAGCAGTTGAAAAAATCACTATTCCATTTGCCCCCCACACATGCCGCATCTCTCACCCAATCATTTTCGAATTTCATATGCAGTATGGTGTGATTGCTGGATGGGAGGTATCAAATTTTCCTAAATTTTGTTAAAAAACATGCCTGTCAGTGTCCATCTTGGATTTGGCAAAAAATTGGTAACAATTCCATTAGCACACCCTACAGGCTGCAACTCTCACCCTATTTTTTCGAATTTCATATCCAACTTTGGTGTGATGTCTAGATGGGAGTTATCGATTTTTTCTGAATTTAGTTGAAAAACAAGGGTGGCAGTGGCCATCTTGGATTTGGCATATAAATTGTCAAAAATTCCATTAGCACACCCTAGAGGCCACACTTCTCTCCTGATTTTTAGCTTAACCTGACATTGTCAAGATAAGCTATTGTTTTCACGCGAGCGGAAGTCTGTTAGTCTGTGAGTCTGTTCACATTTTCCTTTAGCACAGGCTACACCCTGCAGTTCTTGTCTGATTGTCATGAAATTTCATATGCTGGTTTGGGGTCATGTCTAGATGAGAACGTCCCCTTTTGGTCCCGATCGGTCGACCGGTATGGCTGCCCAAGCCCCAAACACGAAAACCATTAACACAGTCTACAGGTCGTACTTATGAAGGGATTTCGTTGTAACTTAGTAGGATGCCTCTGTATAATGCCTTG
Source organism: Pictodentalium vernedei (assembly GCA_031216915.1). Classification (NCBI taxonomy): domain Eukaryota; kingdom Metazoa; phylum Mollusca; class Scaphopoda; order Dentaliida; family Dentaliidae; genus Pictodentalium; species Pictodentalium vernedei. The sequence goes on from CM062293.1 coordinate 339,198,058, forward strand.
ATGAGAACGTCCCCTTTTGGGCATGATCTATCAACCGTGATGGCTGCCCAAGCCTGAAACCCAAAAACTGTTAGCACAGTCTGCAGGTCATGTTTAATATGGAGGGATTTCATTGTAACTTGGTAGGATGACTCCTTATGTCTAGATGAGAATTTCCCCATTTGGGCATGATCTGCCAACCGTGACGACTGCCCGAGCCCAAAACCTGAAAACCTTTAGCACAGTCTACAGGTCATATTTATTGAGGAATTTCATTGTAACTTGGTGGGTTGACTTCATACAATGTCTAGATGAGAAAGTCCCCTTTTGGTCCTGATTTGGCAACTGTGATGGCTACAGGGGCCTGAAGCCCAAAAACCTTTAGCACAGTCTACAGGTGATATTTATGAAGGGATTTCATTGTACCTTGGTAGGATGACTCCAAATAATGTCTAGATGAGAACGTCCCATTTTGATCGCGATCATTCAGCCTTGATGGGTGTCCGAGCCCAAAAACCTTTAGCATAGGCAAAAGGTCATATTTATGGAAGTATTTCATTGTAACCTGTTAGGTTGACTCTATATAATGCCTAGATGATGACATCCCCTTTTGGTCGTGATTGGTCAGCTGTGATGGCTACAGGTGCCCGAAAACCTTGAGCACAGTCTACAGGTCATATTTATAAAGGGCTTTCAGTGTAACTTCGTAGAATCACTCCAGATGATGCCCAGATGAGATTGTCCCCTTTGTTTTGCAATCATTCAACCATAATGGCTGCCCGAGCCCGAAGTAGTCTATAGGTTGTATTTATGGAAGGATTTCATTATAACTTGTTAGGTTGACTCCATATAATGCCTAAATGATGGCATCGCCTTTTGGTCGTGATTGGTCAACTGTGATGGCTACAGGTGCCCGAAGCCCGAAAATCTTGAGCACAGTCTACAGGTCATATTTATGAAAGGATTTCATCGTAACTTCGTAGGATCACTCCAGATGATGCCCAGATGAGAATGTCCCCTTTTGGTTGCGATCATTCAACCATTATGGCTGCCCGAAGCCCGAATACCTTTAGCACAGTCTATAGGTCATATTTATGAAGGGATTTCATTGTAACTTGGTAGGTTTAACTTCATATAATGTCTAGATGAGAATGTCCCCTTTTGGACACGATTGGGCAACTGTGACAGCTACAGGGGTGCCGAAAACCTTTAGAACAGTCTACAGGTCATAATTATGAAGGGATTTCATTGTAGCTTGGTAGGATGACTCCAAATAATGTCTAGATGAGAACATCCCCTTTTGGTCGCGATCATTCAGCCTTGATGGCTGCCCGAGCCCAAAAAGCTTTAGCATAGTCTGTAGGTTGTATTTATGGAAGGATTTCATTGTAACTTGTTAGGTTGACTCCATATAATGCCTAGATAATGACATCCCCTTTTGGTCGTGATTGGTCAACTGTGATGGCTACAGGTGCCCGAAGCCCGAAAATCTTGAGCACAGTCTACAGGTCATATTTATGAAGGATTTCATTGTAACTTCGTAGGATCACTCCAGATGATGCCTAGATGAGAATGTCCCCTTTTGGTTACGATCATTCAACCATGATGGCTGCCCGAGCCCAAAGCCCAAAAACCTTTAGCACAGTCTTCAGTTCATATTTATGAAGGGATTTCATTGTAACTTGGTGGGTTGACTTCATATAATGTCTAGATGAGAACAGCTCCTTTTGGACACCATTAGGCAACTGTGATGGCTACAGGGGCCTGAAGCCCAAAAACCTTTAGCACAGTCTACAGGTGATATTAATGAAGGGATTTCATTGTGCCTTGGTAGGATGACTCCAAATAATGTCTAGATGAGAACGTCCCCTTTTGGTGACGTTCATTCAGCCTATAGGTCATATTTATGGAAGGTTTTCATTGTAACCTGTTAGTTTGACTCCATATAATGCCTAGATGATGACATCCCCTTTTGGTCGTGATTGGTCAACTGTGACGGCTTCAGGGGCCCGAAACCACAAAACCTTGAGCACAGTCTACAGGTCATATTGATGAAGGGATTTCATTGTAACTTCGTAGGATCAATCACTCCAGATGATGCCCAGATGAGAATGTCCCCTTTTGGTTGCAATCATTCAACCATGATGGTTGCCCGAGCCCAAAGCCCAAAAACCTTTAGCTCAGTTTACAGGTCATATTTATGAAGGGATTTCATTGTAACTTGGTAGGTTGACTTCATATAATGTCTAGATGAGAACGTCCCCTTTGGATGCAATTGGGAAACTGACAGCTACAGGGGCCTGAAACCCGAAAACCTTTAGCACAGTCCACAGGCCATATTTATGAAGGGATTTCAATGTAACTTGATAGGATGACTCGTTTTGGAATAATTTCACTGTAACTTGGTAACTTTCGTTGATATACGTTAACTATGAGGGCCACATACATTAACTCTGAGGTCATATTAACTGTGAGGTCATATTAACCCACCCCTCAGCTCTTTAGTACAGTGTACACCTCATATTATTTTTATAAAAAACATAGCATACAGGGAACAGAAATGAACATATTCCCAATTATCACAATTCTTGTCTCATTTCATAATCCTTTCATAAACATTGAACATTATCCTTTTCATCAAAGACAACACACAAGTTAAGCTACAGTGTCATGGACACTTTCATTTCAAATTTTATATGTAACTTTGGTATGATATCTAGATGGGAGTTATCAAATTTTTCTTAATTTTGTTGAAAAACAACGCCGCCAGTGGCCATCTTGGAGTTGGCATATAAATTGTCAACAATTCCATTAGTACACTCAACCGGCCACATCCTTCACCCGATCTTTTTCAGATTTCATATGTAGCTTTGGTGTGATGTCTTTCCTGCAGAAACTTGAGGGAATGACTTGGAATTTCTGGATCTTTCTATTTAGTTCAGTCCCTCCAAGGACAAGTTGAGCTGCAGTTTCATTGACACTTTCATTCATTTAACAGTAGTGTTGAAATGATTAGTCGACTAGTCAAAGTCGATTCGATTTTCGGAAAAATCGACTCTGAAATCCGCCAGTTGACTAGTCGGGAAATTCAAAAGATGAAGTCTTAAAATGCCAATTGTGGGGGTTAATGATTACAAACATCACACTTTTCTGCTTTGTGGTGGACCTATTTTAAATTGTATTGAGAAGTGGATATCAATGCAATCATTGTCGTTTGTTGATGCCGGTAATGTTACAACTTAGATTTCAGCAGCATTACAAGCACTAATTTCACCTAACCTAATCACTAGCACGCGTTGAAGAAAAATACTTTGATGTACAACTTCAAAGTTGCCGTTAATTCATGCAATTGTTCTGTCCCTCACCCAAGTCGCCCACACATGATATTACTGTACTGATTTGGGTGCAAGCTGGCAAAAACGGAATATGAAGGTGAGGAAACTGTCCGTCACAAAATTTGACCCAGGGTTTTTTAATTAATTGCACCGGGCGAATGGCGGCACACTTCAAACATTTTACAAATTCACGAAACTTCTGTTTTAACATCAATGGGTACTTTTTTCCACTGTACGGACAGAGGACTAGGAGGCATGCACTTCCCAGGTATCCTAATTTTTTTTACTGATTGGTTAAAGCTGTAATATGCACGACGTTTTAAAAAACTCAAAATACGAAAAAGAAAACAACTACGTTCATAACTTTGACAGGGAAACTTCATCAAACACCTGTCAAATGAGTCATTAAACAAAAGGGTTATCAACTTATATGTTAACAGTCTCTTATCACCTAATTTACTGAGACAATTATGTTTTCAACAGAAAACCGACTAGTCGATTTTTAATTGGTTACTCCCGTCGACTGGTCGACTTTGAAAAATAGGTAATCATTTCAACACTATTTAACGGGAGTTTATTCCATAACCTGTATCCAATTAACATGTCAAATTTGTACTGAAGGTATGGTAAATGGTTTAGTGTTTGGGAGCAGGCCTTTAAATTCATTTATTTTGGACACGCCATTTTGACCTAATTTGGGCAGATTAAAACCATAAATAACTTCCTTATCCTGTTATGTTTTATTGCCATGCCTTTCTTTGTGTTTCTATGATCATGTTATGAAATGTAGAAGAGGCACAGAGAATTTAGATATCATTCTTGATGTCTAAAGGCCTTCTTTAATTAGGGCACACCTGTAAATGGTGTGAGATTGGGATAATCTAAAGGCCTGTTTGGGAGTTTTATTCATTTAATAGAGTTATTCATGTAAGACTCTTACTGTAAGAGATCTCCAAATAAGTTGGCTCCACTGTACTATAATAGATACTTAATTCAACTTGCAGCACTTTCATGCTGATAACGCAGAAGGGGGAGCTGTGATTATTTCCAAAAGTGACTTGAGAAACCAACAAACATAAAGTTTCAATCTGAAATATTTTGCTTCTTCAGTAACCACACTTCAACCCAGTATGTCTCGTTTGACAGAGTGCAAGAAATCTTGTTTTTCTGATTTTGTTTCTTTATTTTTCAGATATCAAGAATGGAATATGTTCATTCAAAGCATTTAATATATCGGGATGTTAAACCTGAAAACTTTCTCATAGGAAGACAATCAACAAAAAAGTCGCACATTATTCACATTATAGATTTCGGGTTGGCAAAGGAGTACATTGACCCAGAGACACATAAGCATATTCCATACAGGGAACATAAAAGTCTCACAGGAACTGCTCGATACATGAGTATAAACACACATTTAGGAAAAGGTGAGATTTCATTTCGAGGCAATCTGTGATGTGCGCATACTGCCAAAGGAAGTGCCATTTCTTTCACCTTTTATGAAGATTGAGATGAGTTTTTGCTCAGTGGTTGAGTTCTTGGATAAAATAGCATATTTATTTTCAGTTTGCTGTTACACATGTGAACTAGATGAAATTTTTTAGAGTTTTCACTAGGCATCTCAGGCCTGTCGATTTGAGGCGAACAGCCATTTGGGTCATGTGGAGGATACCTAAAATGAAAAACACACAAACGAAAAATGGGTCACATCAAATTGTCGCCAGGTCACACAAAATTTTTGCCAAGTTGAATGATCTAGTACGAATGAATGGTGGAATGATGTTGAGCATCAACCAATCATCAGCTGCACGGGTGTTTGCATCTGCATGAAGTATAGCTGCTCTGTTGGCCAATTATTGGCCAACAGAGCAGCTAAACTTCAGGCAGATGCAAACACCAATGCTGATGATTGGTTGATGCTCAACATCATTTTAAATTGCTGATCATCTTAAGATGTAGCATAGATAGATACAAAATCAGGAAGTGGCAATAATTCATGTCTCTGCCACAAATATTGATTAAGAATGCCATACTCTTCTGTAGCATGCTAGCCCATGCCAAGATTAGGCTATAATTGTAACTAAATTGTATCTGACTTGCTGCAACACGGCCTCATTATTGTTCCTAAGGATTCATCTTTTATCTTCAGGATGTTGCCCATTGGAGCAAGAACTTGGTTATGATATAACAGTTCATATGTCGGAATAGTTGTGATACATAAATATTTAGGTTACCTAATGGGTTACCTGAGTAAAGTACAGGGGAATGAACGATAAGTTGCCAAAGCTCAGACCAGGTGATGATAAATTTGTTACGCAAAATTTTGAAAACAGCAGGCCTGTATCTTTTTCTATTCCAAAAGTACAGAAAGCCTGTCTCATTTTCTTTTAGTTTTCTTGATAGAGTGCTAGATTAACTTTGGAAGGTTTTATTTGTTTGTGTGGATTTGTTTGGTTAAACTTTATTTCAGAAATTTTTCCTTGACCCTTTACCTAATGAATCTCTCACATCTATGTACTAATTGAGCAGTTGAAAAAAAACAATTTCCAAATTTTTTAAAACCTCATCATGTAACCCCTCATTGGAATAAGCTCATTGAGCTTGTTCCAGTGAGGAGTCACATGATAGGTTTTGTTTGATAATATTCCGCCCCCCCCCCCCCCCTGCACCCCCCCCCCCTCCCCCCAAAAAAATAAAATAAAATTTTTAGCTTAACTTGACAAAGTCAAGATAAGCTATTGCCATCACGTGTGAGGAAGTCTGTTAGTCTGTGAGTCTGTTCACATTTTCCTTTAGCACAGGCTACACCCCGTAGTTCTTGTCTGATCGTCACAAAATTTCATATGCAGGTTTGGGGTCATGTCTAGATGAGAACGTCCCCTTTTGGTCACAATCGCTCAACTGTGATGACTTCCCAAGCCCGAAACCCAAAAACTTTTAGCACAGTCTGCAGGTCATATTAAATATGGAGGGATTTCATTGGTAGGATGACTCTGTATGATGTCTAGATGTGAACTTCCCCATTTGGTCACGATCTCTCAACCGTGATGACTGCCCGAGCCGAAAACCTTTAGCACAGTCTACAGGTGATATTTATGGAAGGATTTCATTATAACTTGGTAGGTTGACTTCATATAATGTCTAGATGAGAACATCCCCTCATGGACGCGATTGGTCAACTGTGACGGCTACAGGGGCCCGAAGCCCAAAAAACTTTAGTACAGTCTACAGGTCATATTTATGAAGGGATTTCATTGTAACTTGGTAGGATGACTCCAGATAATGTCTAGATGAGAACGTCCTCTTTTGGTTGCGATCTGTCAACCGTGACGACTGCCCAAGCCCAAAACCTGAAAACCTTTAGCACAGTCTACAGTTTGTATTTATGGAGGGATTTCATTGTAACTTGGTAGGATGGCTCCATATAGTCTCGATAAGAACATCCCCTTTTGTTCGCAATCGGTCAATTGTGACAGCTACTGGGGCCCGAAGCCAGAAAACCTTTAGCACAGTCTACAGGATGTATTTATGAAGGGATTTCATTGTAACTTGGTAGGATGACTCCAGATAATGTCTAGATGAGAACGTCCCCCTTTTGGTCATGATCATTCAGCCGTGATGGCTGCCTGAGCCCCAAACCCAAAAACCTTTAGCACAGACTACAGGTCGCAATTATGAAAGGATTTCATTGTAACTTTGTAGGATAACTCAGTATAATGTCCAGACGAGGACGTCCCCTTTTGGTTGAGATGGGTCAACCATGATGGCTACACAAACCTTTAGCACACTCTACAGGCTGTCTTTATGAAGGGATTTCATTGTAACTTGATAGGATGACTTGTTTTGGAATAATTTCACTGTAACTTGGTAACTTTGGTTGACATACATTAACTGTGTGAGCCACACTAACCCACCCCTTACTTTTGTAGTACAGTCTACACCGCAAATTATTTTCTATTGAAAACATAGCATACAGGGAACAGAAATTAACATATTCTCAATTATCACAATTCTTGTCGTATTTCATAATCATTTCATAAAAATGTAACATTATCCTTTTTATCAAACACAACACACAATCAAGTTAAGCTACAGTGTCATTGACGCTTTCATTATTAGCTTAACTTGACAAAGTCAAGATAAGCTATTGCCATCACGCGTTCGGAAGTCTTCTGTTAGTCTGTGAGTGTTGAGTCATTTTCCTTTAGCACAGGCTACACACCACAGTTCTTGTCTGATCGTCACGAAATTTCATATGAAGGTTTGGGGTCATGTCTAGATGAGAATGTCCCCTTTTGGTCGCAATTGGTCAACCGGTATGGCTGCCTGAGCCCAAAACCCAAAAACCATTTGCACAGTCTACAGGTCGTATTAATGAAGGGATATCATTGTAACTTGGTAGGATGCCTCTGTATAATGCCTAGGTGAGAATGTCCCCTTTTGGGCATGATCTGTCAACCATGTTGGCTGCCCAAGCCCGAAACCCAAAAACTTTTAGCACAGTCTGCAGGTCATGTTTAATATGGAGGGATTTCATTGTAACTTGGTAGGATGACTCCTTATGATGTCTAGATGAGAATTTTCGCATTTGGGCGTGATCTGCCAACCGTGACGACTGCCCGAGCCCAAAACCTGAAAACCTTTAGCACAGTCTACAGGTCATATTTATTGAGGAATTTCATTGTAACTTGGTGGGTTGACTTCATATAATGTTTAGATGAGAACAGCCCCTTTTGGACACCATTAGGCATCTGTGACGGCTACAGGGGCCTGAAGCCCGAAAAACCTTTAGCACAGTCTACAGGTGATATTTATGAAGGGATATCATTGTACCTTGGTGGGATGACTCCAAATAATGTCTAGATGAGAACATCCTCTTTTGGTCGCGACCATTCAGCCTTTGATGGCTGCCCGAGCCCTAAACCCAAAACCTTTAGCATAGTCTATAGGTCATATATATATGGAAGGATTTCATTGTAACCTGTTAGTTTGACTCTATATAATGCCTAGATGATGACATCCCCTTTTGGACGTGATTGGTCAACTGTGACGGCTTCAGGGGCCCGAATCCCAAAAACCTTGAGCACAGTCTACAGGTCATATTTATGAAGGGATTTCATTGTAACTTGGTAGGTTGACTTCATATAATGTCTAGATGAGAACGTCCCCTTTCGACGCAATTGGGAAACTGATGGCAACAGGGGCCCCGAAACCCGAAAACCTTTAGCTCAGTCTACAGGCCATACTTATGAAGGGATTTCAATGTAACATGATAGGATGACTCATTTTGGAATAATTTCACTGTAACTTGGTAGCTTTCATTCATATACGTTAACTGTGAGGGCCACATACATTAACTGTGAGGTCATATTAACCCACCCCTCAGCTCTTTAGTACAGTGTACACCTCATATTATTTTTATCAAAAACATAGCATAGAGGGAACAGAAATGAATATATTCCCAATTATCACAATTCTTGTCTTATTTCATAATCCTTTCATAAACATTGAACATTATCCTTTTCATCAAACACAGCACACAAGTTAAGCTACAGTGTCGTTGACACTTTCATTTTTAGCTCAACTTTGGCGAAGCCGAATTTGAGCTTATGCCATGGCCTGTCGTCCGTCTGGCCGTCTGTCTGTCAACAATTCAATACGGCTCGGGCTAGAGGCCATATTTATGAACCGATCTTTACGAAACTTCTTGGGTACCTTTGGTATCACCGTGGGACGAGAACGAGTGTTTTGGGGTCCGTTCCGAAATTCAATATGGCCGATGGCAGCCATTTTGTACAAAATTAGGTGCAATCAGATTTTTGCACAGAACTTCCATATGAAAGCGCTGATTTGAATAATTTTTGTGACTGTTTAGCACCATGGGATACATCACATATAATGCAGGTTTTTTTCTCATGCAAAAATTATGCAAATTAGATGAACTTTGATTTATTCAGTGCTACTTATACACTGCAAGTGCACATGTCAATATGGCTCGGGCTAGAGTCTGTATTTATCAACCGATCTTCCCGAAACTTCTTGGGTACCTTTGTTATCACCTTGGGATGAGAACGAGTGCTTCTGGGAGCGGTCCAAAATTCAAGATGGCTGCCAGTGGCCATTTTGTACCGAAATTAGGTCTAATCAGTTTTTTGTACACAATTTCTATATGGCTCAGGGTAGAGGCTGTATTTATGAACCGATCTTTACGAAACTTCTTGGTTACCTTTGTTATCACCATGGGATGAGAACGAGTGTTTTTGGGTGTGGTCCAAAGTTCAAGATGGCCACCAGCAGCCATTTTGTACCAAAATTAGTGCAATCAGTCTTTTGTACAGACCTTCTGTATGAAAGTTCTGATTTGAATAAATTTTTGTATGCATGTTTAGTGACATGGAATACATCACATATAGTACGGGTTTTTTTCTCGTGCAGAAATTCTGCAAATTAGATGAACTTTGATTTATTCAGTGCTACTTATACACTGTAAGTGCACGTCAATGCAGCTCGGGCTAGAGTCTGTGTTTATCAACCGATCTTCCCGAAACTTCTTGGGTACCTTTGTTATCATCTTGGGACGAGAACGAGTATTTCTGGGTGCGGTTCAAAAATTTCAAGATGGCTGCCAGTGGCCATTTTGTACCGAAATTAGGTCCAATCAGTTTTTTGTCACAACTTCTATACAGCTCGTATTTATGAACTGATCTTCACGAAACTTCTTGGGTACCTTTATTTTCACCTTGGGACAGGAACGAGTGTGTTTTGGGGTGCCTTTGTTATCACTGTGCTATGAGAACAAATATTTTGGGGTTCAGTTAGACCCACTCTGGGACTCAAAGATTTCTTTTCTATTTTAGCATCTGACTGTCACCCACCTTTACAATACTTTACCTATACATTTGTTACAGGCTACGGTCAGTATTTATGTACACACCATTACAATACTTTATATGTACCTTTGTTAACAGGTCATTACCTAGATGTTTGTCATTGCTGTGTCACATACTATACATGTACATGTCTTAACAAGTTGAGCTACAGTGTCATTGTTTAATTATGCATTGTTAGCGTCTAGAGGAAGTTTCGTTTCGATTTTGGAGCAGTCAGCTTATCCAAGATGGCCACCAGTGGCCAATTCATTATGGCTTCCATGGTGGCCATCTTGAACTTGGTTTCTGTCCAATAACTAATGAATTAAGTATGTGACCTTAAACACCAACAAATAAATATTAACTAATGAATACTAACTCGAATCAATTTCAGTTTTTGGTTATGCATTATTGGTGTCTAGAGGAAGCTTCCTTTTGAATTTGGATCAGCTAGCCATTTCAATATTGCCACCAATAACTAACTAATGAATACTGAATCAAATCAATTTTTTAGCTTAACTTGACAAAGTCAAGATAAGCTATTGCCATCACATGTGCGGAAGTCTGTTGGTCTGTGAGCCTGTTAGTCTGGTCACATTTTCCTTTAGCAAAGGCTACACCATGTAGTTTTGGTCCGATCGTCACAAAATTTCATATGCAGGTTTGAGGTCATGTCTAGATGAGAACATCCCCTTTTGGTCGCAAGCAGTCAACCGTGATGGCTGCCTGAGCCCAAAACCTGAAAACCATTAGCATAGTCTACAGGTCGTATTTATGAAGAGATTTCATTGTTCCTTGGTAGGATGCCTTTGTATAATATCAAAATGAGAACGTCCCCTTTTGGTCATGATCTGTCAACCGTGATGGCTACCCAAGCCCGAAACCCAAAAACTTTTAGCACAGTCTACGGGTCATATTTAATATGGAGGGATTTCATTGTAACTTGGTAGGATGACTCTGTATGATGTCTAGATGAGAACTTCCCCATTTGGTCGCGATCTGTCAATCATTACGACTGCCCGAGCCCAAAACCTTTAGCACAGTCTACAGGTCGTATTTATGGAGGGATTTCATTGTAACTTGGTAGGTTGACTCCATATAATGTCTAGATGAGAAGGTCCCCTTTTGGTCATGATTGGTCAACTGTGACGGCTACAGGGGCCGAAGCTCGAAAACTTTTAGTATCGTCTGTAGGTCATATTTATAAAGGGATTTCATTGTAACTTGGTAGGATGACTCCAGATAATGTCTAGATGTCCCCTTTTGGTCGCGATCATTCAGCCGTGACAGCTGCCCGAGCCCAAAACCTGAAGAGCTTTAGCACAGTCAACAGGTCGTATTTATGGAGGGATTTCATTTTAACCTGGTAGGTTGATTCCATATAATGTCAAGATGATAACGTTCCCTTTTGGTCGCGATTGGTCAACTGTGGCTACAGGGGCCCGAAAACCTTTAGCACAGTCTACAGGTCATATTTATTTATATATATAAGGGACCTTGGGGAGCTGACAGTTGCTTGCCATTGCTCGGTGGTTCTCTCCGGGTACTCCGGTTTCCTCCACCCGTAAAACTGTCGCGGTCATGATTAGCCATTTTGCATAAATATGTGACCTTAAACGCCAATAAATAAATAAATATATATAAGGGATTTCATTGTAACTTGGTAGGATGACTCCAGATAATGCCAAGATGAGAACGTCCCCTTTTGGTTGCGATCATTCAACCATGATGCCTACCCGAGCCCAAAACCCGAAAAACTTGAGCACAGACTACAGGTCATATTTATTAAGGGATTTCATTGTAAATTGGTAGGATGACTCAGTATAATGTCTAGATGAGGATGTCTCCTTTTGGTTACAATCAGTCAACTATGATGGCCCGAAGCCCAAAAACCTTTAGCACAGTCTACAGGCCGTATTTATGAAGGGATTTTTCTAACTTTATATGATGACTCGTTTGGAATAATTTCACTGTAAGTTGGTAACTTTCATTGGTATACATTATCTGTGAGGGCCACATACTACTTTAACTGTGAGGGCCACATTAACCCACCCCACAATTCTTTAGTACAGTCTACGCCTCACATTATTTTTATTGAAAACATAGCACACAGGGAACAGAAATTAACATATTCCCAATTATCACAATTCTTGTTTTATTTCATAATCCTTTCATAAACATTGAACATTATCCTTTTCATCAAACATAACACACAGACAAGTTAAGCTACAGTGTTATTGACACTTTCATTTTTTTAGCTCACCCGACTGAAAGGGTGAGCTATTCTGATCACATTTTGTCCGTCATCTGTCGTGAAGGTGGTGTTTGGGTCTTTTTCTCCCAAACCACTGGCCACATTTTAATGAAATTTCAGTAGTGGTTATATAGGGGCATTTGGGTTTTTCTTCAAATTCGGTTTCTGCTCATATTGAGGAGGAGGTGGGGCCAAAATGCCCCAATTTTTAGTCGAGTTGTGACGAAGTCAAACTCGACTTCTAGTTTGATGAATAGCGGGTGGGTGTAAACAATTGGTTTCCAGATGATAACTTGATAATGGTTCAACCCATGTTCATGGAACTTCATAGGTAGGATGGTATTGGTGAGAGGAAGAACCCTATTAATTTTGGACTTGCTTGGTCAAAGGTCAAGGTCACAGTGACCTTGAACATAGTAAATTGTAAACAATTGGTTTCCGGATGATAACTACGGTTCAACCCACATTCATGAAACTTCATATGTAGATTGGCCTTCAGGAGAGGAAGAACCCTATTTATTTTGGACACACTAGGTCAAAGGTCAAGGTCACAGTGATGCTGAACATAGTAAATCAGAACAATTGTTTTCCAGTTGATAACTTGATAATGTTCGACCCATGTTCATGAAACTTCATAGTTTGGTTGGCAGCAGTGAAAGAACCCTATTTATTTTGGACTCGCTAGGTGAAAGGTCAAGGTTACAGTGACCTTCAACATAGTAAATTGTAAACAATTGGTTTCCGGATGATAACTTGATAATGTTTCAACCCACATTCATGAAACTTCATAGGTAGGTTGGCATCAGTGAGAGGAGGAACCCTATTTATTTTAGACTTGCTAGGTGAAAGGTCAAGGTTACAGTGACCTTCAACATAGTAAATCGTAAACAATTAGTTTCTGGACAATAACTTGATAATGGTTTGACCCACATTCATGAAACTTCATAGGTAGGTTGGCCTAGGTGAGTGGAAGACCGCTATTTATTTTGGGCTCACGAGGTCAAAGGCAAAGGTCACAGTGACCTTGAACATAATAAATTGTAAACAATTGGTTTCCATATGATAATTTGACAATGGTTCCACCTTCGTTCATGAAACTTCATAGGTAGGTTGGCATTGGTGCAAGAAAGAGCCCTATTTATTTCGGAAAAAAATATTCAAATGCCCAAATCTCCAAAACTACACGGCATTGAGAATTCTTATTTGGTGTGAAGCTTCCTTAAGGCCAACAGAATGGAATGGTCCAAAAAAATTGCTATCAGTTTCATCATGGGGTACATTTTTGGGACTTTGAAAAAATTAGTCAGCATTTTTTAACACTGTGGGTAATGCGGAAAACATTTAAGACTCTTCAAGTCCCAAACCACTGCTCCAAAAGCTTTCAAATTTCACATATAATATCTTTGGATGTTTCACATGTTTGTTGAAATCAAATCCCTGGGTCCATATTTGGGCTCTCTTTGGGAGCCCAAATGTTTAAATTAGTGCAGTATGAGGAATATTCTTTAAAAATCTTCTTCAGATCCACCAATCAGAATATTTATACCACCCACTTGAAAAGTGGGAGGTATATAATGTTCACTTGGTCCGTCCGTCCGTCCGTCCGTAATGCTTTAGGGGGGGTACACATCTGCTATTGGCAACTCCTTCTAAACCAGTGAACGGATTTCATTGAAACTCTCAGACATTCTTTTACATACATTGAAGATGTGCACCTCCTATTTTCTCTTCATATATTTTCATTTTTACAGTTTCCCATATTGAAATATGAACTTTGTCAGATTCAATTGACATTCTGTACAGATCTGCTATCTGCAACTCCTCTTAAACCATGGAAAAGATTTCATTGAAACTTTAGACATTCTTTTACATACATTGCACATGTGCACCTCCTATTTTCTTTTCAAATATTTTCATATTTACAGTTCCCCATATTCAAAAATGGTCTTTGTCAATTCAGGTTTTAGGAGGGAGGGGTGGTATAGATCTGCTATCTGCTACTCCTCTTAAACCATTGAACAAACTCCATTGGAACTCGCAGACCTTCTTTTACATACATTGAAGATGTCCACCTCCTATTTTTCTTTCAGATGTTTTCATATTTCAATGTCCGTCCGTCTGTCCATCCATCCGTTACGCTTTAGGGATGTACACATCTGCTATCCGCAACTCCTCTTAAACCAGTGAACGGATTCCTTTGAAACTCGCAGACATTCTTTTACATACATTGAAGATGTGCACCTCCTATTTTCTTTTCAGATATTTTCATATTTACAGTTCCCCATATTCAAAAATGGTCTTTGTCAATTCAGGTTTTAGTTGGGAGGGATATAGATCTGCTATCCGCTATTCCTCTTAAACCATTGAACAAACTCCATTGGAACCCTCAGGCAATCTTTTACATACACTGAAGATGTGCACCTCCTATTTTTCTTTCAGATATTTTCATATTCTGACATGTTCGTTCGTCTGTCCATTATGCTGTAGGGGTGTTACGTTTTGTTTTGTTTTTTTTGTTTTTTTTTTTGGGGGGGGGGGGGGGGGGGGCAGTACACATCTGCTATCCACAACTCCTCTTAAACCAGTGAACGGATTTTCATTGAAACTCTCAGACATTCTTTTACATACATTGAAGATGTGCACCTCCTATTTTCTTTTCAGAAATTTTCTTTTTTACAGTTTCTCATATTGAAAAATGAACTTTGTCAAATTCAATTGACATTCTGTACAGATGTGCTATCCTCAACTCCTCTTAAACCATTGAACAGATTTCATTGAAACTTTCAGACATTCTTTTACATATATTGAAGATGTGCACTTCCTGTTTTGTTTTCAGATATTTTAATTTTTAGGGTTTCTCTTATTTAAAAAGGGCTTTGTCAATTCAAGCTTGTGTGGGAGGGTTGTTGACATTTGCTATCCACGACCTCTTTTAAACTAATGAATGGATTTCAATGAAACCTTCATACATTGGTGTTGGTGCTTGTGCTCTCTACATTAAACACACTTTTACTGTTGAAAATGTTTCTTGTTGGAGTGGGTGGTATCATTTAGTGAGCAGTGCTCACAGTTTTTCTAGTTTGATATTTGGTATGCAGCATCCTTAGGGGGGGTGAGATTCAAGTTTGTTCAATCCAAGTCTCTGGGTTCATATTTGGGCTCCCTGTGGGAGCCCGAATTATATCTTAGTTCAATATGAGGAATTTTCTTTAAAAATCTTCTTGTTCAGATCCAACAGTTTGAATGTTTTGATATTTGGTATACAGCATCCTTAGGGAGGTGTGATTCTAGTATGTTCAAGCCAAGTCTCTGAGTCCATATTTGGTCTCCCTGTGGGAGACCAATTTGTAACTTAGTTCAATATGAGAAACATTCTTTAAAAATCTTCTTCACATCCACCAGTAAGAATCTTTTGATATTTGGTATACTGTATCGTTAGGGAGGTGAGATTCTAATTTGTTACAAGCCAAATCCTTGGGTTCATATTTGAGCTCCCTGTGGAAGCCTGAATTCTAACTTAGTTCAACATGAGGAATATTTTTTAAAAATATATTTCTTTAGTGATGAACCGATAATCGGAATCGGCCGGTTATGGGGCAGCGGCCGATTATGACAACTGGCAGTTAAAAACAGGCAGGTTCCAGTTATTCTATATTTAACACTGACTATTTTAATCTCTTTGATATCTGGCCTTTTCAATAAAGTTTCCCCATTAAAAACGTGTCGAGTATCAGGATGTTTAGGGATTTGCAGAGCCGAGATATTACAGAATTTACCATCTGCAATCGGTACAAGATTGCCACTATTCCCTGCTGATCGAAGTCACTGGTCTTCAAACAATTCAGTTCAATTCAATTCATTTTATTTAACGGTATGTAAAATATAATAATCAATTCAGTTACAGAATAATATTGTGATACATATACATACCGTTGGGGGACAGCATAGCCTGATTGGCTGTCTTCCTGCTATCCCCCGAGGTAAAAATGTAATTAGTGCAACATCATATCAGACAGAGTATACAGCCGGGAAGAGAGAAGTACAGATTCTTTTGGAGTAATGTTGTATTGTTGCATTATTGCATAGGAAACGAAACACTTAAGAATACATTGAAAATAATATTGATAATAGTTTGGGAATAAGATGAGTAACAAACTGACGAGCCAGCCGGTAAAAGTAGAACTGTATTACAGATTAGCATAGTAAACTATCTAGTACAGTCTTGGCAATACAGGTTGTTACATGTAATTTGTGTTTGATAATTTGAGAGAAGTTTTTGCGTTAACATTTTCTAAACGCAGTACAATTAGTAGCATTTCTAATACTAAGTTCCAGGTCGTTCCAAAGCCTAGGGTAGTTGAAACAAGGGAGGTAATCTAAGGATATTGTTCTTGTTCTGCAGACGCGAATCGATACCAAGTACCTGGTTGTGGGACCACTTGCATTATTATTAAAGAGTGAAAACATTGCATTTAATGACTTGGGAAGAGATCCATTTTTCCAATCGAATAAAAATAACAGGGCATGGAATTTGAAAAGGTCTGTAACTTTCATTATTTTATCTTGAGCAAATAGAGGGTCAGTATGGACATTGAAATGTGCATTATTAATTATGCGAACTGAGCGTTTTTGTAGTAGGAAAAGTTGGTTGATTGATTTAGATTTCCCCCATATCTGTATACCATATGCTAGACGACTGTGTATCAATGCAAAGTATAAAATTTTCATGACATCGTGGGGAAGTATAGATTTGACCCTGTTGAGTGCATAATTTGCACATGCTATCTTAGAACACAGATGGGTGATATGTGGTTTAAAGGACAGCTGTTCGTCAATATTAATACCAAGGAACTTAATACATCTTTCATCCTCATTGACACCCACCCGTTTTAATACAATAAATCATGGTGCTGTACAGTGTTGCATTGGGTACATGTATAAATAAAATCTGTTCAGTCGGTAGTACTTCATGATGCAAGCATCACAATACAATAAGAAATTAAAATTGGAGAAAAACTAAAAAAAACACTCTTATTTCAATGGTAGATGACTTATGCAACATACTTGTATAAGTCGCATGACTGCCACAAACACATTTTCAGTTTGTGAAGTACATTTTTAACACTGAAGAAACACATCAAGGGAGGTAACAAGTTGAACAATGAACATTAAATAATGTATTCTGACGTTGCATGAGTTTTTGTAAACAAGGCACCAAACAACTTCACAACACGCATTAACATCAAAGTTATTATTCAATTAAGACGCAAAGTATGTTTGCTCAGTATCTTCCTGGTTAATATTGCCAAGTGTATTGTATTCTTACACAAAACCGTATTAACACTATTTACCAGAATAAACCACAATCTAGACAAGAGAACAATATCGTGTGATTGTGTCGTTTATAACGATCTTCCCTCACCCCAACTACCAAAAATGCAAATATTATTTTGGCTAATATTGCCCAGTACTAAACATGCATACTCTGAGAACTTATGTGGTATTAAGCTTTCGTAATTGGTGATTTGTAAACAAAATTCTGCAGTATAACAGGCACTAACAGATTTTCTCCTTGGTCATATTTCAACCATCGGAATCGGCATCGAAATTGGCGCAATCGGCAGAGAAATAATTGGTAATTGGTTCATAGCAAGCTTTGATAATTGGTTCATCACTATTTTTCTTCAGATCCAGTAATCTTTTGATATTTGGAATACCGACCACTTCCTTAGGGCGGTGAGATTCAAGTTTGTTCAAGTAAAGTCCCTGGGTTCATATTTGGGCTCCCTATGGGAGCCCGAAATTATAACTTAGTTCAATATGAGGAATATTTAAAAAAAAAAAAAAATTGTCAGATCTACCGGTCAGAATGTTTTGATATTTGGTATATGGTTTTCTTAATGGGGCAGATGCAAGTTTGTTCAAATCAGGACCCTCGGTTGATAGTTGTCAGTGTCAGGTAAGCGCTCTCAGGCCCCTTGGGACCTCTTGTTTTGATGCATTATTGGTGTTTAGAGGAAGCTTCCGTTTGATTTGGTTATTCCCCTGAGAGACTTACATACCCTTTTATGACATGGTCGGGGGCATATGCCACACTTTGTGTTGCTCTTGTTACTTGGTGCAATATGAGGAGTCTTCTTTAAAAATAATTTTCTTCTCACAAAGCCCAAATCAGAATCTTTTGATACATGGTGTACACCACCCTTAGAGGAGTCAGATTCAAGTTTGTTAAAATCAAGTCGCTTGTTTAATATTTGGTCTCCCCATTGGAGCCTGAATTTTAACTTAGTCCAACATAAGGAATAATCTTTTTTTAAAATCTGCTTCTTGAGATACAATCAATAGAAGCAATTTTGAGGGTTTTTTTTCAACTAAAGTACCTGGGTTAATATTTGGGCTCCCTATTAAACAACTTTGGTCAGGTGAGTGTCTCAGGCCTGGTGGGCCTCTTGTTTTTTGGGGGGTTTTTTCGCTTTAAAATGAGTTTTGAAGGATTTAAAGGGATTGTATGCAAAAAAAAAAAATTCTCTATTCACCCAACTGACACTCAAGTCCGGCATCCACACCCTAACCATTTGGCGAATTGGGTCAATTTTTTTTCTCACAAAATGACACTAAATTCACCTGGGGCTCCTTCCTAACCCTACACCTACACCACCCTACACCCTCCTCCCCACTCCCATTTAAAAATATGGTGGCACAGTTTGAGTTTGAATGCAGAGTCACTATCTACCCTGGAAACTTGAAAATAAAGATTTAGAATTCCAGTTTCTGAAAAAAAATCAGCCCTTTTGCAGCATTACTGAAAATCGGGGCATTTAAATTATCTGACATGGACCACAGAATTATAAATAATTACATGACTTCTTTCGTCTTTATTAGTAGCTAGTAATAAATGCTGAATCTGACCGTAAAAACAACAACTGGCACAATCAGAAAACCTTCTGAAGTTACTTTTATGATGTAGGCTCGAATGGATATTAAATCTTCCCAAACAATAAGTTAGAATGTGAAAAATTGCACAAAGGACGTATGCATTAGATTAAACTTGCTCCAAATATTCTTGTTTGGGAGGATAACGATTAGTGCTGTGCAGTATTGAAATTTCATGTTCGGTATTTTTCAGAAAAAATATAGTATCCCTACAGTATTAGTATCTTTGCCGCACACAAAAATAGTTTTACGTTGTAATAACATATGGGAGATGGTTTTTCTCTCTTATAGGTGTATGGGGGGGGGGGGGGGGGGGGGGTCATTACTGTGGGGCCTCCCTTATGAATTTTGAAAATTAGACCCTCTCACATTGCTTTAGGTGACTTCTGGGTTGGGGAAAATGGTACTTAATGGGTGAAAATTGACACTAAAATATCCCTTATTTTTAGTAGTCTTTTATCTGTGTGAACTCTTTGCTAAGATAGGCTCAAGACCCCTGTGTCCTTCCCTTCCCCCACAACACTCATGTCTCACTGTACCACTTCTGTCAGTTTGAACTGCTATGCTCTGAATACCCTCGTGGGAAGCCCAGGAAGGGGAGCAGTACTTTTTTATTGTATTAAACAAGTTCTGCTTTAATGATGAAATGACCCAGAACTAATGCTTGGGGTGGAAGCCCTCCAAAACGGGCAGCATAGGTATAATTGATTATCTAAACTTCTACCTATGATTCAGTCATAATATAGTCAAAGATGCTGTAAGTGACCTTCAGGCTTTTATATTCACCTAATTTGGGCACATCAGAATCAAGTGAAAAATGTGAGAAACTATGTGATTATTCAATATACATACAAATAGAATATAAAACAGGGCTTTCTTAGACCTATTTTGCATCATGGAAAAGTATTTCTTAACAAATATTTTTATTTTAGAATGTTACAACAAGCTGTTGGTAGCCATCTCTTAATTTGGGCACAACTCTTACCACCTTGAATTTAGGGTAATATAAAGGCCTGGTGACCTAAAACACCAATAAATAAATAAATCCTTTGGATATGACTGTTGGAGAGATTTCCATGCTTGTCATGGAGATTTCTGCTTGCAGCTTACACATCAATAATTTACATTTTATGCATTGCACCCCCACATAATCCTAAAGCATTATATTTGATTTTATTTGAACAATTTTAATGACATTTGTCAATAAAAGCTCAGAAATATGGATATCAGTACTCAGATCCAGCTCTCTGATCTAGTTCCAATGAATGATTTTATTGACAAAGTTCTATGATATTCCAGGTCTTCTTGGGACGGTATCAGTTTGGGCCTTCATGGTAGAATCCTGTGTCATAAATTCGTATCTTTTGATCAGCTTTGAAGTAATAAGATCCACTATTTGGCTTTATTTCATTAAGAAATGACATAGGTGATGATGTTTAACACAAACATTTAATCTCGTGCATCTGGGTTTTCAGTTTGTAAACATGGAAAAATGTAATAAATTACTGTAATAACTATTTTGCGGACACAAAACAAAATGGAAGAAAATAAGTTATTGATGTGAGGGTCTGTGATTGGGCCTCAAACTGGAAGTCTCCCAGTGAAATCCAGAGAGGTAACAGGCTGATTTGTGCATGAAAATATATAACCAACATTTTTGGTAACGGGAGATGTACAAAGTAGTCGGGCAAATGCACTGTGGTCAATTCTGCATTGGAGTATAAGACATATCCTGAATGTGATCTTTTTGAAAGTTGTTGGTTACCCCAGCACTCTTGTCAACCTCATGTGTTGGTAGACACCGATGGTTTGGACCCATGGCAAAAATACAAAAAATCCCTAAATATGGCCACTGGGGTCACATGACCTATGTGATGTCAGCAAAGCGGCTATGCATAGGCCATAGCTATATGTGACTATCTGGGAAGTTTCAACATTGTAGTCCATGCGGTACAGGAGAAACTACACATTGCCATTCAAACCCAAAGTTTCAACAATGTAGTCCATGCGGTACAGGAGAAACTACACATCGCCATTCAAACCCACAATGCAAGTTCAACTTCATAAAAGCAAAATTCGTTGACCGAGAAGTGGAGGCATATGAAATGGCAAATGATATAAATGACAATAAGTTTATTATGCTCCCTCACAGGCTGTGTAAATTGGTATTAATATGGAGGTAGCGCACAATGAATTGATAAGGATACTTATTATTTTGGAGTGAAAATAACACCCATAATTGTACACTAATCTTTTGATAAGATTCTAAACCCAGGGGATAATTCTAGTGGTGTTGTGTTGTCAGGGGTTGTTCTTGCTGATAAACTAATCTTTATGCTCCCCCCGAAAAATTTGGGGGAGCATATAGTCATCGCCCTGTTGGTCAGTCCATCTGTCCGTCCGAAACAAATGGTTTCCAGATGATAACTTTAGTTTGACTGAACAAAATGAAACAAAATTTTAGACAATATATAATTTTTATTGCTACAGTGAAGTGATCTGGGTCATAGTATCACATCGAATTGAGGAGGTCAGCTTGCCAGATTAAATGATCTTCCGCAGGCAATAATTGTTATATGACTTATAATTCAACATCGCACCAGCTTGGAGTAAAGTACTCACTGTGACCGGAACTGCTAATTATGTGAATACTAACGCACACGTAAATAGTCTGTAATACTAGAGTTTAAACTAATACAGAATCAGATTCCACACTGTGGATTTTCCGGGGACCAGGAAAAGATTTCAAATAGTAGTGATATTTAATGGTTAAATTACATCGTCATATAATAAATGGGATTATAACCACATAATACTGGTTGGGATTGACAGTGGGCTTGGTGCGGTATTGTTTGGCAGAGTTATGGTCCGTTTTCAACTTGGTCATGTTGATATTGTTTTCCGGTCGATAACTTCAGTTTGAGTGAACGAAATGAAACAAACTTTTATACATAGGTTTATAACCACATAATACAGGTTGGGATTGATAGTGGGCCTGGTCTGACATTTTTGGGCAGAGTTATGGCCTTTTTCCGACTTAGAAGACATGTTGATATTGGTTTATAAGTGTCTGATTTCAATCAAAATTGGAATATAGCTTACTGTAGACAATATACCAGATAGGTTTGATTTTGAGTGTGGTGCGATAATTTTTATTTCAGTTGTGGGACCTTTTTGGACTTGGTTAATCACTAAAATATAGTTTTTCATAAAGCAGGACAGTCCTGTCCCATGGACACATTTGGATGTCTGCTGTATTGGTGCTATGGTTCACTGAAGATAAGATATTGATTAACTTGTTGCATGCTGCTGGTGGATATTCCCACCCAGCACATGCCACAGGGTTTCTCCTGTTCCCAAAATAAGTATACTTTGAAAATTGAATGGATTTTTTCACCAAGGATTTCTTATTTTACATCTGGATTAATTTTTCATCAAATCTAGTCATGGCTGCTGTGCAGCAGCCATGGCTAGATTTGATGGAAAATATCTTGAAAATACTCAGCAGGTTCAGAGTTAATTTAATATGCACAAAGACAAATGACTAGAAACTTATGCTTGGCATGGGGGGGGGGGGGGCGTTGCCACCCTTGGCATTCGGGGAGCATCTGTTGGCTGTGCCAACTCATTGTCCTTGTTAGCTCATCTGACTTTCAGTCAGGAGAGCTATATTGATCACTCACCGTCCGTCGTCCGTGAACATGGTGTTTGCATCTTCTCTCAAACCGCTGAACCAATTTAATTGATATTTGAGATAATAGTTTGACATCGCAATTTGATTTTGTTCAAATCAAGTTGCCAAGCCCCTCGGTAGTGCCACACCCAAAATGTGTGCTTAAATTTTTAAAAATCTTCTCATGAACCAGCAGTAGCAGAGACTTGATGTTTGGTGTGCAGCTTTCTTTTGATGTGTAGACTCAGATTTGTTCAAGAGAAGTTCGAGGAACTATATTTGCCTTCGTTATGGGAGGGAAAAAAATTTTCACCCTGCCCAAAATTTTATTTTCCAAACCAAGAGGCAGATTGAACCAAATTTGATATGAGGGCTTATTGGGTCATAAGTACTTAATTTATGTCCCTGTGGGAACCCCGGGAAGTAAGCAGCACTTATTTACTGTGGTAAACCAGTTCGGCTTTACTAGTAAAATAGTACCCAGTCACCAATGCTTGGGGTGAAAGTCTTCTAAAATGGGCAACATGTTGATCAACGATTGACTAAACTTGACTTCATCTCCATGTTGTGTCACGATTAGCCATGGTGCATAAATTTGTGACGTTAACCACCAACAACAAACAACAAACTTGAGTTATGCCAACATTTTTTTTCCTGTTGCCCCATGGGAACCACAGGAGCTAAAAATAGAAAAAAATTAAAACGCCCATATCTCCAAAACTGCACAGCACTGAGAATTCTTATGTGGTGTGAAGCTTCCTTAGGACCAACAGAATGGAATGGTCCAAAAAAATTGCTGTCGGTTTTATCATGGGGTACTTTTTTGGTACTTTGAAAAAGTGCTGAGTCAACAATTTTTAACACTGTGGGTAATGGGAAAAACATTTAAGACTACTTTTCTCCCAAACCACTGCTCCAAAAGCTTACAAATTTCACATATAACATCTTTGGAAGATTGTTTCACATGTTTATTGAAATCAAATCCCTGAGTCCATATTTGGGCTCTCTATGGGAGCCCAAATGTTTGAATTAGTGCAT
Organism: Pictodentalium vernedei; assembly: GCA_031216915.1. Lineage (NCBI taxonomy): Eukaryota > Metazoa > Mollusca > Scaphopoda > Dentaliida > Dentaliidae > Pictodentalium > Pictodentalium vernedei. Next base: position 339,222,139 of record CM062293.1, read on the forward strand.
TATGAGGAATATTCTTTAAAAATCTTACAAAGCCATGTCCCTAGGTCCATATTTGGGCTCACTGTGGGAGCTTGAATTTTCTTAAAAAATCATCTTCTTTAGATCCCGCAGTCAGAATTTTTTGATATTTGGTGTGCAGCATCCTTAGGGGGGTGAGATTCAAGTTTGTTGAAGCCAAGTCCCTGGGTTCATAATTGGGTTCCCTGTGGGAGCCTGAATTTTAACTTAGTTCAATATGAGGAATTTTTCTTTAAAAATCTTCTTCAGATTCAACAGTCGGAATGTTTTGATATTTGGCATGCAGCATCCTTTGGGGGTGAGATTCAAGTTTGTTCAAGCCAAGTCCCTGGGTTCATATTTGGGCTCACTGTAGGAGCCTGAATGTTAACTTTGTTCAAAATGAGGTAGTTCAAAATGAGGAATTTTCTTTAAAAATCTTCTTCAGATCCAGCAGTCAGAATGCTTTTGATATTTGGTATCCAGCATCCTTTGGGGGGGGTAAGATTCAAGTTTGTTCAAGCCAAGTCCCTGGGTTGATATTTGGGCTCCCTTGGGGAGCCAGAATTATTACTTAGTTCAATATGAGGGATATTCTTTAAAAATCTTTTTTTTTAGATCCACTGGTCAGAATCTTTGGATATTTGATATAAGCTTTTCTTTGGAGGGGCAGATGCAACTTGCTGAAATCAGTTCTCTGGGTTGATATTTAGGCTACCATGCCAGGTGAGCACCCTCAGGCCCCCTCTTGTTTTTCCTGAGATCATTTTTCAGTCTTGATGACGGTACTTTTTTAGTTGGTTGTTGTAAAATTTTAGGCAAGTGGTGCTTAATGTTTTTCCAGGTCTGTTTCTATTGGCTGAGGTGATGCTGCCTTAGCCATGCAAAAAAGGGAAAGAATATTATGCTGCCTTAGCCATGCATAAAGGGAAAGAATATTTGAATACTATTTAAATAATTTGAATAAATATTTGAACCCCCGAAGCTGTTGCTTCAATTGTAATCTTTTTATCCTCTCCACATAGAGGGAGAGGAATCTACAAATGTGTTCCAACTGTTTATCTGTCTTCAGTTTGTGTGTCCTATCCAACCTTCTGTCTTTTAATCCCTTTGTCTGTCCTTCCCCATTTCTTATCACATTTTAAAGACATCATAATATTTTTCTCAGATTTGATGTATAGCTTTGTGATGATATCATCAATGGGATTGCAAACCAGTGGTGTTCAAGTATTTCTTCAAGAGTTATTGCCCTTGTTGGATTTAGAATTTATTGTCATCACATCTGATCACATTGCCATTCCTTATAACATTTCAAAGAAAACCGTTCACAGTTATAAGTTTGTGTAATTCCATCTTTCTGCACTTCAGTCCAGCTAGAAATTTTCCATCCTGGGATGCATGGGCTCACTGGTTTATGATAATGTCATGAAGGAGATTTCAAACCAGCTGTGTCCAATTATTTCTTCAAGAGTTATTATACCCATCGCAAACAAAGTTTGGGGAGGTATATAGGAATCGCCCTGACCGTCCGTCCGTCTGTCCGTCTGTCTGTCCATCCTTGTAAGCGCAACTCCTCCTAAACCATTTGAAGAATTTTCATGAAACTTTACACAATGGAAGAACTCCATATGAACATGTGCATGAAGCAATATAATTCCGTTCTGACATTTCCAAGGGGAGATAATCTAACTTATACCGCCTGTCCATCCTTGTAAGCGCAACTCCTCCTAAACCGTTTGAAGAATTTTCATGAAACTTTACACAATGGAAGAACTCCATATGAAGATGTGCATGAAGCGATATAATTCCGTTCTGACATTTCCAAGGGGAGATAATCTAACTTATACATTTCAGGCACGGGGGGTATCACTTTGTGAGTTTGCTCACAGTACCTCTAGTTATACCCTGGAGAGGGTATATAGGAATCGCCTTGTCCGTCCATACCAAAAGTCAATCATGGATAACTTGTAAAGTACTTGGTCGAGTGGCTTGATATTTGGTGTGCAAGTGTATCATACCCATAGTGAAATGCAGGTGTTGTACGAGATTTTATTTCCAGAGTCAGATGCAAGTTTTGTTCAAATCGGGTCCCTGAGTTAGTATTTGGGCTCTCCATTGGAGCCCAAAGTTTAACTTGGTGCAACTTGAGGAAATGTCTTTAAAAATCTTCTTCAGATCCACCATTCAGAATGCTTTCATAGTTGGTATACAACATCTGTAGGGGTCAGATTCAAGTTTATTCCAGTCCAGTCCCTGGGTTAATAATCGGGCTCGTTGTAAGAGCCCAACTTTTAACTTAGTGAAGTATGAGGAAATTTCTTTAAAAATCTTCTTCAGATCCACTTGTCAGAATGTTTTCATATTTGGTATACAGTATCTATAGGGGTGCACAGATTCAAGTTTGTTCAAATCGGGTCCCTGAGGTAGTATTTGGGCTCTATATTGGAGCCCAAAGTTTAACTTCAATTTGAGGAAATTTCTTTAAAAATCTTCTTCTTCAGGTCCATCAGTCAAAATCCTTTCATGTTTTGTATACAACATCTATAGGTGGGTAAGATTCAAGTTTGTTCAATTCTGGTCCCTGGGTTATTAATTGGGGCTACCTATGGGAGCCTGAATTAGTGCAATATGAGGGGATTTCTTTTAAAACATTCTTCTTCAGATCCACCAATCAGAATCCTTTCATATTTGGTATACAACATTTCCAGGTGGGTCAAATTCAAGTTTGTCCAAATCTTGTCCCTGGGTTAATCTTTTGGCTCCCTATTTGAGACCAAAATTTAACTTCGTGATTTCTTTAAAAATCTTCTTCAGATCCACCAGTCAGAATTCTTTCATATTCGGTATATAACATTTCAAGGGGGGTCAGATTCAAGTTTGTTAAATTTGAGTCTCTAGCTTAATATTTGGTCTCTATGGGTGGGGTTGGCAGGAGGAGCATGTTAGGTTCAGGTTTGTTCAAATCCATTCCTTAGTGTTTTTCCATAAAATTTACCTCTCATGACTTCATTCCTTGGTAGTGTTGATAAACCATGTCTAACTGAATATGACCCCAAATACTTCTTTGAACCACTTTGGCATGTGAGTGATTAAGGCCCCTTGGGGCCTCTTGTTTTTCTTTGGTATCTCCTTAAGGTATTTCTTCATGAGTTATAACTTATTTACCTTGCTTGAAATTAGATTACCATTTATTGTGCTCACATTTCAGAGAAATATGCTCCATATTTTTAGCGCATCTTGACAATGTCAGGTATGAGCTGTTGGGATGAGTTGCGGTCCATCATACTTTCGTATGTCCATTACACTGTCAGTCCATAATTCCTTAAGCACTCTCTACAGGCTGTATCTCACATCCTGATCAGTTTCAAATTTCGTATGTGGCTTTGGGGTAATGTCTAGATGGGAGCTACCAAATTTTTCAGAATTCCATTGAAAAACATGGTTGCCATTGGCCATCTTTGATTTGGCATACAAATTGTCAACAATTCCATTAGCACACCCTACAGGCCACACCTCTCACCTGATCTTTTTTCTAATTTTATATGTAGCTTTAGTGTGTTGTCTAGATGGGAATTATAGAATTTTTTTGAATTTCATTGAAAAACATGGTCGCCAATGGCCATCTTGGATTTGCCGATTTGGCACATAAATTGTCAACAATTCCATTACCACACCATACAGGCCACATTTCTCACCCGATCTTTTTCAAATTTCATATGTAGCTTTGGTGTTATATCTAGATGGGAGCTATCACATTTTTCTGAATTTCATTGAAAAACATGGCTGCCAGCTGCCATCTTGGATTTGGCATATAAATTGTCAACAATTCCATTAGCACACCCTACAGGCCACATCTCTCTCCTGATTTTAAGCTTAACTTGACAAAGTCAAGATAAGCTATTGCCATCTTTCGTGCGGAAGTCTTTTAGACTGTTGGTCTGTTCACATTTTTCTTGAGCACAGGCTACACCCTGTAGCTCTTGTCCGATCATCACAAAATTTCATATGCAGGTTTGGGGTCATGTCTAGATGAGAATGTCCCCTTTTGGTCGTGATCGGTCAACCGTGATGGCTGCCCGAACCCAAAACCCGAAAACCTTTAGCACAGAGTACAGGTCATATTTAAGAAGGGATTTCATTGTAACTTGGTAGGTTGATTTCTTATAATGTCTAGATGAGAATGTCCCCTTTTGGTTGTGATAGGTCAACCGTGATGGCTGCCCAAGCCCAAAACCCGAAAACCTTTAGCACAGTCTACAGGTTGTATTTATGAAGGGATTTCATTGTAACTTGGTAGGATGCCTCTGTATAATATCTAGATGAGAACGTCCCGTTTTGGTCATGATCTGTCAACCGTGATGGCTACCCAAGTCCGAAACCCAAAAACTTTTAGCACAGTCTGCAGGTCATATTTAATATGGAGGGATTTCATTGTATCCTGGAAGGATGACTCCGTATGATGTCTAGATGAGAACTTCCCCATTTGGTCGCGATCTGTCAACCGTGATGACTGCCCGAGCCCAAAACCCGAAAACCTTTAGCACAGTCTACAGGTTGTATTTATGGAGGGATTTCATTGTAACTTGGTAGGTTGACTTCATATAATGTCTAGATGAAAATGTCCCCTTTTGGTTGCGATTGGCCAACTGTGATGGCTACAGGGGCCCGAAGCTCGAAAACCTTTAGCACAATCTGTCTACAGGACATATTTATGAATGGATTTCATTATAACTTGGTAGGATGACTCCAAATAATGTCCAGAAGAGAACGTCCCCTTTTGGTTGCGACTATTCAGCAGTGATGGCTGCAAAGGCCCGAAAACCTTTAGCACAGTCAAAAGGTCGTATTTATGGAGGGATTTCATTGTAACTTGGTGGGTTGACTCCATATAATGTCTAGATGATAACGTCATCTTTATTTACCAAAAAACTGCATTGAAGGTGTAGTTTTCAATTTTTATTAGCTGCGACTAGCAGCTCTATAAGTGGCAATGTCGGTCTGTCTGTCGGTTTGTCTTTGACCAACGAGTTTCAAAACTCAATAACTTTTGAAATACTTGATGGAATGACTTTACATTTGGCATGTAAGTGTATCTTATTGATGTCTAGCCACTGTTCAATGCATGTGTTGTTCCAAATATTTTTCTTGTCGGTCGTTCTGTCGGTCTGTCTGTGACCAACTAGTTTGTCTGTGACGAAAGAGTTTCAAAACTCAATAACTTTTGAAATACTTGATGGAATGACTTTATATTTGGCATGTAAGTGTATCTTATTGATGTCTAGCCACTGTTCAATGCATGTGTTCCAAATATTTTTCTTGGAGTTATGGCCCTTGATGAACTTAGAATTTTGTGAGATTGCACCACCCGTCGCAGCTACGGCGTCGATGTCGCGATTTTTTGAAAGTAAGTCACCTATTTTCACTTCGACATTCGCACATTGATCATGAATCTCTGATTACGAAGAAAAAAACAGAAATAAACATGAACACAGTGGATATATATATCATAAAATACCCTTTTCTTAAATAAATTTAAAATCCATATTTTACTGCTTTGTGAGTTTTTACCAGAATTGTGTGAGCTTATGTCATGACCCGAGGCATGTTGGGGTCAACACTTGTGTTCCATTTATTGTAAGAGTGCGCTTTGACTTTCCGGCCTGTTACTATGCACCTCATACTGTTTCTATGGCTTACAGTTACCCACAGACCTTTGCCCAGTGATAATTTTTTCGCTTTTTAGAGTATTTTTGCAATGTTAGACTTTTTTGTCAGTGTGGACCTGTGTGTCTGACCTGTTTTGCTAACCCTTGAGCAGACATTTTTTGCAGATTTTGGAGTGTTTTAATGCAATGTTAGACTTTTTTGTAAATGTGGACCTTTGCCCAGTGATAATTTTTTCGCTTTTTAGAGTATTTTTGCAATGTTAGACTTTTTTGTCAGTGTGGACCTGTGTGTCTGACCTGTTATGCTATACATGTACATGAGTGGAGGCCACCACCGGTATGTTGTGGCTTTTATATTTCATATATGTGTTAAGTGCATCAATATAAGTCAACATTAACCCTTGAACAGACTTTTTTTGCAGATTTGTAATAAGCCTGGGTTTATTGCATGCCATGCGTTGGTGAGCTAATGGGAATGGACAAAAATGTAATTAGTGATAATGATTATTAAATGTGACTTAATGGAGGTATTCAATCTTTCCAATTTTTAATAATTTTCTATTACAGAACAAAGTAGGAGGGATGACTTAGAAGCATTAGGACACATGTTCATGTATTTTTTACGTGGGAGTTTACCATGGCAGGGACTGAAAGCTGATACATTAAAAGAAAGGTATCAAAAAATAGGTGATACAAAGAGAGCAACTCCAATAGAAGTTTTATGTGAAAATTTTCCAGGTGAGAGTTTTAGAAAGTATAGATGATTGTTGTTTCCAAGCAGACAAGTTTCACGACTATTAACATTACGTCCAATCACTCAGGCCTGGCTTTTTGAAAAATTTGTAGGAGCTCTGAAAATGCCCTCCTAGGACCATTTGCAGGAGCCGATAACTCCCAGGGCTTAAATACGAAATTTTAGATGATCCCCATTTTAGTGAGGAACTGAATATTAAAACCAATTACCAGTTACCTCCTCAAACATTCTGTCGATTCCTATGCTTGTTCCAATAGTTTGAATAGGAAACAGAAAAAAATCTGTTGGTGCCTATTTTTCCACTATATTTTATTGTTAAATCACCAATTACAAACATTTAATAGCAAATAGACTTTGCATGCTTAGTGCCGTGTGATATTATTATTACAAAATAATATTCACATTTTGGGTGAAAGATCGTGATTAACAATATAATCACAATATTGTTCTCTTGTGAGTGTTGTGTCTATTCTGGTTAATAGTGTAAATACAGTTGTAGTGTATGAATACAATGCACTCGGCTGCATTAAACAGAAATATACCGAGCACATATACTTTGTGTCTCAATTTAATAAAAACTTTGATGCAAAATGAGTATTGTGAACTACAGATAGATAGGCATGGGACGTTTTAGAATATAATGTTCACTTTTAAACTTTTTACCTCCCTTGTTGTGTTTCTCCAATATTTACGTTGCAGTCAGCATTGGAGAGACACTTCAAGGGAGGTAGTTGAATTGAACAATGAACTTTACAAACTGAAATTGTGGTTGTGACATCCATGCAACACACATGTTGCATAACAATTGTCCACCATTGAAAAAAAGATCTGAGTTTTTTCTCCATTTCATTCTCTCATTGTTTGTGATGTGACCATAATGAAATACAGCAGTTGAACACACTGTATTTATTCTTATGTACTCAATGCAATTTTGCATTGTGGTTGAAGATCAGAGGACCTCAATCAACCATGAAACAGTGCTGATCTCACACATTTTAAATTACATTGAGCTTTGGTGTTTGCTGTACGAGTTTAACCCTGACTTCACTATTGCAGACTTAATTATGTTGCTGTTATACTACTAGCGTGAGGTCAACAGGAAGGTGGTGGAGTGACTGTGTCAAGACTGTCTCATCAGAATATATGCATGAGTGATATTTTTGCCCATGTAGGGTCAATTTTTCATGGGCATTAGGCAGGCGATAAAATCGCCCGCCTTATTTTTCCAGGTCTGATCACCGCAAGAGAATTGCTCTACATTTGCCTTATTTTATTCCCCTGAAATAATTTGGGTTTTAAAGCTATGGCACTGTCTGTCCATTGTCCATCCATCCATCAGCATGTCCATCCTTCTGTGGACATAGTTGCTTGTAAATTTTCACTTGACATATCAAAACCATGTTGGGATGTTGATTAGGAATTTTCTGTATAAAACTAGGGTGGACTTATCAAATTCAAATGCTGTTATGTAATGGAATAGAAAATTACAGCTATTGTATCAAAAAATTTTTATGTTGTCCTAAATTAATTTGACAAATTTCAAAACTGTATGTTTTAGGCTGTTCCTCACTGTTTTTATCAGTTTTATGGGTTCTCAGGCCATAAAATTTGAGAGGAACGAATTTATCATTCCTCTAGCAGTTATCTAAATGAAAAAACAGATAACCGAAAAGTTGTTCATCTGGAACTACAAACAGTTCAGAAAAAAGGTGGGTCTTGTCACCTTTTTTGATAGCACTGTTTTAAAATGTTCCTGTGAGAAGACCCCTCTCTTCAATGCTCAAACACCCTAAGGCAGCTGACACCCCCTGTCTTTGCTACAGATGCTTTCGAAATCTGTGAACTGTCATACAGTAGGGCCATCGTGGATGGGTCAAATCCACGGGTTGTCATTTTTCCTTGCATATAATTCTTAGATGATTCGCTATGACACCTAGCAAAATTTCCACCAATGACGTACCGGGATTACCCGGTGCTTCATTGGTGGAAATTTTGCTAGGTGTCATAGCAGATCATCTCTGAATTATGTGCATGCAAAAATGCCCACCCATAAATTTTGACCCGTGCATGTTGCTGTACTGTAATCGGTCTTCTTTATTATATCCAGATGAACGGTAAATAGGTTATCTCAGAATTAAAGATTTTATTAGCTCCGCTGACAAATGTCAGCAGAGCTTTTCTTATACTGCTTCGTCCGTCGTCTGTCATCTGTCGTCCGTCTGTCCGCCCGTCCGTCCGTCGTCAACATTTTATTTGTCCGAGCCATAATTTCTAAACCGCTGAATATTTTTCCACCAAACTTCATAACAATATGTATTATCAATAGATGGTGTGTCATCAATTATTCTGCGGTCTGTAAATCCACAGGGTCAAGGTCACAGGTCACAGGATCAAGAAAATCTTAAGATATTTTTGATATTTGTTTGTCCAAGCCATAATTTCTGAACCGCTGAATATTTTTACACCAAACTTCATAACAATATGTATTATTAATAGACGGTGTGTCATCAATTATTCTCAGCGGAGCTCTCTAGGCGTGACAGGCCTCTTGTTCTCTGGGTTCTGTCAGAAACTTTATTTTGGGATTTTTAGCTCCCCTGAGCAAAGTTCAAGAGGGGCTTTAGTGATCACTTTTAGATTCAAGTTTGTTCAAATCAAGTCCCTAGGTTCATATTTGGGCTTCCTTTGGGAACTCGAACTTTAACTTTGTGCAATGTGAAGAATATACTTTCAAAATCATCTTCAGATCTACCTGTCAGAATGTTTTGATATTTGATATGCAGCATCCTTGGGAGGTTCAGATTCAAGTTTGTTCAAATCAAGTCACAAGGGTCATACTTTGGGTCACGAACGAAATTTTAACTTAGTGCAATATGAGGAATATTCTTTAAAAATCCTTTTCTTCAGATCCATCAGTCAGAATCTTTTGATATTTGGTTTGCAGTATCCTCAGTAGGTCAAATTCCAGTTTGTTCAAATCAAGTCTCTGAGTTCATATTTGGGTTCTCTATGCAACCGAAATTTTAACTTAGTGTAATGTGGTGAAATTCCTTTAAAAATCTTCTTATTAGCTCATCTGACTTTCAGTCAGGAGAGCTATAGTGATCACTCACCGTCCGTCGTCGTCCGTGAACATGGTATTTGCGTCTTCTCCTCCCAAACCGATAAACCAATTTAATTGATATTTGAGATAATAGTTTGTTATGACATCGCAATTTGATTTTGTTCAAATCAAGTTGCCTCGCCCGTGGGTAGGGCCACACCCAAAAAGTGTGCTGAAATCTTAAAAAATCTTCTTCTCATGAACCACCTGTAGCAGAGACTTGATATTTGGTGTGCAGCTTCCTTTTGAGGTGTAGACTCAGATTTGTTCAAGAGAAGTTTGTGGGGCTATACTTGGCGTAGTAATGGGAGGGGAAAGAATATTTGCCCCTCCCAAAATTTCTATTTTCCAAACCGAGAGGCAAATTTTGACCAAATTTGATATGAGGGCTTATTGGGTCATAAGTACTTAATTTATGCCAAAAAATTTTTTCCCGTCGCCCCATGGGGACCGCAGGAGCTAAAAATAGAAAAAAATTAAAACGCCCATATCTCCAAAACTACATGGCACTGAGAATTCTTATATGTTGTGAAGCTTCCTTGGGACCAACAGAATAGAATGGTCAAAAAAAATTGCCATCGGTTTTATTATGGGGTACTTTTTGGGGACTTTGAAAAAGTGCTGAGTCAGCATTTTTTAACACTGTGGGTAATGGGAAAAACATTTAAGACCACTTTTCTCCCAAACCACTGCTCCAAAAGCTTTCAAATTTCACATATAACATCTTTGGAAGATTGTTTCACATGTTTATTGAAATCAATTGCCTGGGTCGATATTTGGGCTCTCTATGGGAGCCCAAATGTTTAAATTAGTGCAGTATGAGGAATATTTTTTAAAAATCTTCTTCAGATCTAGCAATAAGAATGTTTTGATATTTGGTATGCAGCATCCTTAGGGGGATGAGATTCAAGTTTGTTGAAGCCAAGTCCCTAGGTTCATATTTAGGCTGAAAATTTGGGGTCCCGTTGCGGACTTAGAAATTTTGGACCAAAATCCGAAAAAAATTTTTTTTGTTTTTCTGCGTTTTGGTAAATTTTAAGACAAAAAAAAAATTTTCCCCTGAAAAATCCGGAATTTTTTTTTTTTTGTTTTTTTATGCGTTTCTGTCAATTTTAAGACCAAAAAAAAAAAAAAAAATTTTTTCCCTGAAAATTTGGGGTTCGGGTGGGACTTTGAAAATTTTGGACCAAAATCTGAAAAAAATTTTTTTGTTTTTTTAGGCATTTCTGTCAATTTTAAGACAAAAAATTTTTTTTTTTTTTTACCCTGAAAATTTGGGGTCCGGGTGGGACTTAAAAAATTTTGGACCAAAATCCTGAAATTTTTTTTTTGGTTTTTCATTTTTTCAAAATTTTTGGACCAAAATCCGGAATTTTTTTTTTGGGGGGGTGGGGGGGGGGAGGGGTATGCGTTTCTGTCAATTTTAAGACCAAAAAAAAAAAAAAAAAATTTCCCCTGAAAATTTGGGGTCTGGGTGGGACTTTTGGGAAAATTTTGGACCAAAATCCAAAAAAAAAATTTTTTTGTTTTTTCTACGTTTTGGTCAATTTTAAGACAAAAAAATTTTTTTTTTTACCCTGAAAATTTGGGGTCCAGGTGGGACTTAAAAAATTTTGGACCAAAATCCTGAAATTTTTTTTTTGGTTTTTCATTTATTTCTGTCAATTTTAAGACAAAAAAAAAAAAATTTTTCCCCCTGAAAATTTGGGGTCAGGGTGGGACTTAGAAAATTTTGGACCAAAATCCGGAAATTTTTTTTTGTGTTTTTTATGCGTTTCTGTCAATTCTAAGACAAAAAGAAATTTTTTTTTTTACACCGAAAATTTTGGGTCAGGGTGGGACTTAGAAAATTTTGGACCAAAACCGGAAAAAATGGGTTTTTTTGTTTTTTCTGCGTTTTGGTCAATTTTAAGACAAAAAAAAATTTTTTTTTTTACCCTGAAAATTTTTGACCCAAATCCGGAAATTAGTTTTATCTTTTTTTATGCGTTTTAAGAAGAAGAAAAAAATTTAGGCTGAAAGTATTTTGTTTGGGAAAAAATCTGTTTTTTATGTGTTTATCTCAATTTTGGGACGTAAAAGTGCAGGAACTGAAAATAGAAGCAAAATCCTGTGTACTGTGTGGGCACAATCACTTCATCTAGTTGGTATATGCTTTTCTAAGGAGGGGCGTATGCAGCTTATTCAAGTCAAGTCCCTGGTTTGATATTTAGACTACCATGTCAGGTGAGCGCCCTCAGGCCCCCTGGGGCCTCTTGTTCAGATCCGCCAGTTAGAATCTTTTGTTATGCAGCAACTTTAGGATATACAGATTCCAGTTTGTTCAAATGAAGTCCCTTTTCATATTTGGGCTTCCTGTTGGATCCCAAATGTTAACTTAGTGCAATATAAGGACTATTCTTTAAAAAATCTTCTTCATATCCACAAGTTAGATTCTTTTGTTAATAGTATTGACATCCGTGTCAGTGTGGGGAGATTCATATTTGTTCAAAACAAATCCCTGAGTTCATATTTGGGCTATGCTTAGTGAAGTATGAGGAATATTCTTCTAGGATCTTCAGACCCACCAGGTAGAATCTTATGATATTTGGTATATTGCATTACTATAACTCCTAGATTAAAGTTTGTTCAAAATGTTAGGCTTGACTGATTCTGGCGGGCACCTGAGGGGTTTGAAATTTAACACAGAACCCAATAGAGGAGAATTTACTATTTGTTTGACACTTGGAACCTGAGCGGTCGATTTTGCGGCCAGGAACATGATATGCCATAACGTCATTAAATAGGTTGGCTGTTCAGTAAATGTGTGGGGTAGACCAATCAATATTTTCAGTGTGCAGCCCCAAGGCTGCATGTTGAAAATATTGATTGGTCTATCCCAAACAATGAATATGGACTCTTCTAACTGCTGCCATTGAACTGATGAACTGACATGGAAGATACCACTAGAGTTCAAAGGGTTAAATGAATTGTGCCCACACGTGACAGAGCTGATTGTTGTAAACTTTAGTTAGTGATGTAAATGTGAGTACATAAGATTAACGTTTGCACAAATGGGGACCACCAGACCTCAAGTCCTTTTGGAGGAGGGAGGGAGTGGAAGGGGAGGTCCTTGCGACAAAACTATTTTTTTTTTTTTTTTGAAAAGAAGATTTGGAAGATTTTGAGTGATTTTATGCAGACAAAATGAACTTTCACCTTGTTGGGGGTGGAGAGTTGGTCCAGTGGGTAATTAGTTTTTCTCTTTGCTTCAGTATGTGTTTTGAGGGGGTTTGAGTGTTTTTTGTGTATTTTTTATATTTTCAGAAGAACTTGCAACATATTTGCGATATGTCAGAAGATTAGATTTTTTTGAAACTCCAGATTATGACTATTTAAGAAACCTTTTCACAGATCTCATGTCAAAAATGAATTATGAACGTGACTGGCAGTTTGACTGGGTTGGCCGACAGGTAAACTTGAGCTCTAAAAATACTCATTTTTTTGCTTGTTTGTTATTAATAAATTATTATTAGGTACTGCATGTTTTTTTTTTAAAAATATTCATATTACCCTAAATTAAAATATTTTCAGTGCTGATTCAAGGAAGTGTTAAAATGCTATGATTTAAAAGATGAAACTGAAATTTTGTTACAGATGGGCGGTTTCAAATTTCATGTTGGTTCCGGTTTCAGTTTCATTCAAAGAGTTGGGTTTTCGGTTTTGATTTTCATTGTGCAAACATAACAATACATTGTATTTGCATTTAACAGGATGTATTTGGTGCCAGTCAGTGTCACAGGGACTCCCTTTCCAGGCTAACACACCTGTGTAATAGCCTATACCGGTACTCTGATTTCCTGAGCACAATGTATTTGCATAAATTATCTCGAGAGTTTCAAGTTTGAGAAAAAAAATTTTTGCCTTGTGTCTGTTGCAAAATTACCCCCCCCCCCCCCCCCCCCAATCCTTGTGTTAAGGGTAATCAAACACACCCTAAAAAAGTATGCCGACCCTAAAAATTTTATCGAGTAAAAGTCGCTCATATAGGCCATTGTAACCCTAAATTTCCATCCAACTTCAACTGTGATTTTGACGATGGATTGGGAGTTCAAGCTTTTAAAATTACGTGTAGAAATAAATATGATTGTCATTATAAATGTGTAACAAGTAAGAAGTTCCAGTTCTGCAAAGTAAATCGCATTTGATAAACAGATGAACGTTTTAAAAACTACAATGCTAGTAATTGTAAAACTACAAAGAAGTAATTTTGTTACCTATTTTTGTGGTAAATGCCATGCTCGAATGCAATACCATTTAGTGCAGCTGTTCTGAAAAAAGGGATATTGCCTACTCTGAAGTTTGAAAACAAGGTTAACTTTAGGTTGTTTCTCTCTTTATTCTGAGAAGTGAAGACCTGATTAGAGTTTTTACCTGCGTCGCCATCGGCGAAGCAGGTCTAGTAACCGCTCGACTCCGTCCGTCCGTCAGTCCGTCCGTCCGAAACACTTTTTCCATCAAAGTTTTCTTGGCTTCTATGAAAGGGAATGATTTTATATTTGGTCTGCTGCTTCATAATGATAAGTTGTATAGTGTAAGCAATTTCCAGATCTGCCGTGCAGCCACTTCCTGTTTGCCGATACTTTGAAATTTTACTGTACCCACTGAACATTGAAATTTTCTGTCAAGGGTTTCTCGGCTTCTATGCAAGGGATTGATTTTATATTTGGTCTGCTGCTTCATAATGATGAGTTGTATCGTGTAAGCAATTTTCAGATCTGCCGTGCAGCCACTTCCTCTTTGCTGATACTTTGAAGTTTTACTGTACCCACTGAACATTGAAATTTTTCGTCAAACTTTTCTCGGCTTCTATGCAAGTGATTGATTTTATATTTCATCTGGAGCCTGATAATGATCAATTGTATCATGTATGCAATTTTCAGATCTGCCGTGCAGCCACTTCCTGTTTGCCGATTCAATTGCATGCAGCGACACAGGTCCAGACCCAGTATTGGTCTTGTTCAACATTGAAGTTGAAAACCGTGATGACAAGTTTTCTGAAATTGTTTCGGTTTTGGTAACAAAACCGAAACCGAACCAAATTTTTGGTTAACCGCTTATCTGTGAATTTTGTTAAAAATGTGTGACAAGTTGAATATAATCCTGTATCCGAGATTTTAATTATTTTCAGTTTATCTTGACAAAGTCAAACTAAGCTATTGTCATACCTTGTGCAGGTGTCTGTGAATCTGTATGTCTATCCACAATTTGTTCAGCATTGGGTATAGCCTGCACTTTTTTTCCGATAATCACCAAACTTCAAATGGATGATCAGGTTTATGCCTTAATGAGAACATTCCATTATGGCCACGGTCGGCTGCACACATTGGTCACTACAGCAGCCATCTTGGATTTCTAAAGTCACAGGCTACATGCAGGTCACATTTATGAATCACTTTGTCTTGAAATTCAGCAGGGTGACTTAGTATGATGAGTAGATGAGAATGCCCTGTTTTGTTAACAGTTAGCTGCTGCTCATAATTGCCGCCACAGCGGCCAGCTTTGATTTCTCCAGAACAGTCTGCAGGTATCATATATGCAATTTTCATGTAACTCGGTAGAATGACTTTGTGAGTAGATCAGAACGTCCTATGTTGGTCATGGTCGGCCACATGTCATGGCTATAGTTACTGTAGAAAAAACCTATGGCAAATCACATTTTCCTCTTCTCTCTGGAACTACTGAGCTGATGGAACCAAAAACTTAGCAAGAATGGTCTATAGGAGGCCCTCTACAAACGATCCTCTTTTTGTTCCCGTTGGTTGGAAAATATGGCCACCAGAGACATTCTAGGATTCTGATTGATGGATTCAAATGTTTTGAAACTTCACGTGATTGAAGACTGGGTCACCTACCAATGATTCTCATGTAATGTTGATGTAATGTTTCAAACATGGCCACAATTGCAGCTCCAGTTACCATGGAAAGCCTATGGGAAATTACATTTTTAGCTCACCAACTTTAGTTGTGTGAGCTTATGGCATGGCTCGATCGGTCGGCGTCAGCGTCCGTGTCCAATAATGTTAAAGCTTCTGTTTAGGTCCCTTACTCGCCCTATTTCCATATCATGGCTTTTAAAATGCTGCTATATGAGGATTATTATCTTTCTACCATGATTTAATCCCTCATACCCTACATTTTTCTTGACATTAAATAGTTGCGTTTAGTTTTCTGTTTAGGTCAGAATTTCATTTTTAACTGAGTGTTTAGGTCAGCTGCTGTGCTCCTTCTCTTCCCATGGCACTTATATTCATCATACATGTTCCTCAGTATCATTGTTCCATGATTAACCCCCCATAACCTGCATTTTAAACATTTTTCTTGACATTTTTAGTTGCGTTTAGTTTTCTGTTTAGCTCAGAATTTCATTTTTAGCTCACCTACATCTGTAAGATGTGGTGAGCTATTGTGATAACCTCGGGCGTCAGCGTCGGCGTCCGGCGTGTCCAATATTGTAAGATTTAATGTTAAGGTGAATTTCTCAAGCATCAGTGGGCTCAGGCCTTTGATATTGCATATGTAGGTTGTAGGGGACTATCAGAACAGTATTTAACCCTGAAACTACGACTTTTTTCCAAATTTCAGCTACTATTTTCTGCCAAAAGTTGTTGTAAGAATTTGCGTTTAGGTGTTGTAAGAATTTGTGTTAAAGTCAGCTTTTGTGCAGATTGTGCTGGTTTAACTTCTCATTACTGTTGATTTTCATATTTCAATAACAACTGTAGGTATTAACTCTACTGTATGCAGAAATTTAACGAAAATTTTCTTTTTTTTCACTCAAAATTTTCATGTTTTTCTCGGACTTAGTAAATTTTAAGTTGTAAAACTTTGTGTTTAAGTGAGTTGTGTTTCTATGTGTCTTTCCAGGTGATTAATATTCTACACTTGGGTTACTGAACTCCATTGCAGTAATATTTAACCCTCATTACATGCATATTTGAGGAATTTGAGGCTGATTTTCTGCCAAAACTTGTTGTAAGAATTAGCGTTTAGGTGTTGTAAGAATTTGCGTTAAAGTCAGCTTTTGTGCAAATTGTGGTGCTTTAACTTCTCATTACTGTTGATTTTCATATTTCAATAACAACTGTAGGTATTAACCCGACTGTATGCAGAAATTTAACGGAATTTTTTTTTTTTTTCAGTCAAAATTTTCATGTTTTTCTCGGACTTAGTAAATTTTAAGTTCTAAAAGTTTGTGTTAAGGTGAGGTGTTAAGCTGAGTTCTCAAAGATCAGTGGGCTCAGGCCTTTGATATTGCATACGTAGGTTGTAGGGGACTATCAGAACAGTATTTAACCCTGATACTACAACTTTTTTCCAAATTTCACCTAAAATTTTCTGCCAAAAGTTGTTGTAAGAATTTGCGTTTAGGTGTTGTAAGAATTTGCGTTAAAGTCAGCTTTTGTGCAGCTTGTGCTACTTTAATTTCTCATTACTGTTGATTTTCATATTTCATTAACAACTGTAGGTATTAACCCTACTGTATGCAGAAATTTAATGGAAATTTTCTTTTTTTTCAGTCAAAATTTTCATGTTTTTCTCGGACTTAGTAAATTTTAAGTTGTAAAACTTTGTAAACTTTGTGTTTAGGTGAGTTGTGTTTCTATGTGTCTTTCCAGGCGATTAATATTCTACGCTTGGGTTACTGAACTCCATTGCAGTAATATTTAACCCTCATTACATGCATATTTGAGGAATTTGAGGCTGATTTTCTGCCAAAACTTGTTGTAAGAATTAGCTTTTAGGTGTTGTAAGAATTTGTGTTAAAGTCAGCTTTTGTGCAGATTGTGGTGCCTTCATCTCTCATTACTGTTTATTTTCTCATTTCAATAACAACTGTAGTTATTAACCCTACTGTATGCAGAAATTTAACTGATTTCTTTTCTTTTTTTCAGTCACAATGTTCACGTTTTTGTCTGACTTACTCAATTTTAAGTTCTAAAAGTTTGTGTTAAGGTGAGGGGGATTTTTGGGACTTATATTCACTTTCTTTAAAAAATTTTTTTTTAACTTTTTTTTTTTAATACTTTCTCATACTTGTTACTAGTAACATTAAGGCTTATTTTAGTTGTTGATGTGATGTATTTTTGTTGGGACTTATAGTCACTTTCTTGAATGAATGTTTTTCCGCAACTCCTCTTTAACCAATGAATGTACTTACAATTTCAGTGATTTATGAAAGCCTTGAATGAATGTTTTTCCGCAACTCCTCTTTAACCAATGAATGTACTTACAATTTCAGTGATTTATGAAAGCCTTTCCTAATTCTTATTTATGATTTAATATCTGGCCTTACGATTCATATTCTTAATCATAATTATTTCTAAAAGAAAAAAATGCTTTTATATCCAATGATTTTATGTTGAATTGATATATAATAAATGCAGAAATATAGACTTTCCAAAGCCATCACATAAACCACATTAATCATTTGATGCCTAGTTAATGATTTATATTAACTAAATATTAGGCATGTTACATTGGACTGACATTATCAAGCGCGAATGTAGGTGAGCGTTGGGATGTAACATCCCTCTTGTTAACTTAGTGTTTAGGTCAGCTGCTGTGCTCCTTCTCTTCCCATGGCACTTATATTCATCATACATGTTCCTCAGTATCATTGTTCCATGATTAACCCCTTATCCCCTGCATTTTAAACATTTTTCTTGACATTTTTAGTTGCGTTTAGTTTTCTGTTTAGCTCAGAATTTTATGTTTAACTAAGTGTTTAGGTCAGCTGCTGTGCTCCTTCTTTTCCCATGGCACTTATATTAATCATATATGTTCCTCAGTATCATTGTTCCATGATTAACCCCTCATACCCTGCATTTTAAACATTTTTCTTGACATTTTTAGTTGCGTTTAGTTTTCTGTTTAGCTCAGAATTTCATGTTTAACTTAGTGTTTATATCAGTTTCTGTGTTTTACTTTTAAGGGGTTGTGTTTAGGTAAGCTTTGTCTCATGTTATGAGCCTGTTTGATACAGTTGAAATTTTTTGTTGATTTCATTTATTTTTTCTATATGTTAATGGATCATGTTATTATGTTATTATGTATCTTTGTTTTCAGGGGTTGGTGTGAGTACTAGGACTGTTTGTGTTCTTTTCACAATGAAAGGATATTGTTCAATTTGTAATAAGAGGAAAATCATATCATAATCATTGTATTAATTGTAGTCAGTGTACTCGCACTAACTCCTGATCAGTGTGTGTCAATTGGGATGACAAACATTGGAAACGTGTGTCACAGTATGTTGTTAGCGGGGATAAGGCCATGCCGGTCCTTTCTCCGCAGGGTCACTCTAGTTTTTCAATCTCTTTTTCAGAGGAACAAGAACAGGGTGTTGTTTCCGTGATGTCTTCCAAAAGTGTGCCTCCGTCGTCACAGTTAAATGAAGAGCTAGCGGCAAAAGTGCTCATGGAAATACGTCAATTTCCTAAGAGGTCCCTAGTAGGATCGACGGCATTGGCGTCCGCTAGCTCGCCTGGTGTAGCGACCATTCATCGAATGGCTCGGCAGCTGGGTTCGTCCCTTGCGGTCCAGGAAGGAGATTTGGGTGATGCGAGCACTATAATAACACAAAGTGCACACCCAGTGACGACGGATCAGAGGATGGAATGGAGGAAGCCTATTAGTCCGGTTCCTAGCTCGTCCAGGTCCATCCGGGCTGCGAGCGAGAGAGGTCCCTCTCTCGTACAACAACATCTGGGACCAGATGTTGTGGTACAAAACGTTTCGCATTCGGAGCATACGTCCGCCACTCGGGACGCTCCGTTATATAAACAGTCCGGAGAGACTGTCAATATGGCTACCTCATCCTCATGGCAGCGCACATGACCGCACCTTGGCTATGTGACCACGGATATCCAGCCAGCTTCGCCGATCAGGGATTCCACGGCGACCAGGTCACGCCATCCGGTAGCCAGGGACACGAGGCCTGTAGACTCCGGACGTTCGCATAAAAGAAATAGGCAGGAGTCAACATCCAGGGAGCTTCCAGCGGCAAAGCAACGTAAGACCGCTGCTCCACAGGCCTCAGTGACGGACATGCTATCACAAATACCACAACTTATCCCAGCAGACGACAAAATCTCTGTCGGATCTCGAATTATCCGACGACGCTGGGTCGGTACGCTCTGCTGAAGCATCAGGTACGGACGACCGAGAACGTCAAATGGTCCGACAGGATGGCGAAAGGGATTCAGAGAATCTGGAGTTTTCCCTTTCGGAACAACATAAAGCTGCCGTAGATTTTATCCGGCATTATCTTCCAGAGGTTGTTCCTTCGGACCAGAATGCTGCGATGCCGGATAAGAGACTGATAGCGTCACTGGACACAGAATTTTTTGATCGGTTTAGGGACATCGTCCCTGAGTTTCCAACACAGTCCAATAATGTCACAAGAACATTTGAACTATTGAATGACGCTATATATAAGCTTGCTACCAAAACGAGCAAGTATGGTTTCTTGTCCGCAAATGCTCTACATCTGCCTTTCATCAATTCAAGGAATAAATTTGAAACAGCAGGACAGGGCATACTGAGAGTTCCTCTGCGTCTAGATGACCAGGTTGAAGACCTAGAATTGTCTATACCGTCGTCTATGTCAATTCCAACCACGACGTTGGAAACGACAATAATGTCTAATAGAGTTAACTTAGACGCTTTATCATACACAGATCACCTTACTAAAGCGTTATCATTACTTCTTCAAGGGAAAGAATTCCAGGATATACAATCCTCCTTAAGAGTTCTTTCGAGGGCCATAGCTTATTCCACGTATAACTCTGCCCTTTCAGTGGCAAACCTGGAGTTAGTTAGACGTGACGCGGCCCTAGCTACATCCACACGCGTGGATAGTAAGGTGAAAAACTCTCTCAGAGTCGCTCCGGTCTCCAGAGAGCTTCTCTTCGTCGGCAAGCTTTCAGCAATCTATGATCAGATAACTAAGAAAGCTTCGGATTCTCTGCTCTTCAAATCCACTTCTAAAAAGTCGGATACAGCAGAAAAGAGTAAGACAGGCACTTCTGGGACAAGTACGCCCAAGGGAAGTTCCTATAGAGGTTCCTATGCGTCCTCTAGGTCTTATTCTAGAGACCGTCAAGGCAGCGACTCACGTAGGGGACGTTATACTGGCCGAGATAACCGGTCAGACGTCACTAGGTCGACGGGGTGAGGTGCGGGTCGTGGAGGACGTAGTTTCTCCTTCCGCAAGCCTTGCAGGTCCAGGAGGTGATGGTATGAACCTCTATCGTGTTCCGGTAGGCGGAAGATTGTCGAGTTTTATAAACAATTGGGCGTCAATTACGGACGACCCCTGGGTTCGAGGGGTAATTTCGGAAGGACTAAGAATATCCTTCAAACGAAAGCCTCCATTAACTCGAAGTCCAAAATGGACTCAGCTTCCGTCAAATCCGCAGAAAAGAGACGCTCTTCTACCAGAGGTACAGTCTCTTCTGGAGAAGAACGCAGTAGAGGTCGTAGAAGACCAGGAATCACCGGGTTTCTACAGCCATCTGTTTCTGGTTCCGAAACCAGACTGCTCGTTCCGTCCAGTCATAGATCTGAGCTGGATAAACAATCTGATCGTCGCTCCGAAGTTCTATATGGAGACAATTCGATCAGTCAGAGCGAGTATTCGGGTGAACGACTATGCTACAAGCATAAATCTCAAGGATGCGTACTTTCACGTCATGGTACATCCGACATTCAGAAAGTATCTACGCTTCGCAGTCCTAGGAGTTGTATATCAGTTCCGAGCGATGTGCATCGGTTTGAACCTAGCGCCCTGGGCTTTCACTCAAATAATGAACTCGGTAATGATGCATTTCCGAGCTCATTCGTCGGCGGTAACGTCGACCTACCTGGACGACATTCTTCAGAGGTACGGCAACGAGTTAATGCTTCAGAACAATGTGCAGAATCTGCTTTTATTACTCCGACATCTCGGTTTTATAATAAACGAGGAGAAGTCGGATCTGGTGCCGTCCAAGTCATTCACCCACTTGAGAATGAGCTTCGAGACACACAACAATCTCGTTCGTCTGCCGTTAACCAGAGCGAAATTAATCAGTTGTTACGCTCGCTATTGTCTTCACTCAGACAAAGTCACAGCTAGAGAATTCATGAGACTGAAAGGTCTGTGCGGAGCCGCTGCGGATCTCATTCCGATGGGGCGGTTACGCACTCATCCTCTCCAAATTTTCTTGACTCAGAATTGGAGAGTAAAGATTCATTCGCTCGATATAGACATTCTCTTGTCAAATCAAGTGAAACGAGATTCAGACTTGGGCAAACATTCAGTGGTTAACTCAGGGAGTTCCACTGCAGTTGCCGGATCCGAGTTTTACTATTATGACGGATGCCAGTCAAACAGGTTGGGGTGCAACATTCATCCCAACGGATTCGAAGTGCCAGGGTCTTTGGGATCCGCAGTTTCTAGGCAAGCACATAAACATCAAAGAAATGATGTCAATTTGGCTTGCACTATGTCATTGGATGAACATTATTCAGAAAGCACATGTCCAAATCCTGTCCGACAATACGACAGTAGTAGCGTATATTCGGAACCAGGGAGGCACTCATTCCATTCCGTTATTCAATATAACGGAAAGAATCCTTCTGTTTGTACCAGAACACCAAGTTCTACTTTCGGTCCGTCATATTCCGGGTCGTCTGAATGTATTAGCAGACTGCCTTTCACGGAAGGGTCGCTTGTTGCCGTCAGAATGGACTCTCAACAAACAGGTATTCAATCAGATTTGCTACCAATGGGAGCGGCCAATGATAGACTTATTTGCGACACAGCTCAACAATCAGTTGCAGATGTATGTGTCACCATGTCCGGATCCTCGAGCATATGCAGTAGACGCTCTATCGATCTCGTGGGACGGAATGATAGGATATGCGTACCTCCAGCGCCGTTGATTCAGCAGATATTGCTAAAGATAAAACAGTCTCAATGCAAAATTCTGTTGGTAGCATCTCTGTCTCCACAGAGACCGTGGATAAATCTACTCAGGTGTCTGCTGTGGGACATACCGCGGAATTTTCCTCCACGAGAGGATCTTCTTTCGCAGGGGAAATCGCGTCAACTACATCACAACCCGCAAGGTCTCAACCATCACGTATTTCCGTTGAGCGGTCCTTCTTGCACGCCAAGCATTTTACAGGACGAGCAATGGACGCAATTCCTAACTGTAGGAGGACCTCCTCTTCGCTAAACTATGCGGCTAAGTGGAAGGTCTTTTGTCGTTGGTGTAGGGATCATTCTGTTGATATTTTTGATCCCTCCATTCCAGACATTGCAAACTTTCTAGTATACTTGTTTGATGAGATCAAACTGCAGCCTGTTACTATTAAAGGTTGTAGGTCTATGTTATCTGATACCTATGCACACCATGATAGTTTACAAATTGGATTGAATGTCTCTTTATCTAAATTAGTTAGAAACTTCTCGATAAATAGACCTAGAACCCTTAGATTAATTCCTAAATGGAATTTAGCTTGGGTTCTTCTTAAACTGAAAGAAAAGCCATTTGAGCCACTTGAGACAGTGGACTTCAAATTCTTATCTTATAAGACAGCATTTCTCTTAGCTTTCTCTTCTGCTAGAAGAGTCAGTGAGCTTCATGCACTATCTGTGGATTCTCACTATCGTAGTGTCGGGAACACTATTACCTTTACTACTAATGTTGGATTTTTGGCTAAGAATCAGGCTCCTAATAAATATCCGGAACCTATTGTTATTAAGGCCCTTCCGTCTTCAGATGGGTATAGGCCTTTACTCTGTCCGGTTAGAGCTTTACGTATTTATAAACGAAGATCTCAGTTTATCAGAAAGGGACGAAAACGCTTCTTTCTGTCTCTGATGCCTAATAGAAAGGACATTATGGTCCATTCTATTGCTAGATGGATTCAATTAACTATCCGTACTGCTTATGATAATCTATCTTCAACTCAGCAGTCTGTGCTTAAGATTTCGGCTCATGAAGTAAGAGCTCTTTCTACATCTTGGGCTTACGCAAATAGTGTTGCTATTACAGATTTAATGAAGGCTGCATATTGGTCTCAGCCATCCGCATTCACGAATTTTTATCTCAGAAATATTGAGTCCATTTCTGGAGACCTGCATTGTTTAGGTCCGTTATCTGTTGCTCAGAATGTCGTCCACTAAACAGTTGCAACTATAGTTATGCAGGCTTTCTGTTCCGGCAGTGACTCTGTCCTGCTGCCCTCTTCGCTCTGGGCTATTTGACCCAGGGCAAGGGGGAGGGGGGTGGGTGTTCCCTTAGGTCACCTGCTTTATAGTTGAAAAGCAAGGGGATACCTCCTCCGGTGTCAGTAATTCTGAGTCGGTACCGGGATGGTTTTAAAGTGTAAAGCTAATGTTTAAATTCATTCATGTCATATTTTTAAAGTGTAGCTCGGTGTGAAGCATTTGTATATGTCACGTGTCAAACGGGCGTTAATATACAATCCTCGGACACTTTTAATGAATATAAAGAGTCTCAATTCTCTGGACTTACTTTATTTATTGGCTTACTTTAAAAATAATTAGTATAAAGGGTTATACTGGATGTTAATAGAGAACATGGATGTTATTATGCTCAATTATGAAAGGTGTTGTGTCTTTCTAATTTGTCATAAATGAGAAAGATACATGTAAAGCCTAATCCTCCTTTACTCCTCGAGGGGATAACTCTATTTTATACAGTTGAGCGTATTGGATTTTCCTCTATGTCCTAGGTCCTCCAGCCTTTTTACTATTCAGCTATGTCTGGGTCATTGGTACAGTATAAAAATGTTAAAAAATTTATAGTAATTTATATATTTTTTATACTTACCAATGACCCATACGGGGATGGCCCTCCCAGGAGTTGGGAACTCGTACCTCCCTGCTGAGTACATAGCGCTGACCAGGCACTGCTTGTAAGAATGATAATTAGCGCCAATTTCGAGATCTTCTTGACACTGCGCATGCGCAGTGGAGGAAAAGTATAGAGGACCATTTAGGACATGTTATTTTCGATTTTGGATGCAAATTTTGGGGATTGGGGGGCAAAATTTGTGTTTGGCCCTAGATTTTTGAGAATTAGCACCAGCTATGTCTGGGTTATTGGTAAGTATAAAAAATATATAAATTACTATAAATTTTTTAACTTTCCAAACCGAGAGGCCGATTTGAACCAAATTTGATATGAGGTTTTATTGGGACACAAGAAGTTAATTTATGCAAAAAAAAATCTTCCCATCGCCCCATGGGACCGCAGGAGCTAAAAATTAAAAAAAACTTTAAAACTCTCATATCTCCAAAACAGCACAGCACTGAGAATTTTTATTTGGTGTGAAGCTTCCTTAGGACCAACAGAATGGAATGGTTTTATCATGGGGTACTTTTTGGGACTTTGAAAAAGTGTCAGCATTTTTAGTCGAGTTGTGATGAAGTCAAACTCGACTTATAGTTTGATGGATGGCGGGCGGATGGGCGTAAACAATTGGTTTCTGGATGATAACTTGATAATGGTTCAACCCATGTTCATGAAACTTCATAGGTAGGTTGTTATCGGTGAGAGGAAGAACCCTATTAATTTTGGACTTGCTTGGTCAAATGTCAAGGTCACAGTGACTTTGAGCATAGTAAATTGTAAACAGTTGGTTTCCGGATGACAACTTGACTGCGGTTCAACCCACATTCATGAAACTTAATGTGTAGGTTGGCCTTTGTGAGAGGAAGAACCCTATTTATTTTGGACTCGCTAGGTCAAAGTTCAAGGTCACAGTGACCCTGAACATAGTACATCAAAACAGTTGGTTTCCGGATGATAACTTGATAATGGTTCGACCCATGTTCATGAAACTTCATAGTTAGGTTGGCATCAGTGAGAGGAAGAACCCTATTTATTTGGACTCACTAGGTGAAAGGTCAAGGTCACAGTGACCATCAACATAGTAAATCGTAAACAATTGGTTTCCAGATGATAACTTGATAATGGTTTGACCCTCATTCATGAAACTCCATAGGTAGGTTGGTCTAGATGAGTGGAAAACAAAGAAAATTGAAAACAATTGGTTTCCGGATGATAACTTGATAATGTTTCGACCCACGTTCATGAAACTTCATAGGTAGGTTGGCATCAGTGAGAGGAAGAACCTTATTTATCTTGGACTTGCTAGGTGAAAGGTCAAGGTCACAGTGACCATCAACATAGTAAATCGTAAACAATTGGTTTCCAGATGATAACTTGATAATGGTTTGACCCTCATTCATGAAACTCCATAGGTAGGTTGGTCTAGATGAGTGGAAGACCCATATTTATTTTGGACTCACTGTGTCAAAGGCCAAGGTCACTGACCTTGAACATAATAAATCATAAACAATTGGTTTCCAGATGATAATTTGACAATGGTTCCACTTATGTTCATGAAACCTCATAGGTTGGTTGGCATTGGTCCAAGAAAGAGCCCTATATATTTCGGAATCACTAGGTCAAAGGTCAAGGTCACAGTAACCCTTCACATAGTAAATTTCGACCCACATTCAAGAAAGTTCATAGGTAGGTTGGCATCAGTGAGAGGAAGAACCCTCTTTATTTTGGACTTGCTAGTTGAAAGGTCAAGGTCAGTGACCTTCAGCATAGTAAATCGTAAACAACTGGTTTCCTGATAACTTGATAATGGTTTGACCCACATTCATGAAACTTCATAGGTAGGTTGACCTAGGTGAGTGGAAGACCCATAATATGGGAGCCCAAATGTTTAAATTAGTGCAGTATGAGGAATGTTCTTTAAAAATCTTCTTCTTCAGATCTACCAATAAGAATCTTTTGATATTTGGTATGCAACATCTTTAGGGGAGTGAGATTCAAGTTTGTTCAAGCAAAGTCCCTGGGTTCATATTTGGGCTCACTGTGGGAGCCCAAATTATAACTTCGTTCAAAATGAGGAATTTTCTTTAAAAATCATCTTCTTCAGATCCAGCAGTCAGAATTTTTGATATTTGGTATGCAGCATTCATAGGGGGGTGAGATTCAAGTTTGTTCAAGCCATGTCGCCAGGTCCATATTTGGGCTCACTTTGGGAGCTCGAATTGTAACTTAGTTCAAAATGAGGAATTTTCTTAAAAAAATCTTCTCCTTCAGATCCAGCAGTCGGAATGTGGGGGGGGGGGGGGGGGGGGGGGGGGGGGGGGGGGATTTAAGTTTGTTAAAGCCAAGTCCCTGGGTTCATATTTGGGCTTCCTGTGGGAGACCGAATTATGACTTATTTTAATAGGAGGAATTTTTCTTTAAAAATCTTTTTCAGATTCAGCGGTCGGAATGTTTTGATATTTGGCATGCAGCATCCTTGGGGGGGGGGGGGGGGGGGGGGGGGGGGGGGGGCATGGAGTGAGATTCAAGTTTGTTCAACCCAAGTCCCTGGGTTGATATTTGGGCTCCCTATGGGAGCCTGAATTATAACTTAGTTCAATATGAGGAATATTCTTTAAAAAAATTTTTTTTAGATCTTCTTCAAAAATCTTCACATCCACCAGTCAGAATCTTTTGATATTTGGAAAACGGCATCCCACTGGAGGTGAGATTCAAGTTTGTTCAAGCCAAGTCCCTGGGTTCACATTTGGACTTCCTATGGGAGCCCAAATTATAACTTAGTTCAATATGAGGAATATTCTTTAAAAAAATTTTTTTTAGATCCACTGATCTGAATATTGGATATTTGGTATAAGCTTTTCTGAGAAGGGGCAGATGCAACTTGTTGAAATCAATTCCCTGGGTTTTATATTTAAGCTACCATGTCAGGTGAGCACCCTCAGGCCCCCTGGGGCCTCTTGTTTATTATTATTATTTATTGGGGTTTAAGGTCACATACTTATGCACAATGGCTAATCGTGACCATGACAGTTTTATGGGTGGAGGAAGCCAGAGAGAACCACTGACCATCGACGTGCAACTGTCAGCGCCTCGACATTCTAACTCTGTTGAAGCTCCGTCCAATCAGGGTTACAGCGGTTGAAGACATGTGCATCATCGATGTGTAGTATGCCTTAGTACATGTGTCATCGTGCCCCCATGTAAGCAACCGGGATAAAGTGCCTTGCCCAAGGACACCACGCAGGTCGTCCCAGATGGGGATGTTATTAGTTAACCATTTTCCCATCCTGAATAGTGAATAACAAATGACAAAATGAAACCAGTGTGTCATGTTTTTTTAGCTCACCGAAGGGAGCTCAACTTATCACTTGCCGTCTGTTGTCGTGAACATTTTTCAAACGACTTCTCCTCTGAAACCACTGGTCCGATTTTCACGAAACTTCATGTAGATGTTCATTACTATATGGCAATTCATGTTTGTTCAAATGAAATGGCCACGTCCCTTGGGGGCTCTGTATGGTGCATAACTCGGATAGCACCATATGAATTGTAGAAAAATTATTAAAAAATCTTCTTCTCCAGAACCAGTGGGCAGAATCTTTTGATACTTGGTATGCAGCATCTTGGTATGGGTCTGATTCAAGTTTGTTCAAATCGGCCCCCTGGATTCATATTTGGGCTCACTATAGAAGCCCAAATTCGAACTTAGCGCATTTCAGGCAAATTTCTTAAAAAATATTCTTCTCCAGATCCAGCAGGCAGAATCTTTTGATATTTGGTATGCAACATTGTGGGGTGGATCTGATTCCATATTCCAAGGACACCACGCAGGTCGTCCCAGATGGGGATGTTATTAGTTAACCATTTTCCCATCCTGAATAGTGAATAACAAATGACAAAATGAAACCAGTGTGTCATGCTTTTTTAGCTCACCGAAGGGAGCTCAACTTATCACTTGCCGTCTGTCGTCGTGAACATTTTTCAAACGACTTCTCCTCTGAAACCACTGGTCCGATTTTCACGAAACTTCATGTGGATGTTCATTACTATATGGCAATTCATGTTTGTTCCAATGAAATGGCCATGTCCCATGAGGGCTCTGTATGGGGCATAACTCTGTTAGCACCGTATGAATTATAGAAAAATTATTAAAAAATCTTCTTCTCCAGATCCAGCAGGCTGAATCTTTTGATATTTGGTATGCAACATAGTGGGGTGGATCTGATTCAAGTTTGTTCAAATCGGCCCCCCTGGGTTCATATTTGGGCCCAGTATAGGAGCCCAAATTTGAACTTAGTGCATTTCAGGCAAATTTCTTTAAAAATCTTCTCAAGATCCAGCAGGCAGAATCTTTTGATATTGGGTATGCAGCATGCTCAGGGGGGTGAGATTCCAGTTTGTTCAAGCCAAGTCCCTGGGTTCATATTTGGGCTCACTATGGTAGCCCGAATTATAACTTAGTTTAAAAGGATGAATTTTCTTTAAAAATCTTCTTCTTCAGATCCAGCAGTCAAAATGTTTTGATATTTGGTATGCAGCATCTTTAGGGTGGGGGGGGGGGGGAGATTCAAGTTTGTTCAAGCCATATCCCTAGGTCCATATTTGGGGTCACTGTGGGAGCTTGAATTGTAACTTAGTTCAAAATGAGGAATTTTCTTTAAAAATTTTCTTCTTCAGATTCAACAGTCAGAATGTTTTGATATGTGGTGTGTAGCATCCTTAGGGGGGTGAGATTCAAGTTTGTTAAAGCCAAGTCCCTGGGTCCATATTTGGGCTCTCTGTGGGAGCCCGAATTATAACTTAGTCAATATGAGGAATATTTCTTTAAAAGTCTTCAGATCCAGCAGTCGGAATGTTTTGATATTTGGTATGCAGCATCCTTAGGGGGGTGAGATTCAAGTTTGTTCAAGCCATGTCCCTAGGTCCATATTTGGACTCACTGTGGGAGCTTGAATTGTAACTTAGTTCAAAATGAGGAATTTTCTTTAAAAATCTTCTTCAGATCCAGCAGATGAATGCTTTTGATATTTGGTATGCAGCATCCTTAGGGGGTAAGATTCAAGTTTGTTCAAGCCATGTCCCTAGTTCCATAAAATTTGTCTCTCATGACTTCATTCCTTTGTAGTGTTGATGAACCATGTCTAACTGAATGTGACCCCAAATACTTCTTTGAACCACTTTGTTTGAATCACTTTGCCCGGTGAGCGATTAAGGCCCCTTGGGGCCTCTTGTTGTTCAACTCAACATGCCCAGCCCCATAGGGAGGGAGTGGGGAAAAATGATTCAAAATATTTTTAAAATCTTCTTCTCATGAACCAGTGTGTACAATGACTTGATATTTGCTATGGAGCTTCCTTTTGAGGTATAGAATCAAGTTTGTTCGAACAAAGTTCGTAAAGTAATATTTGGCTTTGTATTTTGGCCCCGCGCAAAATTTCTGTTTTCTGAATTGATGGTCTGGTTTGAACCAAATTTGGTATGTGGT
The DNA here is from genome assembly GCA_031216915.1 of Pictodentalium vernedei. Taxonomy (NCBI): domain Eukaryota; kingdom Metazoa; phylum Mollusca; class Scaphopoda; order Dentaliida; family Dentaliidae; genus Pictodentalium; species Pictodentalium vernedei. The sequence continues at coordinate 339,252,053 of CM062293.1, forward strand.
ATTATTGGGTCATAAGTACTTGACTCATGCAAAAAAACAATTCTCGCATGCCCATATTTCCCAAACCACACGGAACAGAGAGCTGTTATTTGGTATGAAGTATCCTTAGGACCAATAGAATTGAATGGTAAAAAAAAAAATTGCCATCGCTTATGTTAGGCTGTTCTGTAATGTCCATCGAAAAAATGCTGAGTCAACATATTTGCAAAAATTTTAAAAAATCTTTTCTCCAGAATCAATCATCAGAATCTTTTGATATTCAGTATGCAGCATTCATAGGAGGGGAGGGGGGGGGGGGGGGGGGGGCAGATACAAGTTTGTTAAAATAAAGCCCATTGATTCATATTAGGGCTCAATACAGGAGCCCGAATTTTTAACATAGGGTAATATGGGAATATTCTTTAATAATCTTCTTCTTCAGAACCACCAGTCAGAATCTTTTGATGTTTGGTATACATCATTATTGTGAAGGTCAGATTCAAGATTGTTCAACCCAAGTCCCTAGGTTAATATTTGGGATTCCTACGGAAACCCAAATTTTAACTTTGTACTTTGTTCAATATGGGGGATAATTTTAAAAAGTCTTCTTCTTCAGATCCTCCAGTTAGAATGCTTTCATATTTGGTATGCAACATCTCTGGGGGGGGGGGGGGGGGAGGGGTCATATTCACGAATGTTCAAATCAGATCCCTAGGTATATATTTGGGCTCGCTATGGTAGCACAAATTTTTTTCTTAGTGCGATATAAGGAAATTCCTTTAAAAATCATCTTCAGATCCACCAGTCGGAATGCTTTCATATTTGGTATACAACATCTCTAGGGGGGTCAGATTCAAGTTTGTTCAATTCGAGTGCCTGGGTTAATATTTGGCCTCCATATGGCAACTTGAAATTCAACTTAATACAATATGAGGGAATTTCTTAAAAAATCTTCTTCAGATCCACTAGTCAGAATGCTTTCATATTTGGTATACAACATCTCTGGGGGAGGGAGGGGGGGGGGAGGGTGTCTAGATTCAAGTTTGTTCAATTCGGATCCATAGGTTAATTTTTGAGCTCGCTTTGGTAGCCCAAATTTTAACTTAGTGCAATATGAAGAAATCTCTTTAAAATTTCTCTTCTTCAGATCCAACAGTCACGATTCTTTCATATTTGGTACACAATATCTCTAGGGAAGTCAGATTCAACTGTGTTCAAATTGAGAGCATTGGTTAATATTTGGGCTCCCTATGGGAGCCAGAATTGGCCATGCTGCTGAAGAATTAAATATTCTGTATTCAGTACCCATTAGAGGTGTGTAACTAAGATTAATCCACATAGTTTGTATCAAGGGGCTCCATAGGGGAGCTCTACACTTTACATTATGATCAAATGAAGAAAAGGCATGATGCCCGGATTATTTTTGTCGCTCCCGAGGGTCTCCAGGATTGACAGTGCACCCTATGGAGATGGGTTGCTTAATGTAGACTCATTCTTGGACTCTGTTTGTATTGTGTTCTGTTCAAGATGAGCGCTTCAGCCTCGTGGGGTCTCTTGTTTTACATTGTACAGACTTTGATCATGCCAGAGGGCAGTATGTCACTGTCAGGATCTCAAAAGAGATTTTTTTTTATCCTACAAGCCCGCACAAGAATCTCTCATTTCTTAAAGTAATCAAGCTTTTTTAATAAATTTTAAAGCAGTTTTTATTCTTTTAAACTAGACTCTTCAAGTCTCAAACTCAACAGGTTGATTTATAAGGTATTCACTTTTCTTGTATCATCACTCATTTCTGTTCATACCACTATGTGCCATTTGTGTTGTAATTATTTCAAATTTTTATTCAATCTATTTTACTTCATAATTGGCATGTTTACTGTCTACCATTTTATTACACACCCGTGACTGTATTTGTCACGATCACATGGATTTTAGGGGCATGCGGTAATTTTAAACAGAAAGCTCTAGTGCGATCCGATAAAAAGTACCCTTCGCGTGCACAAGTTCTCTCGATAGACTGGTTCTCATAGTTTGCAGCGTTTAGTGGAACATAACCAATGAGAACCATCGGCTATATTTATCTGTCGGAATTACTGATTCTCATACCAAAATGTTTGATGCACAACTGTGCTAAAAACGATTGAAAGTCAGGAAAGACACATGATCTCTGCCAATAAATTGAACAGTGAAACTCAACCTTTGCTCCGTTATTGAAAACCGAGGAAAACTTGATTAATTTTAGAGCAAAAAAGTCCAATTGGGTTCGATATTTCAGCCAGCCACTTGTACAGTTCCCATAAAATTTTGTTACAATGTTGCCCTCACCGCTGCGTGCTGCCGACGAGTCGATACGAGGTCTACTGTGTAATCCTATTCGATTCACTCTCCTCGACTTCGGCAATGAAGCAGCACGTTTCCCAACGCAAACATACTTTGAAGAGCATGTTAAGTTGAAGTAGTTCTCAGGAAGCAAGACTAAATCAATCTTGAAAACTGGTTACCATGAAGCGGTAAAACAGACGGCCATACGCCGAAAGCGCCTTGAGATGTTTGGCAGCTAGTACATGCAGTTACTGATTAACTATCACCAATTCCACCCTTACCACCCACACTTACCACCCCCCACCCCGTCCACACTAGCTCCATAAAGAAAATAAATTCGGAAGAATGAAAAGCCTCGTTTTATAAGAAAACTCAGTAGTTTACATTTGAGGAACCAATGTTTTTTTACGTTCTAGTGGGTGTTGCCTGTTGGGGCAACTGGTTTATTTTATTTATTTTTTTTGCGGGGGAGGGGGGGGGGGGGGGGTAGGGAAAGTAGTATTGCTAAAATATGACTTTTTCTGGAGTTTGTACTGGGGAGATTAAAAAAAGTTACCAGCTACCCACTACTGAAATTCTGAAAGGTCTTGAGTAGGGTGGGAATGAGACCATGAAGAGGGGAGAGGTGGTAAATACATGTGGTTTGATAAATGCAGTATATTGTCAATTTTATGAGATGACTTCCATGAAATTCAAAAATAATTATTAGAATATTTAAAACACAGTCAATATGACAATATTTTCCAAACACAGATTGATGTGTATTTTTAAATGACTAGTTAAGAATTATTTGCTAGTATTTCTGTTTTACACAGAGGTATTATTTTGCTTTAATTATTAGCAACAAAACTTAAATTGAATGTCACCTATATGAATAAGCTACATGGGTGTATGAGATGGGATAGGGGTTGCAGCACTTTCATCCCCCTTCACCAATAAGCAGCTAATTTTGCAGTTTTCATTGAAAGGGACTGGTATTTTCAGAACAGATTGTTCAGAGGGAGGGGGTATTTTTATAATTTTGGCAAATATCAGGTTGGTGGGCAGAGCATTTTCATAGGCAAATTCGGGGAAAGGGTCTGCATTTTGATTTTGAAACAATAGTTCAGGGCCGTTTGATTGGTCATCCCCCATCCCCAAGAAAATGTCCAAAAGCCTATCATTAGTCACATTCTATCAGTCCTCTTTAAAACTTATTACTAAATGCAAATTCAGAATACCAAATTCCAAATTTAAGATTGTGACAAGATATTGGAGCAGACACATAAAAAATTATTTTGTTTTGAAACCAGATACCAAGAAAAAAATATTGACAGAACCGTTCAGATAACAAACTGGTGAAGTCTAGTTTTATTACTAGCACAAAATAATGTAAACATTAATCAATCTTTGAAAATATTATCAACCAAAATAAGTTGGAATTAACTGCGAGAACGCCCCCCACCCTCCCTTATTAGCTCACCTGACTGAAAGTCAGGGTGAGCTATTCTGATCACTTTTCGTCCGGCGTCCGTCGTGAAGGTGGTGTTTGGGCTTTTTCTCCCAAACCACTAGCCGCATATTAATGAAATTTCATGTGAGAAGGGGTTCTGTCTGCGGACACCGATTTTTTGTCAAATTAGGCTTCGGCTCACATTGAGCAGAGGGATGGGGCAAAAATGGTCCAATTCTTAAAAAATCTTCTTCTCAAGAACCAGCAATAGCAGAGACTTGATATTTGGTAAGCAGCTTCCTTTTGAGGTGTAGACTCAAGTTTGTTCAAGAGAAGTTGGAGGGGCTATATTTGACGATGTTAAAGGAGGGGCAAAAATTTTGGCCCCGCCCCAAATTTCTATTTTCCAAACCGCGAGGCTGATTTGAACCAAATTTTACATGAGTGCTTATTGGGTCATAAGTACCTAATTTATGCCGAAATTTTTTTCCCCATAGCCCCGTGGGAACCACAGGAGCTAAAAATAGAAAAAAATGAAAACGCTCATATCTCCAAAACTACACAGCACTGAGAATTCTTATTTGTTGTGAAGCTTCCTTAGGACCAACAGAATGGAATGATCCAAAAAAATTGCCATCGGTTTTATCATGGGGTACTTTTTGGGGAGTTTGAAAAAGTGCTGAGTCAGCATTTTTTAACACTGTGGGTAATGGGAAAAACATAAGACTACTTTTCTCCGAAACCACTGCTCCAAAAGCTTTAAAATTTCACATATAACATCTTTGGAAGATTGTTTCACATGTTTATTGAAATGAATTGCCTGGGGGGATATTTGGGCTCTCTATGGGAGCCCAAATGTTTAAATTAGTGCAGTATGAGGAGTATTTTTGAAAAATCTTCTTCTTCAGATCTAGCAATACGAATGTTTTGATATTTGGTATGCAGCATCCTTAGGGGGGTGAGATTCAAGTTTGTTGAAGCCAAATCCCTGGGTTCATATTTAGGCTGAAAATTTGGGGTCCCGTTGTGGACTTCGAAATTTTGGACCAAAATCCAAAAAAAAATTTTTTTTGTTTTTTAGGCATTTCTGTCAATTTTAAGACAAAAAAATTTTTTTTTTTTTTTTTCCCCTGAAAATTTGGGGTGCAGGTGAGACTGAAAATTTTGGACCAAAATCCGAAAAAAAATTTTTTTTGTTTTTTATGCATTTCTGTCAATTTTAAGACAAAAAAAAATTTATTTTTTTTTCCCTTGAAAATTTGGGGTCCGGGTGGGACTTAGAAAATTTTGGACCAAAATCCGAAAAAAAAATTTTTTTGTTTTTTATGCATTTCTGTCAATTTTAAGACAAAAAAAAAAAAAAAGAAGTTTTTTCCCCTGAAAATTTTGGGTCCGGGTGGGACTTAGAAAATTTTGGACCAAAATCCGAAAAAAATTTTTTTTTGTTTTTTCTGCATTTTGGTCAAAATGAAGACAAAAAAAATTTTTTTTTTTTCCCCTGAAAATTTTGGGTCCGGGTGGGACTTAGAAAATTTTGGACCAAAATCCGGAAATTTTTTTTTTGTTTGTTTTTTATGCATTTCTCTCAATTTTAAGACAAAAAAAAAAAAAAAAAAAAAAAAAATTCCCCTAAAAATTTGGGGTCCGGGTGGGACTTAGAAAATTTTGGCCCAAAATCCAAATTTTTTTTTTTTTTTTTTCTTCTGCGTTTTGGTAAATTTTAAGACAAAAAAAAAATTTTTTTATTCCCCTGAAAATTTTGGGTCCAGGTGGGACTTAGAAAATTTTGGACCAAAATCCGGAAATTTTTTTTTTGTTTGTTTTTTATGTATTTCTCTCAATTTTAAGACAAAAAAAAAAAAAAAAAAAAAAAAATTTCCCCTGAAAATTTGGGGTCCGGGTGGGACTTAGAAAATTTTGGCCCAAAATCCGAAAAAAATTTATTTTTTTTTTCTGCGTTTTGGTCAATTTTAAGACGAAATTTTTTTTTTTTTTCACCCTGCTTTTCTTGGGAGGGGCGTATGCAGCGTGGGAGGGGGCGTATGCAGCTTATTCAAGTCAAGTCCCTGGTTTGATATTAAGACTACCGTGTCAACCGTTCAAATCGTCGACTATTTAATTAAATTAGCGATTAATTACAGTGAATTCTTTTTCAGGGTTGGGTGTGTAATAAATACAGAACCACACTTATGTTTGAATGGGTTAACGATTACTGAACTCGAGCGTGTGGCGCTGGGATAACCACTCGAGCCTACTGGCTCTCGTGGTATCCCTGCGCCACTCGCTCTCGTTCAGTAATCGTTAACCCATTCAAACATAAGTGTGGTTCTGTATATTTCTTGCCACAATATAGCCTTATCTGCTTATGTGGCATTAAGCACCAATAAATAAATAGATAACTAACTGTACTTTTTACTTCAGTCAGCATTCACTCTACAAAGTGGACAAATAATACAGGAATAAATTAAGTCTGTTCATGATGTAGTATGTTATAGGGACATTCTATCCAATTATGTTGTGATCTTAAATTGTTATTTTGGGAGCTCAGTAATTAGAGCATTGGACTTTAAACCAAAAGGTTGCTAGTTCGATCCAAACCAGTGGTAACTGTGTTTTGTTCTTGGGCAAGATGCTTAATCCTGATTGCCCATGTGGGGACATAGTGGTTCTGTGTAATAAGGCATACTTCACGTTGATCGTGCATTTGCCTTCAACCACTGTTGGAGAGTCTTGACAGTTGCTCGCTGCACTTCGGTAGGCCTCTCCGGGTAATCTGGCTTCCTGTACTCGTAAAACTGTCTGACACTATGTGGCCTTGGCTGTTGAAATTGTTGTAACAGTACAAGTCAAAATAAGTCTAGCATAACCGCAATAAACTAAGTATACTGCTGCCCCTGCACTGATAAGATCAGAATCTGACATCATTTTATGGAAAACTATCAGTGAGAGCTTTCCATAAAATGATGTCAGCTTCTGGTCTTATCAGTATAGGAAGAGAAAGATACATAGTTTATAGTGGTTATCCTACAACTTATTTTGACATGTACTGTAAACTCCAATAAACAAACAAACATACATTGTTCTCTATTTTTTCAGCAAACTACACCAGTGTCGCTTCCAGATAATACACCAAATTCTGGTAGAGATAACCCACACCAAAGGGACCGACATCCATCAACAACCAACAAGGTCAGCATGGTCATCTTTTTTCATTACCTGATTGAAAGTGTATAAATTTACTGTTGCACAGGCTCTTATTTTTTCATTGACTTGATGTGCACAATTTTTTTTTAATTCTTCACACAACTTAATGAGCCATTCAGAACCTGTGAATTATTTAGTTTGAAGACACATTCAGACTTGGAAATAAAGAACTTGCATCTTACATTGAAAATCTGTTGGTAGGTTATGCTATATAATATGATTGTAATCCAGGAAAAAAGTGTTGTGGTTCAATTTGCTCTATTTTTACTATGTGAGACATGCTGTGTACATCTTTATAGAATTTTTGCCAAAATAAATAGCATCAACTAGTGCACAATCCCGCATTGTCGAGACTGTGTGTTAGCTTTTGCTCCTTATTTGGGTTGAAATTTTGTTGAGATGTAAATGGCATTCCACTCTATTCATATGTGTATGCAGTGCACAAGCTTTGAGTTGAGTTATTTCCGAAAGATTGCCCAGTCTGACTGGCAAACACACAGGGTTAGGACCTTTAATTTATGTTGCATTATTTTGTCAAAACCTCAAGTTCCATCGCATATTGTACAATTGATATAACCCGCTTGTAACCAAAACCACCATTCACAGGGTATTTCCAGGCCTGACATTTTGTTATTTAATGAACTTTCTCCAGTCAGCATTCACAATATGGAATTTGATAGGCAAGCAAACAAATATGGTTTTCACACAACAAAGATGCTGCTGCTGTCTTTCAGAATTGAGCAATGGGTGACATGTTGATAGTTAAAAAAATCTTCCATTATGTTGTGACGTAATAACAATAAAAGTCACTAATTTCTTTTTTTCTCTCCGTGTTTTCTCTTGGCTGTGTTGACTTTTTCAAATGGTGTTTGAAGAATAAGTCTAACTAAGTTTGTGCAATCACAAAATGATAGATCTACAAGGTGTATTTACGATGTATTTTCTCACAATGCATTTGCAGCTGAAAAATATATTTGTTTTCAACCTACTCACAATTGTTTACAATTGGCTGTAATGTTACTGCCAGCCCTACTTCAGAACTAAACTCAATTTTAATGAACTTTTCCAAATGAATCAAGAGTGCAAAAGCACGAGAAAAAAAGATTGAAAGGGTCGAGCGGGACTGGCCCTCAAAAGTGCTCTCCCTGCATTTACCAAGCACATGCACGTCAATTCCTTTTTATACCCCCGCTTCGAAGAAGTGGGGGCTATATAGGAATCGCCCTGTACGTCCGTACGTCCGTCCGTCCGTCCATCCGTCCGTCCGTCCATCTGTCTGTCCGTCCGTACGTCCGTCCGTACGTCTTTCCGGACATGAAATTCTTGTGCGCGCAACTCCTCCTACATTTATCAATCAATTTGGACAAAACTTTTCAGACATCATCACTACTAAGTGAACATGCGCATATTCCAAGATTTTTGATCTGCGACAATTTTAACCAGGTTATCTCCCTTTGACTTAGATTTATTATGTCTTTCCGTTCGAACAAATTCTTGTGTGTGCAACTACTCCTACATTAATGAACCGATTTTGATGAAACCTTTCAAACATCATCTCTACTAAGTGAACATGTGCATATTCCAAACTTTTTGATCTGCGACAATTTTAACCAGGTTATCTCTCTTGAACTTTGATTTAATATGGGTTTCTGCATGAAATTCTTGTGTGCGCAACTCCTCCTACATTTATCAATCAATTTGGACGAAAGTTTACAGACATCATCACTACTAAGTGAACATGCGCATATTCCAAAATTTTTCAGCTGTGGCAATTTTAACTAGGTTATCTCCCTTTAACTTAGATTTATTATGGGTTTCTACATGAAATTCTTGTGCGTGCAACTCCTCCTACATTTATCAATCAATTTGGACAAAACTTTTCAGACATCATCACTACTAAGTGAACATGCGCATATTCCAAGATTTTTGATCTGCGACAGTTTTAACCAGGTTATCTCCCTTTGACTTAGATTTATTATGTCTTTCCGTTCGAACAAATTCTTGTGTGCGCAACTCCTCCTACATTAATGAACCGATTTTGATGAAACCTTTCAAACATCATCTCTACTAAGTGAACATGTGCACATTCCAAACTTTTTGATCTGCGACAATTTTAACCAGGTTATCTCTCTTGAACTTTGATTTAATATGGGTTTCTGCATGAAATTCTTGTGTGCGCAACTCCTCCTACATTTATCAATCAGTTTGGACGAAAGTTTACAGACATCATCACTACTAAGTGAAATGCGCATATTCCAAAATTTTTCAGCTGTGGCAATTTTAACTAGGTTATCTCCCTTTAACTTAGATTTATTATGGGTTTCTACATGAAATTCTTGTGCATGCAACTCCTCCTACATTTATCAATCAATTTGGACAAAACTTTTCAGACATCATCACTACTAAGTGAACATGCGCATATTCCAAGATTTTTGATCTGCGACAATTTTAACCAGGTTATCTCCCTTTGACTTAGATTTATTATGTCTTTCTGTTCGAACAAATTCTTGTGTGCGCAACTCCTCCTACATTAATGAACCGATTTTGATGAAACCTTTCAAACATCATCTCTACTAAGTGAACATGTGCACATTCCAAACTTTTTGATCTGCGACAATTTTAACCAGGTTATCTCTCTTGAACTTTGATTTAATATGGGTTTCTGCATGAAATTCTTGTGTGCGCAACTCCTCCTACATTTATCAATCAGTTTGGACGAAAGTTTACAGACATCATCACTACTAAGTGAACATGCGCATATTCCAAAATTTTTCAGCTGTGGCAATTTTAACTAGGTTATCTCCCTTTAACATAGATTTATTATGGGTTTCTACATGAAATTCTTGTGCATGCAACTCCTCCTACATTTATCAATCAATTTGGACAAAACTTTTCAGACATCATCACTACTAAGTCAACATGCGCATATTCCAAGATTTTTGATCTGCGACAATTTTAACCAGGTTATCTCCCTTTGACTTAGATTTATTATGTCTTTCCGTTCGAACAAATTCTTGTGTGCGCAACTCCTCCTACATTAATGAACCGATTTTGATGAAACCTTTCAAACATCATCTCTACTAAGTGAACATGTGCACATTCCAAACTTTTTGATCTGCGACAATTTTAACCAGGTTATCTCTCTTGAACTTTGATTTAATATGGGTTTCTGCATGAAATTCTTGTGTGCGCAACTTCTCCTACATTTATCAATCAGTTTGGACGAAAGTTTACAGACATCATCACTACTAAGTGAACATGCGCATATTCCAAAATTTTTCAGCTGTGGCAATTTTAACTAGGTTATCTCCCTTTAACTTAGATTTATTATGGGTTTCTACATGAAATTCTTGTGCATGCAACTCCTCCTACATTTATCAATCAATTTGGACAAAACTTTTCAGACATCATCACTACTAAGTGAACATGCGCATATTCCAAGATTTTTGATCTGCGACAATTTTAACCAGGTTATCTCTGTTTGACTTAGATTTATTATGTCTTTCCGTTCGAACAAATTCTTGTGTGCGCAACTCCTCCTACATTAATGAACCGATTTTGATGAAACCTTTCAAACATCATCTCTACTAAGTGAACATGTGCATATTCCAAACTTTTTGATCTGCGACAATTTTAACCAGGTTATCTCTCTTGAACTTTGATTTAATATGGGTTTCTGCATGAAATTCTTGTGTGCGCAACTCCTCCTACATTTATCAATCAATTTTGACGAAACCTTTCAAACATTATCACAACTAAGTGAACATATGCATATTCCCAAATTTTTGATCTGCGACAATTTTAACCAGGTTATCTCCCTTTAACTTGGATTTATTATGGGTTTTCAAATGGGATTCTTGTGTGTGCAACTCCTCCTACATTAATGAACCGATTTTGAATACATGTTGCACATTGTAAATGTGTTTTTCCAAATGTAAACCATATATGTGTGGGCTCTTTAAGTATTCAGTGCTGTTCTGTGGAAGGCCACATGCAAATACAAATTTCAACAACAAAAAATGATCTTTATGTATACATTTCCTTATGGCCTTCGCCTACATGATCAGAAGTGCATTCCTCTAAAAACCCAAAGCGGGGGTATTAATCACCTTCAGCGATAGTTCTAGTTATTTCTGCCATCTTTATGGTCAGATTTTTTGTGACTTCATGTTTGAATGCTCTCAAATTTATTTCGTGATCTGATTATAGTGCTGCTCTTATGCTGAGATACGTTGTATATCCTGTATATTGTATCCCTTGCTCAAGCTTCAAAATTGTTAATTATACCCCCCACAATGAGTTGTGTGTGTGTGTGTGTGGGGGGGGGGGGGGGGGGGGGGGGAGGAGGTATACTGAAACACCTTGTCCATCCATCCTTCCTTCCATTCATAGACATACTTTTGTCCAGAGCTTTCCTCAGATGTTTATGGACCAATCTGCTCGAAACTTGATATGAATGTTCACCACCTGGGGAACCTGTGCACCTGCCATTATAATCTTGGTCGGATTATTTTTACTAGAATTATTCCCCTATTCGTCTTGAGAAAACAGGCCTAGAATTTTGTCTGGAGATTTTCTCAGATGTTTATGGGTTGATTCCTTTGAAACTTGACATGGATGTTTACTACCATGGGAACCTGTGCCCTGGCAATTATAGTTTCGATTGGACTTTTTTTGCCAGAGTTATGTCCCTTTTCATCTTAGAATAATCATGGTGGGGGGGGAGGGAGGTTATGACCGGCTGATCTGGCACAGTCACACCTCTAGTTATTAATGCTTTTTAGCTCACCTGTCTACAAGTCAGTGTGAGCTATTGCCATCACTTGGCATCCATCGTCTGTTAACTTTTGCAAACTTGACTTCTTCACAGCCATTCAGCCAAATTCAAACATATATTGCACAAACCATCCCTGGGGTATACTCTTTCTATTTTGTTCAAATGAAGTGGCTGCCTTCTTTGGGCTCTGGTCAATGATGCCGTAGCCTAAAAATCTTTAAAAATCTTCTTCTCATGATCCACCACAGAGATTGCCTTGATATATGGTATGGAACACGCTGGTGTTGAAGATTAAAGTTTGTTCAAGGGAAGTTTGTAGATCAATATTTGGGCTCTCTGTTGGCACATTCTCATTTTGGACTCTGCCCCAAATTTCTATTTCAAGAACCGATGGGCCGATTTCAACCAAATTTGGCATGCAGTATAAGTGGGACCAAAGTACTTGATTGATGCCCGGAATCTTCTTTTTTTTTTTGTTGCCCCGTGGGTACCCCAGGGGGCTAAAAATAGAAAAAATTCAAATGCCCGTATTTCCCTAACTACACAGAACAGAGAACTGTTATTTGGTATGAGGCATCCTTTTGACGAGTGGAATGGATTTTTTTTTAAAAAAAGGCCATCAATTGTGTCAGGCTGTTCTGTAGGGGCATTTTGAAAAAATGTTGAGTCAGCAGATTTGCAAAAATTAAAAAAAAAATTTCTTTAGAACAGCTGATCAGAATCTTTTGATATTTGGTATAGAGCATCCATAGGACGTGCAAATAGATGTGTGTTCAAATTGAGCCCCTCGGTTCATATTTTGGTTCAACACAGGAGCCCAAATAATTAACTTAGGGCGCTATGGGGAATAAGCTTTTAAAAGTCTTCTTCTTCAGATCAAGCAGTCAGATTCTTTTGATACTTGGTATACAACATCTCTAAGGGGTCAGCTTGAAGTTTGGTCAAATTGAGTTCCTGGGTTAATATTTGGGCTTCATATGGGAGCCTGAATATTAACTTGGTGCAATATGGGGAATAATCTTCAAAAATCTTCTTCTTCAGATCCACTAGACAGATTCCTTTGATATTTGGTATGCAGCATCTCTGGATGGGGTTAGATTCAAGTTTGTTCAAATGGGATCCCTGGGTGAATATTTGGGCTCTTTATTGGAGCAATATGGGAAACTTAGTGCAATATGAGAAAATTTCTTTAAAAATCATTTTCAGACCTGCTAGTGAGAATCCTTTCATATTTGATATGTGACATATCTAGAGGCTTAAGATTCGAATTTGTTCAAATCGAGTCCCTGGGTTAATATTTAGGCTTCCTGTGGGAGCCTGAATATTAACTTGGTGCAATATGGGAAATAATTTTTTAAAATCCTCTTCTTCAGATCCACCAGTCAGATTCTTTTGATATTTGGTATGCAGCATCTCTAGGGGGATTAGATTCAAGTTTGTTCAAATGGGATCCCTGGATGAATATTTAGGCTCTTTATTGGAGCCCAAATTTTAACTTAGTGCAATATGAGAAAATTTTTAAAAAAATCTTTTTCAGACCCACTAGTGAGAATCCTTTCATATTTAGTATGTGACATCTCTAGAGGTGTAAGGTTCAAATTTGTTCAAATTGAGTTCCTGGGTTAATATTTGGGTTCCCCAATATGGGGAATTATCATTTAAAATCATCTTCAGATCCAGCAGTTAGATTCTTTTGATATTTGGTGTACAACACCTCTGGGAGGGTTAGATTGAAGGTTGTTCAAATCAGGTCCCTGAGTTAATATTTGGGCTTTTTATTGAAGCCCAAACTTTAACTCAGCCCAGTATGAGAAAATTTCTTGAAAATTCTTCTTCTTCAGGTCCACCAGTGAGAATCCTTTCATATTTGATATGTAACATCTCTAGGGGTGTCAAATTCAAGTTTGTTCAAATCAAGTCACTTGTTTTTTATTGTTTTTTGGTTTTTTTAATTTTTTTTTTTTTTTTTTTGGGGTGGGGGTGGGGGGGGGCTAGAGAAAACCACAGTAGTTGAAAACAAAACAAAAATTTTCTTTTTAATACTTCACAGAACAGAGCTTGCTAGGAAGCTTTTCTTGGACAAACAGAAATGAATGGCCAAAAAAGTTGCCTTTGGTTGTGTCATAGCAAATCAATAAATTGCTCTTGCTGCTGATCACTTACTGATACACTCATCTCTTTTGACAATTTGAGCCAGGTGGCCGTTTTAGGCTCACTTGAGCCTCTGGTTTAGCTGATCTTCTCTGTTTCCACCTCCTTTTTATCCCACATGAAAATGCGACCCACATTTGTGTTTGTTTTTCCGCCGGTGTGAATTCTTATGATTTTTGGGACCTTCTGGGGTTTTCCCCTTCTCATTGTTCTCAAAATTCTTTACCTTCTTATTTTTGGACCATGCCTAAAACTGTCCCTTGTTCCACCTGTTTGTAGGTGAAATATGATGATGACCTTCTCACATCTCAAGTCACCTATAATGGTAGTTCCTAAGCCAATTCCTGTGACATCTGTGGGGCCTGGTCCTCCTTGAACAAGGTGGTTCTTGCTCGGGGCAATGTGAGTCGTGCCTCTTCAGATATTTCTGAGAGTGCACATAGTGAATCTGTCACGATGAATGTGGGCAGTCTTTTTCAGTAGCAGATTGCTCCACAGCTGTTGTTGCTGGTGATGAGGTGCCTGAAGTGGGGACTCTGGTGGTATCTCTTCCGTTGGCACCAAAGGTCACCCAAGTTGCGACTGTATTAATTGAGACGAGTTCTTTCAAGGTCCGCTCGGGCACTCTCTCTGACTTTCCATCAACTACAGCTCCTGAGCAATTTGTTAATGTTTCCTATTCTGCATGGCAGTCTGGAGATGATATACAGGCTCAGGAGCCTGAGTCTGTTTCTGGTGTGGTCAAGCAGGGCTTCCAACCATCCCTGGCTTCACAGCGAAGCTGTACGGGTTTGTTGGCTGCCCGTCTCATCTGGCTAGGTTTCCACCTGACCCGTTGTGATGCTCTGTCGCTTCGGCAACCATTCCTCGACCCTGATCAGGTGAATCATTTGTTGTTCTGGCTTTCCCTGCTGGTGGGCTGACAAGTGGAACAGTGGCAACCAGGGCCTTTTGTGTTACACAAGGCCTGTGACAGCTCCTGTTAGCTGTCACTCTTGGGACCTTCATCTGGCGATTTCTCACACTGTGTCCCAAGTGTGGCTGTCGATCAATGTATGTCGTCAGTCTCTTGAGGATTTGCAGACAGGGCCTTCTGCAGCTCTGAGGTCAGTGACTGTAACCTGTCACTCTTGGGATAATCCTCCTGTGTTTTCTCACTGGGTCCTAAGTCTGGGTTCCAATCGATGTCCATGGTCGGTATCTTATGAAGATTTGCAGACAGGGCCTTCTGTTGCACAGAGGCCAATGACGGTTTCCTGTCACTCATGGGAGAGTCCTCCCCAGTGTCTCACCATCTCCCAAGGCTGGCTGCTGATCGACGTCCGTCGGCAGTCCCTTAAGAGGATTTGGGGTCTTCTTCCAGATGAGTTCACTGGAAAGACACCTCGTCGGGTTCAGTTGCACTGACAGGTCCTCAGGGTGACCTGAGTCCGTCGGTTTTGGCACTCATCCAGTTGCTTTCTGGCAACTCACAAGTTCGCGTCCCTGTGACTCCTTTGGTCGGTTGCAGAGATTCCACTCCTGATACTTTGCTCAGTAGCAGAGTTTTCTCGCCTGACCCATTGGATGCTGGTCAGCCTGAGTTCAGCTTAGTCTCCTCTGCCACAGAGGGTGACGATATGCTTCAATGCTATGCCCCCCATCTGTCTTGGGGCAGGCCTTAGATTTTGTTTCTGGTTTCTTGACATTCAGCTTTCAGACCAGCTGTCCGTGACGGCCCAGCCACCTCCTACGTGGTTTCATGTGTATATGGTTCTGTCTGTCCGCTGGTCTTCCAAGGGTTGACGAAGATTCCTCCTCCCTCGGATTTACTAAGCCAAAATCGGCAGTTCTCTCGATGTTGGTGTTGAGAGTCCATTTTGGTCCTTGTCTCGCGGATCATGCCATTGCAGCCCTGGCTGCCTGCATGCTGCCGGGGAGTTTGATGATTCACAGGTGTGGTTGCCTGTTCTATCTCGGGCACTAATGAACCTGATGAACGCACACACGCCTGCAACACGGCTAACTTAGAACTTTTACATTGAGATGCAGTGCTAGATACTAGTCCATCCCTCCCCTCTGAGCAGCGTGCTGTTCTGAGGATGGCTTCCTTAGTCAGACCTCAGTTGTTCCATGATTCTGTGGGGGCTGTCCGTGATGAGGTCCTTCGTCATTCGAAGGACAAGCTGTTGTAACTAAATCACAAAACTTCTCTGTCATGGAAATTCAGAATTTACCTCACAGTGGGTTCGCGCATGCGCTAGGTAAATGCAGGAGGTGTGCAGGGAGAGTACCTCTGCTTTTGAGTACTGGTCATGCTCGACCCTTTAGATTTTTTTCCTCGTGCTTTTGCACTCTTACACTTTTCCAAATTTGTTTGGAAAAGTTAATTAAGCTTGAGTTTGGTTCCGAAGTTGGGCTTACACTAATGTTACAGCCAATTGTAAACAATTGTGGAAGGAAAGAAACAAAATTTACCAAAAAAATTTTTTTATATTTTAGCATCAGTTATATGTTGAGCATACTCATCATAATTGAATGTTGGTTAATATAATATCCTGTTAATTATACCCCTACCCCCACTATATTGGGGATGGCCTGTACGTCTGTATGTACATCCGTCCCTTCATCCGTCCCAACTTGTGTGTGCAACTCCTACATTATTGAACCGATTTTGATGAAACTTCTCAAACATTATAACTAGCAGGTGAGCATGCACATATTCTAAAAAATTTTGTCTGTGACAATTTTAATCAGGTTATCTCCTGTGAACTTAAATTTATTATGGATTTTCAAATGAGATTCTTGTGTGCACAACTCCTACATTAATGAACCGATTTCAATGTAACTTTTCAAACATTATGACTAGCAAGTGAGCATGCGCACATTGTGAATTTTTCATCTGCAACAGGTTTAACCCAAGTTATCTCCCCTGAACTTAGATTTATGATGGATTTTCAAATGAGATTCTTGTGGACGCAACTCCTCCTACATTACTGAACCGATTTCAGTGAAACTTCTCAAACATTATGACTAACAAGTGGGCATACACAAATTCCAAACTTTTGAACTGCGACAATTTTAACCAAGTTATCTCCCATTAACTTTGATTTATTATTGGTTTTTCAACCTCAACATTCAGTGGTGCATTCTAGTAAGCCAGAAGTGGGGGTATTAATCTCCTTCAGTGATAGTTCTAATTGCATTAATGTTTCCTGCACCAGACATAGTAGCATTCACATAAAGGTCTTGGACATATTTGCTTTCTGGTTACAGAAGAAAAAACAGCCTAGGTATAATCAAGTGTCGAAACACAATTTGCTATACTTGCCTTCATCCCTATGTTGTAGTCATGAGATAATCAAAGATGCTGAAAGTGACCTTAAACACCATGATCTCTTATATGGAACTAGTTGTTATTTAGTATTCTGCATCCTTTTGAAGTGTAGACTAAGGTTTGTTGAAGGGAAGTTTGAGGGGCAGGATTTTCAGTTCTGGAAGGGGCTCAATTTTTGGTCTGCCCAAATTTGGAATTTTCTGAACCCCTGAGCCTATTTGGATGAGATTTGGAACCCATCATAGGCGATTGACATGTGCTTGATTCATACCCCCAAAATTACCCAGATTCTCCATGGAAATGCTTCCAGGCTTATAGAACAGATTTTCAAATGGATTAACATTGTCAAGTCTGTAGAAATGAAGCCACCAGGGAGATATTTACTCCACTGCCACCCCCTGTAACAGTGTTAGTATTGGGGCAGGGTAGCTGTCAGTTCTTGAAGGTCCTTAAAACCTCTTACCAAGACCTTGAAAATCAGTAATAATCCATTAAGGTCATCGGAAATGTTTGAATTTCATTTCCAGTACTCTCAATTGAAGGTAGATGTATTTTAGAAAGCACCACTGGTTACTTTTCACATGACGAAAGGAAAGCAAGTGTATATTTCTGTTATACTTGTACTGATTGGTTTCTCATCTCAGTAGTTCTGTTGTGACTACAGTTTTATCCAATTAACATTTGTTTTACAAACAACTTTTATCTTGTGAAATATTGACAGGATTCTTATGTGGTAAACACATTACACTTTATGATTCTTTTCTTAAACTTCATTGTTTATGGAAGTGCTTGTTTTATCCTGGCAGTGGTATAGTATAGCTGGAAAATGCACGGTTCAAGGTAAGTGGCTTGTGCATCAGAATATGAACTGTGTATTACATGTGTTGTAAATGCCCCGCACATCTAAATGCAAAATGAGGAAAAGAAATGAAAACTTAAATGAGTACCTGTTTGTATATTTATTACCCCCTGCACAAAGTTTGGCGGCAGAAAAAGAAATGTGTCCTATCTGTACTAGCGTGTGTTTGTGTGTGCATCCGTTTTCAAAAAAGAAAGGGAAAACCCTGTGGGGCAAACCATAAGAAAATAATTCTACTCCATAGCAGATTGACCTCTTATATTTGGTAAATATGAGCAATGATTATTTTTAAAAACTCTATAAATTTCTCTGAGGTAATTCAGTGGCCTTGGGGGGGTGGGGGGGGTGGCCTCTCCAAAGGAGGATTCGGGGGTATCTAGTGAAGACCTCCGTCTCTGTCTGTCCATCCGTCCATCTGTACGAACATTTTGGATTGTAATTTCAAAGCCATCGATCAGATTTGGATCTCCTCAAGTATGCTGATAGACCCGCATGCAGTGGGGGGGGGGGGGGGGAGGGGAGGGGAGGGGGGATATGCACAAGGAACGGGTTCCCGTTCAGTAATTTTTCCCAGAGTTATGAACCTTTTTCACTCTTTCAATTTAGAAAATATTTTCTGTCCCACAATACCATTAAAGCTACTTCAAACCTGCCTACAGGTCGGGGGCTGTGGCCCACACTTTGCGTAGCCCGAGTTATTATATCGGATTGTGAAGCACAGAAAAATGTTGCCAAAATAACAGTATTTTGACTTCTAAGCTTCTGCTGTGTACAGTGGTCAAACAGCTGTTATAAATGCAATGCAGCAAGTAAAGAAACTTTTCAGAATTTTAAAATTTACTGTGCAAATGGTTTCAAGTAGTAAAAAACACTTTACAAAAAAGTCAAGGGAGTACATATATCACTGTGATCCCCAAAACAGTCTTGTTCGCAATCAAATTATAAAAAAGTCATGGGAGAAAATATATCAATTTGATCACAAGAACGGTCTTTTTCACAATCAAATCACAATCCGACTGTGACACATTGTCAATATTTTGAAAATAAAATTTGGCTAAATGAAGACCACATCAAAAAACAAGTGCAAATTGCATCTCGGATTCCTTGTTCTCGTATTTCTTTTTTGACAGGTGAGATTCTGTAGTATTGTGGGGTGGTAAGCGGACAGTGAAATTTTACCTGATCGTGACTCGGCCTCAATCTAATTGAAATTCTCTCTTCCCTTTTGTAATCAAGGTATTGCACCTGGATACCAGAATCTCATCTGGAGCTCTTCCATAGTGTGTTGGAGTATTTCTGTTTTACCCCTTGATCCAAATACACATATGTACAATATCAAAATTTATTATTTTAATTCTTTTTTTTCTCTTAAAATTTTAAAAGAATTTCAACAAAAACATATTGTGACCCCTCATTGGAATGAGCTTGATATGGTTTTGTTGGCATTTTTTTCAAAAAGCTAAATTTGTAATTCATTAGGTAAAGGGTTGGAAGAATGAGACGGTGTGCATACAGGTTCTGGAATTTGGCATTTTTTAAATTCCAGGCCTGGTAAGTAATTTTTAGCTCAACTTTGGCGAAGCCAAATTTGAGCTTATGCCATGGCCCGTCGTCCATCTGTCCGTCAACAATTGGATACTGCTCGGGCTAGAGGTCGTATTTATGAACCGATCTTTACGAAACTTCTTGGGTACCTTTATTATGACTGTGGGACGAGAACGAGTGTTGTTGGGTGCGGCCCGAAATTCAAGATGGCTGCCAGCTGCCATTTTGTACCAACGATGCAGAAATCTGTATTTTTATACTGTACCAATGACCCAGACATAGCTGGTGCTAACTCTTAAAATATAGGGCCAAACACAAATTTTGCCCCCCAATGCCCAAAATTTGCATCTAAAACTAAAGAAAACATGTCCTGAAAGGCCCTCCACACTTCGCCCCTACTGCGCATGCGCAGTGTCAAGGACGTTCCGAAATTGGCGCCATTAATCATTCTAAGTTTGGCCCTTCATCAGTTAACATCTGACTGATCTTTGTGCTTATAAATCTCAGTTTAAATGATGCCAGACACATAAATATTAGTGAAATGGTGATTCTAAGGAGGATAGAGAAGGAGGAGAGGAAAAGAATGTGTGACAGAATATTATCAGGGCTGTAACTTAAAATTTTTTAATGAAATTATGTTAAGTTACCTATTTTCAAGGCAGCAGCCATTTTGTTGTCATTCTGATTATTTAGTTACACTGTTTTTTTAAGTGTTTTTCTCTCTCCCTGTCCTTTAAGTTCCCCCTTGCTATTCTCCCATGCTTTTGGCATAGTTTTTGTAATTATTATTACTAAATTTTCTTCGGAGTTTTAGCTGAATAACAGAATGAATTCTGTTCTTTCCCCATGTTTACGTCTTCACCTACGGGTGGTTAGGCGTTGTGTTCTGCATCTACCATCTGATGTTCTGCAGTTTCTTCCCTGGAAGTCTCTGTTTTGCATCAGATAGTGTATTTTTGGTAACTGATTTCGGGCCTGGGTGCCTGGAGTCTTATTTTAGTGTTTTTACACTCATTGTTTACATTTACAACAGCCCTCTGTGTGAGGGGGGGATTTCTAAAAAATAATATCTTGATGTTATTTTAATCATAACTAGATACATTATTATTGTTCGTAAGTGTTGAATAAATTGTTTAAAATATTTTTAAAATTTTTGTTCACACTTAGGCTTGGGATCCATTGGGGCTCAACGTTACTTTTCAGAAACTTGGGCTGTTCTGAAAAAATATTTTTTCAAAATATTTTGATTTCAATTATTTTTTCTATATTAATGGATCATATTATTATTATGTATTTTGATTGCCAGGGGTTAGTGTGAGTACCAGGACTTGTTTTCTTTTCACATTGAAAGGATATTGATCAATTGTTTTAAGAGGAAGTCTTCCTCTGACTTTATTATCATTCTATATGTGGTCAGTGTACTCGCATTAACTCCTGTTCTGTATCGTATGATTTCGATGACAATATGGGAAGCGTATGTCACGGTATGTTGTTGGGGATTTGGACACTCCGGTCCTTTCCCCGCAGGGTCACTCTACTTTATCAATTTCTATTTCAGACGATCAAGATTAGGGTGATGTATCTGTGATGTCTTCCAACAGTGTGCCTCCGTCATCACAATTAATGAAGGGCTAGTGGAAAAGTGCTCATGTAAATACGCCAATTGCCTAAGAGGACCCTAGTAGGTTCGACGGCCTTTGACGTCCGCTAGCTCGCCCGGTGTAGCGTCCATTCACCGAATGGTTCGGCAGCCGGGTTCGTCCGTTGCGGTCTAGAAGGAATTTTGGGGTGATGCGAGCACTATAAATTAACCTAATGCACACCCAGTGACGGCGGATCGGAGGGAGAACGCAGTCCGGTTCATAGCTCGCTCCGGTCCATCCGGACGGCAAGCGAGAGAGGCCCCTCTCTCGTTCAACAACATCTGGCCCCAGATGTTGTGGTACAAAATGTGTCGTAAGCGGAGCATACGTCCGTCGCTCGGGACACTCCGTTGTATAGGCAGTCCGCTGAGACTGCTAAGGCTTCCTCTTCTCGTCAGCGCACACGACCGCACCTTGGCTGCGTGACCGCCGATATATTACCAGCTTCGCCGATCAAGGTTTCTTCGGCGACCAGGTCACACCATCCGGTAGCCAGGGACACGAGGCCTGCAGACTCCGGACGTTCGCATAGGAAGTGTGCGGGAGTCAACGTACACGGAGCTTCCGGTGGCAATGCATCGTAAGACCGCTACTGCACAGGCCTCGGGAACGGACGTGCTTTCCTTAATAGCACAGTTCATCGCAGCATCCCAGCATCAACTGAATCTGTCGCATATATTTTATCCGACGATGCTGGGTCGGGACGCTCCGCGGAAGCGGGTACGGACGTCCGAAAGTTTCATCCGGTCCGACGGGATACCGAAAGGGATTCGGAGGATTTCGAGCTTTCCCTTTCGGAACAACATATGCTGTTGTGTATGTCATCTGACTTGGTCTTCTACAGCTTCTTTCGTCGGACCAGAATGCTGCGATGCCGGATAAGAAACTGATAGCGTCGGTGGACTTAGAAATTTTTGGTTCGGTTCAGGGACATCGTCCCTCAGTTCCGACATAGTCCAATAATGTCACACAAACTTTCGAATTATTGAACGACGCTATATATATTATTATTTTATGCTTGCTAACCAAGCATTTCTGGTTTCTTGTTTGAAGAGTTATGGAGATGCCTTTCAAAAGTGTGCCTCTGTCGTCATAGTTAATGAAGAGTTAGCGGCAATAAGTGCTCATGGAATATGTCTATCGCCTACGGAGTGACATTCGCTAGCTCACCCGGTGTAGCATACATTCATCGAATGGTTCGGCTGCCGGGTTCGTCCGTTGCGGTCTAGGAAGGAGATTTGGGTGATGCGAGCACTTTAATTACTTTAGTACTCACCCAGTGACGGCAGATTGAGGACAGATCGGAGGAAGCTTGTTAGTCCGGTTCCTGGCTTGTCCAGGTCCGTCCGGGCTGTGAGCGAGAGAGGTCCCTCTCTCGCCCAACAACATAGGGGACCGCATGTTGTGGTTCAGATATTTTACATTCGGAGCATATGTCCGTTGGTCGGGACGCTCCGTTATATTGACAGTCCGAGAGACTGTCTTTAATGCTTCCTCATCCTCACAGCAGGGCACACGACCGCACATTGGCTACGTGACCTCGAGTATCCGATCAGTTTCGGCATTCAGTGATTCCACGGCGAATAGGTCGCGCCATCCGGTAGCCAAGGGACACGAGGCCTATACACTCCGTTCGCTCGCATATTGGTAGTATGCACGGGGTAACGATCACGGAGCTTCCAGCGGCAATGCATCGTAAGACCGCTTCTCCTCAGGCCTCAGTGACGGACGTGCTATCCGAGTTAGCACAGTTGTTTCGCAGCATCCCAGCAATTGACAGTTTCTCGGTCGAATCAGGAATTATCCGACGGCGCCGGGTCGGTGCGGTCCGCGGTTGCATCAGGTACGGACGACCGAACGCTTTATAGGGTCCGACAGGATGGCGAAAGGGATTCGAAAGATTTTGAGTTTTCCCTTTAGTAGTATCGGAAGATGCCTTTCATATCTTCTGGCATTATCTTCCAGTGATTATTATTTCGGACTTCATTGCTGCGATCTTGGATAAGAGACTTATAGCGTCATTGGACTCGGATTTTTCGATCGGTTCAGGGACATTGTCCCTGACTTACCGACGCAGTCCAATTTTGTCATTACAACATGTGTTTTATTTTTCGACGCTATATATATATATATACAAGCCTGCTACTAAGCATTATAGTTTAGTTTCTTGTCCGCGTTGCTCATTTCTGCCATTTTATCATTTATACAAATAGTTTATTTTGGCAGAGCAGGGCATACCGAGAGTTCATATGCGTCTAGACGGTGTGATTAAAGACTGCATATATTCTTTTTCGCCGTTTATGTCTTTTCCAATTTCAATGTTGGGAACGACATTATGTATAGTAGACTTAACTTAGACGCTTTATTATACGTAATCCGCCTTACTGAGGCGTTATCATTACGTCTTCAAGAAAAGATTTACGGGATATTATTCTCAATGTAATTTCTTTTGAGGGCAGTAGATTGTTCACGTATAACTCCGCCCTTCAGTGGCTGATTGGAGTTAGTTAGACGTGATGCAGCCCTAGCTACATCCACACGCGTGGATAGTAAGGTTAAGAACTCTCTCAGAGTCGCTTCGTTCTCGGAGGAGCTTCTCTTCGACGGCAACTTTTCGGCAATCCATGAATTGCTCGATTTACACGTTCTCTTGTCTATCTAGTGTTACAAGAGATTCAGACTGGGGCAAACATTCGGTGGTTGACTCAGAGAGTGCCGCAGCAGTTGCCGGACCCGAGTGTGGCTGTTATGACGGTTGCCAGTCAAACAGATTGGGATATAATACTGATCCCTACGGATTCGAAGTGCCAGGGTCTTTGGGTTCCGCAGTCTTTTAGCAATCAGTTTTCTTCCGCGGAATAATGTTTTTTAGGCTTGCTTTATGTCATTGCATGAACATTATTCAGAAACGCATGCCCAAATTCCTGTCCTTTAATTCGACAGTAGTGGCGTATCTCCGGAACCAGGGAGGCACTCTTTCGTTTCCGTTATTCAATTTAATGGAAAGAATCCGTCTGTTGGTTATAGTACACCAAGTTCAGTTTTGGTCCGTCATATTCCGGGTCGTCTGATTGTTTTATCGGACTCCCGTTCTCTTACGGGTCGCTTGTTGCTGTCAGAATGGACTCTCAACAAACAAGTATTCAATCAGATTTGCTATCTATGGGAGCGCCCAATGATGATTTATTTATGACACAGCTTGCTAATCAATTGCAGACGTATGTGTTGGCTTGTCCAGATCTCTGAGCTAATATTGTTAACGCTCTATTGATCTATAGGACGGAATGATAGGATACGCGTATCCTCCGGCGCTGTTGTTTTAGCAGGTATTGCTAAGATAAACAACCACAATACATTTCTGTTGATAGCATCTCTATCTTCACAGAGATCATGAGTAATTTACTCTCTTGTCTACTGTGGGTCTTAACGTGAAATCTTCCTCTATGTGAGGATCTTTTTCACTGGGTAAATCGTGTCATCTTTATCACAACCAGCAAGGTCGCAACCTTCATGTATTCCGTTGTGTGGTCCGTATTGCATTGTAAGCACTGTACTGGACGAGCTTTGGATGCGATTTCTTACTATAGGAGATCCTCTTCTTCGCTATTCTATGCGGCTAAAGTGGAGGCTCTTCCGTCGTGGTGTAGGGATCATTATGTTCATATTGTTGATCCCTCCATACTACTCATTGCTATTTTTTAGTATACTTGTTTCACAAGATCTACTGCAGCCTGTTATTATTTAGGTTATAGGTTTATGTTACCTCATACCTATGCACTCTACGATAGTTTACAATTGAGTCTTTTGTCTCTTTATCTAAGTCAGTTAGTAACTTTTTGATAAATAGACTTAGAATCTTTAGATTAAATTCCTATACGGATTTTAACTTCGGTTCTTATTTAGCTAAGTAATCATTTGAGCCTCTGGAAACAGTAGTTTTCAAATTCTGACCTTTTAGACAGTAATTCTGTTGGTTTCTCTTTTACTGTAGAGTCAGTGAGTTTCATGCACTATCGATGGATGATTTTCACTTTCATAGTTTCGGAATCAATACTTCCGTTACTATTTAGGTTGGATTGTTGCATAAGAGTTAGGCTCCTATTATCCGGAACCTATTATTTTAAGGTCCTTCCGTCTTCGTATGGGCATAGGCCTTTACTCTTTCCGGGTACAGTTTATGTATTTATAAACAGATATCTGTTTATTACTATGGGCGTAAGCTTCTTCTGTCTTTGATGTCTAGTAGAAGGACGTTACGCTCCATTTTATTGTTAATGGATTCTATTAACTATCGGTACTGCTTATGGTATATCATTGACTTAGCAGTTGTGCTTAAGATTTCGGCTCATGAAGTAAGAGTTCTTCTACTTCTTGGGCTTACATTAATAGTGTCGCTATTATAGATTTTTGAAGGCCGCTCATTGCGCTCAGCCATCCACATTCATGAATTTTATCTCAGAAATATCGAGTCCATTTCTGGAGGCCTCTATTGTTAGGTCTATTATCGACTGCTCAGAATGTCATTCACTTAACAGTTGCTACTATAGCTAGGTAGGCTGTCTGTTTCGGCAGTGTCTCCGTTCGGCTGCCCTCTTCGCTCTGGGCTATTTGACCCAGGGCAAGAAAAAGGGGGGGGGGGGGGAGGGTGTTCCCTTGGGTCACCTGTTTTACTATGAAAACAAGGGGATACCTCCTCCGGAGTTAGTAATTCTGAGCTGTTATTGGGATGGTTGTTTAGTGAGAAGTTTAGGTTTTTAAAATTCATTCAAGTCTTAGTTTTTAAAGTATAGCTTTTGAATATTGCATATGTCAACGGACATGATTATGCAATCCTCAGACACTTTTAGGAGTATAAGAGTCTCTATTCTCTAGACTTACTTTATTTATTGGCTTACTTTAAAAATTATTAGTATAAGGATTATATTGGATATTAATAGAGTACATGGATGTATGAAGCTCAATTTTGGAAGGTGTTGTATCTTTCTAATTTATCATAAATAAGAAAGATACATGTAAGGCCTATTACTTCTTTTTCCCTACAGGGGATGACTCTATTTTATTTTATTGAGCGTATTCCATTTTGCTCTATGTCCTTGGCCCTCCAGCCTTTTTACTATTCAGCTATGTCTGGGTCATTGGTACAGTATAAAAATGTTAAAAAATTTATAGTAATTTATATATTTTTTATACTTACCAATGACCCAGACGGGGATGGCCCTCCCAGGAGTTGGGAACTCTTGCCTCCCCGTTGAGTACATAGCGCTTACCAGGCACTGGTTATTAGAATGATTAATGGCGCCAATTTCGGAACGTCCTTGACACTGCGCATGCGCAGTAGGGGCGAAGTGTGGAGGGCCTTTCAGGACATGTTTTCTTTAGTTTTAGATGCAAATTTTGGGGATTGGGGAGCAAAATTTGTGTTTGGCCCTATATTTTAAGAGTTAGCACCAGCTATGTCTGGGTCATTGGTAAGTATAAAAAATATATAAATTACTATAAATTTTTTAACTTTTTGTACAGAACTTCCATATGAAAGCTCTGATTTGAATAATTTTTTGTATGAATGTTTAGTACCATGGGATACATCACATATAATACGGGTTTTTTTCTCGTGCGTAAATTATGCAAATTAGACTAACTTTGATGTTTTTTGGTGTTACTTTCAGCACTGTAAGTGCAAATGCCAATACGGCTCGGGCTAGAGGCCGTATTTATGAACCGATCTTTACGAAACTTCTTGGGTACCTTTGTTATCACCGTGGGACGAGAACAAGTGTTTTGGGGTCCGGTCCGAAATTCAGGATGGCCGATGGCAGCCATTTTGTACGAAATTAGGTGCAATCAGATTTTTGCACAGAACTTCCATATGAAAGCGCTGATTTGAATAATTTTTTGTGTGAATGTTTAGTACCATGGGATACATCTCATATAATACGGGTTTTTTTCTCGTGCAGAAATTATGCAAATTAGATGAACTTTGTTTTTTTCAGTGCTGCTTGCACACAGTAAGTACACATGTCAATACAGCAGAGATGGGCGGTATTGGAATTTTGAGTTCGGTATCGGTTTCGGTATTTTCTGTTGGCATACCGCGGTATCGGTTCGGTATTCGGTTTGTGGCTTGAGATTCACAGATAGTACGAAAGGGGAATCCATGTCAGAAAAATACAGAATAAGTTGTTCTTGTATCATTCTATCATAGTGCTACACATGTCACTTCTAATGAGCTCAACATTGTGAAGCTTTTGCCAATACAAATCATATCTTCAGTAATCTGGTGGCTTGTTCTAAACACGCCTTATCATATCAAGGCCTACTTAAGGTGTCTAATCTTAGAATGTGTGTTTTGAAGATGTCATCTTTAGGTGGGCCTGATGACAGTAGAAAAATCATCTGGTCAGTGATTTCTAGCAAAGTCTTGGCTGCCTGTTAAGGCAGCCAAGACTTGGCAAGAAATCACTGCTAAGCAAAGCATGTACAGGTCGTAGTCTATTGAGGATTCAGTTCAACTGTCCAGGCCATTAAGGCATAACAAAACTGAAAAAGAAAATCAGTCACTTCTTTCATGTAAATGTACACTTCAACAGCTATCAATCCTCAACAAGGCCTTATAAATGAGCGAAATTAGGCCAAACTGAAAATACCGATGGTTTCGGTGTTCAAAGATTGGTTCGGTTCGGTTTTTCGGTATCCCCATGATATCGGTATCGGTTCGGTTTTTCGGTATATTGCCCATCTCTACAATACAGCTCGGGCTAGAGTCTGTATTTATGAACCAATCTTCACGAAACGCCTTGGGTACCTTTGTTATCACCTTGGGACGAGAACGAGTGTTTCTGGGTGTGGTCCAAAATTCAAGATGGCTGCCAGTGGCCATTTTGTATCGAAATTAGGTCTAATCAGTTTTTTGTACACAACTTCTATACGGCTCAGGCTAGATGCCGTATTTATGAACCGATCTTTACGAAACTTCTTGGGTACCTTTGTTATTACCGTGGGATGAGAACGGGTGTTTTTAGGTGTGGTCCGAAATTCAAGATGGCCACCAGCAGCCATTTTGTACCAAAATTAGTGCAATCAGTCTTTTGTACAGAACTTCTGTATAAAAGTTCTGATTTGAATAAATTTTTGTATGAATGTTTAGTAACATGGAATACATCACATATAGTACAGGTTTTTTTCTCGTGCAGAAATTATGCAAATTAGATGAACTTTGATTTATTCAGTGCTACTTATACTCTGTAAGTGCACATGTCAATACGGCTTGGGCTAGAGGCTGTATTTATGAACCGATCTTCACAAAACTTCTTGGGTACCTTTGTTATCACCTTGGGATGAGAACGAGTGTTTCTGGGCGCGGTCCAAGATTCAAGATGGCTGCCAGTGGCCATTTTGTACCGAAATTAGGTCCAATCAGTTTTTTGTCACAACTTCTACACAGCTCATATTTGTGAACTGATCTTCACGAAACTTCTTGGGTACCTTTGTTTTCACCTTGGGACAGGAATGAGTGTGTTTTGGGGTGCCTTTGTTATCACTGTGCTATGAGAACAAATATTTTGGGGTTCAGTCAGACCCACTCTGGGACTCAAAGATTTTTTCTAGTTTAGCATCTGACTGTCACCCACCTTTACAATACTTTACCTATACATTTGTTACAGGCAATGCTCAGTATTTATGTACAGACCGTTACAATACTTTATATGTACCTTTGTTAACAGGTCATTACCTAGATGTTTGTCATTGCTGTGTCACATACTATACATGTACATTTCTTTGTCTTGACAAGTTGAGCTACAGTGTCATTGACACTTTCATTTTTTTGTCAGATTAGTCCTTGAAAGTTCATGAAATGGGGTCAACATTTTAGAAGTGCCATTGAGAATAATCGAAAGAATTGTGTACCTTGTTATTTCCAGTAAGGTGTTTCATCTGACACTGTTGCATTTTCGCAGTGATGGTGTTTTAAAGTTCCCAATTCTTGTTACATTATAGAATATACAAAATGCCAGTTAAGTGTCTTTTTAGAAAACAATCGGCTCGAAAAAAGATGTTTTGAGTGGATCAAACATGACTTGAAAAAAAAACGATGGCTATCGAGCAAATTGAGTCAAGTCATATGATACTGCATTGGAAATACAAGTGAATCTTTTGTGGGAGAATCGGTATCCTCAAGTTTCAAGTATGGCAAGAAACATTTTACGAGTATAAAAAATATTCAACAGACAGCAGCTTAACTTTTTTCACCCGGGCAGCAATTTCAATGTGCTTTAACTACTGGCAATGTAACATCAGTTTAAGTGGAGTCTGATACAAGTGATGGTGATGGTGTTTCTGTTTCTGCTGTGTGTTTCTTCATCAGAACACTGACTCAACTTGAATACAACTAATTGCTTAACATCAGAAAATACTGTAGGTGCTGGTCAAAACAGCCCCTTGTGTGATTGGTCAAAATGTCCCCAGGTATTGGTCAATACAATCCAATAAAGTATAAAAACCCACATCACTTGCCTTTCAGATGAAAAAAAGACAAGTATTAAATTAGAATATGTATATACTATCTGCATTAAGCTTTACAGATACAAATGTAGGTCCTGGAAATTTATGATGCCAGTCCTTGAAAGTCCTGGAAAAGTCATTGAATTTAAAACCACGTTTGGGGTACAAACCCTGATAGAAGCACATAACAATTGAGGCCATCAGCTGTTTTGTAAAAAAAATAGAATGTTCAAGAAAATGTTTGGCAAGTTATAATTTACACATGGCATATTTGACAATTCTGTTGGGTGAAGAGTTAAGAAAAGCACTTGGTACTGATAAGAATGATCACATTAATTTCATGTTGTTATATTTTGGATGATATGTATGCACTTTCAAATGTCAGTTGCTATTTGGGTAGGGACCACTGATCTCTATACAACTGAATTGCTGGAACACTCATTGGTTATAAACAGAGCTTGGTTACAAACTAAGTGTCCCAGCTTCTGCCTTCCATGGGTGGTGGATATTTTCCAATAAATAACAAATGCTCTACAACCTTTTTCTTGATAGTGTTCAATTATCTGACGCTAGCTTTTTAAAAAATAGAGTTTGATGTCTATAAAAAACGATATTGATGATGTTCACATATAATAATAATAATAATATTATTATAATATATTATTATCATATATCTCAGGACAATGTAGATTGAATATTCACCACATATTACTGATAAACAAAATTGAGTGCTGATACAGTACATTCGCCATGAATTGGTCGTAATCCACGCATGAGTAGTGATGTCCACACATGCATTAACCAGGTAATAAATATCATCCTCAGCAAAATTTTAATTAATGAAGCACCGGGTTGTACCCAGTGCTTCATTAATTAAATTTTTGATGATTATTTCTATAATTAGTGTTTGGAATTTAATATTGCATCTGCAGAAATACTGCTCACCCCGTGGAAAGGAACCAGTCCACGGTGTTTGTACTGTATTGGAAAGGTGAGTACTGTATTACTAGTTTTCATCCTTGGCTTTTCGGTAAATCTCATGATGTTTTATGATGTGAAAGCATAACTAACAGCTTTCACATCATTAAACATCAGTCAAGGGAGGAGTTACAGGCATGGATTCACTTTATGCCACCTTGAGATTGAGTTGCGATATTTTTCACTGATGTCCCAGTAATCCAGATGTAAAGAGATCATTGGTAGTGTGATGGAGCACTTTTTACCTCTATCATTGCACAGTTGCTTATGTTAGATAACCTTTTATCAAGTCAAGCCTCTCAATCCAGTTAATATTAATCCCTTATGTATTTCAATTTTTTAAAAATATCCAAAATCTGTTTCTAAATTTTCTGAAACATTTTATTATTGTTACAAAATATAGCTCATAACCATTTTTTAACCTGCTCAACAAACTCAGTCCAGTGTGGATTTTGTTTGAGTTTTTTTTCCAATTTTTTCTTCAGAAGAAAAATGAGGAAATATTCAGAAAAAATGGTGACTTTTACATGCATGGCTTTCCAGGTTTGATAGTTATGTGAGATGGAATAATTAGAAATCCTGAAAAAATATCTTTCAATTTTTTTTTTAGAAAAGCATAGGGAGCACAACAAATCTGGGTTGTCCATCCTTCCTTTTTGTTCATCCATCTGAAAAATTGTATCTTTGTCTCAACACTATAATGGCTGTGTGATAACCCTATAATGGCCAGGTCAATTTTTACAAAACTTATAGAGGGGTAAAGAACAGTGGGAAGGTGTGTTGTGCAACGCCACCAGGTCTGAATGACATCACAAACATCAAGGTCACACAATAATGAAAAATGTTGGAAAAATTTTGTCCATCCTAAAAATTGTGTCTCAGTCATAACTCTTTAATGACTGTGTGGATTTTCACACAACTTCACAGAAGAGTAAAGGACAAAGGGAAGGTGTGTCGTGCAATACTATCAAGTACAAAGGTCAAAATCACATAATCATAAAAACTTTATTTTTCTGTCTGTCCGGAATATTGTGTCAGCAACATAACTATATTGGCCTGGTGAATTTTCACCAAACTTCATACAAGTGTAAAGGATAATGGAAAGGTGTGTTGTCCAGTGCCACAAAGTCCACATGATGGAGGTCAAGGTCATACGATTATGAAAACTCAAAATGTAGAATTTTTTATTGAATTCTAAATTTTACATTATATTTTCTATGTCATTTGCTTATCTGCCAAAGTCAATATCATTTTCTGAGAGTTGCTTAATTTTTGAGCAAGTAATTCAACAAATGTTAACATTTTATTGCAGAAAATAGGCCGTTACGGCATGGGTTCAGGGAGGCATGGTCAGGCAGTCTCTGTTTGTCTTGTTTTTTCCATATTTGAGGGTTCAGTAATTAATTGATTAAGATGTTCAGAGAGCAAAAAAAAACTTCCTAAATTAGATGTACTGTATAATTTAACCTTCTACACACTCAAAAAACTGAAATTTCAAACAGCAAATATTTCACATCATCAACTAGGAAGTACTTGATTCTTTCAAACAAAAATCTCCACACATCCCCAGTGGGAACCCCCGGAGCTAAAATAGAAATATTTTCAAACGCCCATATTTCTAAAACTGCACTGAACAGAGAGCTGTTATTTGGTATGAAGCATCCTTAGACCAGTAGAATCAAATGGGCAAATAAAATTGCATTTGGTTGTGTGATAGGATACTTTATGAGGAATGGGAAGAATGCTGAGTCTGCATTTTAGGAAAATTAAAATATATCTTCAGAACGTCTAATCAGAAACTTCAGATAGTTGGTATACAACATCCGTAGGAGTATAAGATTCAAGTTTGTTCAAAGCAGTCCTCTGGGTCCATATTCTCTATTGGAGCCTGAATTTTAACTTAGTGCAGTATGAGGAATAAATATAAACAAAAAAATACTCAGCAAAGTAGCAGACTGCTATTTCTTCATAGGTCTTGGCTTCCCCACGATACAGCCATAGATGCTGATATGGCATTAAGCACAAATAAATAAATAACATGTCTTTGCTGCCTTTATAGGCATAAAAGAGTTGCCTAGAAATAACTACAATCTACAGAGCCCTAGAAATTTTTACCAGAAATTATTGAGAGAGAGAGATTAGATCAACATTATCTTTACTAATATATGATTCTTACCACAATATCACCACATGAGAATCAGGATAGGGTGTCTCTCATGACTCGGCTGCAGTCACCTGAAACCAGCACTTCCCTTGTGGGTTCCTGTTATTGGGAATTAGCAGGAAGATTGGTGCACTGACTCTTTATTTTTAATTTGTGATCAATGATTGCCTTTTATGATATGTCTCTTCTATGGCCTTTAAAGTAAGAAAAGTGCACATTCTTTGATCTATATTTAACAAATTTGTCAAATATGGAACCACATATGTGCACTTTTCTCAATGTAGATGTGCATTTGTCTCAAATATAGCATTGGATATTGTCTTCCTACCACACCCCTGAGGCATGTGGGTGACTGATATTTTTCAGTGTGTGGCTGCCCTGTGACCACATTCCCCTTATTTTGAAATGCTTTCTCAAAACCCCAATATAAACATGGCCAAAATGTAGCAAAAATGGATAAAAATTTCCAGGCTTTGAAGGTTAAGAAGAAGACATTAGAAGGTTTGACTAATAACACAATTTGGTTTGCTAAGAAATTGTATCATGCATTTGCTTTTTTGAGAAAATCTTCAAATTTTTAGGAAGAAGCAGGTGAAAAAATGAGATATTAATTGATCAATTTGCAAATGTTTTTGTTCTTTTAAGTTTGGTGCATATCAATGTTGATTTTCTCTGTTGTGTAATTAGACATGATAACTGGTAACTGACAATTGCCTGTACCCTGAATCACTCAAAACCATTCAAAAAATAACATCCATGTAATAATTTTAAAAAGTTTATTTTGATTCATTCAGGAGAAAGTAAGTAACCTCACTTTACATTCCTCAGCTTCTGTATCTTCCTGAGCTGATAGGCTTTTTAAACAGTACTCTTCAGTCAAGCTTCTATTTGCCCTTGCTTACATAAATTCTCTCTGTAAGAAAAATTTCTCACTTTCAGCTCACCTGACTGCAAGTCAGTGGGAACTATTGCCATCACTTGGCATCCGTTGTCCGTCCGTTATTCAAACTTATATAGCACAGATCATCTATGGAGTATACCCTTTCTATTTATACCCTCGCTTCGAAGAAGTGGGGGCTATATAGGAATCGCCCTGTACGTCCGTCCGTCCGTACGTCCGTCCGTACGTCTTTCCGGACATGAAATTCTTGTGTGCGCAACTCCTCCTACATTTATCAATCAATTTGGACAAAACTTTTCAGACATCATCACTACTAAGTGAACATGCGCATATTCCAAGATTTTTGATCTGCGACAATTTTAACCAGGTTTTCTCCCTTTGACTTAGATTTATTGTGTCTTTCCATCCGAACAAATTCTTGTGTGCGCAACTCCTCCTACATTAATGAACCGATTTTGATGAAACCTTTCAAACATCATCTCTACTAAGTGAACATGTGCATATTCCAAACTTTTTAATCTGCGACAATTTTAACCTGGTTATCTCTCTTGAACTTTGATTTAATATGGGTTTCTACATGAAATTCTTGTGTGCGCAACTCCTCCTACATTTATCAATCAATTTGGACAAAACTTTTCAGACATCATCACTACTAAGTGAACATGCGCATATTCCAAGATTTTTGATCTGCGACAATTTTAACCAGGTTATCTCCCTTTGACTTAGATTTATTATGTCTTTCCGTTCGAACAAATTCTTGTGTGCGCAACTCCTCCTACATTAATGAACCGATTTTGATGAAACCTTTCAAACATCATCTCTACTAAGTGAACATGTGCATATTCCAAACTTTTTGATCTGCGACAATTTTAACCAGGTTATCTCTCTTGAACTTTGATTTAATATGGGTTTCTGCATGAAATTCTTGTGTGCGCAACTCCTCCTACATTTATCAATCAATTTGGACGAAAGTTTACAGACATCATCACTACTAAGTGAACATGCGCATATTCCAAAATTTTTGAGCTGTGGCAATTTTAACTAGGTTATCTCCCTTTAACTTAAATTTATTATGGGTTTCTACATGAAATTCTTGTGCGTGCAACTCCTCCTACATTTATCAATCAATTTGGACAAAACTTTTCAGACATCATCACTACTAAGTGAACATGCGCATATTCCAAGATTTTTGATCTGCGACAATTTTAACCAGGTTATCTCCCTTTGACTTAGATTTATTATGTCTTTCCGTTCGAACAAATTCTTGTGTGCGCAACTCCTCCTACATTAATGAACCGATTTTGATGAAACCTTTCAAACATCATCTCTACTAAGTGAACATGTGCATATTCCAAACTTTTTGATCTGCGACAATTTTAACCAGGTTATCTCTCTTGAACTTTGATTTAATATGGGTTTCTGCATGAAATTCTTGTGTGCGCAACTCCTCCTACATTTATCAATCAATTTGGACAAAAGTTTACGGACATCATCACTACTAAGTAAACATGCGCATATTCCAAAATTTTTGAGCTGTGGCAATTTTAACTAGGTTATCTCCCTTTAACTTAGATTTATTATGGGTTTCTACATGAAATTCTTGTGCGTGCAACTCCTCCTACATTTATCAATCAATTTTAACGAAACCTTTCAAACATTATCACAACTAAGTGAACATACGCATATTCCCAAATTTTTGATCTGCGACAATTTTAACCAGGTTATCTCCCTTTAACTTGGATTTATTATGGGTTTTCAAATGGGATTCTTGTGTGTGCAACTCCTCCTACATTAATGAACCGATTTTGAATGCATGTTGCACATTGTAAATGTGTTTTTCCAAATGTAAACCATATATGTGTGGGCTCTTTAAGTATTCAGTGCTGTTCTGTGGAAGGCCACATGCAAATACAAATTTCAACAACAAAAAATGATCTTTATGTATACATTTCCTTATGGCCTTCGCCTACATGATCAGAAATGCATTCCTCTGAAAACCCAAAGCGGGGGTATTAATCACCTTCAGTGATAGTTCTAGTTTGTTTAAATGAAGCAGCTGCCATATTCAGGTTCTGGTTAATGCCCCAAAAGCTTAAAAATCTTTTAAAATCTTCTCATGAATCACCAGAGTGAATGCCTTGATATTTGGTGTGGAACATCCTTTGGTGTTGAAGATTAAAGTTTTTTCAAGGGAAGTTGGTAGGCCAATATTTAGGCTCTCTGTGGGGGCATATCCATTTTGGGCTCTGCCCAAAATTTCTATTTCAATAACCGGTGGGCCAATTTCAAACAAATTTGGCATGTTGTAGCATGTTAAGTGGGTCCTAAGTAATTGATTGATGCCCCCCCCCCCAAATTTTTTAAACATCCCTGTGGCAACCACAGAGTCTAAAAACCAAAAAATTCAAAAGCCCATATTTCCCAAACCATACGGAACAGAGAACTGTTTTTAGCTCAACTTGACAAAGTCAAGCTGAGCTATTGTCATCACTTCTCGTCTGTCTGCATACGTATGTACGTACATCCATCCATATGGGCGTACGTCCACAATTTCCTTTGGCACACCACACAGGTCACATTTCTGATCAGATCGCTTTGAAACTTTGTACGCTTATTTGGGGTGACCTCTAGATGGAAGCTATCGATTTTCTTCCATTTCCATCAAAAAATCTTGCCGCTGGCAACGTTCTTTGAACTTAGTTTAGTCAGAGGGCACATTTATGATCAGATCGGTTTGGTATGCTTGTTTGGGGTTATCTCTAGATGGGAGCTATCAATTTTCTTCGATTTGTTGGCAACAACCTTCGATGAACATAGTGCAGGTATGCATCAATATTTCTCTTTGGCACACTCTGCAGTGCACATTTTTGACTGAATCGCTTTGAAACTTGGTATGTTTGTTTGAGGTGACCTCTAGATTGGAACTATCGATATTCTATTTCTGTCAAAAAATGTTGCTGCTGGCAACATTCTTAGAACTTGGTTTAGTCAGACCTTAATATTTCCCTTTGGCACACCCTACAGGGCACATTTATGATCGGATTGCTTTGAAACCTGGCATGCTTGTTTGGGGTGACCTCTAGATGGAGCTATCGAATTTCTTCCATTTCTGTCAAAAAATCTTGCCGCTGTCATTGACCTTGGAACTTAGTTTAGTTAGGCATCAATATATTCCTTTGGCATGCCCTACAGGCACATTTATGATCAGATCGGTTTGAAACTTGGTGTGCTTGTTTGGGGTAACCTCTAGATGGGAGCTATCGATTTTCTTCAATCAATAGCCTTCGATGAACCAAGTGGAGTTATGCATCAATATTTCCCTTTGGCACTCCCTGCTGTGCACATTTATGATCGGATCGCTTTGGAATCTGGTGTGCCTGTTTGCGGTGACCTATAGATGGGAAC
The DNA here is from genome assembly GCA_031216915.1 of Pictodentalium vernedei. Classification (NCBI taxonomy): domain Eukaryota; kingdom Metazoa; phylum Mollusca; class Scaphopoda; order Dentaliida; family Dentaliidae; genus Pictodentalium; species Pictodentalium vernedei. Next base: position 339,289,228 of record CM062293.1, read on the forward strand.
TATCCTCTTTCTATTTTCGTCAAAAACTTTTGCAGCTGGCAATGACCTTTGAACTTAGTTTTGTTAGACCTTAATATTTCCCTTTGGCACACCCCACAGGGAACATTTATGATCAGATTGCATTGAAACCTTGTATGCTTGTTTGGGGTGACCTCTAGATAGGAGCTATTTATTTTTTTTCCTTGTCCTTCAAAACATGTTGCCATTGGCAACGACCTTTGATGAACTTAGTGCAGTTATGCATCAATACTGTCCTTTGGCACACCCTGCAGGGCACATTTATGATCAGATCATTTTGAAACTTGGTATGCTTGTTTGGGGTGACCTCTAGATAGGAAATATTGATTTTCTTCTTATTCCATCAAAAAATGTTGCCATTGGCAATGACCTTTGATGAACTTAGTACAGTTATGCATCAGTATTTCCCTTTGACACACCTTGCAGGGCACATTTATGATTGAATCATTTGGAAACTTGGTGTGCTTGTTTGGGGTGACCTCTAGATGGGAGCTATCAATTTCCTTCCATTTCCGTCAAAAATAGTTGACGACCTTTGATGAACTTAGTAAATACTTAGTGCAGTTAAGCAGCAATATTTCCTTTTGACACACCCTGCAGGGCACATTTATGATTGGATTGCTTGGTAACTTGGTATGCTTGTGTGGGGTGACATCTATATGGGAGCGATCGAATTTCTTCCATTTCTGTTGACAAATGTTGCCGTTGATCTTTGAACTTAGTTTAAGTTTAGTCAGACCTCAATATTTCCCTTTGACACACTCTTTAGGGCACATTTATGATCGGATCACTTTGAAACCTGGTATGTGTGTTTGGGGTGGCCTCTAGATGTGAGCTATTGATTTTTTTTTAATTTCCATAAAAAATTATTGTCGTTATCACCAGCCTTTGAACTTACTGAATTTGTGCAGCAACTTATCCCTTTTGCACTCTCTGCATGGTATATTTATGAGTTTCCTTAAAAAAGTTAAAAAAAAACATTGCTACAAGCAATGACCTTCAGACTTGGTGCATTTGTGCATTAACATCATCCTTTGGCATGCCTCAGAGGGCACATTCATTATCAGGTTGCTTTGGAACTTTGTATGCTTATGCAGTGTGACAAAGACAGGAGCTATCTATTTTCTTTTCATTTCCATCAAAAACTGTTGCTGTTAGCAACAATCTTTAAATTTATTGCATTTGTGCTTCAACATTTTTTGACATGGCCTACAGGGCACATTTATCTTAGGATTGTTTTTGAACTTGGTGTGCTCATCAGGCAGGACCTCTAGATAAGAGCTATTGATTAGCATTCATTTCTGTGAAAAAAGTTGCTGTTTACAATAACCTCTGAACATACTGCATTTGTGTATCAACATTCTTGCTTTTTAGCCAGCCTTACAGTTTACATTTAAAAATGCATGGATTACTCGGAGGTTGTGCGCACACAGTGCTGTTAAGCTTAAATTTCACCAAATAACATTGGTACCAATGAACTTCAGTTTTGCCATTATAACTTACCAAGTTCAAGTTTGTCAAGTTGAGCTACAGTGTCATTGACACTTTCATTTGGTATGAAGCATCCTTGGGACTAGTAGAATGGAATGGTTAAAAAACATTGCCCTTGATTATGTTAGGGTGTGCGGTAGGAGGCAATAAAAAAATGATGAGTCAGCATTTTTGAAGTGATATTTTTCCCTATACAATTGTTCAAAGTTCTTCAGACTGTTTTCTTTTACCATCACTTATGTCAACAAGAGAGAGGAGAGACCCCTTCCACCTGTCAAACCTGTCAAATGTTCTCTGATATTATTTTAAGTTTAATGAAATGAACTGTTCAGTGCTTAACCCTCTCAAGACTTCCATAAGTGGAAGAGGACAAATTTATCTGATTCCTGTTTGAATACTTTTAATTTAACTCTCTCAAGACTTCAATGTGTTTTCCAAATATTTTATTTTATGTTGAACCCATTCAATGTTCTGCACATATATGTTTTTTCTGGTTTTTTGGAAACCTTTATCTGATTCCTGTATGAATATCTTTCATTTAACCCTCTCATAACTTCAGTGTGGGTTCCAAAGATTTTATTGATGTCTTGATCAAACCCTTTCAATGCTGTGCACATGTTTTTTCTGTTTCCTTGGAAAACAGCTGATCTGATTCCTGTATGAATATCTTTAATTTAACCCTCTCATGACTTCAGGGTGTTTTCCAAAGATTTTATTTCAGGGTTTTTTTTAACCCTTTCAATGCTGTGCACATGTTTTTTTCTGTTTTGGAAACATTTATCTGATTCCTGTATGTATATCATCAATTAAACCCTTCTCTTAAGACTTCAATGTGGGTTCCAAAGATTTTATTTCATGTAATACTGTTAATGTAAACCTTTTTCTGATTTCTTTAAAAATATTTTACCCCCCAAAATAAGCCTCCATAAATTCTTTTTCTGTTTTTAGCTCACCTGACTGAAAGTCAGGGTGAGCTTTTCTGATCACTTTTTGTCCGTCGAACGTCATGAAGGTGGTGTTTGGGTCATTTTCTGCCAAGCCAGTGACTACAGTTCAATGAAAATTCACATGAGTAGCGGTTATATAGGGGCATTTGGGTATTTCTTCAAATTGGGTTTCTGCTCATATTGTGGAGGGGAGTGGGACCAAAATGCACAAAAGTTTTTAAAATCTTTTTCTCATGAACCAGCTGTAGCAGAGACTTGATATTTGGTATGCAGCTTCCATTTGAGGTGTAGACTCAAGTTTGTTCAAGAGAAGTTTGACGGTTAATATTTGCCTTTGTTCTGAAAGGGGCAAGAATTTTTGCCCCGCCCAGAATTTCTATTTTCTGAACCGAGAGGCCAATTTGAACCAAATTTAATATGAGGTATTATTGGGTCATAAGTACTTGATTTATGCCAAAAAAACTTTTTCCTCCAGCCCCGTGGGAACCTCAGGAGCCAAAAATAGAAAAAAAACGAAAACGTCTGTATCTCCAAAACTGCAGGGCACTGAGAATTTTTATTTGGTGTGAGGCTTCCTTGGGACCAACAGAAAGGAATGGTAAAAAAAATTGCTATCGGTTTTGTCATAAGGTACTTTTTCGCGACTTTGAAAAAATGTTGAGTCAGCATTTTTTAACACTGGGCAATGGGAAAAAAGCTTTCATATTTTACATATAACATCTTTGGAACATTGATTCACATATTTGTTGAAATCAAATTCCTCGGTCCATATTTGGGTTCCTTTGGGATCCCAAATGTTCAAATTAGTGCAGTATGAGGAATATTCTTTAAAAGTCTTCTTCAGATCTACCAATAAGAATCTTTTGATATTTGGTATGCAGCATGCTTAGGGGGGTGAGATTCAAGTTTGTTCAAGCCAAGTCCCTGGGTTCATATTTAGGCTGAAAATTTGGGGTCACAGTCCGGACTTAGAAATGTTGGACCTAAATCCAGAAATGAGTTTTTTGTTTTTTTATGCGTTTTGGTCATTTTTAGCTCAACTTTGGCGAAGCCAAATTTGAGCTTATGCCATGGCCAGTCGTCCGTCTGACCGTCTGGCCATCTGGCCGTCAACAATTCAATATGGCTTGGGCTAGAGGCCGTATTTATGAACCGATCTTTACAAAATTTCTTGGGTGCCTTTGTTATGACCATGAGACGAGAACGAGTGTTTTTGGGTTCGATCCTAAATTCAAGTTGGCCGCTGGCAGCCATTTTGTACAAAATTAGGTGCAATTAGATTTTTGCACAGAACTTCCATATGAAAGCGCTGATTTGAATAATTTTTTGTATGAATGTTTAGTACCATGGGATACATCACATATAATACGGGTTTTTTTCTCGTGCGTAAATTATGCAAATTAGACTAACTTTGATGTTTTTTACCTGCATCGCCAGCAGCAGAACAGGTCTAGTAACCGCTTGACTCCGTCCGTCATTCCATCAGTCCGTCCGTCAGTCCATCTGAAGCACTTTTTCCGTCAAAGTTTCCTTGGCTTCTATGAAAGGGAATGATTTTATATTTGGTCTGCTGCTTCATAATGATGAGTTGTATCATGTAAGCAATTTTCAGATCTGCCGTGCAGCCACTTCCTGTTTGCTGATACTTTGAAATTTTACTGTACCCACTGAACATTGAAATTTTCCGTCAAGGTTTTCTCGGCTTCTATGCAAGGGATTGATTTTATATTTGGTCTGCTGCTTCATAATGATGAGTTGTATCGTGTAAGCAAATTTCAGATCTGCCGTGCAGCCACTTCCTGTTTACCGATACTTTGAAATTTTACTGTACCCACTGAACATTGAAATTTTCCGTCAAGGTTTTCTCGGCTTCTCTGCAAGGGATTGATTTTATATTTGGTCTGCTGCTTCATAACGTGGCTTCCTGTTTGCCGATACGTTGAAATTTTTCGTCAAACTTTTCTCGGCTTCTATGCTAGGGATTGATTTTATATTTCATCTGGAGCCTGATAATGATCAGTTGTATCGTGTATGCAATTTTCAGATCTGCCGTGCAGCCACTTCATGTTTCCCGATTCAATTGCATGCAGCAACGCAGGTCCAGACCCGGTATTGGTCTTGGCTTGTTGGTGTTACTTTCAGCACTGTAAGTGCAAATGCCAATACGGCTCGGGCTAGAGGCCATATTTATGAACCGATCTTTACGAAACTTCTTGGGTACCTTTGGTATCATCGTGGGACGAGAAGGAGTGTTTTTGGGTCTGGTCTGAAATTCAAGATGGCCGATGGCAGTCATTTTGTACAAAATTAGGTGCAATCAGATTTTTGCACAGAACTTCCATATGAAAGTGCTGATTTGAATAATTTTGTGTGTGAATGTTTAGTACCATGGGATACATCACATATAATACGAGGGTTTTTTTTCTCGTGCAGAAATTATGCAAATTAGATGAACTTTGATTTTTTCAGTGCTACTTACATTAAGTAAGTACACATGTCAAGATGGCTCGGGCTAGAGTCTGTATTTATGAACCGATCTTCACGAAACGTCTTGGGTACCTTTGTTATCACCTTGGGACGAGAACGAGTGTTTCTGGGTGCGGTCTAATGTTCAAGATGGCTGCCAGTGGCCATTTTGTACCGAAATTAGGTCTAATCAGTTTTTTGTACACAACTTCTATACGGCTCAGGCTAGAGCCGTATTTATGAACCGATCTTTACGAAATTTCTTGGGTACCTTTGTTATCACCGTGGGATGAGAACGAGTGTTTTTGGATGTGGTCCAAAATTCAAGGTGGCCACCAGCAGCCATTTTGTACCAAAATTTGTGCAATCAGTCTTTTGTACAGAACTTCTGTATGAAAGTTCTGATTTGAATAAATTTTTGTATGAATGTTTAGTAACATGGAATACATCACATATAGTACATGTTTTTTTTCTCGTGCAGAAATTATGCAAATTAGATGAACTTTGATTTATTCAGTGCTACTTATACAGTGTAAGTGCACATGTCAATACGGCTCGGGCTAGAGGCTGTATTCATGAACCGATCTTCACAAAACTTCTTGGGTACCTTTGTTTTCACCTTGGGACAAGAAAGAGTGTTTCTAGGTGCAGTACAAAATTCAAGAGTGGCCATTTTGTACCGAAATTAGGTCCAATCAGTTTTTTGTCACAACTTCTATACAGCTCGTATTTATGAACTGATCTTCACGAAACTTCTTGGGTACCTTTGTTTTCATCTTGGGACAGAAACGAGTGTGTTTTGGGGTGCCTTTGTTATCACTGTGCTATGAGAACAAATATTTTGGGGTTCAGTCAGACCCACTCTGGGACTCAAAGATTTCTTTTCTAGTTTAGCATCTGACTGTCACCCACCTTTACAATACTTTACCTATACATTTGTTACAGGCTACGGTCAGTATTTACGTACAGACCGTTACAATACTTTATATGTACCTTTGTTATCAGGTCATTACCTAGATGTTTGTCATTGCTGTGTCACATACTATACACGTACATGTCTTAACAAGTTGAGCTACAGTGTCATTGACACTTTCATTTTTTTTTTACTCTGAAAATTTGGAGGCCGGGTGGGACTTAGAAATTTTGGACCAAAATCCAGAAATTAGTTTTTTTGTTTTTTATGCGTTTTGGTCAATTTTAAGAAAAAAAAAAAATTTAGTCTGAAAATATTTTGTTTGGGACTTCGAAAATTTCTGAACAAAAATAAAAAAAAATCTGTTTTTTTTACGTTTATCTCAATCTTGAAATGTAAAAGTTCAGGAACTGAAAATAGAAGGAAAATCCTGTGTGTTGTGTGGGCACAATCGCTTCCTCTCGTTGGTATATGCTTTTCTTAGGATGGGCATATGCAGCTTATTCAGGTCAAGTCCCTGGTTTGATATTTAGACTACCATGTCAGGTGAGCGCCCTCAGGCCCCCTGGGGCCTCTTGTGTTTATTTTTGACGCTTTAACCATTTTCACACAGATTTGAATTTACTAGTGGCAGTAAAATTCTGTTTTTGTTGTTTCAAATTTTTCTTATTCTTTAAAATCACTGGGCCAGATTCATTCATTTATGGCACAGATCATCTTTGGAATAAACCTTTTCTCCTTTGCTCAAATGAAGCTGCTACCATCTTCAGGCTGGTGGAATTTACTCTACTGATTTTTTCCCCCAAAATTACTACATCCCATAGGGTGGGGTTAATGCTCCATAAGCCTAAAATGCTTTTAAAATCTTCGATTTCTTGTTTGGAACTTACTTTAGTGATGCAGATTCACTTTTTTTTCAAAGAAACTCAGTAAATCAAAATTTGGGCTCCCAAATTTGGGCTACACTCAAAATTTCTATTTTCAGATCCAGATGTGAACCAAATTTGTCATAAGTATATAACTAGGTCATAAGTGTTTCATTTTTAGCTCAACTTTGGCGAAGCCAAATTTGAGCTTATGCCATGGCCAGTCGTCCGTCTGTCCAACAATTCAATACGGCTCAGGCTAGAATGTTTAGTACTATGGGATACATCACATATAATACAGGGTTTTTTCTCGTGCAGAAATTATGCAAATTAGATGAACTTTGATTTTTTCAGTGCTACTTACACACAGTAAGTACACATGTCAATATGGCTCGGTCTAGAGGCTGTATTTATCAACCGATCTTCACGAAACTTCTTGGGTACCTCTGTTATCACCTTGGGATGAGAACGAGTGTTTCTGAGTGCTGTCCAAAATTCAAGATGGCTGCCAGTGGCTATTTTGTACCGAAATTAGGTCTAATCAGTTTTTTGTACACAACTTCTATACGGCTCAGGCTAGAGGCCGTATTTATGAACCGATCTTTACGAAACTTCTTGGGTACCTTTGTTATCACCGTGGGATGAGAACGAGTGTTTTTGGGTGTGATCCGAAATACAAGATGGCCACCAGCAGCCATTTTGTACCAAAATTAGTGCAATCAGTCTTTTGTACAGAACTTCTGTATGAAAATTCTGATTTGAATAAATTTATGTATGAATGTTTAGTAAAATGGAATACATCACATACAATACAGATTTTTTTCTCGTGCAGAAATTATGCAAATTAGATGAATTTTGATTTATTCAGTGCTACTTACACTGTAAGTGCACATGTCAATACGGCTCGGGCTAGAGGCTGTATTTATCAACCGTTCTTCACGAAACTTCTTGGGTACCTTTATTATCACCTTGGGACGAGAACGAGTGTTTCTGAGTGCGGTCCAAAAGTGTGGGGAGCGTGGTGGCTCAGTGGTAGACTGTTGTAGTTCTGTGCTAGAGGTCCCGAGTTCGATCGACATGCAGGACGACCTGCGTTGTATCATTGGGCAAGGCACTTTATCCCAGTTGCCAACATGGTGGCACGATGATGCTGTGTACTAAGGCGTACAGCACGTTGATGGTGAACATGTCTTCAACCGCTGTAACCCTGCATGAGCGGAGCTTGAACAGAGTTAGAATGTTGAGGAGCTGACAGTTGCACGTTGATGCTCAGTGGTTCTCTCTCTAGGTACTCCGGCTTCCTCCACCCGTAAAACTGTCACAGTCATGATTAGCCATTGTGCATAAGTATGTGACCTTAAACATCAATAAATAAATATATAAATAAGTAAATTGTTACTTGTCTGAAATATTAAAGACCATCATTTCAGAGGTTTGAAAGTTGATGACCACAAAGCATTTCTTACATCAGTAAAGCTTTTCTTTTATGAATTTGGTTTTTCGTTGACTGGAAATGTCTGTTTGACCCTGTTTTACTATGGGTTGATGAATGTATAAGCTTGTGGTGGTACCGTAAAATATATCTACATTGCATCATAATTACATCAGGTTATTGCTGTACTACCATTGAAGGTCACATATGACCTATAATCAAATTGTTAGTATGAGTAAAGGGGAAGCCTGCAGTATGGACTGTATAGTCTCTTGGTTGTCAAATGAACTAGTTTAAAGAACTATATATTTGTCTAAAATGCTGAATGTGACCTCTAATGATAGATTGGCTTAGAATAATCAGGATTGTTTTTTGTATTAAAATCACAGATATTCTGTTGTGTGATATGCTGCAAGAAACTGCTCTTTGAGCCCTTTCTTGCATTTTACAGTTTGTAGGGTGAGAGGTGGGGAGGAGGGGTAGGGCAAGAATACCTTTGTAATGAAACACAGTTTAAGCATGAAGCTTCAACAACTCTCAGCACCACCTACCCCAACACTTGTCAAAAGCATTTTTCATTATTTTGAATGGTCCAGCAAAGAATATCAGCAATTTTCTGGCACCTTGACATCATCACATTCACACAAAATTCTTATTAAAAATCACCCTACTTCTTGTCTTTTAATAAGTTTTTTTTTAATTTTTCCCTGTGGCTCCTTGGAAGTGAGCCCTTGAGATTTCTTTCCAGCAAAGGATCATAATCAGTAATCAAGGAAAAAGGCTTTTTTTCTTAAAGCTTTCAAGAGTAGATGCTGGTGTTTACTAACAAATTGTCATGAAACTTGGGCTTGGATGAATATGGTACAAGCTTGTTTTGGCACACAGATGTGTAGTACTTTGCAGTTTGGTCTTGCTGAAGTAAAGTACGTGGCAGTCTCGACTTAAAAAAGTAAAATACAAGTTGGTAAGGAAGAACAGTACAAAGCATTTTACAATTACATAAGTATGTACTAATCAGTTGGGGCTTACAGAAGTATAATACCAGTACAGTTCAGTCTGGTTTTACAGATGTTTAGTACTAAGCAGTCTGAGCTTGCATAGCTATAGTACTGGGTAGTCTAGGTTTACAGAAGTACAGTACTAGGAAGCCTGGGCTTGCATAGCTATAGTACTAAATAGTCTAGGCTTACAGAAGTGTAATTCTAGGCAGCCTTGCCTTGCATAACTAGTATTAGACAGTCTGATTGAACAGAAGTACAGTACTAGGCAGTTAGGGCTTGCACAGCAATAGTACTAGGTAGTCTAGTCTTCAGAAGTGTAGTTCTAGGCAGTCATCTGGGTTTGCATAACTTGTTTTAAATAGCCTAATCACACCTTAATATTGTACCAAGGAATTACAAGGCAGCCTATTTTTACAGACGTATCTAACAGTCTTGTCTTATAGAAGTAGAGTACAAGGCTTGCATAAGTCCAGAACAGTTTACCCTGACATACAGATGTATAGAACTAGGCAGTCAGGGCTTTCATAACTGGTACTGGACAGTCTTGGCTTACAGAAATACAGTACTAGGCAGCCTGGGCTTGCATAGCTATAGTACTAGATAGTCTAGGCTTATAGAAGTGTAGTTCTAGGCAGCCCTGTCTTGCCTTGCATAACTAGTATTAGACAGTCTGATTGTACAGAAGTATAGTATTGGGCATTCCAGACTTTCATAACTAGAGTACTAAGCCATCTGATCATACAGAAAAATAGTATTATGCAGTCTAGAAAACTACTGTTCAACTAGGCAGACAAATGTACAGTACTACACAGTTGAGACATACAGAAATATAATACCAGGCAGTATTCGCTTACAGCAGTATAATACAAGGCAGTCTTGACTTGCATAACTATGGTACTCGAAGTGTGAAAAATACAGTACTGGTCAGTCAAGGTATACAAAAGTATTGTACTAGGCAGTAAGGGCTAATTTAAGTATGGCACCAGGAAGTACAGGCTTACAGAAGAATAGCATAAGGCAGTTCAATCTTATACCAGACTTAAAAAAGTAGTACCGAGCAGTGTCGGCATATAGAAGTACAATACAAGACATTCTGGTTTGCAGAAAAGATAGACCGTTTTGAAGGTTGTTCAAGAGACAATAATGATACCACCAGACCAAAAAGGAACACCTAGAAAAAAGTTTGGGTCTTATCTTCTTCATCTAGTTAGAATGACTGTCCAAAGACTTTGGCACAATTTTTACTGACCCACACATGACTCCACATGTCTCTGAATCGAAAACCATCTCTGGAGATGGGAGCGCTGTGGCTCATTAGGTAGAGGTGCAGGCTGCAATCCGAGAGGTCCTCAGTTCGAACCCCACCTGCAGCAATCGCGTTGTGTCCTTGGGCAAGACACTTCGTCTCCATGGCCCACGAGCGGGTCACGATCACGCCGTGTACTAAGGCATACTGCACGTTGATGGCACGCATGTCTTCAACCAATCTAACCCTGCCTGTGCTGCAGTGCGGAGTTACGATGTTAGGGAGCTGGCAGCTGCTCGTCGTTGCTCGGTGGTTCTCTCCGGGTACTCCGGCTTCCTCCACCCGTAAAACTGTCACGGTCATGATTAGCCATTGTGCATAAACATGTGACCTTAAACATCAATAAAAAAAAAAAAAAAAAAAATCTCTGGAGATGTTGTATTGGCAGTTAGATGGTTCAGCTTGCAGCGAAAGAAGTGTTATCAGAAATTTTAGTGCACACATTTCAAGGGTGCCTGACATGTAAATATTTTATCATTATTATTACATTAGATACAAGCACAGGTTTGATAGGTTTGATGAAGAACCACTCGTACAGTGCCTGGTTTGAAGATTAGATAGTGACAATTAGTTGCAAATATTTGCCCTGTCGCCGATAGCTGTGGGTTGACAATATTAATTGATCTCTCTCCATTTCGGATTGAACATCTATTTAATAACCAGTTGTGATTTCTCATGATGCTGCCATGGGGATAGATATTGATGCAGAAGCATTGCTCTTGATGACGTAGGGGCCATAACTGGCCATTGTAATTGACAAAAATCGCCATTCTTATTTTATTTTTTTCTCCTCACCCATCTGAAAGTCGGCATAAGTTACTGCTGCTGCTGCTGCAGAAAGTCACCATGAGCTATTACCATAACTTGGGGTGTCTTGTGTCCATTACCTTTGCATGTCAGTAGTCTGCTTCAGAGCCACTGGACCAAACTTGTCACAGATTATCTTTGGGGATCCTCTTTCAAGCATGTTTGATGGAAGTTTCTAAGCCTGAGGAGGTGGGAGGCAGTGCCCAAAGGCCTGAAATTCTTTAAAAATCTTCTTCACATAAATCACCAGTCACAGTGTTTGAAATTTGGTATGTGCTGAAGATTTAAGATTGTTCCAAGAAAATTTCTCTGGCAGTATTTCAGATCTTCCGGGGAGAGGCAAAATATTAGCCGTGCCCAAATTTTCCAAACTGCATGGAACAGAGAATTTTAATTTGGTATGCCAAGTCCTTAGGACCAGTAGAATCAAATGGACAAAAAAAAATTGCAACCGGTTACATCATGGGGTACCATTTGAGGATGCCTATTTTAATATTTTAAGGGGAAAATTCTGAGTCATACTCTTTCTTGTTAAAATCTTATCCAGAACTACCAATAAACAAATGTTCTGTTTTCAGTAATGATTCCATCTGCCACAAGAACACCCCGCCAACAAAAAGCTGTGATTTAGCAGAACTGTTTCAATCATGTCCTTGTTAACTGCCATTTCATTCCATTTTTTCACACATCTGTTGGAGCATGGAATATATGACCCATTTTCAGTGCAAAATTCTGACTAAGCTCGGAAGTCTTCAGATGGAAGCTTGTTTTGCAGCATAATTTTAACTCCATGCATGCAGTTGGCAGATATTCCTGTCCAGAATTTCTCTTGCCACTGAAATAAGTATAATTTGGGCACATTTAATCAAATTGTTCTCTTATAAACTGAATGGATTTTTCACCATTGTTTTTGTGAGTTAAATTTACATGATTTTTTCATCAAATCTAGTCACGGCTGCTCTGAGGCTGCCATGACTAGATTCGATGAAAAATATCTTGAAAATACTCAGCGTGTTAAGACTTATCCCTGGCTTAGGATGTGTGCCTCAGTCTTTCAGATCCTTCAACACAAACACTGTTATTTCTCTCTGGCTTCCTCCCTATAGAGATTATGTGGGGTGGTTTTGGATATATGCAGTTTTTAAAACCATTTCATTTCACTTTACCATCAAAGGGTCAAATAAAAAATTATTCTTGTCTTAGAAACAAAATGCATGTTAACCCTCATCATCTATTTTTTTCAAGATTTCACAATTACCTCTTGGGAGTTGAAAGTAACTTTTCAGCATTTAGGGCGCTATCAAGCATTTTTTGGTTTTATTTATATATTTGAGTTCAAGGGAACTGAGCTTCATGGAAGCATTATGATTGCAACCTGAACAATCCTTCTCACTGACATTGAAACAGTAGGACCATATTTATGGCATCATTTTGCTCTGTTTGAGCAACGTGAATACAGGCGAGCTTATTAGGTTCGCCTTGAGCATCTGGTTTATCATTTGCTTTGCTTTGCTGGTTGAAAGATCTAGATCAGCTTTAATCCTTCACCTCACACATAAGTTGTCAAAATTTGGTATTTTATTACATCAATTTTGTCAAAAAAATTTCTAGAAAGTCATACCATAAGGCCCCTTCAGATGGAACAAGCTCTATGGACTTGTTCCATTGAGGGTTTGCATGGTATGGTTTTGTTGAAATGTTTTGAAAACTAATTTATCTTCAACTTATAAATGTGTGAATTATGCAGGTGACTGCGGCTGATTTGTTTGGTAAAGGATTAATCTGTAGTACATGCGTAGTGAAGTGGAGAGCTTAGGAATATGTAATTAAACTGTAGATTCAGTTCATTTTTTTCTTACGGTCAGGAAGCATTTCAAACTTGGTGGGGTGGGGAGGGGAGGGGAGGGGAGGGGTGGCAAATCATACAAATGTACCCACACAACATTATATATCAGTGGTGGCCCATGTGCCATATTGACATGGTAGGAATACAATACATAAGGCTTTGTTTGGCTCTCCTGCAACTCTACATTGAGAGAAATGGACATTTTTTGCTCCATGTTTAACCAATTTCCCCATTGGGCCGAAACAAAGTTTCATCCTGATGGAGAAATCTGTTAAATATGGAATCAAATATGTCCATTTCTCTCTGCTTTAAAGTAGTAGAGACAAAGGAAACTACTAATTCCTACTAATTCCACAAAAAGATTGCAATGATGGGTTGGTGAAGATAATGTTGGTTTCTCTATGTTGGTTTGAACTTTTCCTCTCTCTGTCTCGCCCGTTTTAGGAAATTTAGTTGGGGTTTCCACCTGCTGCCATTCACCTCACCCCTCAGTTCCCAGATCCACACTCACGGTTCAGTCTAAGTGCTGCTGAAAATTACTGTGATTGTAAAAGTTAACTGCTGTATGATTTCAACCACTTCAACTTGGTGGTACTGTTACTTTGATGATATTGTTCAGTTAGTGACTGTAAGAAGAATGTTGAGGCCATATGAAATTTACAAAATGTAGATTTATTTCAAATAGCTTACTATGTGAACCATTCAATTCTGTTTTCAAAATTTTATAACCCCCCCCCCCCCCCCCCCCTTCCTCCCAATGTTATGAGAAGGCGGTGATTGGGTTATATCGCAGTAACTCTGTTCATTTCTGTGTCCATTCATCCATCCTTTGTTTGCACTTGTTTCTAATCAATAGCTTTTGTATCCTTACAACTGGAAATCCCAGGATTTGTTCTGCTTTACTTGAAAAACGGACCCAGTAACCAGTGCCTGGGGTGGAAGTCTTCCAATGTGGGCAGTATGGCTATAAATCATTGGCTAAACTTGATTTCATATCTCTGTTACAGTTATGATATTGCCATAGATGCTTATACACCAATAAATAAATCGCCTGCTCACTCATAATTCATACACAGCTTGCATATTGTGGGGCAATGCCTTGGATTGCTTGTGATCAACTGTCAAGGTAACTTACTGTTGATAGGGGAGGGGTGGGGATTAAAGTGTCTTGCCTAAGGACACTATGCAAATGACATGAATCTGGCAGGATTCCTGCGGGATCTTGGATGAAAGAAATAGCTTTGAATTTGACGTAAACCATTCAATGCCTTGAAATGATGGCAAATGTGTCAGGAAGCCTTGAAAAGTCTTAAATATTCATGAAATAAAAACTGATGAAGCTTGTAATCACAGCTATATAGTTTTATATGCCATAGTTCATGAAGACATAGTCCCAAGCTAGCATCAAGGGAAGTGGGAGGAGGGTAGAATGGGTAACAATCAAAGGTTCCTTGTTAGGACTAATGAAGGTGGAGCCTTGAAAATCCTTTAATTTGGCTATTGTAGGGTTTTGAAAACTGCTGAGAAATGTTAAAATTGGCCTTGAATTTTACCAACCCTTGCCGGCTGGGACCCTGGGATCTTTAGACCTGAAGTCCTGTGTGCTAACCATTGAGTCGGCCCCTCGTCATAGCATTCTTTTTCAAAATTCCTGTTGTACCATAGATTCTGGCAAAAAAAAGAATGTTGATGAACAATACTTGTGGAAACTGGAGTAACACCAAAACACCCAAAGAGTGAAGTTTGAACCCTGATAATTATTTGGTGACAATGCCATAGAAGAACAAGCAAATTTTAAACCAATAGTTCTCCATTTGAAACCCTGGATGTCAATTACCTGAAACTTTGCTTGCACTTCTTACATATTCCATAGGATTTACGTGTCACTGTATATGTGGAAAAGCTAAGCTGGGTGTTTAAGTGGCAATCGATACTTCACGTTTTGTATGCAAGTTAAATTTTGACAGATCTAATGTTCAGCATTAAATCTACAAATTTTGTCTCCCACTTTATACGAATTTGAGGGCCTGAATCTCACTTCAATGCTTGAAATCTAATCTATTATTTCCTGAAAAAAAAAAACTGATCAATGTCGGGTTTTCCAAATAACATGTATCTTTAATGAATATCATATTTGCAGCTTAATCTTTAATTGTAGTAAAATAGTCAGAAGTCCTTGTAGAGTAGAAAAAAAAAATAACTTGATGTTAACTCCTGTTAGTGTAGAGGGTGTCTACTGATATCTCCTTATTCAGTTAGAATTGTGTTGAGAAAAACAAACACTTCTGCTGGTCAGTTAACTGGCATTGATGAGACCAGTTGTTTCACCTGCAATTTCACAATAGAATTTTTTGTAAAATAGTATAAAAATCACAGAAGACGAAATATCAAAATTTCAATTTAGAGGGGTTAAAAAAAAGAAAAAAGTATGCCCTTAGTGAATTAAAATGAGATAGAATTTTACTTACTATTGACCTTGATGTTTCTCTTGATTAGTTCTAAATTAACTTTCCCTTCATAGGTTCTCAGGCCTGGCATTTTCAGGAGAGTGATTTATTCACTCGCCTACTGCTCGCGTTAAAAAAATTAAGGAGGGCGAAAACTAGTCCACCTGGACTTAGAAAATAATGATCACCATAACAGCATATTCCTAAAACCCACACCTTTTCAGATCTGAGCAATATTAGACAGCCACACTGCCCTTCCCACACCTCCGAGCCTTGCTGAGGCCCAGAGGGGTGGGAGGGGCAGTGTAGCCGCATCAAAGAGACTACCTTGTTAGCAGCACCAAATAAAATGTACAAAGCCCACTTGGCAGAATTCATGAATAGTAAAATTTCATTTTGCCACTTTTAGCTTTAGTAAGGTTGAGGAGAGAGCTAATCGCTCCCCTAGGCCATGGGAGGGGAGCAATTTTTAGCCCTCCTGCATTTTTTTAGGAATGCCAGGCCTGGGTTCTGGAACATCTGTGCATTCACATTTGTAAGGTCATGGAAAAAACTTAGTTGTGCTGGTCAGGAAAATGGGAAATTCTTTTTTTGAAAGCTGCAACAATCATGCTGAAGAATGGTTTTCAATCTTTCCTGAGAAGATGAGAAAATAAATTCCAGTAGAACCAAGAAAAAAAAAAACTATTCTGTTTACTAGGGTTATCATTTTTTGTGGGTTTTTTTTCCTTATTGGAAGCTTTTATATGTAATCTAGAATGTTTGTATTTGAAATGATTAATCACATATTCTGTAGATAGAAGCTATATCTGTAGGTATATGGGCCTTTATTAACACACATCTAAACCAATTTGCTTTTCAGCCATCTGTACAAAGGGGTCATGCATGGGGTGAACAACCTCGACATGCATATCTTGGTGCTAACATAACAGCTGATAGACATGGGGGCTCAGTACAGGTAGGGGTGAAGATTCATTTTTCATTTTGTGCGTGGCTTTGTAGAGATAATCCATCAAGCAATAGTTTCTTTATGTGACTGTCCTTAGCGATATTCTCTTCAATTTTTTTAATATGTTTTGATAGTGTGTAAATGTCACTACTCATCTGCATGGAGCACACCTTTGTTGCATGTAACCAATGTTTTACTTTCACCTTTTTATGTACAATTCGGAGATTAGATTATCACTAAAACACCTGTGGATTGGCATTTTCACCAGGACAGTAACCCTTTACCTCATGAATCGGTCACATTGGCCCATGTAATTTACAAATTAGGCAGTCGCAAAAACTTTCTTAAATTTCAGCAAAACCATTTGTGACCCCGACAAGTTCATTCCAATGAGGAGGTTTCATGATATGATTTTGTTGAAATTTTTAAAAAGATTTTTTTAACTATAAAATATGTTGATATCCTCTGCACTGCTCGGTAAAGGGTTAAATTCCTTTAATCTTTTACCTAACACCATTAGAAGACAATACTGGCAAAAACAAATCCCTAAACAAATTTTTTTGATTTTTGCCTCAAAAACATACCTTATGAACCCACATTGGAATAAGCTCATTCCATTGAGGGGTTATAAACTATGTTTTTTAAGACAAAAATTAATTTTTGAAAGACAATTTCTGTGAATATCACTGGCTGGTTATTGATATTACATTAGGTAAAGGGTTAAAAGAATGAAAAGTGAGATCCTAAAAACCAAGTTATAGCTAGCGGATCTCCAGATCAAGCCCAGACATCCATTGGCTGAAACTGCCTGTGCATATTCAGAGAGTTTGAGTTATTTTATGGGTGGAAGCTCCACTCTCTGCAGTATCTTGGTTGTAATCAATTCTCCACATTTGGTACAGTAACAAGCAGTTGCACCTTCACAAATTTTAGTTTTCTGGTATCTTTGTTAACAAGGAAATCTTGGTCCCACAAAGAAGATTGTTCAGTGAATGGAAATTTTGAGTATGTCAGTTCTATTGCTAAGCTTCAGAATGGTTGTCTGTCTGCTACTTTTTTTTTTAACTGTAGCAGTGATTGTGAACTTTTTATACTGTGCCAGACCAAATCCAATGAATTTTTTCCCCTCTGTCATTTCTAATTTTACAACCCCATACAGGAAAGATATTTGCACCATTATTTGATCAGGACATAATTTTTAACAAAACACTTGATACGAAATATTTTTCTGTTTTGAAACTATTTCAGTTTATGGTACAAAGCAGTAATCTCATGCCTGCTCATATTTAACTTTTTTTCTTTTTTTTTTTTCTCTTTTTTTTTTTTTCTTCTTTTTTTTATAAAATTCAGTTCCGTAACATATTGTCAGATTGACTGTGTGTGCCATTTTCAACACTGTGTCACATTACAACACTTCAGTAGTTCTTTGGAAGATTCCCCAGGAATGATCTGTGATGTGCTGAGCTGTACTGATCAGACTTGAAATTAAAACACTGTATTTTCCTGAGTAATGTTGGATACACACAATAATTGTGGAATAAATTGTTTTAATTCCAAGTCTGATCAGTGCGGCTCAGCACTGTTAGGAAAACCATGCATGGAATCTGGTCTTTAGCATGTAAGAATGTATCTGAGTGCTCATTAGACAGTGGAGTTTTTACTCTATTTATTTGTGCCTACAGCGGTTGTGAAACACCGTAAAAAAAACTAACTCGGGTCATGGATTCCTGTCCCCTGTACTCTACCCTTGTTGTGTTCTGTCTCGTAACCACACCCGGCCAATGCTATTCTCAAATATTACCATTCAGGTTTTATAATTTTTTTTCAATTATTGCCTCCAGACACAGATTATTAACCATCATTGAAATGAACTATTACAGCTCATTCCAATTGAGAGGTATTAAGCTCTATTTTGGGGGAAAAAATTAACGTGATATTCAAGAAATATTTTGCAATCTTCATCTGCTAGTCATGTTAAGTAAAGTTTTAACCTATTACCCAATGCTCAGGATTTCAGAATTTTGTATTAAATTATCATTTTTGTGTCGCCGCCCCACAAAGTGGGGAGCGACATATAGGGATTACTTTTGTCGTCCGCGTCGTCGTCCGCATCACACTTTCTCTTATCCGCCACTCCTCTTTAACCTATGAATGGATTTTGATGAAACTTTTAGTGATTCTTTATCACATAATGGCATTGTGCACCTCCTATTTTATTTTTTGATCTGCTGTATTTTTTCCAGAGTTATGCCCTGTCGTCTTGCGTCGTCTGCATCACACTTTCTCTTATCCGCCACTCCTTTTTAACCTATGAATGGATTTTGATGAAACTTTCAGTGGTTCTTTATCACATAATGGCATTGTGCACGTCCTATTTTATTTTTTGATCCGCTGTATTTTTTTTCCAGAGTTATGCCCCTTTTCCACTTAGAATTCTGTCTGAAACGCCAGGCGACACACGTCTTCCATGGAAGACTCACATCTAAGTTTTATTTTAAAGTTTTCAAACTGTTTCAACCAAACCATATGTGACCCTTCATTGTAATGAGCTTGATTAGCTCATTCCAATGAGGGAGTCACATGTTATGGTTTTGTTGAAATTTATTAAAAAAAAATTATTTTCAACTGATCAATTAGGAAATTACATGAACAGATGCAGCTGATTTGTTTAGTAAAGGGTTAATACATGATCAGGTAAAGATAAAAATTATCAACAGGTAGGTAGGGCAGTGTGTATAAAAGTTTTTAATACTATTTAATAGAAGCCCTTTACAGTAAATTCTGACAATCATCTTAATAAAAAAAATTTCCCCTGCCTGAATATAAACCACATACAGAGTGAGAGTATGAAGCCACAATAGTGACACAGTTGTAATTATTTGGATTCTTTTATGGAAAGGCTGAAGCAAGAGATATTTTTTTGTGTTTTGTCCACCAAGCCTGAACTCTTTCTGTTTTTATTTAGCATTCCATTTGTTATGTTCTTAATTTCTTTGTATACCCTTAAATTGAATTATGTCTTCTATTTTTGTGATGAACCCATTAAACACTTCAGGTATTGAAAAAAATAAATGCAGAATGAACAAATATTTATCTGGGTCTGAAGATGGATTTTTCTGGATAATTCAGTGAGAACACATTAAAGAATGTACATTATCAGAAGGTTTAAAATTTGTCATCTGACAAGTATATGAGACAGCTTTACTCAAGAAATCGATTACATTCTACTGAGAGGAGGTCTCTCTTTCAAAAGCATATGGAATGGTGATAGTGGATTAAATTTTATGCTTTTTTCCTAGGTTTCCAACAGTTAATAAGTTGAAGTTTGTCACTCAAGCAAAGCTTTAAACTTGGGCTGCACGGTATTCGAAACTGAATACCAGTATCAGTGTTAAAAAAAATAACGTTTTTTTTTCAAGTATATCTGAAGACTGTTCAGATATCTGAGCATACGTACCCTAATCGGGACTTGAGACATCAGTCAGAACAAATAAGCATGCCTTGATGATACAGTTTGAATAACCCTTTATCCAATGCAGATGCTATCAAAATTTATTTTTTAGCTCACCTGACTGAAAGTCAGGGTGAGCTTTTCTGATCACTTTTCGTCCGTCGTCCGTCGTCCGGCGTGAAGGTGGTGTTTGGGTCTTTTTCTTCCAAACCACTGGCCGCATGTTAATGAAATTTCATGTGAGTAGGGGTTATATAGCGGCATTTTGATTTTTGGGCAAATTAGGTTTCGGCTCATATTGAGCAGAGGGGTGGGGCAAAAATGCTCCAATTCTTAAAAAATCTTCTTCTCAAGAACCAGCAATAGCAGAGACTTGATATTTGGTATGCAGCTTCCTTTTGAGGTGTAGACTCAAGTTTGTTCAAGAGAAGTTTGTAGGTCTATACTTGGCGATGTTATGGGAGGAGCAAAAATTTTGGCCCCACCCCAATTTTCTATTTTTTAAACCGAGAGGCCAATTTGAACCAAATTTTATGTGAGGGCTTATTGGGTCATAAGTACCTAATTTATGCAGAAATTTTTTTTCCTGTAGCCCCGTGGGAACCACAGGAGCTAAAAATAGAAAAAAATTAAAACGCCTATATCTCAAAAACTGCACGGCAGTGAGAATTTTTATTTGGTGTGAAGCTTTCTTGGGACCAACAGAAAGGATTGGTAAAAAAAAATTGCTATCGGTTTTATCATAGGGTACTTTTTCGGGACTCTGAAAAAGTGCTGAGTCAGTATTTTTTAACACAGTAGGCAATGGGAAAAAAATAAAGAATTGTTTTCTTCCAAACCACTGCTCTAAAAGCTTTCATATTTTACATATAACATCTTTGGAACATTGATTCACATATTTGTAGAAATCAAATTCCTCGGTCCATATTTGGGTTCCCTATGGGAACCCAAATGTTCAAATTAGTGCAATATGAGGGATATATTTTAAAAATCTTCTTCTTCGGATCCACAAATCAGAATCTTTTGATATTTGCTATGCATCATCCTTAGGGGGGTGAGATTGATGTTTGTTCAAGCCAAGTCCCTGAGTTCATATTTGGACTCCCTTTGGGAACCCAAATTGTAACTTAGTGCAATACGAGGTATATTCTTTTAAAATCTTCTTCTTCGCATCCACCGGTCAGAATCTTTTGATATTTGGTATACAGTATGCTTAGGGAGGTGAGATTCAAGTTTGTTCAAGTCAAGTCCTTCGGCTCATATTTGGTCTCCCTGTGGGAGCCCAAATTATAACTTAGTTCAATATGAGGAATATTCTTTAAAAAAAAATTTTTTTTCAGATCCACCAGTCAAAATGTTTTGATATTTGATGTACAGCATTCTTAGGGGCTGAGAGTGAAGTTTGGTAAAGCCAAGTACCTGGGTTCATATTTGGGCTCACTGTGGGAGCCCAAATTATACCAAAATTTTTATTTTCCAAACCAAAAAGTCGATTTGAACCAAATTTGATATGAGGGCTTATTGGGTCATAAGTACCTAATTTATGCCGAAAATTGTTTTCCTGTCCCCCACGGGAACTGCAGGAGCTAAAAAATTTTTTTCTTTTTAAATGCCCATATCTCCAGAACTACATGGCACTGAGAATTTTTATATGGTGTGAAGCTTCCTTAGGACCGGAAGAAAAAAATGGTAAAAATTTTATCATAAGGTTCTTTTCTAGGACTAAAAGTGCCGAGTCATCATTTTTTAACAGTGTAGCTAATGGGAATAACGTTGAAGAATCTTCTTCTCCCAAAACACTGCTTCAGAAGCTTTTATTTTTGGGCTCCCTATGGGAGCCCATGTATAACTTAGTTCAGTATGAGAAATATTCTTAAAAAATCTTTTTTTTCTGTTACTCCTGTCAGAATCTTTTGATATTTGATTTTTGATTTTCTTAGAAGTGGCAAATTGAAGTTTGTTCAAGTTCTGCTTTATTGATAAAATTGGGCCCAGTAGTAACCAATTCCTGCATTGAAAGCCCTGTAAAGTGGGCAGTGATAGGCATAAACGATTGACCAAACTTGATATTATAATTACGCCTCTGTAAGATGTAGCCTTAGATGCTGAAAGTGACCTTAAATGGGAATAACGTTGAATAATCTTCTTCTCCCAAACCACTGCTTCAGAAGCTTTTGTTTTTGGGTTCCCTATGGGAGCCCAATGTATAACTTAATTCAGTATGAGAAATATTCTTAAAAAATCTTTTTTTTCTGATACTCCTCTCAGAATCTTTTGATATTTGATTTTTAGTTTTCTTAGAAGCGGCAAATTGAAATTTGTTCAAGTTCTGGTTTATTGATAAAATTGGGCCCAGTAACCAATTCCTGCGTTGAAAGCCCTGTAAAGTGGGCAGTAATAGGCATAAACGATTGACCAAACCTGATATTATAATTATGCCTCTGTAATGATGTAGCCTTAGAAAGTGACCTTAAATTCCAATAAATAAATAGATAAATTATTGAGTACCCAATATGGGGATCTAACATATGAACACTCTGGGTTACTAAGTAGAGAAAACACTTTTATGTTGAAAAACTGATAATAACCACAAGGCAGAATCCCTTGCTATTTTGGTGATATGACTCGGCCAGTATCAGGTGAGCGCCCTCAGGCCCCGTGGGGCCTCTTGTTTTAATATTACTTCAGCGAATTTTTCCAAAAATCTCAACAAAACCATATATCAAGTGACCCCTCATTGGAATGAGCTTGTTGAGCTCAATCCAATGTGGGGTCACATGATACGGTTTTGTTGAAATTTTTTAAAAAATAATATTTCCCCAACTGCACAATTTGTGTATTACCCGGGAGGATGCGGCCAATTCGTTAGGTACAGAGATAAATATCCATTCGGGACTACAGTTAAAAAACTCAGGACATCTTGAAAATTTAATTGTGGGTAAATAAATAATGACGATAAAACAATATTTTTGCAATTAGACCAGTATTCAATCGATACTGGTTTGAATACTGGTATATATCAGTTTATCGAATACCCTGCAGCCCTAGCTTTAACTAGTAAAGTGCTGAATTATCTTTGGTCATCAAAATTTGTTCATTTGTCTTTGCATTGTTGAAATTTATGGGAGAGTGTCAATAGTTACTCTCCCATAAATTGTAATAGGGTAAATTCATAGACTAAATAAATTCACTTCAAAGATAACGTGAAGCACATTTACAGAATATGAAACTTTCGAATTGCAGCACCTGTACCTCAGAACAAAGCCCAAATATGGGCTTCCAGCACTCTACCAGTTATTAATTTATATATCTTGTTTTTTACAGCTTTATTTATCCTTTTTAATTTTCTAGGATATGGTTTTCATTATTTTTTTTAATCAACTGTAGAACTTTTGTGTTGGGAATTTGAAAGAAATGTAGTTTTATATTTTTATTTGCGTATTTTCATAGGTCTTCATGCTGTAAAAAGTCATTTTTCAGATTCATAATAGAATATTTTGGGGAAATCTTGTAGTTTCATACTGAATAGCAGAATGAATATTTTGGTTATTTGAAGCCATGAATAGGATTCTGCTTTTAGAATTTATGCATACTTTGATCAACAGATCGCTGACTTCAGTCACTATCCATTTTTAGCTCAACTTTGACGAAGTCAAATTTGAGCTATTGTCATGGCCCGTCGTCCGTCCGTCCGTCCGTCTGTCCGTACGTCAACAATTGGCTATGGCTCGGGCTAGAGGTCGTATTTATGAACCGATCTTTACGAAACTTCTTGTGTACCTTTGTTATGACCCTGGGACGGGAACAAGTGTTTTTAGGTGTGGTCCGAAATTCAAGATGGCTGCCAGTGGCCATTTTGTACCGATGATGCAAAAATCAGTTTTTTGTACAGAACTTCTGTATGAAAGTTCTGATTTGAATAAAGTTTTGTATAAATGTTTAGTACCATGGGATACATCACATATAATACGGGTTTTTTTCTCGTGCGTAAATTATGCAAATTAGACTGACTTTGATTTATTTAGTGTTACTTTCAGAGCTGTAAGTGCCAAGCTGCTATGGCTCGGGCTAGAGGCCGTATTTATGAACCGATCTTTACGAAACTTCTTGGGTACCTTTGTTATGACCGTGGGACGAGAACGAGTGTTTTTGGGTGCGGTCCGAAATTCAAGATGGCTGCCATTTTGTACCGACGATGCAGAAATCTGTTTTTTGTACAGAACTTCCATATGAAAGCTCTGATTTGAATAATTTTTTGTAAGAATGTTTAGTACCATGGGATACATCACATATAATACGGGTTTTTTTCTCGTACGTAAATTGTGCAAATTAGACTAATTTTGATATTTTTTGGGGTTACTTTCAGCACTGTAAGTGCAAATGCCAATACGGCTCGGGCTAGAGGCCGTATTTATGAACCAATCTTTACGAAACTTCTTGGGTACCTTTGGTATCACCGTGGGACGAGAACGAGTGTTTTTGGGTCCGGTCCGAAATTCATGATGGCCGATGGCAGCCATTTTGTACAAAATTAGGTGCAATCAGATTTTTGCACAGAACTTCCATATGAAAGCCCTGATTTGAATAATTTTTTTGTGTGAATGTTTAGTACCATGGGATGCATCACATATAATACGGGTTTTTTTCTCGTGCAGAAATTATGCAAATTAGATGAACTTTGATTTTTTCAGTGCGACTTACACACAGTAAGTACACATGTCAATACGGCTCAGACTAGAGTCTGTATTTATGAACTGATCTTCACGAAATGTCTTGGGTACCTTTGTTATCACCTTGGGACGAGAACGAGTGTTTCTGGGTGCGGTCTAAAATTCAAGATGGCTGCCAGTGGCCATTTTGTACCGAAATTAGGTCTAATCAGTTTTTTGTACACAACTTCTATACAGCTCAGACTAGAGGCCATATTTATGAACCAATCTTTACGAAACTTCTTGGGTACCTTTGTTATCACCGTGGGATGAGAGCGAGTGTTTTTGGGTGTGGTCCGGAATTCAAGATGGCCACCAGCAGCCCTTTTGTACCAAAATTAGTGCAATCAGTCTTTTGTATAGAACTTCTGTATGAAAGTTCTGATTTTAATAAATTTTTGTATGAATGTTTAGTAACATGGAATACATCACATATTGTAAGGGGTTTTTTTTGTGCAGAAATTATGCAAATTAGATGAACTTTGATTTATTCAGTGCAACTTACACAATGTAAGCACACATGTCAATACGGCTCAGAGTAGAAGCTGTATTTATGAACCGATCTTCACAAAACTTCTTGGGTACCTTTGTTATCTCCTTGGGATGAGAATGAGTGTTTCTGGGTACGGTCCAAAATTCAAGATGGCTGCCAGTGGCCATTTTGTACCGAAATTAGGTCCAATCAGTTTTTTGTCACAAGTTCTATACAGCTCGTATTTATGAACTGATCTTCACAAAACTTCTTGAGTACTTTTGTTTTCACCTTGGGACAGGAACGAGTGTGTTTTGGGGTGCCTTTGTTATCACTGTGCTATGAGAACAAATATTTTGGGGTTCAATCAGACCCACTCTGGGACTCAAAGATTTTTTCTAGTTCAGCATCTGACTGTCACCCACCTTTACAATACTTTACCTATACATTTGTTACAGGCAACGGTCAGTATTTATGTACAGACCGTTACAATACTTTATATGTACCTTTGTTATCAGGTCATTACCTAGATGTTTGTCATTGCTGTGTCACATACTATACATGTACATGTCTTTGTCTTGACAAGTTGAGCTACAGTGTCATTGACCCTTTCATTTATATCCCTCCTTCAAAACAAGGGAGTTTGTATGTAGTTGTCACATAGAACATTCATTCATCTCACAATTTATTTGTGTATCGCACGTGTCCAATTATTAACTTCATTTTCATTGGACAAACAACCACAAGTCCATACACAGATTACGCATAATGAATGGACGTTTGGGTTTAATGTTGGTGTCAGTAAGTCAAAGATCTTAGTGACTTCCTCTGAACAGAATTTCAGCAATAACATCAGTTTCCTTGTGCAAACAAACTAGATATACTGTTTACTTATAAGAATTGGGGTTTGAGATTGCTTTGGGGATCACTAGGTCAAGGTCATTATAACTCTAATTTCCATGAATTCCACAAAGGTTGACTAGCTAATTCTGCAATATACATTCACTCTAAGAAGCCTCAACATTTGTTCTCATAAATTTGCTCAGTATCACAATCTTCTGAACTGGATTCAGCAGTGTATTCCAGTCTTGTATTGTTAACGTTTCTTAGAAAACTATGCTCTGTTGATTTAATTTTTTCCTTAAGACAATCTTAAGAGTTTCTTCTCTATGAACAAAGAAAGTTTGCACATCTGTATTAATCTGTTAAGGATTGTATCCTTCTTGTTGGCCACAGTGTATTAGATTATCTAGTAAACAGTCATATTATGTCCTTGCTTTAGAGATGGGCGGTATTGGAATTTTGAGTTCGGTATCAGTATTTTTTGTGGGCATACCACGGTATCGGATCGGTATTCGGTTTCTGACTTGAGATTCAAAGATAGTACCAAAGGGGAATCCATGTCAGAAAAATACAAAATAGGTTGTTCTTGTATCATTCTATCACAGTGCTACACATGCCACCGCTAATGAGCTCAACATTGTCATGCTTTTGTCAATACAAATCATATCTACAGTAATTTGGTGACTTGTTCTAAACACGCCTTAACCTTTCAAGGCCTACTTAAGGCATCTGTAATCTTAGAATGTGTGTCCTGAAGATGTCATCTTTAGGTGGGCCTGATGACAGTAGAAAAATCATCTGGTTAGTGATTTCTCGCCAAGACTTGGCTAGAAATCGCTGCTAAGCAAGGCATGTACAGGTCATAATCTATTGAGAATTCAGTTCAACTGCCCAGGCCATTAAGGCATATCAAAACTGAAAAAGAAAATCAGTTACTTCTTTTATGAAAATGAACACTTCAGCTGCTATCAATCCTCAACTAGGCCTTATAAATAGCGAATGTAGAGGAAACTGAAAATACCAATGGTTTCGGTATTCAAAGATTGGTTCGGTTTGGTTTTTCGGTATCCCCATGATATCAGTTCAGTTTTTCGGTATATTGCCTATCTCTACCTTGCTTATCATTAATAACGTGTAGTCTGCAGAGATTACATACTTCTTTCACTAGCGAGAGGCACACTTCATCTCCCCATCTGTATTGTTTGTTGCAACAGAAGTAGCTACTGCAATTGGAATTGGAACTGTCCAAAATATTTGGTGAACTGACGATTCTTCCTCTCTTTGAACATGAAATCTCTACTGGAACACCCATACGATTTGTTTGATTACTGCCTGCATATTATGTTTGCCTTTTCAGTCAGTTTCAGCATCATTAGCTCACCTGACTGAAAGTCAGGGTGAGCTTTTCTGATCACTTTTCGTCCGTCGTCCGGCGTCCGTCGTCCGGCGTCCGGCGTGAAGGTGGTGTTTGGGTCTTTTTCTTCCAAACCACTGGCCGCATGTTAATGAAATTTCATGTGAGTAGGGGTTATATAGCGGCATTTTGATTTTTGGGCAAATTAGGTTTCGGCTCATATTGAGCAGAGGGGTGGGGCAAAAATGCTCTAATTCTTAAAAAATCTTCTTCTCAAGAACCAGCAATAGCAGAGACTTGATATTTGGTATGCAGCTTCCTTTTGAGGTGTAGACTCAAGTTTGTTCAAGAGAAGTTTGTAGGTCTATACTTGGCGATGTTATGGGAGGAGCAAAAATTTTGGCCCCACCCCAAATTTCTATTTTTTAAACCGAGAGGCCAATTTGAACCAAATTTTATGTGAGGGCTTATTGGGTCATAAGTACCTAATTTATGCAGAAATTTTTTTTCCTGTAGCCCCGTGGGAACCACAGGAGCTAAAAATAGAAAAAAATTAAAACGCCTATATCTCAAAAACTGCACGGCACTGAGAATTTTTATTTGGTGTGAAGCTTCCTTGGGACCAACAGAAAGGATTGGTAAAAAAAAATTGCCATTGGTTTTATCATAGGGTACAGTTTCGGGACTTTGAAAAAGTGCTGAGTCAGCACTTTTTAACACTGTAGGCAATGGGAAAAACATTAAAAAATCTTCTTCTCCAGATCCAGCAGGCAGAATCTTTTGATATTTGGTATGCAACATTGTAGGGTGGATCTGATTCAAGTTTGTTCAAATCGGCCCCCTGGGTTCATATTTGGGCTCAGTATAGGAGCCCGATTTCGAACTTAGTGCATTTCAGGCAAATTTCTTAAAAAATCTTCTTCTCCAGATCCAGCAGGCAGAATCTTTTGATATTTGGTATGCAACATTGTGGGGTGGATCTGATTCAAGTTTGCTCAAATCGGCTCCCTGGATTCATATTTGGGCTCACTATAAAAGCCCGAATTCGATCTTAGTGCATTTCAGGCAAATTTCTTTAAAAATCTTCTTCAGATCGAGCAGGCAGAATCTTTTGATATTTGGCATGCAACATTGTGGGGTGGATCTGATTCAAGTTTGTTCAAATCGGCCACCTGGGTTTATATTTGGGCTCAGTATAGAAGCTCGAATTCGAACTTAGTGCATTTCAGGCAAATTTCTTAAAAAATCTTCTTCTCCAGATCCAGCAGGCAGAATCTTTTCATATTTGGTATGCAACATTGTGGGGTGGATCTGATTCAAGTTTGTTCAAATCGGCCACCTGGATTCATATTTGGGCTCACTATAGAAGCCCAAATTCGAACTTAGTGCATTTCAGGCAAATTTCTTTAAAAATCTTCTTCTCCAGATCCAGCAGGCAGAATCTTTTGTTATTTGTTATGCAACATTGTGGGGTGGATCTGATTCAAGTTTGTTCAAATTGGCCCCCTGGATTCATATTTGGGCTCACTATAGAAGCCCGAATTCGAAGTTAATGCATTTCAGGCAAATTTCTTTGAAAATCTTCTTTTCAAGATCCAGCAGGCAGAATCTTTTGATATTTGGTATGCACCATGCTTAGGGGGTGAGATTCAAGTTTGTTCAAGCCAAGTCCCTTGGTCCAAATCTGGGCTCACTGTGGGAGCTTGAATTGTAACTTAGTTCAAAATGAGGAATTTTCTTTAAAAATCTTCTCAAGATCCAGCAGGCAGAATCTTTTGATATTTGGTATGCACCATGCTTAGGGAGTGAGATTCAACTTTGTTCAAGCCAAGTCCCTAGGTCCATATTTGGACTCACTGTGGGAGCCCGAATTATAACTTAGTTCAATATGAGGAATCTTCTTTAAAAATCTTCTATTTTTTTTTTAGATCCACTGGTCAGAATCTTTGGATATTTGGTATAAGCTTTTCTTAGGAGGATCAGATGCAACTTGTTGAAATCAATTCTCTGGGTTGATATTTAGGCTACCATGTCAGGTGAGCGCCCTCAGGCCCCTTGGGGCCTCTTGTTTCAAATCTTCCAAGTGTTTTATACACAATTTGTGAAATCTGATTGTATTTGGCTCAGCAGAGCTCTTCTGTTTAATTTCACCAATATATGTGAATTGATATGGCACCAATGGTCCAATACTGTATTATCTGTGGGAACTCTGGTATAGTAGGTCCCAGTAACAAATGTCTGGTGTATGAGTCCTCTAAAGTGAGCAGATTTGGAATAAACAATTGGCTGGACTTTATATTTGTGATGTGGCATGATATACCTTTGTCTTGTGATCATGATGCAGCTATGGATGTAAAGTGCTTACATCGTAACCCATTGGCAGGTTACGCTATATAGCATGGTGGTCTTTTACTGCTTTCTCTGTTTTTCTAGTAATGCTGTATTTTGTTTTAACCGGTAGAGTGCTGGAAGCCCATATTTGGGCTTTATTCTGAAGTGAAGATGCCGCAACTTAATGGTGTCACATTCTGCGGGTGTGCTTCATATTATTAGCTCACCTGAGCGAAGCTCAAGGGGAGCTTTACTAATCACTTTCTGTCCGGCGTCCGTCGTCGTCCGTCCGGCGTTAACTTTACATTATCGACTTCTCCTCCTAAACCACTAGCCCAATTTTATTCAAATGTTGGCTAAATGTTTATTACCTAATGCCAATTCAGATTTGTTCAAATGAAGTTGCCCCTCCTCCTGGGTGGTGCCACGCCCCCAAGGGGCACCAAAATCTTTGTAAATCTTCTTCTCATGAACCAGCAGTAGCAGAGACTTGATATTTGGTGTGCAGCTTCCTTTTGAGGTGTAGACTCAGATTTGTTCAAGAGAAGTTTGTGGGGCTATACTTGGCGTTGTTATGAGAGGGGCAAAATTTTTTGCCCCGCCCAAAATTTCTATTTTCCAGACCGAGAGGCTGATTTGAACCAAATTTTATGTGAGGGCTTATTGGGTCATGAGTACTTGATTTATGCAAAAAAAAATTTTCCCGCAGCCCCGTGGGAACCGCAGGAGCTAAAAATAGAAAAAATTTAAAACGCCCATATCTCCAAAACTGCACGGCACTGAGAATTTTTATTTGGCGTGCAGCTTCCTTAGGACCAACAGAAAGGATTGGTAAAAAAAAATTGCCATCGGTTTTATCATAGGGTACAGTTTCGGGACTTTGAAAAAGTGCTGAGTCAGCACTTTTTAACACTGTAGGCAATGGGAAAAACATTAAAAAATCTTCTTCTCCAGATCCAGCAGGCAGAATCTTTTGATATTTGGTATGCAACATTGTAGGGTGGATCTGATTCAAGTTTGTTC
This sequence comes from Pictodentalium vernedei, assembly GCA_031216915.1. Taxonomy (NCBI): domain Eukaryota; kingdom Metazoa; phylum Mollusca; class Scaphopoda; order Dentaliida; family Dentaliidae; genus Pictodentalium; species Pictodentalium vernedei. Next base: position 339,319,900 of record CM062293.1, read on the forward strand.
AAATCGGCCCCCTGGGTTCATATTTGGGCTCAGTATAGGAGCCCGATTTCGAACTTAGTGCATTTCTGGCAAATTTCTTAAAAAATCTTCTTCTCCAGATCCAGCAGGCAGAATCTTTTGATATTTGGTATGCAACATTGTGGGGTGGATCTGATTCAAGTTTGTTCAAATCGGCCCCCTGGGTTTATATTTGGGCTCAGTATAGGAGCCCAAATTTGAACTTACTGCATTTCAGGCAAATTTCTTTGAAAATCTTCTTCTCCAGATCCAGCAGGCAGAATCTTTTGATATTTGGTATGCAACATTGTAGGGTGGATCTGATTCAAGTTTGTTCAAATCGGCTCCCTAGATTCATATTTGGGCTCACTATAGGAGCTCGAATTCGAATTTAGTGCATTTCAGGCAAATTTCTTCAAAAATCTTCTTCTCCAGATCCAGCAGGCAGAATCTTTTGATATTTGGTACGCAACGTTGCGGGGTAGATCTGATTCAAGTTTGTTCAAATCGGCCCCCTGGATACATATTTGGGCTTACTATAGAAGCCCGAATTCGAACTTAGTGCATTTCAGGCAAATTTCTTAAAAAATTTTCTTCTCCAGATCCAGCAGGCAGAATCTTTTCATATTTGGTAAGCAACATTGTGGGGTGGATCTGATTCAAGTTTGTTCAAATCGGCCCCCTGGATTCATATTTGGGCTCACTATAGAAGCTCGAATTCAAACTTAGTGCATTTCGGGCAAATTTCTTCAAAAATCTTCTTCTCCAGATCCAGCAGGCAGAATCTTTTGATATTTGGTATGCAACATTGCGGGGTGGATCTGATTCAAGTTTGTTCAAATCGGCCCCCTGGATTCATATTTGGGCTTAATATAGAAGCCCGAATTCGCACTTAGTGCATTTCGGGCAAATTTATTAAAAAATCTTCTTCTCCAGATCCAGCAGGCAGAATCTTTTGATATTTGGTATGCAACATTGTGGGGTGGATCTGATTCAAGTTTGTTCAAATCGGCTTCCTAGTTTCATATTTGGGCTCACTATAGAAGCTCGAATTCGAACTTAGTGCATTTCAGGCAAATTTCTTAAAAAATCTTCTTCTCCAGATCCAGCTTCAGAATCTTTTCATATTTGGTAAGCAACATTGTGGGGTGGATCTGATTCAAGTTTGTTCAAATCGACCCCCTGGGTTTATATTTGAGCTCCGTATAGGAGCCCAAATTTTAACTTAGTGCATTTCAGGCATATTTCTTAAAAATTCTTCTTCTCCAGATCCAGCAGGCAGAATCTTTTGATATTTGGTATGCAACATTGTGGGGTGGATCTGATTGTGATTCATGAACGTATTTATTTGTAAAGTTGATAGAATCTTAGACAAAATTTGCAGAAAAGATCTACTATAGAAGGGGTGGTATCTAGGGTGAACCGTTTACCCAAATCTAGCAGTACTAATGCATTATTCACACAAATCTCCGTTCAAATTTTATGACCCCTCATTGGAACACACGCATTCAGCTCATTCCAACAAAGGTCATATGCCATGTTTTCGAGACAAAGGAATAAAAATTTTAGTTATTCATGAAATTTTTAGGCAACTGTTGTCTGTTATTCACATTGCTTCATGAAATTTCAGTACTTTTAGAAGTTACCTCAGTAATCAAGGGTTAATTCCCCTTAATTAAATGTCGCCTCTAAAAAACAACCACTTTGCATATCTTACCTTTTTACCAGCATAACTGCCAAAACTTGTCAGCATTCTTCGCAAAAATCGCTATTCAAATTTTAATTTTTGTCTCTTGAACATACATGTACTTATCGCTTGTAAATACCCCATTGGAATGAGCTTTTTGAGCTCATTCCAATGAGAGGTCGCACACCATGCTTTTTGAGTCAAAAAAGCAATTTTTTTAGTTATTCCAGACTTTCGTACGTAAAACACAGCTTTATGACTTCACATTAAAATGAGCTCTCTAAGCTTGTTCCAATCAACATTCACGCACTATGTCTTTCACACAAAAAATAAAATTTTCCATTTATTCAGGAATTTTGTTTGCAAGAACACTCTTACCCCCCCCCCCCCCCCCCCCCACACACACACACACAAACACACACACACACACAAACACAGACACACACATCTAAAAGTTTGTCAGCAAAAAAACAGTTACTTCAATTTTTAAATGCATTATAGGAACAACTTGCCTAATCAAATTTAAATACTTTTGCATCATTCTGTATCTAGAACAAACCATTTACCATATCTTTACGCAAAATTCTCCAGCATCATTCACAAAAAAACACCATTATTTATATATTCACATTTCTGTCTCAAAAATATACCTGATCTTCCCATACCCCTATTGGAATAAGCTGTTTGAGCTTGTTCCAATGATGATAAAAAAAACTAATATTTTGGAAAATTTGTGAAAATTTTTGTTTTCTTGCATGCAAATATATACATGTAGCACATGGAAGATATCCACAGTTGGGGAGAGATGTCCAAGGCTATCTCTTCACATTCCTTGTTTGTGCTTCATGCTAAACCAGTTTGTCTGCAGAGATAAATTTGCTTTATTAAAAATCATTGGAGATTGGCCACACACCAACGATTTTAAATAAAACTAATTTTAGGTAACAAATGTTGAACTTCAAACAAAATCTATCACTCAACCAGTTAATGTTGATGAGGCATGACATGGTGAAGGTGACCTAAAATACTTCTTAGAGTCACTTTGTCAGGTGAGCGATTAAGGCCATGTGGGGCCTCTTGTTTTTTAATTGAAATTATTTAGTCTGTGAGGATTTGCCTTGTTATAATTTATGCAGTGGCACTCTCCCATAAATTGTAACAAGGCAAAGAGACTTGGACAATTTGAATGACCAAAAATAATTTAGCACTCGACCAGTTAATGGGCTTTCTGCCGAAACAAATAGCAACAACAAATGTGCGATCTCACCAAAGTGAGATAGTACATTTGTTGTTATTTATTTATGCGTGAAATTCTTATTCTTTTAAGATGGAAACTGCATGCCATTCTATTCATAATGTGGATGCAATGCTCAACCTTTGAGTCCAGATATTTCCGAAGGATGGTTAAGTCTTTCTGGCAAATTGGCAAATACGCAAAATTAGCAATTCAGCAAAGTTGTGTTGTATTACTTGGTCATAAACCTGCAGTTCGTTTGCATATTGTGCAATTGATGTAACCCCCATTTAATCTAAATGATCATTTGATGGTTATTTCCAGACCTGATGATGTTGCCTTAGATTTTGAAAGTGACGTAAAAGACCAATAAACAAACAAACTGGTACCGTGAAAAAGACTCTCGGTTGATACTCAAATATATTTGCAAACTAAAAATAAAGTAAGAGCTTAGTTTTGTCAATTGTTTCCATTCATAGCTGCATTGAGAAGTGACTTGAAACCTCTATTTGTGGAATACTGCTACTCAATGACATGTTAGACCAGTCAAAATTTGTAGGAAATAGCAATCAAACTTTCAGCTAGTGGGAAACTGTGTGAACTTTATTCATAGCCATTCATAGCTGAAGTGAGAAGTGACTTGAAACCCATATTTGTGGAATACCACAACTTAGTTACATGCTAGGCCAGTCAAAATTCATAGGAACAGCAAGCAAACTTTCTGCAAGTGAGAATATAAGTTATCTCTGCCAACATGTATGGTATGTGGAGATTTAATACCTGGATGTCGGTTTTTAAACACAATACAACTTAGTGGAAATAAATTTGTGGATGCATTTCTCAGCTCCACAATCATTTGGACAAATTTGTGATAATAATGTTGTTTTTGTAATCTCAGAAGACAACAGATAGAGTTACATCCCTTTGGTCATTAAGGAAACGGGTAAACAGTATTTTGTTGACATATCGTCCCCGGAATTCCAATGTGTTCTATGTGCCCACTGGCACATAGAACACATTGGTACTCAGGGGATGAATTATTTGCTCTTATTTTATTTTTATGATTGTATTGTCAGAAATCTGATGATATTTGTGACTATTTCCGGGTTTTCTTGTTTGAGTTATATAATGAGGTGAGCGGATGCGAAAAAGCTTTCATTGAAACCATATACCCCCAATGTTTCACGTGCACTTATATCCTGGATGTTGCACGCTCTCATATACCTTGGTGTTGGGCACACCCTTTGCCATGGCTATTTGTCCAAGGCATTCTGACCAATGAAAAGACAGAATTTATCTGGATGTAGGGACAAACTTTGTTGTCTGTATTCCGTAGTTTCCATTGAGCTACAGTATGAAGAAAGTGGCTTACTACTAAAACGCAAACAGAGTGAGTTTCAAAACTCAAAAATTAGTCAAAAAAAAACTTGAATAGTATGAAGTTTCACAAGGATTCTGTGGGTTCGTAAATTCCAAGAAAGTCCTAGAATTTAGAAGCCCCTTGACAAGTACCTGCAAAGGCCTTGAACACGGGAACCTTTCTTGAAAATCCTGAATTAACATAAATTACACCTATTCTGTCGCCTGTGTTTTGCCCATGGATTTTGTTGGATTTTGGCCTATTGATTTTTATGCCCCTGAGAGATTCCCTTGAGAGCATCATGTTTTCAGTTCTGTCTGTCCATCTGGCATCTGTCATCCATCCGTTAACTTTTGGTTTCCATCAGATGACTAAAGAACCGCTTATTTGCTCAAATTATTATTTTAGGGGTTACATTTGGATGACCAGATAATGCTTCCTTTCGAATTTTGGTCCAGCTGGCCAATTCAATATGGTCGCCATGGCAGCCCTATTGAATTTGGTTTCCGTCCAATAACTGATGAATGCTGACTCAAATCATTTTTAGCTTAACTTGACAAAGTCAAGATAAGCTATTGCAATAACCCATGTGGAAGTCTGTTAGTCTGTTCACATTTTCCTTTAGCACAGGCTACACCCGTAGTTCTTAATCCGATCGTCATGAAATTTCATACGCAGGTTTGAGGTCATGTCTAGATGAGAACGTCCCCTTTTAGTCACAATCGGTCAACCATGGTGGCTGCCCGAACCGAAAACCATTAGCACAGTCTACAGGTTGTATTTATGAAGGAATTTCATTATAACTTGGTAGGATGCCTCTGTATAATATCTAGATGAGAACGTTCCCTTTTGGTCGTGATCTGTCAACCGTGCCCAAGCCCGAAACCCAAAAACTTTTAGCACAGTCTACAGGTCATATTTAATATGGAGGGATTTCATTGTAACTTGGTAGGATGACTCCAGATGATGTCTAGATGAGAACTTCCCCATTTGGTCGTGATCTGTCAACCGTGACAACTGCCCGACCCCAAAACCCCCAAACCCTAAGCACAGTCTACAGGTCGTATTTATGGAGGGATTTCATTGTAACTTGGTAGGTTGACTCCATATAATGTCTAGATGAGAACGTCCCTTTTTGGTCGTGATTGGTCAACTGTGACGGCTACAGGGGCCCGAAGCCCAAAAACTTTTAGCACAGTTTATTGGTCATATTTATGAAGGGATTTCATTGTAACTTGGTAGGATGACTCCAGTTAATGTCTAGATGAGAACGTCCCCTTTTGGTCGCGTTCATTCACCCATGACAGCTGCCCAAAAACCAGAAACCTTCAGCACAGTCTACAGTTGGTATTTATGGAGGGATTTCATTGTAACTTGGTAGGTTTATTATACCCCACGCAACAAAGGTGCGGGGGTATAATGTTTTTGACTGGTCCGTCCGTCAGTCAGTCCTACTTGTTTTCCGGACTTTTTTCTACACGCTTCCAGATATTGAGCTGATTTTTGGTATGTGAGTCTAACATGGTGGCCTACAGATCAAGTTTGTATTTTGTTCCGCTCCACTGATTTTTACCAAAATTATGGCCCTTGGACTCTGAAAAATTCAGCAAAATTATTGGACTCTGAAAAATTCAGCAAAATTACAGTTTTGCAGACTTTTTTCCTACACGCTTCCAGATATTGAGCTGATTTTTTGGTATGTTAGTCTAACATGGTGGCCTACAGAACAAGTTTGCGTTTTGTTCCGCTCCACTGATTTTTACCGAAATTACGGCCCTTGGACTTTGAAAAATGCATCAAAATTAGTTTTCCGGACTTTTTTTCTACACGCTTCCAGATATTGAGCTGATTTTTGATATGTTAGTCTGACATGGTGGCCTACAGATCAAGTTTGCACTTTGTTCCACTCCACTGATTTTTACCGAAATTACGGCCCTTGAACTTTGAAAAGTTCATCAAAATTACAGTTTTGCGGACTTTTTTCCTACACGCTTCCAGATATTGAGCTGGTTTTTGGTATGTTAGTCTAACATGGTGGCCTACAGAACAAGTTTGGGTTTTGTTCCGCTCCACTGATTTTTACCAAAATTGCGGCCCCATAGACTGTGAAAAGTTCATCAAAATTACAGTTTTCCGGGCTTTTTCTCTACATGCTTCCAGATATTGAGCTGATTTTCGGTATGTTTGTCTAACATGGTGGCCTACAGATCAAGTTTGCATTTTGTTCTGCTCCACTGATTTTTACCGAAATTACGGCCCTTCGACTTTGAAAAGTTCATCAAAATTACAGTTTTCCAGACTTTTTTTCTACACGCTTTCAGATATTATCGAAATTACGGCCATTTTAGTATGTGAGTCTACCACAATGACTTACAGATCAAGTTTGCGTTTCGTTTTGCTCGGCTGATTTTTGCGGAAATTACGGGCCCTGGACTCTGAAAAATACAAGTAACAGATTTCCGGGTCATTTTCCTAAAATTACAGTTTTCCGAGCTTGAAATATCGGGGGGCTTGGGGTATGTGAGCATGCTCACTAAGGTTCTATATTTCCATATAATGTCTATATGATAATGTCCCCTTTTGGCCGCGATTGGTCAACTGTGATGGCTACAAGGGCCCAAAGCCCAAAAACCTTTAGCACAGTCTACAGGTCATATTTATGAAGGGATTTCATTGTAACTTGGTAGGATGACTCCATATAATGTCAAGATGAGAACGTCCCTTTTTGGTCATTATTGGTCTACCGTGACTGCAGCGAGAATCCAAAACCTTTAGCACAGTCTACAGGTTGTCATATTTATGAAGGGATTTCATTGTAACTTGGTAGGGTGACTTCATATAATGTCTAGATGAGAACGTCCCGATTTGGTCGCAATCGGTGGAGTGTGATGGCTGCGAGAGCCCGAAACACGAAAACCTGTAGCACAGTCTACAGGTCGTATTTATGAAGGGATTTTATTGTAACTTGGTAGGATGACTCTGCATAATGTCTAGATGTGAATGTCCTATTTTGGCCCTGACCGGTCAAACCCGACAGTCGCACAGGCATTTTACCTAGATTTGTTTAGCACAGTTCATATTTATGATGCAATTTCATTGTAACTTGGAAGGATAACTTGGTATGATATCAGGATGAGACTGCCATATTTTGGTCATGATCGGTCAACCGTTACCGCTACCACTTCCTTTAGCACTGCTTACAGGTTGTTTTTATGAAGGGATTTCATTGTAACTTGGTAGGATAACTTGGTATGATATCTGGATGAGACTCATATTTTGGCCATGATTGGTCAACCATAACTGTCGAATCATCACATGACCTAGATTCCTTTAGCAAAGTCTTCGAGTTATATTTATGAAGGGATTTTATTGTAACTTGGTAGAATGACTCATTTTGGAATGATTTTACTGTAACTTGGTAACTTTGGTTGACATACATTAACTGTTAGGGCCACATCAACCCAGGTCTTAATTCTTCAGTACAGTCTACACTCAAATTATTCTTATTGAAAACATAGTACACAGGGAACAGAAATTAACATTCTCAATTATCAGAATTCTTGTCTTATTTCAATATCCTTTCATAAACATTGAACATTATCCTTTTCATCAAAACACTGCACACAGTCAAGTTAAGCTACAGTGTCATTGACACTTTCATTGTGTATTGTCCTTCTCAATTTTGCTCTTTTCTGCACCAGAGGAACGATTAAATATCTGATGTAATTTTGCATTATATTATTTTTGAATTTCAGATATCATAATGGTTTTGATTAATTGATTGTGTTTATTTGCATGACTTTTTCAGTTGGTATTATACAGTGTTCTAACCCAAATGAAACTTGAATTTAGCCCCTACAAGAAAAGTGCTTGAATTTGTTTCTATCATTGAAACGTACTGATACTTTATTTTCTACACCTCTCTTGAAAAGTGCTTGAAGTGTTAAGTTTTGAAAATGACTATCAGGGAGATTTTTGCGTGTGAATATTATAACAAGACTTTTGTTCAAAGAACAACAATTTATTAAGTTATCTACATGTATCTCTATCAATTTACTGGTACTAGCCCCGCCCCTGCACCCTCCCCCCCCCCCCCCACCACTTCATCCCTGCCAAAATTTACTCCACTTATAATTTTTAGCTCATCTTGACAAAGTCAAGCCGAGCTAATCTCATCGCTCTCCGTCTGTCGTCCGTCAACACCATGTTTTGGTCTTCTCCAAAGCCACTGGGCCAATTCAAGTGAAAGTTTGTGTGAGTGATGGTCCCAAAGGGGCATTTCATGTTTGTTCACCTCAACAGGCCCAGCCTCATAGGGAGGGAGTGGGGAAAAATGCTCCAAAATATTTTTTAAATCTTCTCAAGAATCAGTGTGTACAATGACTTGATATTTGCTATGGGGCTTCCATATGAGGTGTAGAATCAAGTTTGTTCAAACGAAGTTTGTGAAGTAATATTTGGCTTTGTAATAGGAGGGGTAAGATTTTTGGCCCCGACCAAAATTTCTATTTTCTGAACCGATGGTCCGGTATGAACCAAATTTGGTTTGTGGTATTATTGGGTCTAGTGTTGAAACGATTAGCCGACTAATCGATGTCGACGCGATTATTAAATTAGTCGATCCCTAAATCTGCTAGTCGATTAGTCGGAACATCTGCCCCAACCATACACCATCCCCTTAAATTCACCCAACATTGTTGCGAACGTCACAAGTAAACTTCCGAAATCAAAAAACAACCCACGGAAATAATGCGTTTGATGTTTCCGACTGCATGAATAACAACCCTAGTTGGCCAACTGACCAGAGATTGAATAAGACCAGGGGTGCGTGAAGTAAACAGGGAAAAATATATGGGTGAGCTTATTCTCGATGGAGCAGCCTGCAGGAAAATTAGGACCCAAAGTTGACATGAAATTAGGCCACCTACAGACATCAATTTGTTCACCAGGTACTGGTAAGTTCGAAATGTCTTACAGAAACATCAAAGAGAAATTATGGAAGAACACATACCCGTTCGTATTTGGAACAATTTGTTATCACCAAAGAACCAATTACAAAATCCATGTGCTTTTTATTTTCATTTTGTAAATACATGCGGACAAATTCCTGGAAATCTGCGAGTTTCCGGGAAATTGAAAGTGAAACTAGCTTTTCCTCGAACAGCAACTGAGTTAAGAGGAAACCCAATCAGGTCAGGTGATGATTTTCAAAGCAGACAATATGGAAATTAGTAGGCGTGTTCGATGTACCGGTATGCATAATTATGAACAGATAAGAGGTTAAGTCATACTACGAGAAGTTGTGTGGGAGTGTTCGGTGTACAATTGTTGACAGGCTGATGACTGCTGTGGGCGTTAACTGTGCTTAATTTTCGACAGGGGATGTACATCACGCATGCGTAAAGAGCACTTCCATTTGTTAACATTCAGTGGGATGGAATGAATAATATAAAAAAAACCCTGAATAATAATTTAGTTTATTAAAATATCAGTGACTATATTGAGAAAAAATGATTTTAAACAGAAGCTACCAACATTAATTCTCTCTCGAAACTGAAATAGATTTTGAGGACTTTGAAAGCTTCACTTGCCATTGTTTCATTGCAAGTATTACTGTTAGTTTTAACCAGGGAAGAACGGTGGTACACGTGTTTGATAACAATAACATGGGGGGGCTTCGACTAGTCGATTAGTAATCGATTACTGCTGGCGACTAGTCGATTCCTGAAAATCACTAATCGTTTCAACACTAATTGGGTCATAAGTACTTGACCCATGCCAAAAAAAAATTTCTGCATCCCCATGAGAACCCTGGGAGCTAAAAATAGAAAATATTTTCAAACGCCCATATTTCCCAAACCACACGGAACAGAGAGCTGTTATTTGGTATGAAGTATCCTTAGGACCAGTAGAATTAAATGATAAAAAAAATTGCCATCGGTTATGTTAGGGTGTTCTGTAATGGGCATCGAAAAAAAGCCGAGTCAGCATATTTGCAAAAATTTTAAAAAATCTTCTCCAGAATCAATCATCAGAATCTTTTGATATTTGGTACACAGCATTCATAAGGGGGTCAGATAAAAGTTTGTTGAAATAAAGCTCATTGGTTCAAATTTGGGCTCTCTACAGTAGCCCGAAGTTTTAACATAGAGTAATATGGGGAATATTCTTTAAAAAATTCCTTCTTCAGAACGACCGGTCAGAATCTTTTAATGTTTGGTATACATCATTGTTATGATGGTCGGATTCAAGATTGTTCAAACCAACTCCCTAGGTTAATATTTGGGCTTCCTACGGAAGCCCAAATTTTATCTTTGTTCAATATGGAGGGTAATTTAAAAAAATCTTCTTCTTTAGATCCACCAGTCAGAATGCTTTGATATTTGGTATGCAACATCTCTAAGGGGGTCAGATTCAAGTTTGTTCAAATCACATCCCTAGGTATATATTTGGGCTCACTATGGTAGCCCAAATTTTTACTTACTGCAATATGAGGAAATTTCTTTAAAAATCATCTTCTTCAGATCCACCAGTTCGAATGCTTTCATATTTGGTATACAACATCTCTAGGGGGGGTCAGATTCCAGGTTGTTCAATTCGAGTGCCTAGGTTAATATTTGGGCTCCATATGGGAGCATGAAATTTAACTTAGTACAATATGAGGGAATTTCTTCAAAAATCTTCTTCTTCAATTCCGCTCGTCAGAATGTTTTCACATTTGGTATACAGCATCTCTAGGGGGGTCAGATTCAAGTTTGTTCAAATCGGATCCATAGGTTAATACTTGGGCTCGCTAAATTTGAACTTAGTGCAATTCGAAGAAATTTCTTTACAATTTCTCTTCTTCAGATCCAACAGTCAGAATGCTTTCATATTCGGTACACAACATCTCTAGGGAAGTCTGATTCAACTGTGTTCAAATCAAGAGCCTGGGTTAATATTTGGGCTCTCTATGGGAGCCGGAATTGGCCATTTTGCTGAAGAATTGAAAATTTTGTATTCAGTACCCTCTAGAGGGGTGTAACTAAGATTAATCCACATAGGTTGTATCAAGGGACTTCATAGGGGAGCTCTACATTTTACTTTATGATCAACTGAAGAAAAGGCTTGATGCCCAGATTATTTTTGTCACTCCTGAGGGACTCAAGGATCGACAGTGTAGCTTCTAGAGATGGCTTAATTAATGTAGACTCATTCTTGGACTCTGTTTAAATTGTGTTCTGTTCAAGATGGGCGCTTCAGGCCCCGTGGGGCCTCTTGTTGAGAAAAAGCTTAAGAACCACCAGCAAACTTTCAGTTAAGGGACTACACACACACACTTTGTAATCGTAAGTGGGGTAAATTTATACAGTTTATATAGTTTAATCCCCCACCCCAACCCCACTTTATCTCCATTAATTTACCCACTATTACCCCTCCCCATCCCAACATATTCTATTCCAAACCTAGTTCAATAGTCCCCTCCCCCCACACACACACACATACACTTCAAATTAGTTTATCCCACAACTACCCCCCTCCCTTACTTTATGCCTGTATAAGTTTCAGGTCATTTCCTTCTTCCATGATTCTTTAAATTTAGAATCGTAGCGACGTTTTTTGGATGGGTTTCAGACATTACAAATTCGATTATGAATGGTCATTACCGGAAAACATCGCCTGATATATATACACAACTACAGTTACCTGTGATCCATTGATCATAGAATGTTTTGAAAACAAAGTTATTTTTCAAATAAAAAAGCCGATCTCTGATGAGCCGAAATCAGTATGGTTTCAAACAGTAATCAGCTGTTGTTCCTTCACATGCGGCTGTGTTTATGTTGTGAAAACTGGGGCAAAGTCGCTTAAGTACTAAGAAAAAAGGTTGGTGTTATTGTTGTGAAAACATTACACCAACCTATATTGTTTGGTCTTCGATCACCATTTAATGACAGAATAATATCAAATAGTCCATTCTTGTATTAATTTATTTTAAGGAAAAAAAAAAGACCGAATTTCTGAAGCTTACTTAAATATCCGGGTCACTGAGCAGATCCCACTGATTACTGTTTGCAAACGTGAAGTAAATTGTACACAATAAAGAAATGGTTGATTTCGTTTTTTTCACTTGAAAAATTTGGATGATGCAGAAGATTTATGGGTGCTACCGTGAGTGCGGGAGATCATGACACAATCCGGGAGTCTCACGGTGAATCCGTGAGACTTAACATGTCTGTACCCCACATATATGCAACGTAAAAAAAAAATTGGTCAGCGAACCACATTTCTTTTGATCCCATATATTAGTGAGCTGGATTTTGTTGGTGGTTATCGGTTTCCAATGAAAAATGCAAAGGTTGCTGCATTGTTTCTCTCTCTAAGACTTCAGCACATTGCCTCAACAGGTGTATGTGTGGTAAATTCACACCAGAAAAATGAGCATCACTGGAAACTTTCATATGAAAACACAGATTGCTTGATGGATATATTAATATAAAAAAGAATACGGCCCTGCAAATCGCAAATTTCAGATCGTATTGAATCTCAAATCGATTCTCTTCAAATTCTAGATGTTAATACATTCTTTAAAATGTGAAATATGCCAAATATTATCAGTCTCCACACGAGTATTGAATTTAAACTGCAACTATTTGGTGCGCCAATCAAAAAAGGGCAATATTCTAGAAACAGAAATAACCCTTTACCCAACGTAACTGCCAAAACTGGCCAGCGCTATTCTCAAAAATCACCTATTAATTTTCATCATTTTTTCATTTTTTGTCTCAAAAACATAGGTTATGACCCCTCATAGGAATGGGCTCATCAAGCTCGTACCAATGAAGGGTCATAACCTATGTTTTTGAGACAAAAAATGAAAAAAATTAGTTATTCAAGAATTTTGTTTGCAAGTGTCGTCTGCTTTTCATGTTGGGTAAAGGGTTAAAGCAGTTTCAAAAGTGGGATCTTCTTGAACTCTTCTTCCATTATCAAGTCTCCTGCACAGAGACCTAATGATGGAAAGAACAGCTCAAGATGGGGAACTGGCAGGATTTGAGAACATTTTGGTGATTCAAAAAGTTCTGAATTGGCACCACTTGAATCAGTCAAATAGTTGGTATAATTTTGAATTGAATTTCTAATTTCACAGAGCTCTCAAAAAATAAGCATGGTACTGAAAAAAAATACAAATGTTGCTCCAATGGACTCAGGATTTGTGAAGTGAACCAGAAGTTGGATCCATTTACACGTTCTGCCAGCAAGAATTTTGTTTCTGGTCCCTGGGGCTGAAATTCCTTGGATTTCTAGTGTGATAAATTTATAGAAAAATTATTATAGTCCTTGAAAGTTTTGCTTGAAAAGTGCTTAAATAGCGCTTGAATTTGATTTTTCATATATCAGTGGGAACTCTGGTAATATTGCACGAGTTACCTCAAGTGGCCATCTTCTTCAAAGTTCTGTATCTGACAAATTTAGTCAAGGCTTTTTTTCTCTCTTTACCATATGTGGGTGGACATGTACCGACACATTCACTTGCAAAACCTTTCGAAACTTGAAGACCAAAAAGCTGTCATGTAATTCATGGATTACTGGTTAAACTAACAAACTATTTTCTAAAATTTTCATAAATTTTGGTCATGGATGCTGCCAAGTAACCAAGACTGAATTTAACAGAAAAATTCAAGAAAAATTCAAAATTGTGTCAAAAAATCACCAATACGATTAAGGTATTTTTCTGAAAAGAGTTCATATTAAGTCTCTTCTAATGACAATAATATTGTTGCCCTGGGCAAAAATATCTGTTGGTAGCATTCAAGGGCTTAATGGCTAGAGATCTTTCATTTTTTTTTGGCATTAAAACTTGTTAGCAGCCATTCCTTGCCATGTCTTAACCTGCCTATATATATCGCTAAACGTGTTACTGAAAACTACTTTCATGTCAGTGTTAACTGCATGTTGGAGTACCTATTTTGAGATTGTAGACTTCACCTCAAAAACAAAGCTCATGGCTCTTATTGGAATGATCTTGTGAGCTGGTTCCAATGAAGGGTTATAAGGTATGTTTTTGAGGTAAAAAATAAAAAAAATGTCAAAAAAATAATCAAAAATAAAATAATCAAAAATATTCAAAAATAAACTTATCAAAAAAATAGTAAAGTGTCATTTAGAGCTGGGAGGTTTAGATTTTTCAGATTTGGTTCAGTTTCGGCTTAGTTTCAGTAAAAAACCTCCGTTTCAGTTCAGTTTTTTCTTTGTGTTAAGTACATGAACAAAAAATAAACAACACTTCAGGCTCCTTAACTTGGGAAAAATACCCACTATGGTTTGTACGACACCACTCATCACAAAAAACCCTATCAGTAAATATCTCCAGTGAGTTCATCCCAACTCCGGAGTTCTTAAGGGATTCTAGAGGATCAATTGCTAAGCCTATTGAGACAGAAAAAAAACATGTGATTAGGATAACAAATGAATAAAGTTTATCTAATCAAAGCTGTGTTCTCATTGTCAGATTTACTCCCTTATTGACAAGTCTACCAAACGAGTCAATAAGAGAGAAATTCTGACATTGAGAACATGATGTATTCGCCTCTTTGCAGAATACACTAAGTGACGAGAATCTATAGGGGCCACTAGTGGTCCAGTTCCTTCCCAGTTAGGCAGTGTTGTTCAGTTTATGCACAAACACAGTAAAGCCATCGGCCAATTTTTGCTGGGTCTTGTAGTTCAGTTTTATGGTTTGCTGCAAAAACCGGAACCAAACTGGAAAACAAAAAAAACAAAAAACTGCCCAGCTCTGTGTCATTCTCTAATCCTGTCAAGGTGTTTTAAATACACAAGCAATTTTTTAAGCCAATGGACCGTCATCCAAAGGTCCATTGTCAGAAACTTTGCTTTTCCTTCAACCGCTGCTAACTCTTGTTTCGAGTTATTAAGTTGGAGAGTGTTTCAGTTGCTTGTCACTGCTCAGTGGTTCTCCTTGGGTATTCGGGCTTCAACCTATAAAGCTGTCCATGATGTGACCCTTGCTGCTGAAAGTGTTGTTAAAACCCCAATAAACATAAACAGTCCATTTTAAGATACTCTATCAAATGATAGTGAATTGTATCCCATTTGGAAGCTGATTGGGGAGTTGTCATAAGTATAAGTTATATACAATGAATGAAAAACATTTTTTCACTTGTAATGTAGACTAATCTAGCTAAAGCATGCAGAGTTTTTTTTTTTATATTTTCCTCACAAATTTTAGTTTTTTGGTATGCAATTAATAAGTTTCCAATTATAAACTGATCTTTGCTGAAAAAATATTCTAGCTGAAAAAATAAACGCAAGTTTTTTTCTGTGGTAAATATTTCAAATGTGTTATGGATGATTATTTCATAGTTTGGATTTTGATGTTATTTCTTCATTACTGATTAAATTTTTATGAGTTTTGTTGTCTTAACACATATGGCGTTTGCTTGGATAATGTTCAAATGTGGGCATCCTGTGCGATTTCCTGATCAAAATCAATAGCTGGTGTGCCCATCCTGGGCTTCAGTCGCTGCCCTAATTCTCCTTGGCATTGACCCCATCAAGCTGTTTATGATCCTTTGTGGGATGTTATTCCAGTCCTGAAGAAGGGACGGTGTGAGCTGAGCGACATTGTTTGGGATATTAATGCACTTCCTGACCATCCTGTCCAACTCGTCCCACAAATGCTGGATTGGGGACAAATCTGGACTGTTGGGTGGCCAATCGAGAACGTGTGGCCTTGCATTATCCTGATGCAGCATAAGGTTACTCCCATGGAAAAGTGGAAGGACGTGAGGAAAGAGGACCTGATCCCGATATTTTACGGCTGTAAGATTGCCCTGGTTGAACAGGAGAGGTGTTTTCACACCATGAGAAATTACTCCCCCCCCCCCCAATCATAACAGACCCTCCCCCAAGTTGAAATGAAATGTGCAATCGATGTGTACTGTTCAAAACCTCGATTTGGTATGGTTTTCAAGCCCATAGCACGTGGGAGTGCCTCGGATACACGCTTTGTCGATAAATCTGTTGAAAGCATGCAGCATCCCCCATGGTCATGGTTGACCAAATTTTAATCATAGACTCTTTAGACAGAACACTGAGGTAGCAATGTGTCAAATTTTACTACATTTGATCTATGGATAAAAAACTTATCTTACCAAAATTGAACTTGTGTTTCTTTTTTTCCGTCAGTATATGAAGCAGTGATTGGGATGTTGCTTCAACTGCAGGGAATGAAATTTTAAATCTTTTCAGGCATCCCAAGCTTTGCATTTCAGAGACCACTTGGTCAACTACCTAAAATCCCTGAACTGCAAATTTGCCTATTGGTTGGATCTCCAGATTTTACTGGTCCAATAAAGTTAAGGTTTGGGCTGATGTCCACCTGCCGATTTGCCAAGTACCATATTACGCTGTGTATACTTTACCTTTAGGCTTCATGCAGTGAGTTCCTGCAGAACTGTGTATGTAATTAAGCTACATTTCTTGAACTAAATAAAATCTAGAAAAATGGTAATTGACCTTGATTGATATGTGCTCAATATTTCAAATATTGCAAAAATCTTCAAAACCATATCAATGAGCTCATTCCAATGAGAGGTCATATGACATGATTTTTAGCTCAACTTTGGCGAAGCCAAATTTGAGCTTATGGCCTGGCCAGTCGTCCATCTGGCCGTCAGCAATTCAATTCGGCTCGGGCTAGAGGCCGTATTTATAAAGCGATCTTTACAAAACTTCTTGGGTACCTTTGTTATGATCGTGGGACGAGAACGAGTGTTTTTGGGTCCGATCCGAAATTCAAGTTGGCCGCTGACGGCCATTTTGTATAGACTTAGGTGCAATCAGATTTTTGTGCAGAACTTCCATATGAAAGCGCTGATTTGAATAATTTTTTGTAAGAATGTTTAGTACCATGGGATACATCACATATAATACAGGGTTTTTTTCTCATACGTAAATTATGCAAATTAGACGAATTTTAATTTATTTAGTGCTACTTACACACTGTAAGTGTACATGTCAATACGTCTCGGGCTAGAGGCTGTATTTATCAACCGATCTTCACGAAACTTCATGGGTACCTTTGTTATCACCTTGGGACGAGAACGAGTGTTTCTGAGCGCTGTCCAAAATTCAAGATGGCTGCCAGTGGCAATTTTGTACCAAAATTAGGTCTAATCAGTTTTTTGTCACAACTTCTATACAGCTCGTATTTATGAACTGATCTTCACGAAACTTCTTGGGTACCTTTGTTTTCACCTTGGGACAGGAATGAGTGTGTTTTGGCTTGCCTTTGTTATCACTGTGCTATGAGAACAAATATTTTGGGGTTCAGTCAGACCCACTCTGGGACTCAAAAGATTTCTTTTCTAGTTTAGCATCTGACTGTCACCCACCTTTACAATACTTTACCTGTACATTTGTTACAGTCTACGGCCAGTATTTATGTACAGACCGTTACAATACTTTATATGTACATTTGTTATCAGGTCATTACCTAGATGTTTGTCATTGCTGTGTCACATACTATACATGTACATGTCTTGACAAGTTGAGCTACAGTGTCATTGACACTTTCATTGGTGGAGTTACTGCTCTTGAACTTAGTTACCATTTTCTGGACTTTTTTTCGTTACAGATGGACATATTGAGAAAATATTTGGTATACAGCTTTTTTATGGATACTTACAGATCAAGTTCGAATTTCGTTCCGCTCAGTTGATTTTTAACGGAGTTGCTACCTTTGAACTTAGTTGCCACTTTCCAGACTTTTTTTCGTTGTGGATTGACATATTGAGAAAAAAATTTATAAAAAGGTTTGTTATGGATACTTACAGATCAAGTTCGAATTTCGTTTCACTCGGTTGATTTTTGGTGGAGTTACTGCACTTGAACTTAGAATTTTTAGAGTTCTTTCATTTTCAGGACTTTTTATACGGCCGCTTGGGAGCACGGTGGCTCAGTGGTAGACTGTTGGACTAATATGCTAGAGGTCCCGAGTTCGATCCCCGTCCTGGACGACCTGTGTTGTGTCCTTGGGCAAGGCACTTTATCCCGGTTGCCAACATGGGGGCACGATGACGCCGAGTACTAAGGCGTACTGCACGTCATTGGTGCACATGTCTACAACTGCTGTAACCCTGCTTGAGCGGAGCTTGAACAGAGTTAGAATGTTGAGGAGCTGACAGTTGCTTGTCGATGCTCGGTGGTTCTCTCCGGGTATACCGGCTTCCTCCACCCACAAAAACTGTCATACGGTCATGATTAGCCATTGTGCATAAGTATGTGACCTTAAACACCAATAAATAAATATACGGCCACTCATATGAGCGGGCCGTATTATGGTATGGCAATGTCTGTCTGTCTGTCTGTCTGTCTGTCTGTCTGTCTGTCTGTCTGTCTGTCTGTCTGTTAGCTTTTGTTTGTCCATGCAATAACTTGAAAACAATACATCCAACAGATGCTGTTTTATATGGTTGATTAGTCACGACTAGAGGATGGTTCCTTTTGATAACCAGCATTCTGGAATATCCAATATGGCCACCATGGCAGACATCTTGGATTTTCAGGGACTTTTGATTGTCCATGCGATAACTTGAAAACTATAGATCCAACAGATGCTGCTTTTTTATGGTTGATTAATCATGACTACAGGATGGTTTCTTTCGCTAACCAGCGTTCTGCATATCCAAGATGGCCACCATGGCAGCCATCTTGGATTTTTAGGGACTTTTGATTGTCCATTTGATAATCCAATAGATACTCTTTTTTATGGTTGATTAGTCATGACTAGAGGATGGTTCCTTTCGATAACCAGCAATTTTTTCATAGGCGGCCGTATATTGATCCACCGCCTGGCGGTGCACTTGTTTCCTTATTGTTGGACATTTTGAGAAAATTTTTGGTATATAGCTTTGTTGTGGATACTTACAGATCAAGTTTGAATTTCATTCCGCTTGATTGATTTTTGGTGGAGTTACTGCCCTTGAACTTAGAATTTTTACCATTTTCCAGACTTTGTTATATGCCCGCATAATGTTTTATAATTTCTGGAAGTGCTGGCATATTATGCATCTTCCAGCAATGTCCTCTGGTTGAACACGTTCCAGTGAAGGATGATAAGTGGTTTTTGCAGCAAAATTTTGTTTCAGTTAGGCACCACAAAGTAGATCTTTTGTTTCTCAGACCATTTTTTGTAAAATTGCATGTGGGTGGCCATTTTTTTTTTTTTTTTTTTTTTTTTATACTGGTATTGTTGGTTTGTTTTGTGTTTTAAGCCTCATAATTCCAGAATATCATTGGTGGTGGTGTATTTCGTCCTTGAAGGCAAGAAGGCTTTGTTGTACTCAAGTGACAAATTTATCCTTTTTATCAACTTGGGGTAAAATATGAAGACAAAAACCATTTAATTTTTATTTTTTTTGTTTTTAGCTCAACTTTGACGTAAGTCAAATTTGAGCGTATGCCAATACGGCTCGGGCTAGAGGCCGCATTTATGAACCGATCTTTACGAAACTTCTTGGGTACCTTTGTTATCACCGTGGGACGAGAACGAGTGTTTTGGGGTCTGGTGTGAAATTCAAGATGACCGCTGGCAGTCATTTTGTACAAAATTAGGTGCAATCAGATTTTTGCGCAGAACTTCCATATGAAAGCTCTGATTTGAATAATTTTTGTATGAATGTTTACTACCATGGGATACATCACATATAATACAGGTTTTTTTCTTGTGCGTAAATTATGCAAATTAGACTAACTTTGATGTATTTAGTGTTACTTTCAGCACTGTAAGTGCAAATGCCAATACGGCTCGGGCTAGAGGCCGTATTTATGAACCGATCTTTATGAAACTTCATGGTACCTTTGTTATCACCGTGGGATGAGAACGAGTATTTTGGGGCCAGGTCTGAAATTCAAGATGACCGCTGGCAGTCATTTTGTAAAAAATTAGGTGCAATCAGATTTTTGCGCAGAACTTCCATATCAAAACTCTGATTTGAATAATTTTTTGTGTGAATGTTTAGTACATTTTTGGGGATAATACAGGTTTTTTTCTAATGCATAAATTATGCCAATTAGACTACCTTTGATCTATTTAGTGTTACTTTCAGCACTGTAACTGCAAATTCCAATACGGCTCGGGCTAGAGGCCATATTTATGAACCAATCTTTACGAAACTTCTTGAGTACCTTTCTTATCACCGTGGTACGAGTACGAGTGGTTTTGGGTGTGGTCCAAAATTCAAGATGGCCACCAGCAGCCATTTTGTACTTTAGTTAGTGCAATCAGTTTTTTGTACAGAACTTCTGTATGAAAGTTCTGATTTGAATAAATTTTTGTATGAATGTTTAGTAACATGGAATACATCACATATAATACGGGTTTTTTTCTCGTGCAGAAATTATGTAAATTAGATGAACTTTGATATATTCAGTGCTACTTATACACAGTAAGTGCACATGTCAATACAGCTCGGGCTAGAGTCTGTATTTATGAACTGACCTTCACGAAACCTCTTGGGTACTTTTGTTATCACCTTGGGACAAGATCAAGTGTTTCTGGGTGCGGTCCAAAATTTAAGATGGCTGTCAGTGGCCATTTTGTACCAAAATTAGGTCCAATCAGTTTTTTGTAGACAACTTCTGTACGGCTCAGGCTAGAGGCTGTATTAATGAACCGATCTTCACAATACTTTACATGTACCTTTGTTATCAGGTCATTACTTAGATGCTTGTCATTGCTGTGTCATATACTATACATGTACATGTCTTAAACAAGTTGAGCTACAGTGTCATTGACACTTTCATCTTTTAGCTTAACTTGACAAAGTCAAGATAAGCTATTGCCATCACGCGTGCGGAAGTCTTGTTAGTTAGTGAGTCTGTTCACATTTTCCTTTAGCATGGGCTATACCCCGCACTTCTTGTCTGATCGTCATGAAATGTCATATGGAGGTTTGGGGTCATGTCTAGATGAGAACAACCCCTTTTGGTCACGATCGGTCAGCCGGTATGGCTGCCCGAGCCCAAAACCCGAAAACCATTAGCACAGTCTACAGGTCGTATTTATAAAGGGATTTCATTATAACTTGGTAGGATGCCTCTGTATAATGCCTAGATGAGAACGTCCCCTTTTGGGCATGATCTGTCAACCGTGATGGCTGCACAACCCCGAAACTCAAAAACTTTTAGCACAGTCTGCAGGTCATGTTTAATATGGAGGGATTTCATTGTAACTTGGTAGGATGACTCCCTATGATGTCTAGATGAGAATTTTCCCATTTGGTCGTGATCTGTCAACCGTGACGACTGCCCGAGCCCAAAACCTGAAAACCTTTAGCACAGTCTACAGGTCATTTATTGAGGAATTTCATTCTAACTTGGTGGGTTGACTCCATATAATGCCTAGATGATGACATCCCCCTTTTGGTCGTGATTGGTCAACTGTGATGGCTACAGGTGCCCTAAGCCCAAAAACCTTGAGCGCAGTCTACAGGTCATATTTATGAAGGGATTTCATAGGATCACTCCAGATGATGCCCAGATGAGATTGTCCCCTTTGGTTGCGATCATTCAACCATGATGGCTGCCGAAGCCCGAAAACCTTTAGCACAGTCTAAAGGTCATTTATGAAGGGATTTCATTGTAACTTGGTAGGTTGACTTCATATGATGTCTAGATGAGAACGTCCCTTTTTGGACACGTTTGGGCAACTGTGACGGCTACAGGGGCCCAAAGCCCGAAAACCTTTAGAACAGTCTACAGGTCATAATTATGAAGGGATTTCATTGTAGCTTTGTAGGATGACTCCAAATAATGTCTAGATGGGAACATCCCCGTTTGGTCGCGATCATTCAGCCTTTATGGCTGCCCGAGCCCAAAGACCTTTAGCATAGTCTATAGGTCGTATGTATTGAAGGATTTCAATGCAACTTGTGAGGTTGACTCCATATAATGCCTAGATGATGACATCCCCTTTTTGTCATGATTGGTCAACTGTGATGGCTACAGGTTCCCAAAAAGCACAGTCTACAGGTCATTTTTATGAAGGGATTTCATTATAACTTCGTAGTATCACTCCAGATGATGTCCAGATGACAATGTCCCCTTTTGGTTGCGATCATTCAACCACGATGGCTGCCCGAGCCCAAAGCCCGAAAACCTTTAGCACAGTCTTCAGGTCATATTTATGAAGGGATTTCATTGTAACTTGGTAGGTTGACTTCATATAATGTCTAGATGAGAATAGCCCCTTTTGGACATCATTAGGCATCTGTGACGGTTACAGGGGTCTGAAGCCCGAAAAACTTTAGCACAGTCTGCAGGTGATATTTATGAAGAAATTTCATTGTACCTTGGTAGGATGACTCCAAATAATGTCTAGATGAGAACGTCCCCTTTTGGTCGCGATCATTCAGCCTTGATGGCTGCCCGAGTCCAAAACCTTTAGCATAGTCTATAGGTTATATTTATGGAAGGATTTCATTGTAACCTGTAAGTTTGACTCCATATAATGCCTAGATGATGACATCCCCTTTTGGTCGTGATTGGTCAACTGTGACGGCTTCAGGGGCCGAAGCCCGAAAACCTTGAGCACAGTCTACAGGTCATATTTATGAAGGGATTTCCTTGTAACTTCGTAGGATCACTCCAGATGATGCCCAGATGAGAATGTCCCCTTTTGGTTGCGATCATTCAACCATGATGGCTTCCCGAGCCCAAAGCCCCAAACCCTTTAGCACAGTCTACAGGTCATATTTATGAAGGGATTTCATTGTAACTTGGTAGGTTGACTTCATATAATGTCTAGATGAGAACGTCCCCTTTGGACGCAATTGGGAAACTGACCGCTACAGGGGCCCGAAGCCCAAAAACCTTTAGCCCAGTCTACAGGCCATATTTATGAAGGGATTTCAATGTAACTTGATAGGATGACTCATTTTGGAATAATTTCACTGTAACTTGGTAACTTTTGTTGATGTACCTTAACTGTGAGGGCCACATACCTTAACTGTGAGGTCACATTAGCCCACCCCTCGACTCTTTAGTACAGTGTACACCTCATATTATTTTTATCAAAAACATAGCATACAGGGAACAGAAATGAACATATTCCCAATTATCGCAATTCTTGTCTTATTTCATAATCCTTTCATAAACATTGAACATTATCCTTTTCATCAAACACAACACACAAGTTAAGCTACAGTGTCAATGACACTTTCATTTTATTTTCTTAAGTCTGCATTGGTTATAAAAAGAGAGCAGGTGACAGCCAGAATGACCATGCGGCCTTTCTTAGGCCTTATTCAAGAAAGATTTTTCAAGTGTCACCTCTAATTGTATTGGGTAAAAGGTCAATCGGATATTGTTAAGTGCTGATCATTCAGACTCCGGACATACCTCAAATTTTTCATATTTGACAGTCGGTGGATATATCTGGGTCATCTTGTTTTTATGTTTGAATTCAGAGATAAACAAAATTGCTTCAGTTGTGAAAGATTCTACAAGCAACTGACAACAAAGCAAATTTATGACACATACAGTACAGTCGCCATGGACTAGTCGAAATCCATATGTGGGCAGTGATGTCCACGTATGCATTTACCCGGTAATTAAAATCATCATCAGCAAAATTTTAATTAAATTTTTTACTGATTCTTCCTATACTTAGTGTATTGTCTGTGGAAATAATGCCCACCAATGGAAAGTGACCAGTCCATGATGGCCATACTGTAAACAGTGACCAATGTAATTTCTGAGAAGCCAAAAAGGGTGTTATCTTTGATAGTGACAACTGCAATAACCAAAATGGTTCCACAAGGGAACTGTCATTGTTGCTGCAGTTGTTAGTATCAGTGTACAATGCTGTTGATCACAAAAGTGGACCGAGAATTTTGATTCATGATCCAACTGAAATTCTCTTTTCCACTCTGCATCACTGAAAAATCTCATCTGTCCGTAAGAAATGCAAGAGCATCTGAGATGCTAGCTTTGTTTGTTTATCTTGACAGGGTCTTGAACTTGCAGTTATTTTGGGAAAATCTCTCACTGCTTTATAAGTATGTCACAATCTGATAGAAAAAGAGACCTATTTTGTAATCATAGTTTTGTATCCTGGAACATCATAACCCACCTGCAAAAGACAAACCACTGAATATGGCACTGTGTAGTGCTTAGGTTACCTACCTCAGTGGAAAGGTTCAGTTGTTTGTCTGGTTATCTGAAGTTATAATATTCAAAAAATCTTATTTATATCCATTTTTTTTTAAAGAAAAGAACTTTTCTTAAAATATGAGAATTTCAGCTAATTTTGGTAAATTTAGTTGCAAGACCATTCTCATACCTGTGCTTATGGTCACAAGAATACCATTTCAGTTACCTTTCAAACAATGACAGGATACAGTATACAGTGTAATGCTCAAATCCTTGAAAATGGTCTACCAAAATAATAAATACAATGGGCTATACTTTTCTTTAACTTTCAGTTTGTGACAACATTTTAAACACCATTAAATTAAATTTATATTACATTTTAATACTTTTTCAGGTTGTTAGTTCCACAAATGGTGAATTACCACCAGATGATCCCACTGCTGGACACTCAAATACACCAATTGCTGGTCAGGCAGAAGTAGAAGTTGTTGATGAAACAAAGTATGTTTTATT
Organism: Pictodentalium vernedei; assembly: GCA_031216915.1. NCBI lineage: Eukaryota > Metazoa > Mollusca > Scaphopoda > Dentaliida > Dentaliidae > Pictodentalium > Pictodentalium vernedei. The sequence goes on from CM062293.1 coordinate 339,344,848, forward strand.
CGACCAACTTTGTTACATAAAACCAAAAACTCGAGAACTTGCTTACATTGCTTTTTTTTTCTGACTTAAATAATAACATCTCGTACATGCGAACGAGGAAATTTTGTACATTGGTCACTGCAGAATGGAGTACTTTCATTGAATGACCTCTTGAATTAGCCCAGGATTTCCATTCTCTGACTGACAATTTTAACAAAGTTAAAGCCCTTGAACTTAGAACTTATTTTTAGCTCAACTTTGACGAAGTCAAATTTGAGCTATTGTCATGGCCCGTCGTCTGTCTGTCCGTCTTTCCGTACGTCAACAATTGGCTATGGCTCGGGCTAGAGGTCGTATTTATGAACCGATCTTTACGAAACTTCTTGTGTACCTTTCTTATGACCCTGGGACGGGAACGAGTGTTTTTAGGTGTGGTCCGAAATTCAAGATGGCTGCCAGCAGCCATTTTGTACCGATGATGCAAAAATCAGTTTTTTGTACAGAACTTCTGTATGAAAGTTCTGATTTGAATAAAGTTTTGTATAAATGTTTAGTACCATGGGATACATCACATATAATACGGGTTTTTTTCTCGTGCGTAAATTATGCAAATTAGACTGACTTTGATTTATTTAGTGTTACTTTCAGAGCTGTAAGTGCCAAGCTGCTATGGCTCGGGCTAGAGGCCGTATTTATGAACCAATCTTTACAAAACTTCTTGGGTACCTTTGTTATGACCCTGGGACGGGAACGAGTGTTTTTGGGTGTGGTCCAAAATTCAAGATGGCTGCCAGTGGCCATTTTGTACCGATGATGCAAAAATCAGTTTTTTGTACAGAACTTCTGTATGAAAGTTCTGATTTGAATAAAGTTTTGTATAAATGTATAGTACATTGGGATACATCACATATAATACGGGGTTTTTTCTCGTGCGTAAATTATGCAAATTAGACTAACTTTGATTTATTTAGTGTTACTTTCAGAGCTGTAAGTGCCAAACTGCTATGGCTCGGGCTAGAGGCCGTATTTATGAACCAATCTTTACGAAACTTCTTGGGTACCTTTGTTATGACCGTGGGACGAGAACGAGTGTTTTTGGGTGCAGTCCCAAATTCCAGATGGCTGCCAGCAGCCATTTTGTACCGACGATGCCGAAATCTGTTTTTTGTACAGAACTTCCATATGAAAGCTCTGATTTGAATAATTTTTTGTACGAATGTTTAGTACCATGGGATACATTACATATGTTACAGGTTTTTTTCTTGTGCGTAAATTATGCAAATTAGGCTAACTTTGATTTATTTAGTGTTACTTTCAGCACTGTGAGTGCAAATCCCAATACGGCTCGGGCTAGAGGCCGTATTTATGAACCGATCTTCACGAAACTTCTTGGGTACCTTTGTTATCACTGTGGGACGAGAAGGAGTGTTTTCGGGTCCAGTCTGAAATTCAAGATGGCCGCTAGCAGCCATTTTGTTCAAAATTAAGTGCAATCAGATTTTTTGCGCAGAACTTCCAAATGAAAGATCTGATTTGAATAAATTTTTGTATGAATGTTTAGTACCATGGGATACATTACATATAATACAGAGTTTTTCTCATGAATGAATTATGCAAATTAGGGGTCCGGGTGGGACTTAGAAAATTTTGGACCAAAATCCGGAAATTAGTTTTTTGTTTTTTTATGCGTTTTGGTCAATTTTAAGACAAAAAAAAATAAATTTTTTTTACACTGAAAATTTGGGGTCCGGGTGGGACTTAGAAAATTTTGGACCAAAATCCGGAAATTAGTTTTTTGTGTTTTGATGCATTTTGGTCAATTTTAAGAAGAAGAAGAAAAAATTTTAGTCTGAAAATATTTTGTTTGGGACTGAAAATTTCCACACAAAAATAATAATCTACAATGATTGGTCTTAATCTGTAGTCCATTACAGTCACCTTGTAATTCTTTTATTATTGTTGACTGGCCAAAACAAATACTAATTCCTGTCATATTCATTATTCAGTTGTCTTGGTCACAGCAAGTACTAATTCCTGTCATATCCAAGTTGAGCTACAGAGTCATTGACTCTTTCATTGAAATGGCACATTTAGAGGTGCATTCTAGAAAGTGTGAAATGAGGGATATTTATCATCTTCAGTGATAGTTTCATTTGGATATCTCTTAATAGAATAACCCTGTTAATTGAAAATAACTTAATACCAAAACTTTTACCATTTAGAGGTGCATTCTGGAAAGTGTGAAATGAGGGATATTTATCATCTTCAGTGATAGTTTCAGTTGGATATCTCTTAATAGAATAACCCTGTTAACTTCAATACCAAAACATTTACCATACCTTCAGTACAAATTCGATCTGTTAATTTCATGTCACTAAAAGAACAAACTCTTGTTAATAGGAGAAAAAATCTTGTAATTCGTAACGAAATTACTCTTACAATCACTGAATTTCCTTTGTTGTAGACCAATTTGGCCTCAGTACACCAATACAGACATTGACTTTTAACTGAAAGGTTGATGGTCAGATCTAGACCAGTGATAACTGCATTGTGTCCTTAGGCAAGACGCTTAATCCTGATTACCCACATGGAGGCACAGTGGCTCTGTGTAATAAGGTGTACTTCAAGTGTCTTCAACTGCTGCTAACAATTATTGTGCAGAGTTTGTATGTAAGTTTGAGAATCTCCCATTTGCTCACCTCTGTGTGGTGATTCCCTCTGGTTACTCCCACTTCCTCCAACCACAAAACTTTCAGACAGATACAATGTGACCGTGGCAGTTAAAAATGTCACTAAACCTCAGTAAGCAAATAAACAAACATTACAGGCATTTAATATATACTGAGTCAAAAAAGAAAGTATAATAGAAACAAATGTGAAAAAATAGCATAAAGGATGAAATATAATAGTTCTTATGTTGCATGTTTGTGGACAAGAGGTCATGCAAAGAGTTTAATGACAAGTTGTTGTTGTCCACCCAACCGTATACAATTTTGCTATGGATTTCAAAATAGCATGTGCTACCCGAGAATGTCAAATTGAATGGGTGACTGACGATTTTCTTTGTGTTATGTTGTGCTAGAGAGCTTGGATTATTGAGAAAACATGCCAGTTTTTGTCTTCCAATGTTTTAAAAAATGCCAAGGTTAACCGAAAATCAGAGGTTGCGTGCCATTGGTATGCATGAGGCTAGGATACCTCCAGATGAGCTCGCTGCTGAGTTAGGAGTCACTGTGGCCAATATTTACCGTCTCATTGGAAGGTATAGAACCACTGGATCTTCTGCCAACCGACCACATTCAGGTCGACCAAGAGTTATGACCCCTGCACAAGACTGACACATCAGGACATCTCACTTGCGGGATTGCTTCCTTCCGGAGACGAGGACAGCAGCAATTGGTAGAACTAACAATAGAATCAGTGCTCAAACTGTCTGCAAGAGACTCGCTGAACACGGCACCCGAAGTAGGCGTCCATACCACAGACCAATCCTTACCCAATGTCATCGTAGTGTCAGAATGGAATGGGTATGTCAGCGTGTTCATTCGCTGGACTCAGCAGTGTTGGAGGACAGTTCTTTTTAGTGATGAATCACGATTTTGTCTACGGCGCGCTGATGATAGGGCAAAAGTGTATCGCCAACTAGGAGAACGGTTTTCTGATGCGTGCAGGAATGCGACCGTTTTGGTGGGGGTAGTGTAATGGTTTGGGCAGGAATTTCCTTGTACCATCGAACGCAGTTGACCTTCATCGATGGTAATCTGAATGGACAGTGATATAGGGACGAAATTCTTAACGCTGTTGTTGTCCTGTTGTTCAACGCTAAGGTCGGATTACAGTTATTCCAGCAAGACAATGCCCAGTGTCACATGGCGCATATCTGTCGTGACTTTCTTGAGGAGCAGAGCATCAGACATCTTCCCTGGCCCCCACTTTTGCCAGATTTGTTGCCAATCGAGCATCTTTGGGATCAATTGGACTGTTTGGTACGACTTCATGATCTTTAGACGTCAGGCGATTTACGTAATGTTCTAAGGCAGTAGTGGAATGCAGTACCACAGGGTGACATCCAGAGACTTATCAGGTCCATGTGCCGTCGATGTCTTGCCATCCAAGAGGCAAACGGTGGACATACATGCTATTGACTTGGGTGTGAACTTTTCATTTCACCCATGCCTGAATTGCGACGTCCTGACGTGAAGCTGGCAATAGTAAGAACATGAAATTATGCAAATTCATACAGCTAGACTTGAAATATGAATTTACAATAATTTGTTTGGGATTAAAGTCGATAATACTAAAAACTTTTGTGCTCAAAGATTATTGTACTTTCTTTTTTGACTCTGTATATATTATATCTTGTTTGACAAAAGCTCTGAGCTTTGTCAAACAAGATATAATAGAATACCATGTGGAAACCCCGAAAAGTGAAGCAGTGCATGCATACAGTGGTGAACAAGCTCTGTTTTGCTGGTAAAAATAGGACCCAGTCACCAATGCTGTGGAAGTCCTATAAAATGGGCAACATGAGTATAAATAATTGACTAAACGTAGCTTTATCTCCATGTAGCGGTTACAATTTGCCATTGTGTGGATATCTGTGAACTTGAACACCAATAAAGAAATAGATATAAATAAATAGAATAGAATAAGTGCTCAGTTTAACTAAGAATACAGCAAAGGGACCAAATCCCTGTTAGTTGAATACTTATGTCAATTGAATGATTTTCATTGACAAAAGTAGTTGTACAATTAACAGGGTTCCACTGGGTTTGAATTGAAAAATTAATTTTGAATTTGGTTCTTGGAAAAAGCTTGAGAATGATGCTAATATTGTCAGCATACATTTCAATCCTAATGGTGTCATTGTTGAAAAACTTTTGGATGATTTTGAGGAACTCACTCAAAAGGGAATTTCCCCAGTGATTGATACTCATGATGATGATGATGATTGAATCTGGTCTCCCCTCACTCTGAAAGCACACTATCTTAGTCATCGGCATGCCTGTCTAGCCACAGAAGTATTTGAAATAGAAGCAATTACAGTATTGTGATCGACTAGATTGCAACTGGAGTGCGTTCTGGTCCAAAATGTGTCTGCTTTCACAACACTGTACTATCCCATCTGTCGAAAAAGATATGCCAGAACATTGAATCTCAAATGCAATTTTCATTTGTTTTTCTTGAGTCGGAATGCAAGAACCTTGAATCATAGATGCAAATTATGATGGTTTTTTTATTTCACATTATTTTATTTATGAAATCCAACCCACCTTTGTATGTACATCTTAACTGGATCACTATCTAATCAGTAAAAGAGACCACTTTTTGTGATCACAGTACCTCATATATTGTTGGACAGAGCTCACATTTTGCAGCTGACATGCCATATTATGTTTAAGTAATGTGCATTACTAAGATTTTGACATTTGTGAACAGGCAGTTGATCAGTTGAGTAACCATTTTTCTTCTTGTTCACCAAAAGGTCTTGAAATGTCTTGAATTCAGGCCCAGATATTATGGTGATACACTATTTATTTATTTATTGATGTTTAAGGTCATATATTTATGCACAATGGCTAATCATGACCGTGACAGTTTTACGGGTGGTGGAAGCCTGAGTACCCAGAGAGAACCACCAAGCAACGACGAGCGGCTGCCAGCATCGTAACTCCGCACTGCAGCACAGGCAGGGTTAGATTGGTTGAAGACATGTGTACCATCGACATGCAGGACACCTTAGTACACTGCGTCATCGTGCCCCCACGCTAGCAATGGAGATGAAGTGTCTTGCCCAAGGACACAACGCAGTTGTCGCAGGTGGGATTCAAACCGAGGACCTCTCGGCTTGCAGCCTGCACCTCTGCCTACTGAGCCACCACGCTCCCTGTGATACACTATTAAATAGCTTAGCAGATGACACAAAAAAAAAATTTCTTTTCCATTGAAACTCGTAAAATCAGTAATGGATCAGGCTAAAGCATCTCCTTGGATAATGGAGTACTCAATATTTTTTTGATAACAACTAATGTATGACAAACATTGTCACATTTTGGTTGAATGTCCTCCTGTGCATTTTGATTCTTTCACATTCCTTGTTCTCAAGAGTAACTAGATTTTAACCATCTGTGTCACCACAATTCTATGCTGTTCTGTTTTTCATTTCATTTCACTTCACTTAATTTCTTTTCATTTTTAGCTCAACTTGACAAAGTTAAGCTGAGCCATCACTTCTCGTCCGTCAGCGTACGTTAGTATGTTAGTACGTACGTCCACAATTTCCTTTGGCACACCTCACAGGTCGCATTTATGATCAGATCGCTTTGAAACTTGGTGTGCTTGTTTGGGGTGACCTCTAGATGGGTGCAATTGATTTTCTTCAATTTCCGTCAAAAAATGTTGCCGCAGCCAACGTTCTTAGAACTTAGTTTAGTCAAACCTCAATATTTCCCTTTGGCACACCCTGCAGGGCACATTTATGATTGTATCGCTTTGAAACTTGGTATGCTTGTTTGGGGTGACCTCTAGATGGGAGCTATCAATTTTCTTCAATTTCCGTCAAAAAATGTTGCCGCAGCCAACGTTCTTAGAACTTAGTTTAGTCAAACCTCAATATTTCCCTTTGGCACACCCTACAGGGCACATTTATGATTGGATCGCTTTGAAACTTTGTATGCTTGTGGTATGCATGTTTGGGGTGACCACTAGATGGGAGCTATCGATTTTCTTCAATTTCCGTCAACTTAGTTTAGTCATACCTCAATATTTCCCTTTGGTACACCCTATAGGACACATTTATGATTGGATTGCTTTGAAACATGGCGTGCTTGTTTGGGGTGACCTCTAGATGGGAGCTATCGATTTTCTTCCAATTCCGTCAAAAAATGTTGCTGCGGCCAACGTTCTTAGAACTTAGTTTAGTCAAACCTCAGTATTTCCCTTTGGCACACCCTACAGGGCACATTTATTATCGGATCGCTTTGAAACATGGCATGCTTGTTTGGGGTGACCTCTGGATGGGAGCTATCAGTTTTGTTCCATTTCCATCAAAAAATGTTGCCACAGCCAACATTCTTAGAACTTAGTTTAGTCAGACCTCAATATTTCCCTTTGGCACACCCTACAGGGCACATTTATGATTGGATTGCTTTGAGACTTTGTATGCTTGTTTGGGGTGACCTCTAGATGGGAGCAATCGATTTTCTTCAATTTCCGTTGAAAAATGTTGCCACGGCCAACGTTCTTAGCACTTAGTTTAGTCAGACCTCAATATTTCCCTTTGTCATACCCTACAGGGCATATTTATGATCAGATTGCTTTGAAACCTGGCATGCCTGTTTGGGGTGAACTTTAGATGGGAGCTGTCGATTTTCTTCCTTTTCCGCCCATCAAAAAATGTTGCCGCTGGTAACGATCTTTGAACTTAATTCAAACAGGTATCAATATATTCTTTTGGCACACCCTACAGGGCACATTTATGATCAGATCGTTTTGAAACTTTGTATGCTTGTTTGGGGTTTCGTCTAGATGGGAGCTATTGATTTTTTGCGATTTCCATCAAAAAATGTTGCCACTGGCAATGACCTTCGATGAACTTGGTAAAAACTTAGTGTAGTTAAGCATCAATATTTCTCTTAGACACACCCTGCAGGGCGCATTTATGATTGGATCTCTTGCAGACTTGGTATGCTTGTGTGGGGTGACATCTATATGGGAGCTGTCGATTTTCTTCCATTTCTGTCAAAAAATGTTGCCGCTGACCTTTGATCCTAGTTTAGTCAGGCCTCAATATTTCCCTTTAACACACCCTTCAGGGCACATTTATGATTGGATCACTTAGAAACTTGGTATGTGTGTTCGGGGTGACCTCTAGATGTGAGCTATTGCTTTTTTTATTTCCATAAAAAATTATTGTCATTATCACCAGCCTTTGAACTTACTTCATTTGTGCATCAACTTATCCCTTTTGAACTCTCAGCAGAGTATATTTATGAATTTCCATAAAAAAAACCCCAAAAACCATAGCCACAAGCAATGACCCTCTACTTAGTGCATTTGTGCATTAACATCTTCCTTTGGCATGCCTCAGAGGGCACATTCATTATCGGGTTGTTTTGAAACTTTGTATGCTTATGCAGGGTGACAAAGATAGGAGCTATTGATTTTCTTTTCATTTCCATCAAAAACTGTTGCTGTTAGCAACAATCTTTGAATTTATTGCATTTGTGCATCAACATTCTTTGACATGGCCTACAGGCCACATTTATCATAGGATTGTTTTTTAACTTGGTGTGCTCATTAGGCAAGACCTTTAGATAAGAGCTATTGATTAGCATTCATTTCTGTGAAAAAAGTTGCCATTTACAATAACCTCTGAACATACTGCATCTGTGTATCAACTTTCTTCGTTTAGCCAGTCTTACTGTTTACATTTAAAAATTGCATGGATTACTCTGACGTTGTGTACTCACAATGCTGTTATGTTGAAATTTCATCAAATAACATTGGTACTAATGATCTTCAATTTTGCTGTTTCATTTATAACTTACCAAGTTCAAGTTTGTCAAGTTGAGCTAAAGTGTCATTGACACTTTCATTGATAACTTGCTAGATAAAAAAAGTCTTCTTCACACCACTGCGATCAGCTTGATGGATCCTATCTAATAATCCTATTCGATCTCCTGTGTAAAAATTGAATTTGCCTTGCTTCCAAATTTTATTAATTTTGGTCAGCTCGCTTCTCCATTTTTCAAAATTGGTAAATATGGATTTAGTATCCCATTCTCAGTACCATACAGAGCCCACTGGGATCTCCTACAATTGGGTGTAGGTTAGGTTCAAATGATTGGTTAAGTTTGGTTGAGGTACTGCTGGGGACTCCTCTGGTCATCATATGCCATATGTCTTGAGGTGCCACAGTGTTGCTTATAATTTATCATTGTCCATTATAATTGCACGTTCCTGATAGGTGAAGAGTTAACCCCCTGTACTCTGATGTCAAAACACTGAAATTTTAAGCAGCCAAGTTTTGACAGAGCTCAAACAAGACTACATGGATTAAATTCCTAGTTTCATTATAGGAAAATTTGTGGGTTGAAATTTTCATATTTGTACCTCAGTGTGCAGAGGGTTAAGTTATAATACTTTCCAGGATCAGAGATTTTCTACACCCACTTGAGACTTGTAAACACTCCTAATCAATGAGTGCAATCCATATATCTTATCCTGGGCTTTGTGAAGGCCTGAGTAAACCAGAGAACATGCTGAACTATGCCCTCTCTCATACCATCCAGTCGTGTCCAGTTTATCATTCACATGATAGGTGTATGAAAACCAGAAAATGTGGTGTGGTGGTTAGGGGTGCTCTAGATGTATTCTGAAAAAATGTGCCCAAACGAATATGATCATTAACTCTTAACCTGCTGAGTATTTTGAAAATATTTTTCATCATATCTAGTCATGGTTTCACAGCAGCCGTAACTAGATTTGATGAAAAATTCATCTAAATTTAACTGACAAAATCATTGGTCAGTAAGTTCATTCAATTTACAAGAGAGAAATTTGATTGGATGTGCCTAAAAATCTATTTATTCAGAAACAAGATATTTTTTGTCCTGGTCAGGAATATCCAACCAGCAGTATGCAAGGAGTTGTATAACACTTTGTCTGGTCAACACAATTTCCAAATCTCTCATTTGAAAATTTATTGGAGCTGTCCGTCCGTATTTTTGCTCTTTCATCATATTTCAGCTTCAGGTAATGGATTTGGGTAAAATTTGTTGGAGCCTCATTTTATTATTACCCATATGATTCACACAATTTAATGAACCACTTCCAGGTTCAACAAAATGATTACTGAATGCATCATCAAATTTAGAAACGAAGTAAAATACACAAATTACAAACCAATTACATCTAGTTTTATTGCTTCCTTTCAAACATTGATCCTAAGATGAATGAAGTGCTTTGTTGTTATCTCTACTTGACAATGTCAAGTATGAGCTATTGAGATGGGTTGTGATTCATCTGTACCTTTGTCTGTCCACAATTCCTTTAGCACACCCTACAGGCTGCATCTCTCACCTGATCAGTTGCAAATTTCATGTGTGGCTTAGGTAATGTCCAGATGGGAGCTATCAATTTTTTTTTCGAATTTCTTTGGAAAACATGGCCGCCAGTAGCCATCTTGGATTTGGCATATAAATTGTCAACAATTCCATTACTACCCCTTTACAGGCCACACTTCTCATCCGATCTTTTTCTAATTTAATATGTAGCTTCAGTGTGATGTGTAGATGGGGGTTATCAAATTTTTCTGAATTTTGTTGCAAAACATGACAGCCACTTGCCATATTAGATTGGACATATCAGTTGTCAACAATTCCATTGGCACACCCAATAGGCTACATCGCTCGCCTGGGTTTTTTTTTCTTTTTTTAGCTCACCTGAATTTCAGTCAGGTGAGCTATAGTGATCACTCACCGTCTGTCCGTCATCCGTGAACATCATGTTTGCATCTTCTCCTCCAAAACCGCTGAACCGATTTAAGTGAAATTTGAATTAATTGTTATGAAATCGCATTCTGATTTTGTTCAAATCAAGTTGCCTCACCTCTCGGGGTCACTCTCAAAAAGTGTGCTTAAATCTTTAATAAATCTTCTCATGAACCAGCAGTAGCAGAGACTTGATATTTGGTGTGCAGCTTCCTTTTGAGGTAGAGATGGGCGGTTAACTGAAAATTTGGTTTGGTTTCGGTTTTGTTATCAAAACCGAAACAATTACAGAAAACCGTTGTCGCGGTTTTCAACTTCAGTGTTGGAAAAACTCTAATCAGGTCTTCAATTCTCAGAATAAAGAGATAAACAACCTAAAATTAACCTATTTTCAAACATCAGAGTCGCGATACCCCATTTTCAGAACAGCTGCAGTAATTGATATTGCGTTCGAGCATGGCATTTACCGCGAAAATAGGTGTTTTAAACATCCATCTGTTTATCAAATGCGATTTTCTTTGCTGAACTGGAACTTGTCACTTTTTACACATTTATAATGACAAAATATTTATTTCTACACGTAATTTTGAAAGCATGAACTCCAAAGCCAGCATCAAAATCACAGTTGAAGTTGGATGGAAATTTCGGGTTACAATGACCAACATGTATATGAGCGACTTTTACTCGATAAAAGTTTTATGGTCGGCATAATATTTTAGGGTGTGTCGGGTTACCCTAAACACAGTTATTTGGTGAGGGGGGCTAATTTTGCAACAGATTCGAGGCAAAAATCATTTTTCTCAAACTTGATTTATGCAAATACATTGTGCTCATTAATTCAGAGTACCGGTATAGGCCAGTGACACAGACTGGTGCCAAATACATCCTCTTAAATGCAAATGCAATGTATTATGTTTGTACAATGAAAACCGAAAACAAAAACCCGACTCTTTGAATGAAACCGGAGCCGACAAGAAATTTGAAAACTGCCCATCTCTATTTTGAGGTGTAGGCTCAGAGTGTTAAAGAGAAGTTCTAGGGGCTATATTTGCAATCGTTATGGGTGGGACAAGAATTTTCGCCCCGCTCAAAATTTATATTTTCCAAACCGAGAAGCTGATTTGAACCAAATTTGATATGAGGGCTTATTGAGTCATAAATACTTAATTTATGGAAAAAAAGAATTCCAGCGCCCCATGGGAACTGCAGGAGCTAAAAATAGACAAAATTTTAAATGCTCACATCTCCAAAACTAAACTGCACTGAGAATTCTTATTTGGTGTGAAGTTTCCTTAGGACCAACAGAATGGAATGGTCCCCTCAAAAAATTGGTATCGGCTTCATCACAGGGTACTTTTTCGGAACTTAGAAAAAGTGCGGTGTCATCATTTTTTAACACGGTGGGTAATGGGAAAAACATTTAAGACGACTTCTCCCAAACCACTGCTCCAAAAGCTTTCAAATTTCACATATAACATCTTTGGAAGATTGTTTCACATGTTTATTGAAATCACATCCCTGGGTCCATATTTGGGCTCTCCCAATGTTTAAATTAGTGCAGTATGAGGAATATTCTTTAAAAATCTTCTTCATATCCATCAATCAGAATCTTTCGATATTTGGTATGCAGCATCCTTAGAGGGGTGAGATTCAAGTTTGTTCAAGCCAAGTCCCTGGGTTCATATTTGGGCTCCCTCTGTTTTAAACAGATGAACGTTTAAAACACTGAATTATAACTTAGTTCAATAAGGAGGAATATTCTTCAAAAATCTTCTTCTTCACATCCACTAGTCAGAATCTTTTGATGTTTGGTATACAGTATCCTTAGGGAGGTGAGATATATGTTTGTAGAAGCCAAGTCCCTGGGTTCAAATTTGGGCTTCCTGTAAGAGCCCGAATTGTACCAAAATTTCTATTTTCCAAACTGAGAAGCCGATTTGAACCAAACATCTTTGGAAGATTCATTCACATGTTTGTTGAAATCAAATCCCAGGGTCCATATTTGGGCTCTCGATGGGTGCCCCAAATGTTCAGATTAGTGCAATTATGAGGAGTATTCTTTAAAAATCTTCTTCCAATCCACCACTCAGATTCTTTTGATATTTGGTATGCAGCATCCTTAGGGGAGGGGTGGGGGGGTCCCTGGGTTCATATTAGGGCTCCCTGTGGGAGCCTGAATTATAACTTATTCTTTAAAAATATTTTTCTTCAGATCCAGCAGTCTGAATCTTTTGACTTTAGTTTACAACATCCTTACGGAGGTGAGATTCAAGTTTCTTCAAGCCAAGTCCCTGGGTTCATATTTGGGTTCCCTGTGGGAATTATTACTTAGTTCAATATGAGGAATATTCTTTAAAAATCTTCTTTTTTTTTTAGATCCAGTGGTCAGAATCTTTGGATATTTGGTATAAGCTTTTCTTTGGAGGGGAAGATGCAACTTGTTCAAATCAATTCCCTAGGTTGATATTTAGTTACCATGTCAGGTGAGCCTGGGGCCTCTTGTTTATGTTTATGTGCCCACTTGACAAGTAATCATCAGATTTCATTAACTTATGGCATACTGCTTTATATTAACATTGTCTTGGACAAGTTTGTAAACCATCATGATTTGTTGAAAATCAATATCATTATTGCTCTGTTTTTGTTGGAAATTTTAATGGTTATGTGATAAGTTCAACAAAAACTCTCAGATTTCTATAATATTTAGTTCATTACACTTTTGCTTGTGTCCATAGTTATTAGAAATGTGTGAGGATTTGCTTCCAAATGCAGTGTCTTTTTCTTTTCATAATTTTGTGTTATAAATTTGTCAAATATAAGAGACATGGAGTTACATTTACAGGTGCTATGATGTCAAACACTTTATCACTGTGGATGATTGGAAAATGAAGGTATTTTTTAGCTCACCTTGACAGAGTCAAGCTCAGCTAATCTAATCACTCTCCGTCTGTCGTCCGGCCTCCGTCAACACCATGTTTTGGTCTTCTCCTCCAAAACCACTTTGCCAATTCAAGTGAAAGTTTGTGTGAGTGATGGTCCCGAAGGGGCATTGTATTTTTGTTCAACTCGACATGCCCAGCCCCACAAGGAGGGGTTGGGAAAAATGCTCCAAAATATTTTTAAAATCTTCTTCTCATGAACCAGTGATTGCAATGACTTGACATTTGTTATGGAGCTTCCTTTTGAGGTGTAGAATAAAGTTTGTTCAAACGAAGTTTGTGAAGCAATATTTGGCTTTGTAATGGGAGGGGTAAGATTTTTGGCCCCGCCCCAAATTTTTATTTTCTGAACCAATGATCTGATTTGAACCACATTTGGTATGTGGTACTATTGGGTCATAAGTACTTGACACGTGGAAAAAAAAAATTCCTGCATCTCCATGGGAACCCCAGGAGCTAAAAATAGAAATATTTTTTCAAACACCCATATTTCCCAAACCACACGGAACAGATAGTTGTTATTTGGTATGAAGCATCCTTTGGACCAGTATAATTGAATGGAAAAACAAAATTGCCATTGGTTTTGTTAGGGGTGTTCTGGAGAGGGGCATCGAAAAAATGCTGAGTCGGTATTTTGCAAAAAATTTTTAAAAAATCTTTTCTTCAAAACCGATGGTCAGAATCTTTAGATATTTAGTATACAGCATTCATAGGGGGGTCAGATACAAGTTTGTTAAAATAAAGCTCATTGGTTCATATTTGGGCTCAATTACAGGAGCCCGAATTTTTAACTTAGGGCAATATGGGGAATATTGTTTAAAAATCTTCTGCAGAACCACCAGTCAGAATCGTTAATGTTTGGTATACATCATTGTTAGGGTCAGATTCAAGATTGTTCAAACCAAGTCCCTAGGTTAATATACTATGGAAGCCAAAATTTTACTTAGTTCAATATGGGGGATAATTTTTTAAAAATCTTCTTCAGATCCACCAGTCAGAATGCTTTCATATTTGGTATACAACATCTCTAGTGGGGTCAGATTCAAGTTTGTTCAAATCGGGTCCCTATGTATATATTTGGGCTCGCCTTGGTAGCCCAAATTTTATCTTAGTGCAATATGATGAGATTTTTTTTAGAATCATCTTCTTCAGATCCACCAGTCGGAATGCTTTCAGATTTGGTGTACAACATCTCTAGGGGGTCAGATTCAAGTTTGTTCAATTCAAGTGACTGGGTTAATATTTAGGCTCCATATGGGAACCTGAAATTTAACTTAGTACAATATGAGGGAATTTCTTAAAAAATCTTCTTTAGATTCACCTGTCTTAATTCTTTAATATTTTGTTTACAACATCTCTAGGGGAGTCAGATTCAAGTTTGTTCAGATTGGTTCCCAGGGTTAATATTTGGGCTCCCTATGTGGAATTTTAACCTAGTGCAAAATGAGGAAATTTTTTTTTAAATCTTTTTAAGATCCACTGGTCAGAATGCTATTATATTTGGTATACAACATCTCAAGGGGTGGAGGGGAGGGGAGGATCAGATTCAAGTTTGTTCAAATTGGTTCCCTGGGTTAATATTTGGGTTTCCCCCTGTGGTAGCCCAAATTTTAACTTAGTGCAGTATGAAGAAATTTCTTTAAAATTTTTCTTCTTCAGATCCAACAGTCAGAATGCTTTCATATTTGGTATACAACATCTCTAGGGAGGTCAGATTCAAATTTGTTCAAATCGAGAGTCTGGGTTAATATTTGGGCTCCCCATGGGAGCTGGAATTGGCCATGTAGCTGAAGAATTAGAAATTTTTTATTCGGTACCCTGTAGAGGTGTGTAACTAAGATTAATCCACATAGGTTGTATCAAGGTTCTTAATAGGGGAGCTCCACATTTTACATTATGATCAACTGAAGAAAAGGCATGATACTCGGACTATTTTTGACACTCCTGAGCGGCTCAAGGATTTACAATGTATCCTATGGAGATGGATTGCTTAATGTAGACACTAGGTTAATGTAGACGCATTCTTAGACTCTGTTTATATCGTGTTCCGTTCAAGGTGAGCGCTTCATGGTTCTCTTGTTTTGTGTGTACTTTTGATATAAATACTGTTTGTAACCCACATAGAGTATATTTACGGATGACTTGGGATCGCATTTTATATATTTTAACACTAGGTAATAGAGGAAAGACAAAGACAAAAAGTTTCTTTTGATGAACCACTGATTGAAATTCTTTCATATTTGACATACAACATTCTTCATTTGGTTGAGTTATACATTCAAGACTCTTATTAAAGCTTACAGGTGTTGTGTGACACCATATTTTACCCCTATGAGTAATATTTATAATATTAAAAAAATGAATAACCCCCTGTCGAAATGTTCTTGTATAAAATTTGTTCTCGAAACGACTAGTCATAATACTTTTATGTACATGAATGATTGGTCATAATACTTTAGCTTGAGGATATCATTTCAATGAGGGGGGTCACATCTAGTTTTGTTAAAATTTTGTAAAAAAAAAAAAAAATTTTCAACTGCTCAATTTGTAAATTATGAGGGCAGTTGTGGCAGGTTCGTAAGGTAAAGGGTTAATTTGATTTAGACACCTAACGGGTTACTTTCAAGTGGTTGATTACTGGAAGCCCACATTTGATATCCATTTTTGAAATGCAGGTAATGCAACTTAACGGTTTTATAATCTGTGGATGTGCTTCAGAGTATAGTTGGAGCGAAATGATTTTATTTTGTCAGTGTGCTTTTCCTTGTTACAATTTATAGGGAGTGCCTGTAGACACTATCAGAAAATGGGAACAAATTTTGACAACCAAAAATTATTTAACACTTGAACAGTTTTAATAATCACTTTTAAAGTGGTATCAATATAATTTTAAAAGTAGTATCAAAGATTGGGCATGATACAAAAAAGACTTTACAATCCAGATGAATGGGAAACTAAATTTAATGAGTTTAGCACCCCTGGGAAGTGAATCAGTGCTTGTTTACTGTCGTAAACAAGCTCTCTTACTGGTAAAATAGGACCCAGTCACCAATGCTTCAGGTGGAAGTCCTCTAAAATGGGCAACATGGGTATAAACCATTAACTAACCTTGACTTTATCTCCATGTTGCAGTCATGATCAGCCATTGTGCAAAAAATTATGACCTGAACTCTTAACCTGCTGAGTATTTTCAAGATATCTTTTTATCAAATTTAGTCATGGCTGCTGTTAAGCAGCCATGACTAGATTTGATAAAAAAACAGTTCATTTAGATTTTACTCAGAAATTATTGGTGTAAAAACCCATGCTATTTACAGGATGAAAATTTGATTAAATGTGCCCAAATTGTACTTATTTCAGTGGCAAGGGCTATCCTGTCCTGGCAGGAATAACTGCAGGCAGCATGCAAGGAGTTAAACACCAATCAATAAATAATGATGTTAGCTCATTCATGAACATGACCGTGACCATGGTATAGAAATAAAAACAATTTTTGTTTCTGTGAACATATGGGAATTTTAAATAATTTCCCATCATGTATTATATTTGGAATACATTTGTAAAGCTGATTGAATGTATAATTACAACCAGATCAGTTGTTTACAAGAATGTTTTCCAAAGTGATCGAATGTTCAGAAAATAAAATATGATGGGTCACCAGCCTGATAAGCCCACATAGTTCTAATAATCTTTCAACATATTGCATTATCAAGTTTTTAAAATCTTGGAAACGATTGAGAAAAAAATTATTTGATTTTGGAAGATATTTCACTGAGTTATGTCATCAATGGTAATTCTCAACATATCACAGTTGAACATGTATAAACTATTCAGTGATAAGTTATACAAAGTGCAGGCAATAGAACTGCCATAAAGATCTGATATTCTTCATTCAAAGTTTCTGACAGGTCATCAGGAAGTAGTATATGCATAAGTTTCTTATTTTCCTTACATTTATTACTCCCCGTAAGGGGACTATAGGATTGCATTCCATCCGTCCGTCTGTCTGTCTGTTTTTTATGTTACCACCTCTCCCTGCAACGTGCTTTAAGCTACACCTTTCATATTTGGTACATGGATAAATGGTTCTGAGTGGATGATGCACGCTCAAAATTTTTTTTTTCCAAGATGACGGAATGGCGGCCATTTTTGTTGTGTTTTTTAAGCTTTTTTTTTTCTCTATTTTCATGTTACCACCCCTCCCACCAACATGGTTCAAGGTACACATTTCATAATTGGTACATTGATAAATGGTTCTGAGGGGATGATGCTCGCTCAAAATTTTTGTTTCAAAATCCAAGATGGTGGCATGGCGGCCATTTTGTGTTGTGTTTTTTAAGCTTTTTTTCTCTATTTTCATGTAACCACCCCTCCCACCAACATGGTTCAAGGTACGCTTTGCATATTTTGCACATGGATAGAGGATTGGGAGGGGATGATGCGCGTTCAATATTTTTTCTTCAAAATCCAAAATGGCGGCATGGCGGCCATTTTTGTTGTGTTTTTTAAGCTTTTTTCTCTATTTTATGTTACCACCCCTCACTCCAACATGGTTCAAGCTACACTTTTTATATCTGGCACATGGATAGAGGGTTATAATGGGATGTTGCACGTTCAATATCATAACTGCAGAGTTATAGCCATTTGAAACACACAATTTTTCTAAACAAATTCGTTTCCGTTAATTTAAAGCTGAACGCCTTGACACCAAATTTTTCAGATGTTGTTTTTAGCAATGAAATACAGGTCAAGTTCGATATTGGTGTTTCTCAGTCCATCCACTGCAGAGTTATGACCCTTTGAAAACACAATCTTTCTAAAAAAAAATTGGTTTCCGTTCATTTAAAGCCGAACACCTTGACGGATTGACACCAAATTTTTCAGATGTTGTTTTTATATGCCCGGTTGAAAAACGGGACGTATTATGTGAATGGTCTCTCCACCCGTCTGTCTGTCCGTCCATGGACATATTTCGTTTCCGGACGATAACTTTAGTTGTAATGGGTTGAGCCGAATTAAATTTGACATGTGGATTTAGTATGACAAAATACAGGATGGGTTCGATTTCCGTTTCTAGCGGCCCATTTGCAGTAGAGTTATGGCCCTTTATTTATGGGAATTTAGCCCAACTTCTCGTTTCTGGACGATAACTTTAGTTTGCCTTGACTGATTTTTTTCAAATTTTCAGATTTTGTTTTTGACCACAAAGCACAGCTCAAGTTCACCTTTGGCCATAATCGCATGTACCGTTCCATAGTTATTCCCCTTGAATGATTGCAAATTTGTGAATTATGTGGTTTCCGGATGATAACTTTAGTTTGCCTTGACTAATTTGTTTCAAATTCTCAGATTTTGTTTACGACCACAAAGCACACCTCAAGTTCACTTCCGGCCAAAATTGCATGTACCTTTCCAGAGTTATTCCTCTTGAATTTGTGCATTTTGTGTTTTCCGGATTATAACTTTAGTATGGCCTGACTGATTTTTCATACGCCTGTTGAAGAACCGTTGAATTATGGAATCAGTCTGTCTGTCTGTCCATTTGTCCATCCATTTGTCCATCGGTCGGTCTGTCCGTTCGTCAACATTTGGTTTCCAGATGATAACTTTAGTATTTTTTTCTCGATTGACTCCTAAACTTGGTATGTGGTTTAATCAAAACAAAAGACAGGTCAAGTTCGAATATGGGGTCAGTTCGAACTTCGAAGTTCCCCTGAATTATGGCCCTTGTTGGACACAGAATGCATCAAATATTTGGTTTCCGGATGATAACTTTTAATATTTGTTTTCCGATTGGTTCCAAACTTGGTATGTTGTTTAATCACAACAAAATACAGGTCAAGTTCAAATATGGGGTTGGTCCGAACAATTTTCACCCTCACCCCCATCCTTACCCCAACTCTTCAAAAATACAAAATGGGCGTATAATGTCCCGCACAGGCGGTGCTCTCATTTGTTTTGTCATTACATTGTTTCTAATTTATTTATTCTTCATTGGTCTAGCACTGCAGTGGGGGTATAACTGCCTTCAGCAATAGCTCCAGTTGCAGTCTACATTCTGAGGCTTTGCTGTTGTTTCTAGACAAGTCTTGGCTGCCTATGTAGGCAGCAAAGACTTGTCTGTGAACAACTGGCAAGGTACTTGGAATGTAACTTGCAAATTTATCTAAAGTGCATCTTGGGGCACCTGCTTTGTTGAAGTAAAAAGTGATCAAAAGAAGAATAAGGCTCTTGAGGGTTAAAAGACCACTGAATAAGGTAAATACGATTATTATGGATACAAAAGCATTCAGAGAATTATGAACACATCATGTGTGATTTGCAAACTGTTCGACATGATTTGACTCCAGGCCTCTGTAGCACACTGTAGAATCTCTGGATGCAAGAACATTGAATTTCACATGCTATTTTTGCTTGTTTTTCTTGATTCAATCTTGATTTCACAATATTTTGATTTGGAAATCTCTGCTCACTGATGTGAATGTATCATGACCGGATTGCAATCAGCTTGAAAAAAAAATACCCTTAATTAGGATCACAGTACTGTACCCTATTTTCACTTTTTTTTAACCTTACATTCCCAATTCCAAGTCAAAAGTACAAAACCAGATATAGTACAGTCAAAGAGGGCATTCATTTCTTGAGCTCTCATGTCACCAGTCTAATTTTGTTAGGAATTTGATGCTGTTACGGGCAGGGTTTTTTTTTATACCCATTTTCTGCAGAGTTTGTGTGCAGACTACAGTTGATGAAATAAGATGTCCTTTTACACACAAAGATATACAGATATTCTTCCATGCTCCAGTTACCAATATTCTGTCAGTAATTATGTAATTCACCCAGCGAACATCAAGGGTACAATTCGTGGGACTATGCAGTGCAATCATAAAACTACAGCTGTGACGAGACTTCATTCATAATTATTTAATAGTCTGATAGTTTTTGATGGAAGTCATTAAAGATTTTGTCAAATCAAGTCTCGATTGAGAAGCATTCCTTGAATTGATTCAAAGAACTTAATGTTAATATTTTTTAGATTCATTTGGATGTAATACTTAAGTTAGTCAGAAATGCGAACCATAGGTCCCTTTTCTTACTACCAATTGAAACATTTCAGACGATTGAATCTAAACATAGGTGATGGATTATTTAAAAACTTGACTGGCTCTAGGCCATAACATGTCAAATTCCGGATTTGACTTGTAGCTTGAGAGCTTGGGTTTTTCAAAGAATGAGGTTACCCAGAATAACCATGAATAAAAATCAGGATAGGACTTTGGTTGTGTTTACCCAACAAACTATTTTGTATAGCATCATTACTTGATATTAATTGGTTTTGCAACTCGCATTGATTGGCCTCGTTGAATCAAATTAGAATGCTTATTATTTTTCAGGCGATGTCAGTTTTTCATTAATTTTCTTTTACTTGTTTTGTTCATCTGTTGTTATGAATGCTTGTTGTTCTGTTTCTGATCCCCTGGATTGTTAAAAATTTCTTTCCTCCATCATTTTGCAGGTGCTGTTTCTTCCGTCGCCGCAAGAAAAAGAAGACACATCGCCGAAATTAACTGTTGATATTTTGATTCATACAAGTCTTTTAGACATGTTTACTGCAAAGCTCTGTTTTTCTGTTTCTGAACATGCATCCGATACACTTTTCACATGATTTTCAGTTTGCATGCTTTACATATAGTTGAAGTTGGATTGTACTGTTGTTTCAATACCTGACCACCATGTTTGAACACTTGTCAATTTCATGATAGTTAATGATGCCTCCCACATTTGCCATGTTTTCGTAATTTCTAATGCAGGTGCTGTGGTTGCTTTCATCACAGAAAGAAGCGAAAACGGAAAGACAAACGTCAGAAATGACAAATACCATTCGATCAGGAACAAGACACAGTGCTTCTCAAAACTGCAGGCGCACCATTTGATGAAGAAGTAGAAAATAAATTTGGACAGTCATTTAATTTAGGTTATCAAGAACTCTAGAGGTTTATAAAAACATCACAAGACATATCTACACTTAGTGGGTGGTTTACATACAAGTATCAACAGTTTTCACCAAGTTCCTGTATTTCTTGGAAGACAAATTGCTGAATTTAATTTTTCCCAAGTTTGCATGAATGAAGTCAGCAACTGATATTTACATTTATTTCATAATGCACAACATAGTTCTTTCCTGAAGGGTATGATAGTGTGGACTTGATCCCCAACTATATAACTATGTGCTAGTAAAAGCTTTGAGTATAGCAGATTTTTGCTATACCAAAATTCAGTCTAGTTGAAAATGACTCACGAAACCCTATCATGTGACATATAGGATGGAACTGATCTCTTTTTGTGTTGTGCTGCACATTTTTAACATAAAAAATGTTTGTGTAAAATCATTAGTGCCATAACTTTTGTATACTTGTGTTGAGAACGTCATAGAGTACTTGGTAAAATAAATCACTTGTCAATCTTTTACAGGGATGAGAAATTTCAGCAAATGTGCCGATTTCAGCTAATTGATGTTGGAAATGCTGAAATTTTATTTTCTATAAATTTAAATGAGAATGGTCCCTGACCATTTTCATGTAAATTCATAGAAATGAAATATCTCAAAAAACAATTTTCTCTACTTCTCCTTTTGTTGAAGAAAAAATATTTTTGCTCCAAAATATGAGAATTTCAGCTAATTTCAGTAAAGTTAGTTACAAATAATTCTCATTCGTGTTTTTACCTAACCAATTAACCAAGTCCAGCCAGAAAAGTGACAGAAATCTTTGATTAGCTGTTCTTCATTTTTTTTTTTCTCTTTTTAATACCATAACCTGTTACCTCTTACTGGTACAATCCTACTAAACTTGTTCAGTTAAGGAAAATAAGCTATTGTTCGAAGTACTGAGTTATTTAGGAACAAAATTTGTTTCTTGTCAACAACATTAAGGATGAATGGTAAGAAAATTTCCATCATGTTCTCTTTTAGTTGACAACAGATAATACTAGATTTTGATATCACTTGTGTGAAAGCTTCTAAACGAAGTTTTCAAGAAAAACTAATAGAATCTGGTGTTGTTAAAGTGGCAAATATAGGATGGATATTTCTTGAAAGTCTACAGTAACTATTTTTGGCAGCTACACTTTTCACTTAATATTCACATATATCAAGTGAAAAATATTAAAGATTTTGAATATTTTATTTAACAATGTTTGATATGGTTAAGCTGTGAAGAAGATATGGTTTCTTGTAAACTTGTTCTCATTTTTATAGGATCAAAGTTTGTCTGAAATGACAACCGAAATACAGTTTGTAGAGAATGAATTATCACCAAAGCACCCATAGAGTGGAGTTTCACTCTTGATAATAATGTAAACTTTAGAAAAAACATAAGCACAAACAAATTTAGCCATTGTATTGAGGGTATTGATGGTTTCAATTCAGATTTCCATTTTTTGAAACATTGCTTGCTCTTTTTAGGCCTTTTCTACACTATTAGAGAGTTTCGGTAAGAGTGAAATACAACTGTACTTCTCTGCAGGTGTTAAACTTGGGAGTTCACTTTCCATGAACTGCATAAATGGTTTTCTTCTCAGGGCTTTTAGCCTCTTGTGAAAATAGGGATAAAGGACAATGGTTGGGTGTCTTGAGCAGCATCACCGGGTCCACATAGCAAAGGTCAAGGTCACACAATTAGGAAAAATTCAAATTTTACAAAAATTATGTTTGCCGACTGAAAAATTGTGTCTTAGTCTTGGTGATTTTCATGAAACTTCATGCAAGGGTAACGACAAAGGGAAGATGTGTTTTATTGAACCACCAAGTTTGAAGGACAAAGGTAATGGTCACGTGATTATGAAAACACAAATATTAGAAACTATTTGTCTTAGCCATCACTTTTGAGGTTTAGGGGCATTACTGGTTGAGTTCTTCACTGTAGGAATCCCAGGAAGTGGAGCTGTGCTTGCTCACTGCAGTAAACAAGATCTGCTTTACTAGTGAAATAGGATCTGGAACCAATGTCCTCTAAAGTGATCAGCAAAGGTATAAACAATTGGCTAAACTTGATGCCAAAAGTTACCTTAAACACCAATAAATATATTAGTAGTCAGGTGGTCACGGTTTGTCTTGTTTTCCTCTTGGACATGTACGAATACGGTGTTGGGTAGAAGGTTGAATTATTTGTCATGGAAGAATATTTCAAGTTACGTTTTGTTATGTTTGAAAATAAAATATGTTTTGTTATTTATGTTCGAAAATTTTAAGGAGATTGTTTTCAAAAGAAGCTGGACAGTCAAATCTTAAATTTTCACGTGTATTAATAAAGCTCTTTCCCGATCTTTTGTCAAACAAGAATTAGTGAGATAAATTGCGAATTTCTTCTAAAAATATAGAAAATTAATAAAATTCTAATTGATGGAATCTTCCGCTTTTATTATTTTTGGCTGTCAAATTAATTAACAGGATTTTTCCTCCATAAGATCCAGAAGAAACCAATCTCATGGGTCAGTCATGATAAGCCATTGTGCAGAAATATGTGACCTTAAACACCAATAAATAAATAAATCTCATGTGCACAGGTGTTCTAAAGTTGGAAACACAAAACAATTATTGAACTTGATGTTGTATCTTTGTTATAATAACCCGAGTCCCAGATGCTTTACATAACATTAAATTCTCCCCTGTGGGTGCCCCTGGAAATGAAGATGTGTTGTAAACAAGGTCTGTTGTACTCGTAAACAAGGACCTAGTCAACACTGCTTGTGGTGGAAATCCTCTAAAATGGGCAACAACTTACTAAACTCGACCTTATCTCCATGTTGCAGTCATGATTACCCAATATGCTGAAATATGACTCTAAAGAACAATAAATAAATAACATTAAATTCTAATGAATATTCTAAGAAATTTAAGTCATCTTTGACCAACCATTTTTCAGTGATCTCTAGCATGAGAGCCCAGAAAACCTTTTTATCTGGCAACCTCCCTAATGTCTTAAAATGATACCTATGAAAGCAAGAAAAAGTGGTCAAGCAACTTTAATTACAACACATTTATTGACTTATAACCCACTCTGTGGGAATACTGGAATGTGGAGCTGTGCTTGTTTACTGTGGTAAACTAGTTCTTTTTTTCTTGAAAATTGTAAAATAGGATCCAGAACCAATGCCTGATGTTGAAGTCCTCTAAAGTGGGCAGCATATGTGTAAATGATTGGCTAAACTTGACTTCATACGTTGTGGTCATGATGTGGCTAAAGATGCTGAAAAAGATGGTAAATACCAATAAATAAATAAATATTTAGCGTTGGGGAGGTGGTGGTTAAATAGAGTGACAAGAAACTGTAACTTGCATTTGGTGAGGATTGGGTAAACTTGGCTTCATACTTATGTTGCAGACATGATATAGCCAAAGATGCTGAATGTGCCCATAAACACCAATAAATAAATAACCTTTTCAAATTGGTTTACACTAATTTATACCATGCTCATCAATGTTACTACCTGTGAAAAGCCTGTACGATAAATTTTAGCTTTTAGCCCCACCACCGGTGTAAAGCTTCTACTGAGGTTAAAAAAATTACACCTATAGTCGGAAGTTAATCCAAATTGACATTTGACTTGACACAATTGGCCAACTTCAGTACACTGACACTTCGCGATGTTTCATTCAAACATATGACGTTTAGCAGTACTGTCTACTGCGTGCAATAAATTAAGTTAATATACCTACAATTAAATATTCAAAACAAATTTAAGAATTGTTAATAATAATTTGACTGAAAAAGCAAGGTAAATTCAGTCAACTTTGACGATGTGTCTAGCTGTCAATCAAGCATTCACATGCAGCCGGTAGTACTGGGGCATGATATTGTTTTGGTGAAATTTTTTGAAAAATATATTTTTTTCAACTGCTCGGTTCTATTTTGTTTCTGAATCTAGTTAGCTTAACTTGACAAAGTCAAGATAAGCTATTGCCATCACACGTGCGGACATCTGTTAGTCTGCGAGTCTGTTCACATTTAGCTTTAGCACGGGCTACACCCCGCAGTTCTTGTCGGATTGTCACGAAATTTCATATGCAGGTTTGGGGTCATGTCTAGATGAGAACGTCCCCTTTTGGTCGTGATCGGTCAACCAATATGGCTGCCCGTGCCCAAAAACCATTGGCACAGTCTACAGGTCGTATTTATGAAGGGATTTCATTGTAACTTGGTAGGATGCCTCTGTGTAATACCTAGATGAGAACGTCCCCTTTTGAGCATGATCTGTCAACCGTAATGGCTGCCCAAGCCCGAAACCCAAAAACTTTTAGCACAGTCTGCAGGTCATGTTTAATATGGAGGGATTTCCTGGTAACTGGGTAGGATGACTCCTTATGATGTCTAGATGAGAATTTCCCCATTTGGGCTTGATCTGCCAACTGTGACTGCCCGAGCCCAAAACCTGAAAACCTTTAGCACAGTCTACAGGTCATATTTATTGAGGAATTTCATTGTAACCTGGTGGGTTGACTTCATATAATGTCTAGATGAGAAAGTCTCCTTTTGGACATGATTGGGCAACTGTGACAGCGACAGGGGCCCAAAGCCCGAAAACCTTTAGCACAGTCTACAGGTCACATTTATGAAGGGATTTCATTGTAACTTGGTAGGATGACTCCAAATAATGTCTAGATGAGAATGTCCCATTTTGATCGCGATCATTCATTCTTGATGGCTGCCCGAGCCCAAAAACCTTTAGCATAGGCAAAAGGTCATATTTATGGAAGGATTTCATTGTAACCTGTTAGGTTGACTCCATATAATGCCTAGATGATGACATCCCCTTTTGGTCGTGATTGGTCCACTGTGATGGCTACAGGTACCCAAAGCCCGAAAACCTTGAGCACAGTCTACAGGTCATATTTATGAAGGGATTTCATTGTAACTTCGTAGGATCACTCCAGATGATGCCCAGATGAGATTGTCACCTTTGATTGCGATCATTCAACCATGCTGGCTGCCCGAGCCCAAAGCCCAAAAACCTTTTAGCACAGTCTACAGGCCATATTTATGAAGGGATTTCATTGTAGCTTGGTAGGATGACTCCAAATAATGTCCAGATGAGAACGTCCCCTTTTGGTCGCGATCATTCAGCCTTTATGGCTGCCCGAGCCCAAAGACCTTTAGCATAGCCTGTAGGTTGTATTTATGGAAGGATTTCAGTGCAACTTGTTAGGTTGACTCCATATAATGCCTAGATGATGACGTCCCCTTTTGGTCATGATTGGTCAACTGTGATGGCTACAGGTGCCCGAAAATCTTGAGCACAGTCTACAGGTCATATTTATGAAGGGATTTCATTGTAACTTCGTAGGATCACTCCAGATGATGCCAAGATGAGAATGTCCCCTTTTGGTTGCAATCATTCAACCATTATGGCTGCCTGAAGCCTGAATACTTTTAGCACAGTCTACAGGTCATATTTATGAAGGGATTTCATTGCAGCTTGGTAGGTTTGACTTCATATAATGTCAAGATGAGAACGTCCCCTTTTGGACACGATTGGGTAACTGTGACAGCTACAGGGGCCCGAAGCCCGAAAACCTTTAGCACAGTCTACAGGTCATAATTATGAAGGGATTTCATTGTAGCTTGGTAGAATGACTCCAAATAATGTCTAGATGAGAACTTCCCCCTTTTGGTCATGATCATTCAGCATTGATGGCTGCCTGAGCCCAAAAACCTTTAGCATAGTCTATAGGTCGTATTTATGGAAGGATTTCATTGTAACTTGTTAGGTTGACTCCATATAATGCCTAGATGATGACATCCCCTATTGGTCGAGGTTGGTCAACTGTGATGGCTACAGGTGCCCGAAGCCCCAAAATCTTGAGCACAGTCCACAGGTCATATTTATGAAGGGATTTCATTGTAACTTCGTAGGAACACTCCAGATGATGTCCAGATGAGAATGTCCCCATTTGGTTGCGATCATTCAACCATGATGGCTGCCCGAGCCCAAGCCTGAAAACCTTTAGCACAGTCTTCAGGTCATATTTATGAAGGGATTTCATTGTAACTTGGTAGGTTGACTTCATATAATGTCTAGATGAGAACATCCCCTTTTGGACACCATTAGGCAACTGTGACGGCTACAGGGGCCTGAAGCCCGAAAACCTTTAGCACAGTCTGCAGGTGATATTTATGAAGGGATTTCATTGTACCTTGGTAGGATGACTCTAAATAATGTCTAGATGAGAACATCCCTTTTTGGTCGCGATCATTCAGCCTTGATGGCTGCCCGAGCCCAAAACCTTTAGCATAGTCTATAGGTCATATTTATGGAAGGATTTCTTTGTAACCTGTAAGTTTGACTCCATATAATGCCTAGATGATGCCATCCCCTTTGGTCGTGATTGGTCAACTGTGACGGCTTCAGCGGCCGAAGCCCAAAAACCTTGAGCACAGTCTACAGGTCATATTTATGAAGGGATTTCATTGTAACTTCGTAGGATCACTCCAGATGATGCCCTGATGAGAATGCTCCCTTTTGGTTGCGATCATTCAACCATGATGGCTGCCTGAGCCCAAAGCCCCAAAACCTTGAGCACAGTCTACAGGTCATATTTATGAAGGGATTTCATTTTAACTTGGTAGGTTGACTTCATATAATGTCTAGATGAGAACTTCCCCTTTGGACGCAATTGGAAAACTGACGGCTACAGGGGCCCGAAGCCCGAAAACCTTTAGCACAGTCTACAGGCCATATTTATGAAGGGATTTCAATGTAACTTGATAGGATGACTCGTTTTGGAATAATTTCACTGTAACTTGGTAACTTTCGTTGATATATGTTAACTGTGAGGGCCACATACATTAACTGTGAGGTCATATTAACCCACCCCTCAGCTCTTTAGTACAGTGTACACCTCATATTATTTTGATCAAAAACATAGCATACAGGGAACAGAAATGAACATATTTCCAATTATCACAATTCTTGTCTCATTTCATAATCCTTTCATAAACATTGAACATTATCCTTTTCATCAAACACAACACGCAAGTTAAGCTGCAGTGTCATTGACACTTTCATTTTATAAGTCGTAATTGGCAGTTCAAATAAAAGGTCATGGAAAAACATACTTTGAAATTGAAGCTCTCACTTGAAATTCAGCATTTTGTCATTTGGAAACAGTAAATAGGTTACTAAGAGTGAATAATGTAATTATATTCCATTGCACACCTTTGTACTTTTGATAATCCACAGTAGAAGTTTTCTTCCTGTATAAATGGCAGTACTTTTTTGTTTGTTTGTCCTTAAGTATATTTGTTACTCAAAAAAATATTGGAAACATTAAAAACTCATAGTCTGAAGTATGAACTGTTTATATGTAGTCAATACACACCATGATTTCATTTGGGTAGATGAGAGTTGATCATCAAGCAGGGTTCATACAGGTACTTGAAGTACTCAAAAGTGCTCAACCCTACACCTAACATTACTGGAAGACAAGACAAATTTTATTTTTTGTTTCCAAAGCATAGCTTATGAACCCCTCATTGGGATGAGCTGAACCTATGTTTTCGAAGCAAAAGGTTGAAAAAAACAAAATTTTGCTGGAGATTTTTGTGATAAATGCTAGGAAAAGTGGATTCATATCTTCATAAAGGGTTAAATTTTTCCATGTTGTGTTTGAAGACTTTGAAATTTTGGGAAAAGACTTGCTTTTTGACATATGGGTCTTGCATCTTTTCCAATTCCTTGAATGGCCTGGAATTTAGGATTTCCTCACCAAGTACTGTGGAGTCCACTTAATTGATATCTCTTAATTGAATAACTCTGTTAAGGGAATTCCAAACCCCATACCATTTACCATATCTTCAGTATAATTTGACCTATTAATTGCATATAGGTTATAGATTTACTCCTGATAATTGAATAAAAAATCTTGTGCTTTGTGAAGAAATTACCCTGACAATCACTGAATTTCCCTTATTTATAGACTTATTTGGCCCTAGTACATCCAGTACAGGCATTTAATGTATTATATCTTGTATGGCATGAGCTCTGTCAAACAAGATACTATAGAATAAAAGCTCAGTTTATCTCTAAAAACAGCACAGTGACGATATCTCTGCCTATTGAATAATTGATTAAAATCCCTGTGGGAACCCCAGGAAGTGAAGTAGTACTGGTTTACTGTGGTAAACAAGCTCTGCTTTACTGGTATAATAGGGCCCAGCCACCAATACTTGGGGTGGAAGTCCTCTAAAATGGGCAACATGGGTATAAACGTCTGACTAAACTTGACTAGTTGTGGTCATGCTTACCCATTGTGCAGAAATGTGTGACGTTAAACACCATTAAATAATAAATAATTGAATAAAAAATTGTTGAAAGCATCTCCCCGTCCGAATCCCGGGAAGTGGAGCTATGCTTGTTTACTGTGTTAACCCTTTACCTAACATGAAAAGCAGACGACACTTGCAAATAAAATTCTTGAATAACTCATTTTTTTCTTTTGTCTCAAAAACAAAGGTTATGACCCCTCATTGGAATGAGCTCATTCCAATGAGGGATCATAACCTATGTTTTTGAAACAAAAAATGAAAAAATAATGAAAAGTGATTGGCGATTTTTGAGAATAGCACAGGTCGGTTTTGGCCGTTACTTTGTGTAAAGGGTTAACACGTTCTGCTTTACTTGTAAAAGTGGATCCGTTAAAGTTGACAGGATAGGTATAAACTAGTGGCTAACCTTGACTTCATTCATCTCCATGTTGTGGTTATGAGATGGCTAAAGATGCTGAAAGTGACCTTGAACACCAATAAATAATAAATGTTGAAAATATCTAACAATAACTCGGACTACCACTGGAATTCTGTATGTTTATATACCTATTTGGCCTCTAAACATCAAATACAGGCATTTAAACTTTTATATCTTGTTTGAAAGAGCTCCTTGAGCCCTGTTAAACAATATATAATAGAATAAATGCACAGGTTATCACTAGAATACAGGAAAATTACCAAATTCCTGTTAATTGAATACTTCTATTAACTAAATAATTGGTGGCTCAGTGGTAGACTGTTGGACTTCTATGCTAGAGGTCCCGAGTTCGATCCCCGTCTGGGATGACCCACGTTGTGTCCTTGGGCAGGGCACTTTATCCTGGTTGCCTACACAGGGGCATGATGATGCCGTGAACTAAGGCGTACTGTACGTCAATGGTGCATATGTCTTCAACCGCTGTAACCCTGCTTGAGCGGAGCTTGAACAGAGTTAGAATGTTGAGGAGCTGACAGTTGCTTGTTGATGCTCAGTGGTTCTCTCCTGGTACTCCGGCTTCGTCCACTGTAAAACTTTCACAGTCATGATTAGCCATTTTGCATAAGTATGTGACCTTAAACACCAATAAATAAATAATTTCCTCAGTGTGACTCTTCAATTAACATGGTTTCACTGTTGTTGAAAAGAACTTAGAATTTTATGAAAATCACTCATTTGAGGTGTATTTGTTAGACCTATATAAGAAAATGTGTATCTTTTCCTTAGCTGACTGTACAGGGTTCTATGCCTCTTTGAATTCTTTGAAAGTCCTGGAATATATAAATCCATTGCCAAGAACCTGCAAACTCTTTGGATATTGAAATCTTCCCTGAAAACCTTTGAAAAACAAGGTCTTGGAGAGCAAAATTTCATCTTGGCAATATTCGTTTTGTCACTCAGCTAAGAATGTATTAGTTACGCTTCAGATTCATATATGATTACAATCTATCATTAATTCACTGCATACTGATGTCAAACATCCAAAATTTAAAATAGCAAATGTTACCCATAATGCAACTTGGAGTTTAACCAATTCAGTTTTGTTTGACATAGTTCATTGAGCTCTGTAAAACAAGATTGAATTGGTAAAATTCCTAGTTGGATTATGGGAAAAATTTGCACTTTGAAATTTATATTTTTTCTGATACCACTCTGCAGAGGGTTAAAATGACAATATTGAGCACAAAACCCCTTGTGAAACTTACTTCAACATGTGACTGTTTGTAGCTCATGGGGGGAGGGGGA
Organism: Pictodentalium vernedei; assembly: GCA_031216915.1. NCBI lineage: Eukaryota > Metazoa > Mollusca > Scaphopoda > Dentaliida > Dentaliidae > Pictodentalium > Pictodentalium vernedei. The sequence goes on from CM062293.1 coordinate 339,376,304, forward strand.
ATCTCTTGTTTTTTGGCCCAGTTTGAGGGAAATCCTGGAATTTCCCATTCTCAGCTCATTCAAAACTCTTTAAAATATACCAGGGAGAGACGAGACACTCCTGGAATTCACTATGCATTCAGGTGCGTGAAGGAATTCAGTTTTTTACACCATATTGTAGAAGGCTCTTGCAGAAGAGGTTTCCATGAAATGATGAAAGATGCTGGTATCATTAACTGGTTCAGGGCTTTCAGAAAAATGAAGGTACCCGAGAAAAAGCTGACATTTTCGTTGCTCATGTTTCATATTCAGTCAAACGTAAATAAAGTTTTGTTTATATAAATTAATTTTATTACAAATTATGGGAGAGTACCTTTGGGCACTCTCAAATAATTTGTAATAAAATAATTTTTGGATAACAAATTCAGACCACCAAAATTAATCTAGCCCTCAACCAGTTAATGACTAATAAACAAGGAATGATAAGAATTATAATGTGTCTGGAAAAAAACGGTCTAAAGTTTGTCATTGATGGACTATATTGGATCCCCATTTAATTGAATATTCCCAAATAGAATAATTCTGTTAATTGCATACAAGTTTGAACTACTTAACCATTTGCATATCTTTAGTATAGGTTTGACCTGTTTAAGAGTAAGTCTCTGTTAATTGAATATATGCTATTGTTATCTATTAAAAAATCATACCAGCAAACCTGATCTTCCCAAGTTCAGTTACACTGAACTGCAAATTTTGCCAAATTTATTGAAATTTGGATGCTCATGATATTTAATCTTATCTTTGCATTTCCCATTTGCAAAGTTGAGAGAGAGACTCTCTCAGCTGTCAATGTAAAGTCATTTTTATGCACCCCGAATAATCTTTAGGGGCATATAGTGTCTATCTGTTCATCTCTGTACGTCAGGAAGATTTTCGAGTCCGCTCCATAACTCTTGAGATGCTTCATTGGATTTTGTTGAAACTTGGCGTACATATTGCTTATGGGGAGACAATGTGTCGTGCACAATTTTTTTTTTTGTTTGATGCAAGTCAAGGTCACAGATCAAGGTCAAAGTTCAGGGGCATCCGTGGCCAGCTGGTCACTTTTAGTCTCGTCATTTGGCTGGTATGTAAAACAAATAACTTCAAAAAATAAACAGTTTTCTACATGAAATAATCTGTTATTTCAAAATATCATATTAGTGGATTGTCAGCAAGAACATAAAAATAATTATCTTATGTTTGACCCATATTCAAGTTCCCAGTAAAAGGTTGAAACTAATTAACCTAATCACAGATGAACGGAGGGCAGCACCACCTTTGAATGCTATTGTGGAGGCAGAATTTTGTTTCGTATAAGGTCCGAATCTTATTTTCATGTTTAACTATTTTTGATTTTCGTGATGTCATACACTTTCCGGGTTTAGATTGACAAGTTTAAAGTTTCAGCTTTATTTTTGAAAATTTTATTTATTAAGTTCAAAATTTTGAATTTTCTTCACAATTGAAGACTCGCAATTCACAAACGTTTTCGGTTAACTATTTCACTTAGGAATGGGGAAGTCAGATAATATAGACTGAAAACAGTACTTACGATAAGATTTTTGAGTATAAAGCAAATCTACCCTTGCAAAGTCTGGTTACAAAGTTTTTTGATAAAAATGATTTGAATGCTAATATTAAACTCTGTTGATGCCAAACATCAAGAAAAATACAAATATAAATTATTTTGGCAGAAGTTGGAGTATGTTATTGAACTAGATCTTCCCCAGCTTTAACCCTTAATTGCCCATTTCTGTCTTTACAACCTCAGAACAGGTACCCTTAACATGCAATCATGAGGAGATCCTGCTGAAAATAGACATATTACCTTGGTAGTGGTTTCTAGTAAGTTCTTCGCTGCCCGAATGGTCAGCCAAGCGAATGGGCAGCCAAGGCTAAAATAGAAGTAACTGCTTAGCAACTGGCATTGTGCAGGTAGTGGACTGGTGGGGATTCAAGAAATTTGTCCAGGCCCTTTAGGGTTAAAATCCTCCATGACTTCAATACTATCCAGATAAGTATTTATTCTGTTATATCATGTTTAACACAGCTGTAAAACAAGATGGAATAAATGCATATTTTATTCCTTAAATGTAGGAATATGAAATAAATATTTCTTGTTAATTTAATAATTTCACAGCCACAATGACTAATCAGTTACCATTGTTCTACTGCTTGTGCAATAGGTACTCTTAATTACTAAATTTTGGCTTAAAGTTACTTAACTTAGTCCTTGAAAAAGTCTGGAACACACATAGAAAAAGTTCTTGAAAATTGTTAAATTTTTATTCTGTTAATCTGTATGAACCCTGATCAAGATTGTGGACATCTAAACTGTAGTCTAGCTCTGAATGTGTTACATTAACTGATTGAGTGCCAAGAGCCATTATCATTGCTCTATTGAAAAGTAGTGAAAGCCATTTGTGTGGCTTTACACTGTCTTTTATAGCTCGTTTGCTCAACAGTAGAAAAACTTTTCACATTTAGAATGTTTTGTTAAGATTTATTGGAGAGTGCATAACACTTACTGTCCAGTGAATTGTAAACAAATAATTATGGTATCCATCAAAAAAATTCTCATGTTACAAATCACTTTTGGAAAATACTTTAGAACTCTGACAATTAACAAACTTATATACTTTACAAGGAAATAAGATGGAATACTGTGACATTGTTTTAAAAAGAGCTTTGTGTGTCGGTTTCATCAGTGTGTAACATTATATGGAATGGAAACTGGTTTACCACAGAAACACCTGCAAAGTCGAGTGTTCATCCATGGAATGAATTTTAAATTCTGCTTAAAGCTTGAGAACAGCAATAACATTTTCAGGCATGAACTTCTGGGTTCAACCCAGCTGTTCATTGGTTGAAAAGCTTGTTGTTCTTACACCTTTTCACAGAATTCTAAATTGATCTGTGGTTGAAACTCAAATCTGATGTGTTTTGGTTATAATCCACTGTCTATGTACTGCATCATCAGTTTGATGTAAAAAAACTTCAGGAAGATGTATTCTTGATTAACAATTCATTAATCTTTGGAACACTGGAAATTGTTCCCTTTCTGTCTTTGGAATTACACATATGTTGACTCAGTAGGCAGATACAACATAAATATTTTTACAATGTTAAAGATTGGATATGCAGTAAATTTACTCTTGCAATCATGAAAATTTTTTAACTCTTAATGAATCAGCCACATCAGCCCACGTAATTTACAAATTGAGCTGTTGAAAAAAAATTATTTTTAAAAATATTTCAACAAAATAATATCGCTGGAACGTTCTTGTTGAGCATGTTCCAATGAGGATAACAATGTTATGGTTTTGTAGAAATTTATTTTAAAATAATAAAATAACATTTTGATATCTTGGGCAAAGGCTGAAAGAATGTGTGAGAGTTAAGTTTTGCTTGACAATTCACCTTACAAAATGACCTAATCCATGCTGCTGTACATGTGAAAAAAAATAGCCTGTAATTTTTTTTTTTTAATTAACCATCAAAGGAACAATTCAACTCCATTGTGGGCCACTAATACAAATTGTGTCCCAGCATTTTGCAATATTTTTATCACCATTTGAAACAGCCAGACTACATGAGGTGATTTTGTGGCGAGTTATACCCTTGATGTAGCCAGACTAAATGAAATAGGAGGTTGTGGACAAAAGATATTTCTGTTGCCAAGGCTAGTTAAAATTGTTTTTGTTCCCTACTTCATTTTGCTTGGTACCGTTTTAAACCTTAAGGACCTAATTCCCACCTTGATAACTTTTTAATGCAAAGGAACAGGTGCCCCAGATACATTGTTTGGGTAAACTCAGAACTTGTTTTCTAAGTATCTTGTCAGTTGTTTCTAGGTTAGTCTTGGCTGCCTCTGTAGGCAGCCAAGACTTGACTAGAAACAACTGCAAAGCCACTGGAGGTAGACTTTTGAAGTATAGCAAAAATGTATAAAAACCTCCAGGTCCTTAAGGGTTAAGGGGGTGCATCCTTCACCTGGAACCTGGGTCACTCCCAGTTTAAATTCTAAAATTTTCAAGTCAACTGACCTTCCTGATCACTTAAAGCTTAAGTATCCACAATATGATGGCATGTACAGCTGTAATAAAATGATTCAAGAAATATTACAATCCCTGTGGGAACCCCGGGAAGTGGAGGAGTGCTAGTTTACTGTAGTAATCAAGTTCTGCTTTACTGGTAAAATAGGACCCAATCACCAGCTCCTGTGGTGGATGTCCTCTAAAGTGGGCAGCATATGTATAAAAATAAGGCTAAACTTGACTTCATACCTATGTTGTGGTCATGATATAGACATAATTGCTGACATTGACATTAAACACCAACAAATTTATAAATAAATATGAGGATGAAGGTGTGTGAACCTATACCAGGGATTTTGGGCATGAGTGGTGTAGAAAATTGTGGGCTGAGGTCTGGGATGGGGAGACAATGAGGTGGAATAGTGAGTCTCATTCTATCCCCTCTCCCCACCTGTGACAATTTAAAAATCGGAAGACCTGAAAAGCAAATTTGCCATTCATAGAGCATCAAATAACTAATCCACTTGTCTACCCATGGATTTGCTCATCAAATATTACTCCTTCATGAGTTGAGTAAGTGGTGAAGCAACTGTACAGTCGTTTGGAGGCTGGTTCCATGTGGGAAAATGGGAAGTGGAGTTGTGCTTGTTTACTGGTAAACAAGTTCTGCTTTCTTGGTAAAATGGGACCTGTAACCAGTGCCTGGAGTGAAATTCCTTCAAAGAGGGCATCATAGGTATAAACAATTGACTAAACTTGATACAGCCAATGTTACTGAAGGTGACCTTAAACACCAATAAATAAATAAATTTTGTGACCATGTACCAAACTGACCTACAAGTACAGCGGAGCCCACTTAATTGGTTATATCTTAATTGAATAACCCTGTTAATTTAATATAATTTTCAAGCACCAAACCAGTTATGATACCATCAGTGCAAATTGGTATTGTTAATATAATTGCCTGTTTTTTTAGGAGGAAACTCCAGTTAATGGAATAAAAGATCTTGTGATTGCTTTCAAAATTACTCTGACAACCATTGAATTCCATACATTTACAGGCTTATTTGGTCTTGTATTCTGAATAGGTATTTAACCTATTATATCCTGTTTTATGAAGCCCCATTTATTTATTTATTGGTGCTTAATTCCACAAAAGCAGCTACAGATATATGCCACGACGGGAAAATGGTAGAAAGTAAACATGTCAATTATGAAGTAAAAAAGATTGTATAAAAAATTTATAGAGACCCAAAAGCTGTAGATAATTGAAACATGATATAGTAGAATAAATGTTGATTTTATCCCAAAAATACAGAATAGAAAAATGACTGAATTCCTGTTTTCTTTAAATTTATTTGTTTTACAAGAATTGGCAAACAAGTTATGCAACTTATATGAACACCTGTCCTTGGCCCAGTGGCGGAAGTGTGTGGAATGGCCTTCGTAGCGGCAATTTTGTGGCCTCGCTCTTCTCAATACTAAGAAGGGATCTTTAACCTGCCTTGAGTGTGTCTCTTTCCCCACAGGGGAATAGGGCAGTACACTGAATTCTTGTTAAGTCAATACACATGTTAACCCTTTACCTAAAAAATCGATATCATCTGCCCACTTAAGGGAGGTGTCATGGTTTTGTTGGAATTTCTTTTTTAAATTTGAAAAAAGTTTGATATTGTGTGCATTGGGTAAAGGGTTATTGAATATTTTCCACTTGCAACCTGGCTAGGCAGATTATAGGATTCCACAGTATTGTAATGCTATAGGATTCCACAGTATTGTAATGCTATGGCAAAACAAACTACTGATAACGGCAAAATTTGATAGCTGAATCATTTATGCTGGTTATGATGCTGGTGACAAAGTTGAAACAGTTGACATTATACTCTTGCTGATATCATGGTACAGTAGAACCTGTCTTGAGAGGCCGCCCTTTGGGCCACACAAAAGTGGTCTCTCATAACAGGTTTCAGGTTTTCTCAAGTCAGTGAATAACCAACCACAAAATTCAGAAATGGAGAAGAATGGATTTTTGTAATTACTTTCTAGTTCTTTTTTATGAAGTTTTTGTACCAAATTGAAATGGACTGTTATAAAAATTATAAAAATAAATTAGTGTTGAAAATCTTCATTGAAGATTTTCAACACAAATTTATTTTTATAATCCTATCTGTCACATTTCAGGTATGTATGAAATTGTTTATTCAGCAATAATCTTAATCTTTTCACAGGGGTCTTATAAAAATATCTCAATCTTTAATGAGTTATGTTACTGAATAGCAATTGAAACCCAATTAAGAGCTTTTAATACTTTTAATTATGTCAGTATAACCACAATGGATTTTCCAATTCCAGAACAGGTAAAAAGTTTTTGTCATGGTTTCAGTCTTCAAAGGGGCGGTCTCTCAAGACAGGTCCATTATGGCATAAAAATACAAGTTGGTACCAGGTCACACTGCAGGTCACACTGGTCTCTCAAGACAGGTGGTCTCTCAAAACAGGTGGTCTCCCATAGCAGGTCCATTATAGAGTAAAACCAATCGGTGCCTGGCAGAGGTGGTCTCTCAAGACAGGTGGTCTCTCAAGACAGGTTTTACTGTACGTCCAAAACTCTTGGCAATATTTTTTAACCTAATCAGTAATTAATGGTGCATTTGCAGTCAAGTTTGTTTCTCTTTTTCATCAGTGTACCATGATAGCAGCTACAGGATCTTTTCCCCCATGGGTAACTTGGAAGTGGTAAACAGGCTCTGTTTTACTGGTAAAAGAAGACCCAGTAACCAGTGCTTGGGGTGGAAGTCTTCTAAAATGGGCAAAAGGGGGTATAAATGATTGATTAAACTTGACTTTATATCCATGTTAGGGTCACAAATAGCCATTGTGAGAAATATGTGACCTCAAACACCAATAAATAAATAAAAGATATTTTTATCATTACTCCTTGATAACCCTTAAAGCTTCAGATTAATTTTTATGTTAATTACTACCGTTTTTACAAGAGAACAGTAGATGATTTAACAGAACATGAAAGTGGCAGTTTGCGGCTGGTAAAATGCGATATGAGATTACCCTGCTGGTTATACTTTGTTTTCTGAATAATTTTCAGAGCTATCATTCTTCATAAATACAGAAAATAAAACATTTTTTCGTTCTTGTAAGTATTGTCATAGATTGAAGGATATTATTGAAGTAGTGCTGTGTCTTTCCTGGTCATGAGTTGAGATCTCTTTTTTCCAGGTTTATACTTTTATGTGTGATTGTGTATATCTGTGTGAGCTTGTGTTGATAATTCCTGTAGTTCTCCTCAAAAAATGTCCATACATTCATAATTTGTGTGTACTTGGAGGTCATTTTGAAAGAACCTAAACCCCAAAACAAAATGTTTTTAACAAAAATGTTAATCCGTTACCAAACACAAGTAGAATACATCGCAATTGTTTTCCCAAATAAATGAAATTTTATACTTTTTTGATTCTGAAACATATCTTTTGACCCCTCATCATGAAAAGCAGGAAAAGCTTGTTTCAGTGAGGGGTCATAAGCTATGCTTTTGAAGTAAATAATTAGAAATCAACTGGATTTGAAAAGCCAATTTTGTTTTATGCTGGTCAGATTTTCCAATTTTCTTGGGTAAAGAGGGGAAGTTTTACTTGAAACACAATGAAGGATAACTAAATTTAATCCATCTGTAATGAATTTACCCTTTCAATACCTGGATGATGTCATACAAACTTCCAAAGTTTGGCATGTTTCTTAATTAGAGATCATGCTTGGTTCAGTGAGGTGTTATGTTATTTGTTCTTAAAGAAAGAGGTGCATACATTACTGTTGTTTTGGAAAACAAAACCTTGTAATTTTTTGTATTTTGGAATGCTTGTTAACCCTTATTGGTAGAGTGTTGGAAGCCCATATTTGGGTTTTGTTCAGCACTTCAGGTACTGCAACTTCAAGTCTTCATATTCTGTGGATGTGGTTCCTTTTATCTTTGAAGTGAAATTATTTTGTCAGTATGGATTTGTCTTGCCACAATTTATGGGAGAGTGCTTCAAGCACTCTACCATAAATTGTAGCAAGACAAAGACATGCAACCAAATTTTGAAGACCAAAAATTATTTGACACACTACCAGTATTTTTTTTTTCTCAAAGATACCATGCTGCCAGCAGGGGATTGGGGGTGGTGGCTTAGTTTAGCATAATTTTGTTGATAAAAAAAATTGTGTACTTTACATTTTTTTTGAGGCCGTCAGTTTACAGTTGCCAATGAAATGTAACAAAACTATTCATATTAACATTTTTTTATTTTGGACTGCTGCACTCACAAGCTGATGCAAACAGAGTAGGGCCACTGAAGCACATTTCAATAGAGCCATGATTGAGGCTTCTAGCTCTCTGCTAGTAAATAAAAAGCATCTTACCCCTCTGCACATTGATGTCAAAATGTGTCAAGCAGCACATTTTTCAAATAATGCAACTATGCATTGAACCAGTTCAGTCTTGCGATGAGCTCTGTCATACAAGATTTACTGATTTAATTCCTATTTGCATCATGGGAAAAATGCGCAGGTTGAAAATTTGATATTTTGACCTCATTGTGTAGGGGGTTAAGTAAAGGAAAATACACTCAACCCAGGGTATTCAGAAAAATAATGTTCAAGGCGTAGCCCAAGACCATCATCTGGCCAAATATCCTGGAGTGAATGTATTATCGTACTTGAAATTCTTGTTTTAATGCAGAAAAAAAAAGAAATAATTTTATCACATTGGGGAGAATAAAAATTTAAAATGTGAACTGTTTTTAACGGTAAATTACTGTTTTGGGATATCTCATTGAAGACAATAAATAGCATATTGTGCACGGTTGTTTCAGTAGAAATTCATGGTAAAAACTTGCTCAGGTCAGGTTGATTGTTTGAATGAGAACAATAACTGTATCATTAACTGGTTGAGTGCTAAATTATTTTTCAAAGGTGATTTGTAACATGAGTATTTTTTTCAAAGATACCAAACTACCAGCAAGGGGAGACTTAGTTTAGCAAAATGTTCTTCATCATCAATTCTTTTGTTGCTATTTGTTGGAGACTGCCTTTTGGCACTCTCCAATAAATTGCAACAAAACAATTGTATATGAACTTTCCTTTATCTACTGCTGCACAAACAATAAACTAATCCACACTGTGAAAATCCACTAAAGTGGCTTTCAGCACTTTTCAAAGGGGGCCCTGGTATTGCTTCATGCACTCCACCAGTTAAAAGAATGGCCAGTCATTCTTTTAAGAATACCTGGTCATTGTTAAAAATAATACACACTTATTGTTGTTTTCGGTTATTCTTTCGGGTAACAGTGAAGCAAAGGGAGTTTGTCTCCAAATTTGGGCCTCATGTGTGGGCTTTTATTGAACTTGGAAATTACCGGGGTTTTTTCAGCTTCAGGTCAGGTTTCTTTTCAGCTGCTTTTATTTTCTTTATCCATTTTTATTATTTCATTTTTTTTCACTGATTCGGTATGGAGTACCAATATATATTAAAGTTTTGTATATTTTGAGGAGAATTACAGAGTGCTTGGAACTGGGGAGAAGTATAAAAAAAATTGTGATAAATGTAAATTTAAATTTTCATCATTGGGAAGTGTACATATTTGAATATTTGAAAATATAGTTTATGCCAAAAATGTCAATTAAAACTGGAAATTGGTGATTTCTTTTTCAATGTGACTTGTTTTTTTTTCAAATCTCACGGAGTAATGTGTGCATTTGAATAATTGATTTGGTTAAAATGCGTACCTGATTTTTGGTTTTTATGTCACATTTGATCGATTGTCCTCCTATTTTTTTTTCATACAGTATTTAAATAGAAGAATTACTCAATAGAATTTTGTGCTAATTCTTTTTAGCTCACCTGACTGAAAGTCGGGATGAGCTATTGTGATCACTCACCGCCTGTCGTCCATTGTCTGTAAACATGGTGTTTGCACCTGCTCCTCCAAAACTGCTGAACCAATTTCTGTTAAATTTGAGGTGATTGCTTGTTCTGACAATGCATTTTGTTTTTGTTCAAATCAACTTGCCTAGCCCCATAGGGGAGGAAGGGTGTGGGCTCAAATGTTTTTTAAAAATCTTTCTCTCATGAACCAGTGGGTACAATGACTTGATATTTGGTATGGAGCTTCCTTTTGAGATGTAGCATCAAGTTTGTTCAAACGAAGTTTGTGGAGCAACATTTACCTTTGTAGTGGGAGGGGCTGGAATTTTGGCCCCGTCCAAAATTTCTACTTTCTGAACCTCTGAGACGATTTGAATCAAACAAATTTGGTATGTGGTATTTTTGAGTCATAAGTATGTGATTCATACAACAACAAAAATTTACCATGTCCCTGTAGGAACCTAAGGAGCTAAAAATAGAAATATTTTCAAATTCTCATATTTGCCAAACCGCACGGAACAGAGAACTGTTATCTGGTATGAAGTATCCTTATGGACCAGTGGAATGGAATGGTAAAAAAATTGACGTCAGTTGTGTTGGGGTGTTTTAAAGGTGGGTATCGAAAAAATGCTGAGTCAGCATATTTGCTAAAATTACCAGAATTTTTTTATATTTGGTATAAAGCATCCATAGGGGGATCAGATTCAAGTTTAGTATAATTAAGCCCCTCAGTTCATATTATACAGGAGCCTGAATTTTAACATAGGGCAATATGGGGAATAATCTTTAAAAATCTTTTTCTTCAAATCCACCAGTCATTTGATAGTTGGTATACAGCAGTCTTGCAGGGGTCAGATCTAAGTTTGTTCAAATCAAGTCCCTGTGTTAATATTCCAAGATCCCTATTGGAGCCCAAATTTTCACTAATTCCAGTTTGAAGAAGAATCTTTAATAAAACTCATCTTCTCCAGAACCACTAGTCAGAATCTTTTGATATATGGTATACAGAATTCTTACAGTGATCAGTATCAAGTTTGTTCAAATCGTGTCCAATGGTTAATAATTGGGCTCTCTGTGGGAGCTCAAATTTTAACTTAATGCAGTATGAGCAATGATCTTTAAAAATCTTCGTCTTCAGATCCACCTCTTAGAATCTATTGATATTGGGTATACTGCATCCTTATGGGCTCAGATTCGAGTTTGTTCAAAGCAAGCCCCTCAGTTAATATTTGGACTCTGGAGACCATATGTTGACTTAGTGCGATATAAGGAATAATCTTTAAAAATCATCATCTTCAGATCCACCAGTCAGAATCTTTTGATATACAGCATACTTAAGGAGGTCAGATCTAAATTTGTTCAAATTAAGACTATGGGTTAATATTTGGGCTCCCTATTGGCTCATCTTCTTCTCCAGAACCACTGGTCAGAATCTTTTGATATATGGTATACAGAATCCTTACAGGGGTCTGATTCAAATTTCTCTAAATCGGGGCCATTGGTTAATATTTGGGCTCACTATGGAAGCATGAATTTAACATAGTGCAATATGGGGATTAATCTTTAAATATCCTCTTCAAATTCGCCAGTCAGAATCTTTTGATATATGGTATACAGCATCCTTATGAGAGGGGGGGGGGAGGCAGATTCAAGTTTGTTCCAATCAGTCCTTTGAATAATATTTGGGCTCCCTATTGGAGCCCAAATTTTTAATTGCTGCAATATGAGGAATATTCTTTACAAATTGTCTTCTCTTGAACCCTTAATCAGGAATCTTTTGAAATATGGTATACACCTTTCTTAGGGTAGTCAGATTCCAGTGTTTTTTAGCTCACCAAAGGGAGCTTAACTTATCACTTGCCATCTGGCATCCGTCGTGAACGTTACATTATCGACTTCTATTCCCAAACTACTGAACCAAATTGAAACAAATTTGGTGTGCATGTTCCTTATATGTCAATTCAAGTTTGTTCAAATAAACTTTCTGTGTCCACAGGGGGCACCACAAGGGGCATTACTCTGATAGCACCCACAATTTTTTTTTTTAAATTAAAAAAATCTTCTTCTCCAGAACCATCATTTAGAATATTTTGATATTTGGTATATAACATCTCTATTGGGGTCAGATTCAAGTTTGTTCAAATCGAGTCCCTGGGTTAATAATTGGTCTCCCTGTAGGAGCCCGAATTTTAACTTAGAGAAATATGAGGAAATTTCTTGAAAAATCTTCTTCTTCAGATCCACCAGTCAGAATGCTTTCATATTTGGTATACAACATCTATAGGGGGGGGGGGGGGCAGATTCAAGCTTGTACAAATCGGGTCCCTGAGTTAGTATTTGGACTCTCTATTGAAGCCCAAAGTTTAACTTTGTACAATTTGGGGAAATTTCTTTAAAAATCTTCTTCAGATCCACCTGTCAGAATGCATTCATATTTGGTATACAACATCTTGAGGTGGGTCAGTTTCAGGTTTGTTCAAATTGCTTACCTGGGTAAATCTTTGGGCTCCCTATGAGAGCCCGAATATCAACTTAGTGCAATATAGGGAATTTTTTTTTTAAATCCTCTTCTTTAGACCCTGTCGTCAGAATGTTTTTATATTTGGTATACAACATCTCTAGGAGGGTCCAATTCAAGTTTGTTCAAATCTGGTCTGGGGGTATTTGGCTTCCTATGGGAGCCCGAATTTTAACTTAGTGCAATATGAGGAAATTTCTTTTAAAAGTCTTCTTCAGATCCACCAATCAGAATCCTTTCATATTTGGTACACAACATCTCTCGGTGGGTCAGATTCAAGTTTGTTCAAATCGGGTCCTGGGTTAATATTTTGGTTCCCTATTTGAGCCCAAACTTTAACTTAATGCAATGTGAGGACATTTCTTTAAAAACCTGCTTGTTCAGAATCACCAGTCAGAATTCTTTCATATTTGGTATATACATTTGTAACATCTCAAGAGGGATCAGATTCAAGTGTGTTCAATTTGAGTCCCTGGCTTATTATTTGGGCTCTCTATGGGCAGGGTTGGGGGAAGGGGGGGCGGGGGGGCAGGGGGAGCATGTTAGGATCAGGTTTGTTCAGATCCATTTCCATAAAATTTGCCTTTACATGGCTTCATTCCTTTATAGTGTTGATGAACCATGTCTAACTGAATGTGACCCCAAACACTTCTTTGAACCACTTTGGCCAGTGAGCGATTAAGGCCCCTTGGGGCCTCTTGTTTTTAATCAAGCCCCTATTGGAGCCCAAATTTTAACTTTGTCCAACATGAGGAGTAATGTTCAAAAATCTGCTTCTTGAGATACAATGAGAATCTTTTGATATTTGGTATACAGCATCCTTAGAGGGTTCAGATTCAATTTATTCGAATAAAGTCCCTGCATTGATGTTGGTGTTCCCTATGGGGTGATGGGAGGGTGTGCCAATTTTAACATAGTGCTAAATTGGTAATATTCTCAAAATCATCTTCTCCTGAATCACCAGTCAGGAGTCCTAATTTTAACTTCGTGTAAAAGAGGAATATTCTTTGAAATCGTCTTGAAATCCACCATTCAGAATGTTTTTGATACTTTGTATACAACACCCTAGCTGGGGTCAGATTCAAGTTTGTTCAAATTGAGTCCTTGGATTCATATTTGGCCGGCCAAATTTTAACTTTGTGTAATATGACGAATAATCTTTAAGAAAATCTCCTTGTTCAGCTCCACAGTTCAAAATCTATTGATACTTGATATACGACATCCTGGAGGTGGAGTGGAAAGGCTCAGACTCACGTCACGTTTGTTCAAGTTAAGGCCCCAGGTTGATATTTGGACTCCCCAGTTTTTCATTACTGGAAATCTTGTCATTACTTATGTGGTAGCATCCCAGTACTAGAAAAAAGTCATCTGGCATGGACAGCAGAGTTATAAATAATTAAATAATTTCATTCCTCTGTGGTGTTGACTGGTCATAGATGCTGTTTAAATCATTCTTTTAACTACTTTGGCCTGGTGAGTGCCTTAGGCCCCATGGGGCTTCTTGTTTTACATTTGGTTAGTTATTTTATTTGGAAATTTTAATTTTAGGGTAGTAGTTTCAGATGAGCTTTGCTATTTTCTTCTTTTCATTTAAAAAAAACTTTTTTATGTTTGCACATTTCTTTAAAAAAAAAATGCCCTCATGTTTGTTCAAAAGTTCTTTTATTGTTTTGATAGAAATTATTTCCCAACATCAACTTAAATTTATTAATTTTTTTATTGCTTTGCTCTGAATATTTAACCTTAATTCAACTGTCTCAATATGGAAGAAAGTACAGTGGAGGCTACTTAATTGGATATCTCTTTAATTAAAACACTGTTAATTTAATATAACTTGTAAATGCCAAATCATTTACCACCACACCTTCAGTACAAATTAATGCAAGTAGTTGAGATTTGATGGATGTTTTTTTGTTTTTTTTTTGAGTGGACTGCTTTTTGAATGAACACTGGATAATAGTAAAAAGCTTCTTACTTGCATCTGTGAAATTAAACATCAGACTCTTTTGCCCTACTTCAGTTCAAATTTACTTCTCTGTGGAAACCCCTGGAGGAGGGACAGTGCCTGTGGTTAACAACGTTTGTTGTATTGGTATATGATCTGTATGTAACAAATGCCTGGGAAGTTAGTCCTCCATATTAGGCACTGTCAAAATCCCTCCAACAAAATTCCCCCATAACAAAATCCCCCCCTCCCCCTCACAAAATCCCTCCCTGACAAAATCCTTTTTCTATTCCACATCTGTTGATTAACACTTTATGTTGGGTCAAAAAACACCCAGCACATTTTCAGTTAATGGACAACTGAGTTGAAAAAAATATATATATATTTATAAATTAAAAGGTTTTTAAAAAGTATAGCTTTACCCCACTGGACATTTATTTCTTGGAATTTAATGATGCTTTCGACAGCTAGAGTCATCTCATTTTGAACAGTGGAGGAAGCTGGAGAATCCAAAGAGAACAGCTGAGAAATGGCAAGCAACTGTCAGACTCCCCAACGTAGTAACTCTGCATAAGCAGGGTTAGCATTGGTTGAAGACAAGTGCACCATCAACGTGTAATAGCCCTTAGCGTACAGTGCTACCATCCCCCCACATGGGCAATTGGTCAACCTCAGTTTGAAGAAGGTTAAATATGTTGTTGAACCACAATTGAAGACTAGCACAAAATGCAATTGTACAGTACTTATATATTACAATACATATTTTTGTGTGTAAATTCATTAATTTAATAGGTACTTTTTCAGCAAAAGGGCTTTTGTCATATTTGGCACCCATTGAAAGGAATTTTGTTGGGGAGAGGGGGATTTTGTCAGGACGGAGGGGGAAGGTTTTTTGTGGGGAGGGGTTGTCGTGGATCCTAAATTGCCTTTATTATTGTGTCCTAGTTATGATATGGCCATAGATGCTGACTATGACCTTGAGCACCAATAAATAAATAATTTTTACTAATTGCTTATATGGGAATGATTAATCTCAGTTAATTGAATAGAAATTTGAATCCAGAAAATTATACAGATGACCATGAATCTTCCCAATGTTATCATTTAATCTATTATATCTTGTTTGACAATACCTCTGTCCAGTGAGATATAATGAACTAAATATTTAATTTATCCTCAGAGTAGGAGGAAAATTCCAGTTGAATATTTACCCTTTATCCAATGCACATGGTGTCAAAATTTGTTATTTTAATTACATTTCTTTTCAAATTTTTCACAATTTCAACTAAACCATATTATATAACCCCTCATTTGAACGAACTCAAATCATCCGTTAAATAGGATGTAATACAGTGTTGCAGTTGTCCTTTATGCAAGATTAATGAGTCTTTAGGAGCATGGGGACTCGGTAGGCAGAGATGCAGGTTGCAAGCCGAGAGGTCCTCGGTTTGAATCCCACCTATGGGAACCATGTTGTGTCCTTGGGCAAGACACTTCATCCCAATTGCCCACGTGAGGGCACTGTGGCATTGCGTACTAAGGCATACTGCACATCGATGGTGTGCTTGTCTTCAACCAATGCTAACCTGTTGTGGAGTTTTGTGTTGAGAAGTCTGACAGTTGCTTGCCCTTGCTTGGTGGTTCTCCAGGTACTCAGGCTTCCTCCACCCGTAAAACTGTCCAACACGAGATGACTCTGGCTGTTGAAAGTGTCATTAAACCCCAATAAATAAAACTATCCAACATGAGGTGACCCTGGCTGTTGAAAGTGTCATTAAACCCCAATAAATCAATAAATAAATAATAAATAATGAGTCTTAATACAACAAAAAATCTCTGTGGAAACCCCAGGAAGTGAGGCAGTGCATGCTTACTGTGGTAAACAAGCTATCTTTTTCTGGTACCAAAAGGACCCAGTAACCAATTCTTGAGGTGGAAGTCCTATGACATGTGCAACATCAGTATAAATATTGACTAAACTTGACTTTATCTCCATGTTGCAGTCACGATTAGCCTTTGTGCAGAAATATGTGACCTTAAACATCAAATAAATTTGCAGAAAAAAAACCTTTGTGATTACTTACAATGTTTCATTTTTGTCCACTAATACATAGTGACATGTGATCCTTCATTAAAATGAGCTTATTGCAAACAAACTCGTTCCAATGAGGGTCACATGATTTGTTCTTGTTAAAGTTTTGTGAAGAGCTTTTTTCAGCTCTTCAATTTGTAAATTACGCTGGCAGATTCATCTGATTTGTTAGGTAAAGGGTTAACATTGTTTTATTGTACCACATTCTCTCACCTAGATCACAGGAAGTGGAACACTGCTTGTTTACTGTTGTAAACTCTAAAAGTTCTGCTCCTCTGGTTTTGTAAAACCCAGTAACTAATGCCTGTGTGTAAGTACAGTAAGTAAGTGGGCAGCACATTTTTAACTGGTGGAGTGCTCAATTATTTTTGATCATCTGAATATGTTCATAAGTCTTTGTTTTGTTACAGTTTATGGGAGAGAGCCTGCAGGCACTCTCCCATGAATTGCAACAAGGCACATCCTTACAGACTAAATGATTTTACATCAAAGACAACGAGCGCAGTGGCTCAATGGTAGACTGTTTGACTTCTGTGCTTGAGGTCCAAAGTTTGATCCCTGTCTGGGACAACCCGCGTTGTGTCCTTGGGCAAGGCACTTTATCCTGGTTACCTACATGGGGGCACGATGACACTGTGTACTAAGGCTTACTGCATGTCGATGGTGCACATATCCTCAACCGCTGAAACCCTGCTGGAGCAGAGCTTGAACAAAGTTAGAATGTTGAGGAGCTGACAGTTGCTCGCTGATGGTTCTCTCAGAGTACTCCGGCTTCCTCCACCCGTAAAACTGTCACGATTAGCCATTGTGCATAAGTATGTGACCTCAAACACCAATAAATAAATAAATAAATAATAACATCAAAGACAATATACTGAACATCCATGAAATATGGGCACGTTGAGTTGTATTACTGGTACTTCATAATAAAGCCCAAATATGGGATTCCAGCACTCTTCCGGTTGAACAATTTGGTATGCTTGGCTTATTACTTATGTTGTGGTTGCATTATAGCCATAGATGCTGAAGGTGGCCTAAAATCTTATTTAGCAAGCAGAGTGTACCAAGTTTGCTATGTTTAAGATTAAGTAAGGCTGCATTTTTCCTTTTCACTGCCCTTATCCTTCTGTACAAGATACTGAGTTAAAAATGAAAGTTCACCTTGTTTTTGATTTGTTTTGTGTTCACTGTTTTGTCTGAATTATCTTGACTGAATGGTTAACTGATTTGTCAGAAAACTTTGTGCCAAACTGTATCCCAGTTTTCTGCATGTATGAACAAGTTTGATCAGACTGGCTGGTAAACCGTGGATAAACCAATTTTTATATTAAAGCGGGTGAAACAAAATGCGTTGTAAAAGGGATTTGATGTCTCTAATATGGAGCTCAGACTTTTTTGTTTGTTTTTTTTTTCATTCACTGTGATGACATTTCATTTCTGGAAGATGATTAATAAAAAAGCGTTTTATGTTCCCTTGTTTATTATGATGAATTTGTGTTTGTTCATGTCCCTCCATTTGTATAAACTCATAGCATTTCTATGCACGTTAAGTTTGTTAATAATGTCGCAATGCAGATATAAGTTGCTGAATAAACAATAAAGATTGTAACATTGAGAAATTTTCTTCAGATATTCCATTTGATATCTTCTAGCATATGTGGATCCTAGGTAAATTCAGTTTTTAATGCCTTGTATTGCAACTTGAATCTCCACTATGTTAGTTGATTGTTTATTATCAGTTTTGTCATGGGGTACCATGTGGGGATGCCCATTTTAACTCTGTTAGCAACAGGAAAATTTCTGAGTCATCATCTTCCTTGTACTCCATCAACTAATTTGAAACTTGTCTTCTTTAAAACCACTGGGCCAAATTCATTCATATATGGCAGAAACCATCTTTGGAGTATACCCTTTCTATTTTGTTCAAATGAAGCAGCTGCTATCTTTGGGCTGTGCTTAATGCCCCAAAAGCCTAAAAATGTTTAAAAAGCTTCTCATGAACCACCAGAGAGAATGCCTTGATATTTGGTATGGAACATCCCTTGGTTTTGAAGATTAAAGTTTGTTCAAGGAAAGTTTGTAGGTCAATATTTGGGCTCTCTTTGAGATCATACCCATTCGTGCTCAACCCAAAATTTGTATTTCAAGAAGTGATGGGTCGATTTGAACCAAATTTGGCATGTATTGGAGTACTTGATTGATGCAAAACAAATCTTCGTTAGATCCACCAATCAGAATCCTTTCATAATTTGTATGTGACATATCTAGGTGTGTCAGAATCAAGTTTGTTCAAATCGAGTCCCTGGCTTAATATGTGGGCTCTCTGTGGAAGCCCAAAGTTTAACTCAGTGCATTATTTCAAAAACTGCATGGACGAAAATATTGTTTTTGACGTAACTTGACAAAGTCCAGATAAGCTATTGCCATCACGCATGCGGAAGTCTGTGAGTCTGTTAACATTTTCTTTAGCACAGGCTACACCTCGTAGTTCTAATCTGCGAAATTTCATGTGCAGGTTTGAGGTCATGTCTAGATGAGAACATTACCTTTTGGTCGCGATCGGTCAACCGCGATGGCTGCCCGAGCCCAAAACCCCCCAAACCTCTAGCATAGTCTGCAGGTCGTATTTATGAAGGGACTTCATTGTAACTTGGTAGGATGACTCAGTATAATGTCTAGATGAGGACGTCCCCTTTCGGTTGCGACGGCTCAACCACGATAGTTACACATGACTTTAGCAGTCTGCAGGCCGTTTTTAGCTCAACTTGACAAAGTCAAGCTGAGCTATTGCCATCACTTCTCGTCCGTCGGCGCACGTACGTACGTACGTACGTTAGTACGTATGTCCACAATTTCCTTTGGCACACCTCACAGGTCGCATTTATGATCAGATTACTTTGAAACTTGGTATGCTTGTTAGAGGTGACCTCTAGATGGGAGCTATCGATTTTCTTCAATTTCCGTCAAAAAATGTTGCCGCGGCCAACGTTCTTAGAACTTAGTTTAGTCAAACCACAATATTTCCCTTTGGTACACCATACAGGGCACATTTATGATTTGATTGCTTTGAAACCTGGTAGGCTGATTTAGGGTGACCTCTAGATGGGAGCTATCGATTTTCTTCAATTTCCGGCAAAAAATGTTGCCACGGCCAACGTTCGTAAAACTTAGTTTAGTCAGACCTCAATATTTCCCTTTGGCACACAGTACAGGGCACATTTATGATCAGATTGCTTTGAAACCTGGTATTCTTGTTTGGGGAGACCTCTAGATGGGAGCTATCGATTTTCTTCAATTTCTGTCAAAAAATGTTGCCGCTGCCAACGTTCTTAGAACTTAGTTTAGTCAGAAGACTCAATATTTCCCTTTGGCACGCCCTACAGGGTACATTTATGATCGGATTTCTTTGAAACCCGGCATGCTTGTTTGAGGTGACCTCTAGATGGGAGCTATCGATTTTCTTCAATTTCCGTCAAAAAATGTTGCCGCGGCCAATGTTCTTAGAACTTAGTTTAGTCAAACCACAATATTTCCCTTCGGCACACCCTACAGGGCACATTTATGATTTGATTGCTTTGAAACCTGGTATGCTTATTTAGGGTGACCTCTAGATGGGAGCTATTGATTTTCTTCAATTTCTGGCAAAAAATGTTGTCACGGCCAACGTTCGTAGAACTTAGTTTAGTCAGGCCTCAATATTTCCCTTTGGCACACCCTACAGGGCCCATTTATGATCAGATTGCTTTGAATCCTGGTATGCTTGTTTGGGGAGACCTCTAGATGGGAGCTAACGATTTTCTACAATTTCTGTCAAAAAATGTTGCCGCGGCCAACGTTCTTAGAACTTAGTTTAGTCAGAAGACTCAATATTTCCCTTTGGCACACCCTACAGGGTACATTTATGATCGGATTGCTTTGAAACCTGGCATGCTTGTTTGGGGTGACCTCTAGATGGGAGCTATTGATTTTCTTCAATTTCCATCAAAAAATGTTGCCGCAGCCAACTTTCTTAGAACTAAGTTTAGTCAGACCACAATATTTCCCTTTGGCTCACCCTACAGGGCACATTTATGATTAGATTGCTTTGAAACCTGGTATGCTTATTTACGGTGACCTCTAGATGGGAGCTATCGATTTTCTTCCATTTCCGTGAAAAAATGTTGCCACGGCCAACGTTCTTAGAATTTAGTCTAGTCAGACCACAATATTTCCCTTTTGTACACCCCACAGGGCACATTTATGATCGGATTGCTTTGAAACCTGGAATGCTTGTTTGGGGAGGCCTCTAGATGGGAGCTATCGATTTTCTTCGGTTTCTGTCAAAAAATGTTGCCACTGGCAAAAAAAAATAACATTGGTACCAATGATGATCTTCAATTTTGCCATTTCATTTATAACTTACCAAGTTCAAGTTTGTCAAGTTGAGCTACAGTGTCATTGACACTTTCATTTATCAAGGGATCTCATTGTAACTTAATAGGATCACTCGTTTTGGAATAATTTCACTGTAACTTGTAGCTTTGGTTGACATATATGAACTGTGAGGGCAGCATTAACCCACCCTCAATTCTTTAGTACAGTCTACACCTTAAATTATCTTTTATTGAAAACATAGCATACATGGAGCAGAAATTAACAAATTCTCAATTATCTAAATTCTTGTCGTATTTCATAATCCTTTCATAGACATTGAACATTATCCTTTTCATCAAACACAACACAACACAGTCAAGTTAAGCTACAGTGTCATTGACACTTTCATTATTTTTTAGCTTAACTTGACAAAGTCAAGATAAGCTATTGCCATCATGCGAGCGGAAGTCTGTTAGTCTGTTAACATTTTCCTTTAGCACAGGCTACACCCCGTAGTTTTTTTCCAATCGTCATAAAATTTCATCTGCCAGTTTGAGATCATGTCTAGGTGAGAACGTCCCCTTTTGGTCGCGATCGGTCAAACGTGCTGGTTGCCCGAGCCCAAAACCGGAAAACCATTAGCACAGTCTACAGATCGTATTTAATGTGGAGGGTTTTCATTGTAACCTGGTAGGATGCCTCCGTATGATGTCAAGATGAGAACTTCCCCATTTGGTTGCGATCTGTCAACCGTGATGACTGCCCGAGCCCAAAACCCGAAAACCTTTAGCACAGTTTACAGGTCGAATTTATGGAGGGATTTCATTGTAACTTGGTAGGATGACTCCAGATAATGTCTAGATGAGAACTACCCCATTTGGTCGCGATCTGTCAACGGTGATGGCTGCCTGAACCCAAAACCCGTAAACCTTTAGCACAGTCTACAGGTCGTATTTATGGAGGGATTTCATTGTAACTTGTTAGGTTGACTCCATATAATACCTAGATGATAACGTCCCCTTTTGGTCGCGATTGGTCAACTGTGACAGCTACAGGGTCCCCCAAGCCCGAAAACCTTTAGCACAGTCTACGGGTCATATTTATGAAGGGATTTCATTGTGACTTGGTAGGATGACTCCAGATAATGTCTAGATGAGAACATCCCCTTTTGGTCGCGATCATTCAGCCATGACGCCTGCCGCAGTCCAAAAACTAAAAAACTTTAGCACGGACTAAAGGTCATATTTATGAAGGGATTCCATTGTAACTTGGTAGGATGACTCAGTATAATGTCTAGATGAGGACGTCCCCTTTTGGTTGTGACCGGTCAACCATGATGGCTACAGAGGCCCGAAGCACAAAAACCTTTCGCACAGTCTACAGGCCATATTTATGAAGGGATTTCATTGTAACTTGAAAGGATGACTTGTTTTGGAATAATTTCACTGTAACTTGATAACTTTCGTTGACATACATGAACTATGAGGGCCACATACATTAACTGTGAGGGCCACATTAACCCACCCCTCGATTCTTTAGTACAGTCTATCCCTCATATTATTTTTATTGAAAACATGGCATACAGGGAACAGAAATTAACTTATTCCCAATTATCACAATTCTTGTCATTTCATAATCCTTTCATAAACATTGAACAGTATCCTTTTCATCAAACACAGCACACAGACAAGTTAAGCTACAGTGTCATTGACACTTTCATTAATTATGCATTGTTGGTGTCTAGAGGAAGCTACCTTTCAATGTTAGGCCAGTCAGCTGAACCAAGATGGCCGCCAGTGGCAAATTCATTATGGTGGCCATCTTGAATTTGGTTTCCGTCCAGTAAGTAATGAATACTGGCTCGAATCATTTTTAGCTTGACAAAGTCAAGACAAGCTATTGGCATCACACATGCTGAAATCTGTGAGTGTGTTTGTGAGTCTCTTCACATTTTCTGCATCCCGCAGTTCTTGTTCAATCATCACGAATTTTCATATGCAGCTTCTAAATGAGAACGTCCCTTTTTGTCGCAATCTGTCAACCGTGATGGCTGCGCAGGGCCAAAATCCGAAAACCATTAGCACAGTCTGCAGGCCGTATTTATGAAGGAATTTCATTGTTAATTGGTAGGATGACTCGGTGTAATGTCTAGATGACAACGTCCAATTTTGGTCGGGTTCAGTCAACCATGACAGCCGCAGGGGTTCGTTACCTAGATTCCTTTAGCACAGTGTACATCTTGCATTTATGAAGGGATTTCATTGTAAATTGGTAGGATGACTCTGTATATCTAGTTCAGAATGACCTATTTGGCCCTGACCGGTCAACTGTGATGCTCGCACACGCATGTGACCTTGATTTGTTTAGCATAATCTGCGGCTCATATTTATGAAGCGATTTCATTGTAACTTGGAACGATAACTCAGTGTGATGTCCAGGTGAGATTGTCCTATCGTGGTCACAATCGGTCTGTCGTCAACGCCTCTTGGTCACGTGAACTAGATTCCTTTAGCAGTGTCTACAGGCTGTTTTTATGAAGGGGTGTCTATATCCCATAGTTCTTGTCCAATCATTACGAAATTTGAAAAGCGGATTCGAGGTCATGTCTAGAGAAGAACGTCCCCTTTTGGTCGTGATCAGTCACCCATGATTGCTGCGGAAGCCCGAAACCCGAAAACCTTTAGCACAGTCTACAGGTCGCATTTATGAAGGGATTTCATTGTAACTTGGTTGGGTGACTCTGAATAATGTCCGAGAACGTCTTATTTAGGTCGTGTTTGGTCTACCGTGACGGCCGCAGAGGCACGTGACCTAGATTCCTTTAGCATAGTCTACAGGTTGCATTTATGAAGGGATTTCATTTTAAAGTGGCAGGATGATATAATGTCCGGATGAGAACGACCAGTTTTGGTCGTGATGGGTCAACCGTGACTGCCGCAAAGGCACGTGACCTTGATTTGTTTAGCAGAGCCTGCAGTTCATATTTATGAAGCGATTTCATTGTAACTTGGTAGGATGACTCGGTATGATGTCTACATGATACTGTCCTATTTTGGTCAGCCATTACCACCGCTTGAGCACGTGAACTAGATTCCTTTAGCGCCGTCTACATGAATTTATGAAGGGATTTCATTGTAACTCGGTAGGATGACTCGTTTTGGAATGATTTTACTGTAACTTGGTAACTTTGTTTGACATTCCTTAACTGTGAGGGCCACATCAATCCAGGCATCAATTCTTTAGTACAGTCTACACCTCAAATTATTCTTGTTGAACACAGCCTGTGAGGTACAGAACTTAACATATTCTCAATTATCACAACTCTTGTCTTATTTCATATAATCTGAGTGCACCTGGGTAAACATTGAACATTATTCTTTTCAACAAACAATACACACAGTAAAGTTAAGCTGCAGTGTCATTGACACTTTCATGTTTATTGGAGGTCGCCTTCTATGGAGTATTGGGGGGAATAAGTATTAGACCCACATGCGTTACTGTCGTGTAGAAAACACAAGCTCAAAAATATTCCAGCAGTTACCTTGGTCTGTCATTATGTGATGCCTCTTGAAAAAAGGTCACTGTGCATCGTGGTACTGTCCCAGACAGCATTGCAGTTATGGTTCAGCAATATCTGGGGTCCCTGGACTTGTTTCCGTTTTGAGAAAACCATGGACCTTTATACAAACACATTCATTGCTCCCCTTGAACCACATGGACCATCTCGGTCAAAACAATTTCATGCCATATACACTCTAAACTAAAAATTCCAGGTTTTCCATAGTACCAAATTTGGTACTCCACTTGTCACCATAGGAGTACAGAAATAAAGGTACTACAGAATACCAAATGGCATTTGGTATCTCAGATTACCAAATACGTTGGTTCTCCAGAGTACAATGATTGGCACAAAAAGTTATACAGAAGTTTCGTCCGCCAGCCGAATCGACGACTTACAATTTTACCCAGATCGTCCGCCAGCATGCCGAATCGTCCGCTTGCAATTGTACCCAAATCGTCTGCCAGGGATTTGAAAATCATCAAAACATGGGATGGAAAATAACTGTAATGATATTTACTAAGGATCAAATAGCACACAAATTAATAAATAGTTAGCTTAACATTTTAAATGCACAGCATAGCACGTGGGGACGTTGCCACTTAACTTTACTTGCAGGGGCGGTCATAAAGCAAGTATAGTCTGCTTCTGGCCTTGTGTTACGCGTTTGAGGAGAAAAGACAGCCGAGTCCCAATGAGGATGGTTATAATCAAGATGATGAAGGTGATCATGAGGGTGGTGTTCAAAAAAGTCAAAAGTCAGCAAAAAGGCACAGCCTTTCCGATTTCTGTTTGAAAATGGCCTCTTGCGGGGTTCGAATCTGAACTTCCCTAGATCGGGGGACAAGTCTGCTGTTTATCCTACTTGGCCATGATCTTGATACGTTGTGAGAACGTTTGCAAAAAAGGACATGTTTGGGACGCAGGACCAACGCTCACCTCCCCAGGGGTAGAAGACCACTTCCAGGGATGGAGTGAAGGATAAGAATCCGAAACGGTTATAAGTTATAATAGTTCCATAGCGGTTATAATGATTCCATAGCGGTCAGTGGGGTTTTAAGAGAAAGAAGAATACCTCCACACTCCCGAAAATCGACAATTTTGAGACAAAAGTCGGTGAGGTTTATATCACCAACAAACAAATCTTAAGGGTGGAGTTAGTGAGGACTGTCTCACTGCTAAACACGTTATACGTTACCATAACGCGTTGGTTGAGGAGGGCCGGGCATACGTCACCATGACGCGCACTTTGTGTAAATAATTTGGACCGGCGGCAGGTGACGATTCATTTATTCATTCCAGGGGCACATTAATATAGTTAATATACGATAAAATAATTTTTTTTTAAAATGATTAAAAATATAATAACTCAACATTTTCCCCCAGCGGACGAGTTACGGACATTTTGGATAAAATACAGTGGACGACATGGGTAAAATTGCAGCGGACGATTCGGCTAGCAGACGATATGGGTGCAAATTACTATGATACCCAAACATTTTGGGTACTCCAGAATACCAAATATACTGGTTGGGTTCTTGGGTACTCGAGGATACCAATGCTAAAACTAATGAATTCCAGAATATCATTTGTGTTTTTTGGAAAAACAAAATAGAAATTTCTGTTCAGTTGAAAACGAAACTTCATTTGAGGCAAAGTGGTCTTCACAGAATTGAATGCTTTGCAACTGAGCTTGTCCCTCGTTATCTGAGTACACATGAATGCCACTGACCTTAATCGGTCAGTCAATGTTCTGATCAGGTATGAATATGTGGGAGAAACAACACAACATTGTAATAAAATTAGAAACACCTACCAATTCATCCAAACCGATCCTTTGGAGCCAGTCGGCAACCATATCCTTCGATCACGCTCCGCAGTGGCAGACGACTTTTTCAGAAGGCGCTCGAACCAGGGACTGCAACTCTCGCATTTAATGACATACCTGAAACTTTGGAACTCGACGCGCAAATTAGAAGGGTGTGGGGGCGGGGGGGGGGGGGGGGGTTAAAAACCATTCCAGGAGTTCGTGTATTCCAGAATACCTATGGAAAACCTGGATTCCTTTTTTCTGGGTGTACCTGGGAAAACCCATGGGAGAAGGTGTGTGTACCTTATGGTCGAAAGTAATTTCTCTAAATCAACTGCAGCTTGAAAGAGTTTCGGAGAACGAGGAAGGTAGATGGATAGCAGGGAGACCAAAACAAAGAGGTCATTTGGTATCTTGCGTGATAAGGGTCCACTGCAGTAGGAGTATTTGAGTGTTAACTGGGTGGCACCTCGGTGAAGAGGCTGCCCTGCTGTGCAAACTGAGGTCAAAGTCGGAGCATAACGTAACGGGGTTGGAGATGGTGACATGGAGTGTCAAATGTGTAATTTTTAGCTCATCTGATTGACTGAAAGTCAGGGGGAGCTCAAGTGATCACTTTTTGTCCGTCGTCCGTCCGGCGTGAACTTTACATTATCGACTTCTCATAAACCACTGGGCCAAATTTGATAATCGTGTTCCTTATATGTCAATTCAGGTTTGTTCAAATAAAATTGCCACGCACACAGGGGGCACCACAAGGGGCATTACTCCGATAGCACCCATAAATTGTTTTCCAAAATTAAAAACAATCTTATTCTGAAGAACCATCAAGTAGAATCTTCAGATATTTGTTACATAACATCTCTAGAGGGTCAGATTCAAGTTTGTTGAAATCGAGTCTCCGGGTTAATATTTGGACTCCCTTAGTTTAAACAGTATTTATTTATTGTCTACATTTTACAATAACTATAAAGTTACAAAAACAAGTATGAACAACACTAAATACAGTAGTATACACAGAACAAGAAAAGCAGATTATGTGGGAAAGGGATTCGATAGAAAGCTAGAGCTTATGTAAGTCGTCTCCCTGGCAATGTATAACTTACACCTGCAGGTGGTATAAATCAGCGGAAAATCCCACACGTCGTCACATGACGGCCGACACTCTCACTCGGTTGGGCATTGTATTACAAGCTAGTTGCTACGCCTGGAGATGGAGAGACGGTTCGTTTAGGCGTCACATAAGTAGATACCGAGCATAGGAAGTCGCATCGGCCTATTGGAGCCCATAGTGTAACTTAGTGCAATTTGATGAAATTTCTTTACAAATCTTCTTCTTCAGAGCCACTAAATAGAATCTTCTGGTATTTGGTATATGACATCTCTAGGGGGTAACATTCAAGTTTGTTCAAATCGAGTCTCTGGGGTTAATATTTGGGCTCTCTATTGGCGCCTAAATTTTAACTTTTAGCAATATGAGGGAATTTCTTTAAAAATCTTCTCCAGAACCATCAATTAGAATCTTTTGATAAGTGATATACAATATCTCTAGAGGTGTCAAATTCGAGTTTGTTCAAATCGGATCCCCAGGTTGATATTTGGATAGGGAGCCCGAATTTTAACTTAGTGCAATATGAGAAAATTTCTTTAAAAATCTTCTGATCCACCAGTAAGAATACTTTCATATTTGGTACATAACATCTATATGGTAGTCAGATTCACGTTTCTTCAAATCAAGCCCCTGGGTTATTAATTTGGGCTACCTATAGGAGCCAGAATTTTAACTTCGTGCAATATGAGGGAATTTATTTAAAAATCTTTTTCTTCGGATTCAACAGTCAAAATCCTTTCATATTTGGTATACAACATCTTTAGGTGGGTCAGATTCAAGTTTGTTCAAATCCGGTCCCTGTGTTAAAATTTTGGCTTTCTATTAGAGCCCACAGTTTACCTTGTACAATGTGAGGACAATTCTTTAAAAACCTTCTTCTTCAGATCAACCAGTCTGAATTCTTTCAGATTTAGTATGTAACATCTCTAGGGGGATCAGATTCAAGTTTGTTCAATTTGAGTCCATGGCTTAATATTTGGGCTCTCTATGGGGGAGGGGTTGGGGTGGCAGGTTAGCTTCAAGTTTGTTCAAACCCACGTTTTGGCCTTTCATGACTTCATTCCGCTGTAGTAGGGATGAGCCCTGACTAACTGATTGTGACCCCAAATACATCTTTGAACCACTTTGTCAGGTGAACGATTAAGGCCTCTTGGGGCCACTTATTAGGTTTTGGACGCCCTGGTGCACATTCTCTTACAATGCCCAAAATATTAGTCTGACAGAAGACGATTCACTGGAAATGTAAAGAGAAAAAGTCACTCCACCGCCCCGACAACCTCGACTTTATTGTTATTAATTCCCTAATTAACCGTTTGACTGACTTCCGTGTCAGCTTTGACGATTCCGTGTCATCTCCCCAAACACGCCACCCTCACTTGTGACAAAGATCCAGCCAAGTATGACCCTATCCAAAACGGAACATAGCAAACATTTACTGGGACCTGTTTTGGCAAACAGTAGATTTGAAACTTCGGCAAATTGACACCCCCAACGTGGATAAACTCGAAGTAGCCTGCACGAATCTGAGTGACCGTATTAATCATAGGCTTCTGCGAAAATTCGAATATTTTCCAATATACTTCGGTCATAACCGTGAATGTTTACAGATTGTAATTGATCATGTTATTTTATATTGGGTATTGTTCGGGGTTGAAACGCAACTGACTTATAGCGGGAGTAGTGTTTGTAGCGATGTAGCTACAACTGCACAGCAGTTGTAGCTACATTGCTACAAACACTATTATCTCTACAACTGTTCATTTCAACTTATGCATTGTGACCAGTGAAAAGTTATACAGCTGTTCAACTTCCAGTAAATGATTTGTTCCACAACATGATCACATTGTTTTATACTGAGTATTGTTCTGTTCGATCCAAGCCTTTAGATTACAACAATTTCACACCCTTTACAGGTGTGTCCAAATTAGAGAAGATGGGAAGATATCAGAAAAATTTATAAATTCTCTCTGCCTCTCCTGCATTTGAGAATAACTCCCATCATAATATGACCATAGAAATACATGGTGTGGCAATAAAACAAAACAGCATAAGGCTGTTATTTCTGGTTTTAATGTGCCCAAATTAGGGCAAAAGGGTGTGCCCATAATAAATGAATTTTATTGCACGGACGCAATATCAGGAAAAAAATATGTACCTTTCAAAAGGTCTGAGATTGTCCTTGTACAGGAAACTAGTTTGACGACTTGTCTGTGTGCTTGTCAACATTCAAGAGAGTAAAGATTTGTTCTGTCATCGGATCGAGGGTGATGGATACATTCAGCTGATCTTGGTGTTGGTTCTGGGGCAGGAACGGTAGAATAGGAACAGTCGGCGCAGGAATGGAAACGGTCGATGCAACACTCCTCCCCTGCTTATTTAAGGTCCATTCTTACTTTAAAGACAGAACAAAAGTAATTAAAGATTTGCTCGGTGCTAATGTGGCAGATGTGTGGTACAGCTATGAATGTAATGAACCCTAGGTGCTCAGAATTTATTTTAAAGTACTTGTGTGTTGCAAGGAAGCAATTGCAAAACCTCCCTACAGACAAGTAAAAAAACAAATGTGGAGTAAGGAAGCAGAAAAATACCTCCCTACAAGTTATTCTGCTTGCAAATAAATGAATTGCTGATGAGTAACCTCTGAGCAACATGGTATACATTCTCAGCAAGATATTTACAAATATACAATGACAATCTCCAGAGTTAAGGCGTTCGATCAGGCACAAAGCAAAACGTCAAATCAACTTAAAGTAAGGAAGCAATTATTAACCTCCCCACTCATAATAAGGAGAATAACATTCTTCATAAAAGGAAGCAGTTAACACATCCCTTCCAGAATTCCAATTTACACTTATTAATTTATGTGTTATGCCCAATCGAACATCACAAACAAGGAGTAATATTTACAACTTGTACAATTTTGTTCACATATGTTACAAATTATATAATCTGCTGGAATTTTCTGAGGTTATTTCCAGCAGATAGGATACTGTCATATTCTTGAGAGTTGCAACTGTTTTTGCAAACCTCAAAATTTCCCAAGGAGAGCTTGATTTGGCATGTGGAACTGAGGATAGGTATGGTGAGTCAGATTCAAGTAAAAGTCTTTTGGAGTTTAGCTTACAAAGAGCCTGCCGAGTTTGTGGATCATCAATGGATTTTGAGGTGAAGCCAAAAGATACATTTGGTAGCACGGTTTGCCAGTGACTTAGTTCATCTGCAGAACCAATGAAACAGTGACGATGAATAGGAAGATGGGTCAAATTTAGATCAATTAAAAGTTCCAGAATGGTATCAGCAGCTTCAGCAGTGTTGTTATCCCTGCAGTGCAAAATCAAAACCTTTTGAAATTTATCTGCCAATGGTAGAATTAATCTCAAGAAATCTCTTTGAGCTTTTATTTTATTCTCCTTACATTTGATTTTGTCTTTACACTGTGGCCTACACTTGCAGATAGTGGTTAAGTCTATTCCTACCTCACCTATCCCCACACATTGAGTAGTTTGAATCTGATGTTCCAGCCTCTTAGCAAATTTAAGCACAACCTGTGGTAATATTAAATGGGGATGAACACCAAATGTTGGATAATATTGGGTGCTACCATGGATTTTTTCATAAAAATACCATGATTCTGGAAAGACAAAATTAGCTATTGCATGACTTACATGAACTTGAGTGTGGTTAATAAGGGATTCTAATTCTTTCATGTTACCACAATTTGATCGTTTCAATAGCTGATCGGGATGAAAATGTGAGTCTGCGAATATACATGTACTGGCTAAGTCTGGAACATCAGAAGACAAAATTACAGATAACCCTGATGCTAACATTGGAGAAGAGAGCTTCTTGAAATCATCAAAAAATATTGGCATGTTTGGATTTCAATTTTAATAGAAGGTTGCATAAAATTCTCCAATGGAGCATACAGCTGATGTGATTTGGAGGGGAAAGTGTGAATACATTCTCTTCGACAGTTCGAAGACAGCCATGATACTTTTCAAAATATGCCATAACATAGCGTTCCTCTTGGCTGAATTCTACAGAGGATTTTTCTACTGGGGGATACATATTTTCACCCAACACAAATTGAAAAAGATCCATAATGGAAACTAAACCCAACATGTGGCAAAAAAACAAAAACATTCCATTGACCATATAACACCAGATATCTAACGAAATGACATTGACATCAGTTTCCTGACTTTTGGGGGCCTTCATGTGCCAACATGCAGTTTGAGACCCAATGAAGCTGGGTAAATGGCTCCTGGTTACATGACGCTTCAGATGATTGGAGCTACCGTCACAGAGAGGACAATTTTTCTTTTTTCTGCCCTTTTTAGATTTTATGTTTGCCGCAGTTACATTCCTGGTGTCTGGACAATGTTCAGAAATATCTTCAGGTCCCTCTTCAACCTCATCATTTATACATGTAGCTGATTCTTCACCCTCACCATCTTCGTAATCAGGAACAAAGAATCTTTCGTCAAGATCATCAAAATTCATCTAAAATAGATAATTCGAACCAATTGAGATGCCATTCCTTTCTAATTGTGATTGTGGATGGTTAGATAGTGTTGGTGAAGAGAATCAAATGAAGTGCTGGTACCAAATGAAGTGGTGGTAGCAAATAAGTGCTGGAACGTGTAGCTAATGCAACTGATAATCACTGTATTTTTTAGGTAGCTTAATTTTCCTGGCAGTAGAGGTGTGTGTCTCCTCTTTGAATAATGCTGGTAGGTTCAGTTGATCTAAATTATCCAGCATATCTGTTTTTTTCGGTTAGAGATTTATCTGAGCCAGCAGTAGGTACCGCCACAGGCAAATCTGCAACCGGCGCATTTCCAGATTTATCTGAGCCAGCAGCAGGTACCGCCCCAGGCAAATCTGCAACCGGCGCACTTCCAGATTTATCTGAGTCAGCAGAAGATACCGCCCCAGAGGAATCTGGAAACAAAACATTTCCACCATTTGCCACTTGAGTTCTGTCATCAGAGACAGCAGGAGCTACAGAGCTCAAGTCAAGTTCATGTTCATTTGAGCATCTACTGAAGGAATCTGTGAAAATGGCATGTCTCAATCTTCTCATCCATAAAGGCAGCTCTTTTTCAGGACAAATTTTTAAACGGTCGTGACGAAGTAAATACTCTCCTTTCCTACCTTTTATTTTGTATAAAGGTGACCTACATTCTATGACTAAATACGGCCCTACCCATGGTGGCCGAAGCTTTTTACTTTTTCCTATTTCTGAGGTAGAATCTCTTTTGTACACAATATCGCCTGGTTCGAACTGGTTTTCGTGAACGCGAAGATCATAAGTGCGTTTCTGACGTAGTTGCATCTTATTGATATTGTCCCTTGCAAGTTCGTGGGCAGTCAAGAGAGATTCTTGTAACTGAGTTACCCATTTGTCAGGGGGTAATTTGGTGTTTTGGTTGGTGCCGAATAACAAATCAGCAGGTTGCAGCAGCTCCCTACCAAACATCAGTCTATTTGGCGTATATCCTGTGGTTCTATTCACTGTAGAGTGCAGGGCCATAGCTAGTAGAGGTAGATCCCTGTCCCATTCCAGGTTTTTATTCTCTATAGAACACCTTATCATTTGTAGAATAGTCCTGTTATAACGCTCAACTTGGCCATTTGATGAAGGATGATAAGGCGTGGTTTTTTTCTTAGCAATCTGTAACATGTCACAAAGAGCTGAGAACAAGTTACTTTGAAAATTACTGCCTTGATCTGTGAAAATTTCCAATGGACATCCAAAAGTGACGATAAAATGAGTGATAAATTTCTTAGCAACACTGATGGCTTGCTGATCAGGAAGTGCTGCAATTTCTACCCACTTAGTGAACTGGTCAATCATGAGTAGTATATACTTATTTCCATTTGTGCTGATGTGGAAAGGGCCTAAAATGTCCAAATGAATTCGCTCCAAAGGAAAACCAGCATGAAATGATTTAAGAGAAGCCTTAGCTGTCAGCGTAGCTTTCTTACTGAGATTACAAGCTGTACAGGATTTGACATAGTCGATACAGTCCCTTGCCATGTTGTACCAGAAGAATGATCTTTTCAGTCGAGAGAGGGTCTTATCCTGCTCTAAATGACCTGAAGATCTGATGTTGTGACACATGTGTAAAGCTTCTTCTTGTAATTTCTTCGGAGTAATCAAAAGATTATAGACTTCAGGTGGTTTTTCCCATTGATAAAATAATATACCATTTTCAATTTTAAGTTGATCCTTACATAACCACATGGCTTTAGTTGCAAGGCTTTGAAGGTATAGTTCCTGGTGGTTGGGAGGGGTACCATTTTCTTTCCATAACAAAACAGTTCTCACATCTTTATCAGCTAGCTGGAATTCTCGAATCTGTGCAGGTGTATAGGCATTCAACCAATTAATTTCCAAAACGTTGACTTGTGTACCTAAATCAGGTAAATCTTCAGAGTCTGATTCAGGATTTGAAGATTGGATGTGTCGCAGAGCTAGTGGAATTATATCATCCACATCATCCTCAAACCGACTCCAATGATTATGAGCCCTTTTGCAGTGATGACAGCCTCCACATGGCAATGATTCTAGTGATGAGCCAGCTGTATAGCATTCACAGTGATTGTCTGACAATGGTAATCGAGACAGCGAATCAGCATTTGAATGCTTTTTACCGTCCCGATGAACTATCGTCATGTCAAACTGAGAAAGTTCTTCTAGCCATCGCGCCAATTGTCCCTCGATGTGCTTAAATCTCATTAGCCATACAAGGCTTCCTTGATCAGTCCTTAAAATGAATTTTCGGCCAAGCAGATAGTGTCGAAAATGTCGACAAAATTTTACCACCGCCAATAGCTCTTTTCTGGTGGTACAGTATTTTCTTTGTTGCTTGAGCAAAATGTGACTTGCATAACAGATTACCTTTGTTTCTGAACCTTGAATCTGTGACAATTCAGCTCCTATTGCATCTCCAGAGGCATCAGTATCCAGAATAAAAAGGCCATTGGGGGATGGATAAGCTAACACAGGGGGTGATGTCATTACAGATTTCAGAGTGTCAAATGCTAGCTGATGTTCAGAATTCCGATTTTATATGAAACATTTTTCGATTGAAAAGACACTTCCGGTTATTGATGACATTCACAACCGCGGGAAAATAACAATGAAAGAATTATAATTAAAAAAAAAAATACATTTTTTAAATTTGGTTCTCCATATTAATCGTGATTAATCATGATGAGTCTTCATAAGGAAGCAATATTAGAACCTCCCGACGAAGATTTATTTCTTAAACATGTTGGAATAATTTATTTGTCGAAGTGGTACGAAAAAAGAGAAGAAAAATTCACATTTGGCTGTTACGTTCTTTTGTAGGTTTTTTCCGCTAACACTTTCGTAGCGACGCCAAATATTGCACGGACGCAATATCAGGAAAAAAATATATACCTTTCAAAAGGTCTGAGATTGTCCTTGTACAGGAAACTAGTTTGACGACTTGTCTGTGTGCTTGTCAACATTCAAGAGAGTGAAGATTTGTTCTGTCATCGGATCGAGGGTGATGGATACATTCAGCTGATCTTGGTGTTGGTTCTGGAGCAGGAACGGTAGAATAGGAACAGTAGGCGCAGGAATGGAAACGGTCGGTGCAACAATTTAAAGGTCTGGTTCGATCACAGTTGCTGGATACATCGTCAAAAGCATCAGTTTTCTAAAAGAATACCTCTGATTATTATATAAACAGAAGTAGAGCAGGCTTTAATTTTCAAGCGGGTCGGCTCCATTCGGCGTTGAATTATCGTTTCGTTTTAGTCATTCCGCATTTTAATTTAAAACAAATGGCTTGATGACTGAATGGAGACGATCCGATTTGAAACAAGTCTTTTTTCCAAGAAAACGTGATAAAAGTGATGTATCAACCCTATTAGCCAGGTTCGTTTAAAAATGTTTAATGTTTCTTCAGTTTCGAAGCTGCAAAGTCAACAATTAGAATAGTTTCAATCAGTAGCTAGTATTTTGGTTTATATCTCAATTTATGGAGTGGGAAATGGTGAGGCGAAAAATGCACTCTTCATAACCGTGTGTCTTTTAATAATCGGGGTGGTTAATTTAGAAAACTTTTCTTTTGACGACGTATCCATTAACTGTGATTCAATTCGAAATTCGATTCGTTTTCACCAGTTCGATTCGATTCGATCAAAATCAGCAATTCGCAGATCCATAGTTAACCAGACGCTCGATGTACTCTGCCCCAAGAAAACATTCCGGACCTAATTGAAAAGCCGAATTAAAAAACAACTATAATCGCCTTCACGGCGAAGTCAAATAGGAAATTAAAATTGAAAACCGCGATCGACGAGAGATCACAGAGAAATTGAACAACCAACGCGATACCAAAAACATTTGAGACAGTTTTAACCCTTTTCCTAACACGAAAAGCAGACGACACATGCAAACAAAATCTTGAATAACTAATTTTTTCCATTTTTGTCTCAAAAACATAGGTTATGACCCCTCATTGGAACGATCTCGGTAAGCTCGTCCCAAAGAGGGGTCATAATCTATGTTTTTGAGACAAAAAATGAATAGATAATGAAAATGAATTGGCGATTTTTAGCTCAACTTGACAAAGTCAAGCTGAGCTATTGCCATCACTTCTCGTCGGTCGGCGTACGTATGTACGTTAGTTAGTTCGTTAGTACGAACGTCCACAATTTCCTTTGGCACACCTCACAGGTCGTATTTACGTACGTACGTACGTGCGTTAGTTAGTTCGTTAGTACGTTAGTACGTACATCCACAATTTCCTTTGGCACACCTCACAGGTCGCATTTATGATCAGATCACTTTGAAACTTGGTATGCTTGTTTGGGGTGACCTCTAGATGGGAGCTATCGATTTTCTTCAATTTCTGTCAAAAAATGTTGCCGCGGCCAACGTTCTTAGAACTTAGTTTAGTCAAACAACAATATTTCCCTTGGCACACCCTACAAGGCACACTTATGATCATATTGCTTTGAAACCTGGTATGCTTGTTTGGGGAGACCTCTAGATGGGAGCTATCGATTTTCTTCAATTTCCGTCAAAAAAAGTTGCCACGGCCAACGTTCTGAGAACTTAGTTCAGTCAGAAGACCTCAATATTTCCCTTTGGCACACCCTACAGGGTACATTTATGGTCGGATTGCTTTGAAACCTGGCATGCTTATTTGGGGTGACCTCTAGATGGGAGCTATCGATTTTCTTCAATTTCTGTCAAAAAATGTTGCCATGGCCAACGTCCTTAGAACTTTGTTTAGTCAGACCACAATATTTCCCTTTCGCACACCCTACAGGGCACATTTATGATCAGATTCCTTTGAAACTGGTATGCTTGTTTGGGGTGACCTCTAGATGGGAGCAATCGATTTTCTTCAGTTTCCGTCAAAAAATGTTGCCGGAGCCAACGTTCTTAGAACTTAGTTTAGTCAAACCACAATATTTCCCTTTGGCACACCCTACAGGGCACATTTATGATTTGATTGCTTTGAAACCTGGTATGCTTGTTTATGGTGACCTCTAGATGGGAGCTATCGATTTTCTTCAATTTCCGACAAAAAATGTTGCCATGGCCAACGTTCTTGGAACTTAGTTTAGTCAGACCACAATATTTCCCTTGGCACACCCTACAAAGCACACTTATGATCATATTGCTTTGAAACCTGGTATGCTTGTTTGGGGTGACCTCTAGATGGGAGCAATCGATTTTCTTCAATTTCCGTCAAAAAATGTCGCCGGAGCCAACGTTCTTAGAAGTTAGTTTAGTCAGACCACAATATTTCCCTTTGGCACACCCTACAGGGCACATTTATGATTTGATTGCTTTGAAACCTGGTATACTTGTTTAGGGTGACCTCTAGATGGGAGCTATCGATTTTTTTCAATTTCCGTCAAAAAATGTTGCCACGACTAACGTTCTTAGAACTTAATTTAGTCAGACCTCAATATTTCCCTCTGGCACACCCTACAGGGCACATTTATGATCGGATTGCTTTGAAACTTGGTATGCTTGTTTGGGGAGACCTCTAGATGGGAGCTATCGATTTTCTTCAATTTTCGTCAAAAAATGTTGCCGCAGCCAACATTCTTAGAACTTAGTTTAATCAGAAGACCTTAATATTTCCATTTGGCACACTCTACAGGGTACATTCATGATCGGATTGCTTTGAAACCTGGCATGCTTGTTTGGGGTGACTTTTAGATGGGAGCTGTCGATTTTCTTCAATTTCCGTCGAAAAATGTTGCCACGGCCAACGTTCTTAGAACTTAGTTTAGTCAGACCTCAATATTTCCATTTGGCACACCCTACAGGGCACATTTATGATCGGATTGTTTTGAAACCTGGTATGTTTATTTAGGGTGACCTGCAGATGGGAGCTATTGATTTTCTTCAATTTCCGACAAAAAATGTTGCCACGGCCAACGTTCTTAGAACTTAGTTTAGTCAGACCACCATATTTCCCTTGGCACACCCTACAAGGCACACTTATGATCATATTGCTTTGAAACCTGGTATGCTTATTTGGGGAGACCTCTAGATGGGAGCTATCGATTTTCTTCAATTTCCGTCAAAAAATGTTGCCACGGTCAACGTTCTGAGAACTTAGTTCAGTCAGAAGACCTCAATATTTCCCTTTGGCACACCCTACAGGGCACATTTATGGTCGGATTGCTTTGAAACCTGGCATGCTTATTTGGGGTGACCTCTAGATGGGAGCTATCGATTTTCTGCAATTTCTGTCAAAAAATGTTGCCATGGCCAACGTTCTTAGAACTTAGTTTAGTCAGACCACAATATTTCCCTTTGGCACACCCTACAGGGCACATTTATGATTGGATTGCTTTGAAACCTGGTATGCTTGTTTGGGGAGACCTCAAGATGGGAGCTATCGATTTTCTTCAATTTTCGTCGAAAAATGTTGCCGCTGCCAACGTTCTTAGAACTTAGTTTAGTCAGACCTCAATAATTCCCTTTGGCACACCCTACATGGCCATTTATTAGCTCAACTTGACAAAGTCAAGCTGAGCTATTGCAATCACTTCTCGTCCATCGGCGTACGTATGTACGTACATCCACAATTTCCTTTGGCACACCTCACAGGTCACATTTATTTTCATTTCCTTAAAAAAGAAATTATTGTCGCTTTCACCAGCCTTTGAACTTACTGCATTTGTGTAGCAACTTATCCCTTTTGCACTCTCTGCAGGGTATATTTATGAATTTCCATAAAAAAGAAAAAAAAACATTGCCACAAGCAATGACATTCAAACTTAGTGCATTTGTGCATTAACATCTTCCTTTGGCATGCCTCAGAGGGTGCATTCATTATCAGGTTGTTTTGAAACTTTGTATGCTTATGCAGGTTGACAAAGATAGGTGCAATCGATTTTCTTTTCATTTCCATCAAAAACTGTTACTGTTCGCAACAGTCTTTGAATTTATTGCATTTGTGCATCAACATTCCTCTTTGACATGGCCTACAGGCCACATTTATGAGGATTTTTTTAAACTTGGTTTTCTCATTTGGGCGAGACCTTTAGATAAGAGCTATTGGTTAGCATCCATTCCTGTGAAAAAAGTTGCCATTTACAATAACCTCTGAACTTACTGCATTTGTGTATCAACATTCTTCCTTTAGCCAGTCTT
Organism: Pictodentalium vernedei; assembly: GCA_031216915.1. Lineage (NCBI taxonomy): Eukaryota > Metazoa > Mollusca > Scaphopoda > Dentaliida > Dentaliidae > Pictodentalium > Pictodentalium vernedei. Next base: position 339,415,335 of record CM062293.1, read on the forward strand.
GCAGTTTACAATTATAAATTCAAGGATTACTCTTGACGTTGTGCGCACACAATGCTGTTATGTTGAAATTTCACTAAATAACATTGGTACCAATGATCTTCAATTTTGCCATTTCATTTATAACTTACCAAGTTCAAGTTTGTCAAGTTGAGCTACAGTGTCATTGACACTTTCATTGTGAATAGCGCTGACCGGTTTTGGCCGTTACGTTGAGAAAAGGGTTCAAGTACCAACAAGACAAAAAGCAAAAGATCAATACCACCCCCCCCCCCCCTTCACCCACATCCCTCCGCAATCGAACCAACGACACAAAAGCACTTTATGACAAGGCAAAGAACGACAACTTTGCCGAATTACTCAGGAAAACACACGAATGTGTCAACTTCCATAATAGTTTGACACCCGCCCCAACTGACACGTAATCAACCTTACCATATATCAACTCGCGTACGTATCCAAAACGCAACTACAGCACAGATGTGGGGTTACTCATAGAATCACCTAGAGTGGATATGGGCAGATGAATATCAGTGAACCGCATAATTATCAGCATAGCGGTACCTTTGGCAGGTGCCAGTATCTTCGTTACTGGGTGCCGCACGCTGTATTAACCCGCCCCGACCAACTCAATAAATCACTAAAAACTGCATCAACAAACTGAGGTACACTAAACCCACAAACACGCTGATTATTTTTTTTTGGAGGGGGGGGGGGGGGGGGTAGTTCAACCACGGCATCCTAACCTCCCCGAAGGATTGGTGAATGACCCTTAATTCGCCTTAGCTGGCGTTGCTGCTGTGGTTTCTCTTCTTCTCAGTCCGACCAGGCTTCTCATTTGGTATGTCCTGTCCAGGCGGGAGTCAAAATCACCCTCCGACACTCTGCCTAAACCAAGGAAGGCCCTACCAGCTCATCTTGGGACATCCACTGGTTTATTGTATAATGCCACTTATATACACCCGAAGAACAGACTAAGAACCACTTACTGCACTCAACCAGTGGGTGCTGACTGGGTCCTGGTGACTGTGCTGGCTGCTTTTCTTCTGTGCGGCTACTAGACGTGGAAAGTACCATTGTATTGCTAAAGGGGTCGTAAGGGGTGGGGGGGATTAGTTTACCGCACTTCTTTTGGTTTGCTTTACTTTTCATTCACCAATTAAATGTTCGGAATGGGTATAAAAAAATAATTGAAATTGATTACATTCTGGGTTATTGTCCTTTATTATTCGCCCAGGATGAGAGTCCATTCGGCAAGAGTGAGTGTCCGAATCAACCCGAGTTGTTTTCAGCCAGTATTCTGACACACTAAAAGATATCCTCTTATATATAAGCGGTTACGGGGTGTTTCGTTCCAAAACCCGTTCGTCCCGTGACGTTTCGAAAATTACAACCAGGCCGATTCGTCCCAATAATTGTTTTTCAAACTATAGAGACGATTCTCCGTTTTCTTACTGAACCACGGTAAAACACATAATTTGTCAAAAACCTTTAAATACATCATTTTTCACGATCTTTGGCACATGTCGAGCAACTGTGGTAAACATAGGGTCAAGATAACACAACAGGAGCAAATCATTCTGTGTATGCTTTGCGTATTTTGTATGGGGTATTTTCTGTTCATCATGTATATTTTGTGTATGCATATTAGATCAAAATACCTCAAAGTCAGTGGTATTTTAATGCAATTGTAACTGGAACAACCGCACGTGATGGAAAACGAATGTTACTAAATCTGAATTAACAGGAAAATTGGCAATTTCAGGGGGTAAAGTGGACAAAAATATCACTAACTATCGATAAATATTTAATATTTGAGCTATCTTTACACTTTTCACTTGAACATTAGTTTATTCATTCGTACTAAATGCCTTGTATTTTGGCCGACAATAAAGTGTAAATAGCAGGAAATGACTGTGATTTACACTTTTTAACGGCCGAAATATCAGGCATTCAGTTTGAACGGATGAATTTGGTGTTTCTTAATTGTTCAGATATATTGGATCTGAATTTTATTTTGCACTTTGTGATATTTTCCACTTGGCTGAAACGTCCCGGAGTCTATATAGGCTATCTATACTCAAGAGGTTTGCCAGATGCTGAGCACTCACTCGCGAAAACTCACCTGTCGTGTGTGTGCGTCAGCATGTTTTTCCTAGTAGACTAAAACCACTCAGTCGGCTTCAGACAGACTAAAACCATTCAGTCGGAAACTCAATGCAGCTGGATATAGCTAATCCAGCGTAAACCACATATTAGCGGGGGAGGAATTCGCTAGAATTGTGCACTTGGTGATACCTTCCTGAAATTTGGCATGATGTAAGGGTAGGCATCAGAGATTTCAAAATCGATCGGCTACAAGTTGGCACCATCCTCTAGCCACCACTAGCAGCGAAATCCAAAATGGCCGCCAAGCGGATCGAAAAAAAGCTATTTTCGCCGATCGCACAACTGAAGCTCCAAACCTAACACCATACATGTGCTGTAATTGATGTGAATGATGGAGTGAAGCCCTTGGAACAAGTTGGGGGGAAGATTAATGGATAATGGGATCAGAATTTCCGTCGATGTGTGCGTCTGTGTGTCTGACTGTCAGTATGATCGTCCGTCCGTAGATAAATTAGTGTTGAATGTTTCTCGGGAATGCAATGGTCAAATGAACATGGTATGAGAGATTCCTGTCAACACATGAACAAGGGTACTCGATAGTATGCAGCAGTGGGGATACTTGGACATTTGATAATCCAATTAAAGTGACAGTCTATTCTCAACTTCCGGCATTTTCGATAGATTTATTTTCTAAGAAAATAAAACTATCAAATTTCTAGAGGAGTTCTGGTTCAATCTCAACACCATAGCGACACGTCTGCCAGCAAGGGCAGTGCTGGAATGAACTCGGGATGCATTAGTTCCCGTTGTTAATTATACAATGTTATCTTGCCAGTATAGAACATTGGCAAAATGGGACTAGAAGGGGTGAGTGTATGTTTGCAGTCATTCGAGGTACAGGAATATTTTTTGACTACAAGTAGTATTCTTCATTTTCGGCCAGTTAAGATGTGGTGTGTTCCAAGTCAGGATTAATGTTGCCGACACTTAATGCCCATCCCTCATGGTATGCTACTTTACCAGGGATATAGAGATATAGCCACCACTGGGAGCCAAAACATGACCTTTGATGTCGATGAGTGGTCGAAATGTTTTAGCGAATAACTTATCGAAATATGATCCGGTATGGCAATTTGATACCTTACGTTAGATTTATTAGATCAACTCAGGTATGGATTCATTGAGACATGAGTGCGCTACAAGATGAAGGATTTCCAAGTTGATTTGCTATGGAGTAGGAACTGACTAGTCACATGTGGCCTATGGCCAGAGAAAGACAAGGATACCATAGATGAACACACGGGTGAACGAAGGTATCAACTGTTGTACAGAGGCAAAATAGTTGGGGATATTGTATCATGCTATGCATGAATTAACACCGTCTTGTGCAGTAAATAACAGACTATTTTCCGAAATCTAAAACTGTATTCCTATACCCCGGACAATGTAGCAAGCCACATGGGATGAACATTTGTTAGCAAAATCAACTCAACTAGAAACATGACATGTGTTAACTGGCCGAAAATGGAAAAAAAAATACCAGAATAGGAGATGACTGGTCCTAACATGACAGTATACTACTTAATATTGTTACAACAGCCTCCTTCACACTTACACAAAGGTGTGCACCTTAATCCAGCTTTCAAGCATTTGCAATTGCCCTTGCAGGCCTTGGCACAACTACAGTGGAGCATCAGTGCACATGCAGCACTTGCGTCTCCTAGGTGAGTCCAAAATGGGACCAGAATATTGAGACGTGGATTCCACTCCCATCCGTACTGTGATGGGTCTGGCACACATAAGTGTTTCTGCAGAGCACGATGCCAAATGAAAGATGACACAAGAATTACCCTTTTTACATGTTGATACAGAGCTGCTTTGGTGGGCGGGATGTTTTCCATAGACTTAAGGCCATGTGTGAACATATGCCGTCTCGCATCATTGACACGTGTACTGACACAACTGTTACTGTACATCTGTATGGTGAGTTTTTCGATATGCTGCATATGAGGGGAATCCTCTGAAAAGACTTGCGGATTCTCAGTCAATTCTATCATCATTTCAGTTGATGCGGGAAAATTCATCCATGCATTCCATCCTGTCTTCTTCCCAATGCCGAGCATGCTGGATGTTACATCACAACCTGTGAAGGCGTGGAAGAAAGTCAGGGCCTTACAGTAATCAGGTCCAAGTTGTGAAGCTATCTCATGAATTGGCATATCTTTATATGCCTTTCCAATTCCAAACCCAATCCACAGCTCACTGAGTCCAAGGTCACGGAATGTTGCGAAATGGTGCAAAGACAGAATGACGACATCAGAATCAACCGTGCGAAGAAAAGCTATTTTGTGACCTTGTGAGACTGCATGGTTGAGATGAAGCATCATGCGCGTGTCTGCTTCCTCGTGGTTCGATGGAGATATGTCACATAAGCTAACATCCTTATTGCATAGTACATATTCTCCTGATGTCGTTAACAACTGGTACTCGGATGTTGATGTTAATTTCAGCAGTTCAGCAGACAGGAACTTGAAAAATTCGTCTTTATTCTCACTAACTTTCAAGAATGCCTGCCAATTCTTCCCTTTAGGTAAAGGGACGTTCTCGGACACCCGTATCAACCTAACTGCTGTCTCACCGAGGCGTTTTGCTCGCGTCTGATTCTTCAAACTGCCTTCGGGGTAACAGTCATAGATCGCATCAACCCTTGTGGTGTTCGTGTTAATCAGAGATTCGATGTATGGCAATAATTGCAATCGAGCATATTCTCCAAACAGATCCGCTTTCTGTGGTTTGATTACATGGACTACAGCAGGCATATCCAAGATGACAACTGAAGCTTGTCTAGCTGCTGAATTCTTCCCTTGTGCAGGAATAGCTGGTAAACAATTGAGAATTTGAGATTTTGTCCCACTCCGTAGCTTACCTCTATCGGATAATGCTGGCGGATCACGTGCATTCTCGTGCATGAAAAACTCATCCATGTTTGAATCAGGCCGGGCTTGCAGTGAAACGAACATCTGGGTAACTATTGCGGCAGTTGCTTTACTTGACATGAGTTTGTCTCGGCCTTTGTCCAGGTTGGCTGGGGGTGGGTTAAGGAAGGTATATATATTTGCCTTGGGAATAACATCATTCAGGGGTACGGTGCATTCCACAAGCCTTTCCTTCAAGAAAGTGGAATATAAATGCTTGCCCCTTTCGGGTAATGACCGTAAACTCTTACTAACTTCGGGGTCCATATATTCACCAGTATCTAATGTCACCAGCTGACCACTAGTTTCATCATAAGGGTTGATAATGAGTCCCTGATTCACCAGATCGAGGAGAGATTTCAATTGATTCAGAAATTTTTTCTGCTCTGATACCGAACTTTCCGGGTGTTCCGTGTTATCTGATGATGTTGTGTGGAAACTTGCATATTCATACTCATCTATAACACGCAGAACTTCTGACCTTGAAAGCTCAATAACGACTTTCTCTTCAGCCTGGCCATAGAGACCTTTTGGACCACTGTCTTCTTTGAGTAGTTGGATACTATGTTCTTGGCTCTGATCTAAACCCATCATACTGAACTTCCTCTCACTACGCTGGACCACAAAATGGCCTTCCATGAATTTGTTGTGGATTGAAGGATGCCGCCTGGGTAGCTGAGACATGTCTCTCAGAAATACGGGGACCCACCGACAATAATTTGTATGTCCTAGGGCAAAAAAGTAACTGCACAACTCATCGATAGAACACAGTGTACCAGGCCAGTTACCGATTCGTTGGTTCCGAACGAATTGACAGCTTGTCAAGAGAAAGTTCCGAACGATTTCACCCCAATAGCGCGCAGTTGGAGATTGTGAAAGAATCCTCTGTTCCCACATTTCAAATGACTCATGGGGCCCAGTCTGCTGACAGTAAATCTCATAAGCATTCTTTCTGAGGATCTCAAGCCAAGCTAGAGTGAGAAGATATGCCTGTCGCGTCCTCTTGACATGTTTCCCACCAAGTAGGGATGATGCTACACCGGGTGTGAATATCTTTGCGAGGTGAAACATTCGCTCCCAACCAGAACCACCCATAAGCTTACCACCAGCTTCTTGGGTGCACATTTCAAGATGCAGGAATCCAATCATACACACCATTCGATCCTCACCTATCTCCTCTGGGAACAGCCATTGACATTTTTTCTGCCTGGCATACAACGGACAGTCACCTTCAATGACAGGTATCTGGCCGGGGTTTACGAAAGCAGTAGCTTCCCTGACCACATACATAGCATGCTTCTGCATACTGAGTGAGTCCGCTTTCTGCTCACTGAAAACAGGGAATACCCCAATAACTGCACGAGGTTTGACATTGTCTTGATCTTCATGTTTTGAAAAGAAGCCTGAAAAGGTCACAGGGACTTCATCAAGCTGCCAGCTGCCATCAACCTTCCCTTTATTGCTGATCTGTGACACATGAGACAACCAGTCATTCTCTCCCACGTTCAAATCTGCATATTCATTGGGCCGTACATTACATTCATCTGGAGATTCAAGCCTGATGTCCCCACCAAAGTCTTCAACGAAAGGAACAAATGCATAGTCGTCTGGGAGTTCAATTTGTGTGTCTTCTGGAACATCTAAACTCAGTGGTGGGGGATCAGTACCCACATTGTCCCTGCTCAGTTGACCAATGAGTGTGATGGACGTACCATGCATATCAGATCTACCAGATACATCAATGTTATCAGTGGTTCCTATCGAGAAAACATTACGTTTGCAGTTAGCTGGGACTACAACACCTTCGTTCTTGAACCGCAGTGAAACAGCTCTCGCGAAACTCCTGCGAACATCCATTACGCGATCATAAGAGACAGAGAGTCCCATTTGATGAAAATCTCTGATAAGATTTTTCATACGATCATGGGCATGCAACTTCAAACCCACATAAAGAGGCATTGGAGTTTCTCTGTCACGTCTCTGGTGAACATTTTGTGCATGTTCGGAGCGTTTCGCTGAATTGCTGATCAACATCTGTGAAATAGTACAAGCCACTCGAGTCTTGGCATTAACAGTCTCATCATCGCCTAAGTTCTGTATACTACATGTGCCCTCAAGTAGAACTCTAAGAAGAGTCAGGAGTGAGTTGGGTACAGGCTCGCTCAAGCAATAAGATGAAAATGATCCCGTGAAAGGAGCTTGAGATATGAGTATGTGTTTACGCAGAAGAAGACCCACATCAACTATCTTTTTTGCCTCTTCCTCAGACACTATACGAGTTAAAGATTCGGACAACAAGGAGCCAACTCGAAACCTACTTGAAATAAACACATCTCTACCCTGTGTGAAGGCGTCCCAGCCATCGCCCAATTTCTGCAACAAATGTTCTTTGAATCGAGTGGAATGTATTTCTTCACTAAGCCAATCAGAACCGACTTGCTTCAACCTCCGACTGTACAGATTCTTGAGATCGACAAGCTTCATCGCGGAATCGTTGTGTTCAACAAATGTTATGAGCTCTGCCATAACGAGAGGGTCATAGGGCAGGCCTGACGCGGAATGTTCGGCGTTCTTCGACTTTTTAGATTTAGCCGCTCGTGCTTCATTGGCAAGCTTACAATAACAGGTTTTGTGATAGTAAAGATCACTAGCAGCGGAATCAAATGCTGCATTGACCCGAGAAAAAACAACCCAGTTCTCGGCTTCCTTTGCCATAATTTTGAGTTTATTGTTATCAGACATTGATCTGCAAATAGGCTCACTGCTGTCACCTTCGCGTTTGTGACAATAAACACACTGGGGCAGTTTCCTGTCACAGCCAGATTCAAAACTTGTCCGTGTTCTTTTAGGACTCAGCGTGGAGCAGGATGCCACTGCCTCATTTCGCTCTCGCTTGTGTAGCACGCGCTGTACGATGTGAGTCCGAATACTGTCACGGCATGTCTTATGATATATTGCCTTATTCGTCAACAGTGACATCGACATACACTCATCACTCTCTCTCATCAAACAATCAATGGTCAAATTATATGGAAGCTCAACGCCATTATCTAGGAAGCGCGTTATGTCTTCCTCAATAGCTTTATAGGCGTCATGAAAACGAGATTCTCTATACGGACGCATCAATTTCTTGGAACTGTCTTGCTGGCAAAAGCAACAACGTTCCCAGTCAGTACTAGTCCGTACACGAAGAGGATTCTCACTCATTCTGTGAATGATTTTTGTGAACAATCGCGTTCTCGAATTAATTTCGACAGACAAATCAGAATTGCTTGCGGAATTACGCCAAACAAGAGATTGTATGGCAAAGAGACTGCTTCATAAAGAGCGTTGTTTCTCCGGGATCAGCGTCATTCAGGTTTGCCTGAATGACGCTGATCCCGGAGAAACAACGCTCTTTTCAAGTTCCAAGAAATTGATGCGTCCGTATAGAGAATCTCGTTTTATTCTACATCATCTCCCACGTCTGTTTCCAACACGTGCGTGGATCAGAGTTCACTTTCGCGCCCTTACAATCGGATGTATAGTCGGTAGACCGTCGAAAAGGAGGTTCCCTTCAGCCGCTGGCGGCCATTTTGGATTGTGCCGCTACTGGTCGCCACCGGTCGGTGTCAACTTGTAGCCGATCGTTTTTGAGAACCTCATAGCCTACACTAACAGTGTGCCAAATTTCAAGAAGGTATCACCAAGTGCACAATTCACCTGTATGTGACGAATTCCTCCCCCGCTAATATTGGCTGGCCAATTGACCGTGCACTTGCTTATGGTGAACGGGATAACCGTCCCCAGAGACAACCCACCCAAACGAGCTCGGACAACCCGTTCCAACAGTCATCCTGGACAACCCGCCCCAGCAGTTCCTACAAGTAATAACATATGAATAAATCCGAATGAGCTAGACTTTCAAGCTATTCATCTGTTATTGTTTATAATATCATCATAATTATGTCAAATGGACTGATGATTAATATGGGTGTTATAATAAACAAAAACAACTAATTAATGGACATCAGCTGGTCTCTAACAGCCTTAAATGGAGCACCAACAATCTGAAAATATGGATGATAATGATTAGATTGATAGGGTAACAATAACAGCGTAACAGTATACCTAATTTGCTGTAGCCAAATGTGCGAAATAAGGAATGTGCGATTGATTATATTCTATATGCCTACCTAGAATATGCCACCAATGAAGCATCTGTGGACATTCTTGAGAGTGGAGGAGACGATATGACGAGCCGTGTTGCGATGGATGTGACCTACTAGGAATTAGTCTGCCTGCAAGAAATCTCATATCAATGGTTAAGTGAATAGTGTCTGGTGCAGTTGGTCGTGTTTTGGATCGGGGGCGGTTGATGAAACGCTTGGTTGTATCTGCTCTTGACTTCAGAAAAGCACGTTCTTCATCCTCATTTTCACGCATAGCTTGATCAGCAAGGTGTAGATGTCTGTGTGGCTCATTTTTGGAAAATGACTGGCTGAGTTATACACAAGTTGTTTTGTTGTTAAAATGGGACAACCCGCCCCAAAAATAGGTGGGCGGGTTGTACCTGGGACGGGTAGTCCCTGGCCCTTGCTTACGCGGTTCAACTTGTTGATATGTACCACGGTCATTATGTACCAGTCGACATGTACCACTTCAACGGTCGATATGTACCACTGAAAAGGTCGATATGTACCACTGAAACAGTCGATATGTACCACATCTAAAAATTTTAAAGTCAATATGCACCGCTACTAAAATTGCAGGAAAATATTTTTTTTTATTATTTGATAATTTTTTTTCTGAAAACATTGGTTTATTACATTAAAAGCAAAAAATGTACACCTGGAACTTAATTAAGCACCCCCAGAAATGTTTCATGACAGTGAAGTTGTTGTTACTGATTATTATGTTTTAATGATTGCTATGTTTTGCAGTACATTTCATCTTGTGAAACATGATGTTTCTGGTTGATAGCTTACCCCAAACACATCCCCTAGTCCACGTGAAGCATGCTTCCCACGAATGTCACAAAAAAACACTACCATCCACATGCGACATCTGGGTATAAAACAAGAAAATTTGTAACTTCTTTTATCAACAAATGTTGACATGGCAAGGAGGAGACTTGGAGGCACCACGATGGCAAATCATTGGCATGCGTGCAACAGGCATGTCATTCAAAGCTTTTGGAAGGCAACTTGGCTTATGACATTCTGTCATCAGCAGCCTTGTACGAAAACATCAACAAACCAACGATGTTACGGGCTGGACAAGCCCAAAAGGCTTCTCCTCGGGAAGATCGAAGTCTGGCACGCCTCGTTAGGCGTGAACTCTTTGCTTTAAGTTGGGGTTTGAAACGCCTTTGGCTCTGGGTATGAGGTCCAGAGGGGCCATCAAGCGTCCAGCTCTGTCCCATCAGTATTAAAGACGCGGTTTGGAGTGGTATATGGCTGGCCCGACAACATTGGAATCTGAGGGCATGTGGGGGAGTCCATTGGACAGACTAGAGTATGTTCCTGCTTCACGTCAGAGACGGTCGTATGAGAGTGTGAAGGCAGAGAAATACTGCTTACGTGCCCAGGAGCATCAGACCTACTGTTCCTTATGATGGAGGATCAGTAAGAATAAGAGTATGCCTCTCCCATGATTTTAAACTTGATATGGTGACTGTATGTGAAAATCTATCCCAACGCGACTTAGTAGCAATCCTCCCTCCTCGTACTGTATGTTCATTAATCTGCTTTAATTTTTCTTTTTCGACGAAGGGGAGAATACCACGTTTTATTTGTTTTCAAATGAATTGTGATTGTTTGAGAAATGTACAATTTGTAGAATTTGAGAAATTGTTGGTTTGAGTCAATTTGTATGGAAGATCAGTGAAGATGCTCGAGTCTGAATTTAATTGTGAATAGTCTCTATCAAAAACAGATCTCACCAGGTATTTATTTATTTATTTTTTTATTTATTTATTTATTTATTTATTTATTTATTTATTTATTTATTTATTTATTAAGGTTTAACGACACTTTAACAGCCAAGGTCATATCGTGTCGGTGACAGTTTTACGGGTGCAGGAAGCCGAGTACCCGCAGAGAACCACCGAGCAATGGCAAGCAGCTGCCAGCCCCAACATACCATCCCCAACATCGTAACTCCGCACTGCAGCACAGGCAGGGTTAGATTTATTGAAGACATGCGTACCATCGACGTGCAGTACGCCTTAGTACACGGCGTCATTGTGCTCCCATGTGGACAATCGGGATTAAGTGCCTTGCCCAAGGACACAACGCGGGAGTCCGAATCGATCGCTCAGGCGGTCACCATCCAAGGACTAACCAGGCTCGACGTTGCTTAACTTCGGGTTCAGTGATCTTACGAGAACCGGTAACCGCGACGCCAGCTCCCAACAACCTCCATCCACCCACCAAGCCACATCCCCACCCCGCCAGATATGCGTTCCAACCGATACTGGCCCGAAAACAATAACCGAAAGTTTCGGGTCAGTTTCGGTTAGCACACACACCTTGCGCGATTCGTGTGCGGACAATGGCGTATTGATTTGTCAGTGTTATTGCAGACGTTAACTGTATTTGACTCTTGTTAATAAAGTTTTTAGTTGTAAGACATGAATTACGATTTCGGTACAAGTCGGAAAATGAAACCGCTATCTATTTTATTCAACCACATTCTCCAATTTTGCTACTGGTGAACCCTGTTAACCCTTCATCAATCGTGAGTTGTGGACGACACTTGCAAAAAAATAGCATGTAACTAAACAATGCAGTGTACAAAATTGTGTATGTATATTATTTATGTTTTAACATTTCTATTTTTGACGTTTTTAAAATGTATTAAAAATTGTAGTAGCTTCTGTACTTGTATATTCTAAAGTTTTAACTTGCACTCCAGAAATAAATCATTTAATAATATAATTGTTTGTTTTGGGGTGGGGGTGGAGGATGGCTTTTATGTAACACTGTGTGGTGATTTCCCAAATTCATTCTATATATACTTCATTATCATTAACTCTTAGACGCCCGAAACTGTTGTGGGCACCAAAAATTATATTAATACTTGCAGCCTTACAGCTGTTTCTAGTAAAGTGTCGTCCGCCTGTTCAGGCAGACGGCACTTGACTAAAAACAGCTGTTCATGTTAAACATCACTTTCTCGTAACACAACTCCACACACCAGAGTCAAAAGAACTGTTCTTCTACGGCATGGTAGATAGATGACTCGCTTGTCGGCCTCTGGGTATAACTGAACCGTATGCACCCGTTGCGGAGACACCACTGTTTTACTCTGTAAAAAGCGAAAAAGCTTAAAAGGAACAATGTTCCGATTTTGTTTTTTGAAAATAACTACAATTTGTAGTCCATCAAATGTTGGATACCCTATCGAATTTATCTCGTGAAAATTTCCCGATATTTTTTTCTAAGTCAGGAAAATTAGGGTTTTTTTGATATTCTAATTTTAAATCTCCTTGTATACCGACTGAGGACAGAAAACGTGCATCTGACAGAACATTAATAAGCTGTCGATATTTTTGTTCATTGTTCCACTACTGACAGTTATCTTGTCTCAGTTAATTAATTCTCGGAGGTCAATCAATGTATATGTATATGAAAAGAGGATTATTGAATTAATGCAGCCAACTCTAAGTGCTAAACTCTTCCGTGATGTTACTGTTGTTGGGAAAAATATCCTTTCTTTTCGTTTCTGAAAAGGGTTTTGTTAATTTTTTTTAAATTTTATTTTAATATCAGAGAAGTAAATAAATGATGTATAATTACTATCCAAAGTCATTGTTTCCTTGATAAGAGTCTAAGAGGCGTCTGTAAGAAGCGCGGCGATTAATTACAAGTTGATGTGGGTGGGTGGGTGTGAGTAACGTGATAGGAACAGTGGCGCAGAAACCGGAGAAGGGTGGGGGTGGGGGTACAGAAGGGATATTTTCCAAAGATTAGCAAAATTGACCCTAAAATCGATATTTTGAAAGTCATTCAGTGTGATTCTATTTGCTCAGCGTCAAAAATAATTTTGGTCAAAATTACTATGGGAATTTACCCAGTTTAAGCTTTCATTTCATGAAGATTCGCCCAGGGAGGCCCAAGGAACCCAACAAAAAGAGAGGGGGTAGTCCAAACGTGAACCCAAAGTCCGTAATATATTTGTTTTGGGGTTTGGTATAATATAATAATAATAATAATTGATTTTCTAGAGCATAAAACCACAAATAGTGTTCTAAAACGCTTGACAGAAATAAATACACTTTTCTGAAATGAAGAGTCACATCTCTTTTGGTTGCCTCTTGGAGAGGTTTAGGAGAATGCTTCAGTAAATAGGGAAGTTTTAAGATTTCTTTTGAAGACATCGAGAGTTTCTGAAGTTCTGACACTAATTGGCAGGGAATTCCACAATCTGGGACCCACGATGGAGAACACACGATGATGAGCCTCATCAGATCTACTAAAAGGCACAACTAGTTGAATTTGTTTTTTAGATCGGACACTGCGCGTTTGTTTATATACAGTGAGGAGCTCTTGCAGGTAAACTGGAGCCATTTTGTGGATACATTTGAATACCAAGATCAATATTTTGAAATCAATCCTCTGTTTAACTGGGAGCCAGTGTAATTGTTTTAAAACAGGTGTTATGAGTTCAGAGCGTTTGGTACCAGTAATTATCATAGCAGCAGTATTCTTAACCTTTTGAAGCTTCTGAATCAGGCACTGTGACAGCCCCACTAACACTGAATTACAATAGTCTAGTTGTGAGGTGATGAAGGAGTGCACAAGTTTTTCAAGTGCTGACTGGTTAAGATAAGGTCGCAGTCTTCAAACATTACGAAGCTGCCAGTAGCATTTTTGACATATTTTATTGATATGGATGTCTAGTTTTAAATTTGAGTCCATAATGAGTCCAATATTCCTGGCCGATTCACTTTTCATAGTGATGTTGTTTCCAACCAGAATTGACGTAACAGAGGGTGTAGGCATGCAGACCCCGGATATCACTAAGAATTCAGTTTTAGAGTCATTCATTTTCAGTTTAAAGTCTATCATCCATTCCCGCAGAAGATTTATGCAAGTTTCCATGTTATTGACTGCGGCGAAGGAGTCACTTGGAGCAGATGGGTGGAATGTGATGTACAGGTGGGTGTCGTCGCATACAGATGATATGATATGCCATGCTTTTTAAGAAGGCGACCGAGAGAAGAAGCGTACAGAGTAAACAAGAGTGGTCCAAGAACTGAGCCCTGAGGAACACCACACTTTAACGTCTGCTTTCTGAGCCGATCTTATTGATGTATATCTGTTGACTGCGACCTTCTAGATATGGTGCAAACCACGATAAGACAGTTCCACGAATGCCATGTTGTGTCAATGTCTGCATGAGAATACCATGGTCGACAGTGTCGAATGCTGCTGACAAATCCAAGAGAACAAGCAGTACAGCCCTACCCTCAGAAACTGATTTAACAATGTCATTGTTGACTCGTAGTAAGGCTGTGCTGTTTCTGTACTGTGGTTGGCTTTATATGCAGACTTGAAGGGCTCTAAAAGATCATTTCATGCAGATGATTTTTGAGTTGTAAAGCAATAACCCTTTCCAACAACTTAGACAGGAAAGAGAGGTTAGGTACTGGTCGATAATTCTTCAGGTTGTCGGGATCAAGAGATGGTTTCTTGATGAGTGGAGTAACAAGTGTTTTTTTCAATGCATTTGGAACAAACCCCTCATGTAGGGATGCAGATATAATAGATGTTATGGCTGGCAGAAGATAATCAATTGTCTCTTTTAAAAGGAATGTTGGAATTTGATCTAGATCATTGGATTTATTGGATGATGATAAAATCATTTTTCGAATGTCGTCTTCTGAGACAGAGTGAAAATGAGAAAATTCACTTTTTATGTCAAGATGATCAAACTCTGGTGATTCACGTGATGGTATACTATCCAGAATTACTTGGATTTTAGTTATGAAATAGTCTCTGAATTTTTCCAGAATTTCTTCAGTATTTAGATGATCTGGGAGAATGACTTTTTGTTCTTTACCAAGGAGACCATTGGTTAGCGAGAATAGCACCCTTGTATTAGATGACTCCTCTATAAGAGAACTGTAGTACTCCCTCTTCGCATTTTTGATGATCTTATTAGTTGTATTTCTTTGGTAGCAGAACATTTGCCGGTGAAGCTCAAGCTTCGTTTTATTGTAAAGATGCTCAAGTCTGCGGCGCTGTTGCTTAGCAGCTCTAACATCTTCTGAAAACCACCCCACTTTTTCCCTATTAGTTATATTTTTTGACTTGGGTGGTGCATGTTCAGCCATAGTGCCCTTAAGAGTTTCTTCAAATAAGATAGCAATTGCCCAGATGATTTATGACTACTACAAAAATAAGTCAAACACAGAATTGATGAACTGATATCCATTTTCAAGGCATCAATGTTTTTGGATTTATATTTTCGATAAGTAATTTTCTTGGGAGGGATTTTTGAAGTTGCTAGTGTCATTTCAGCCAAGACCGCATAGTGATCAGACAATGCTCGATCTGTGACATGGACATTTTGTACTGACATGCTGTTACTTCGAAGAACAAGAATTAGATCCAAGGTGTGTCCTCTCTTGTGGGTAGGTTTTGAGACCAGTTGTAAATAGCCAAATGATTCAAACAAATTTGTGAATTGCTTGGCAAAAGTGTCATGTAAATTGTCAACATGGATGTTGAAATCACCGGCAACAGCTATATCACATCCATACAAGGCATAAAAGGACAGACATTCAGAAAATTCATTTAGAAACTGTGCTGATGTAAGTTTGTTCCTTTTTGATGGTGGCGGTCGGTAAACTACGAGTAATCGAAGTGAACGGTTGCTCGACACGAGGCAGTCAATCATTTCAAAAGATGGCGGAGATTTGTATAAATGAGGATGCTTTTTTATGTTTAAGGCATCACTGTGGATGACAGCTACACCGCCACCTCGACTTCCCCGTGAGTTGTTTAGGATGGAGAAACCCAGTGGTAATAGTTGTCCAATGGAAAAACTGTCACTATCATTTTTAGCTCACATGACTGAAAGTCAGGTTGAGCTTTTCTTATCACTCTTCGTCCGTCGTCCGTCGTCCTGCGTGAAGGTGGTGTTTGAGCCTCTTTCTCCTAAACCACTGGCCACATTTTAATTAAATTTCATGTAAATAGTGGTTATATAGGGGCATTTTGATTTTTATCCAAAATAGGTTTCGGCTCATATTGAGCAGAGGTGTGGAGAAAAAATGGCCATTTTTTTTGAAAATCTTCTTCTAATGAACCACCGGTAGCAGAGACTTGGTATATGGTATAAAGAGTCCTTTTGAGGTTTAGAATCAAGTTTGTTCAAGAGAAGTTTGTCGGGCATTATTTGCCTTCGTTATGGGAGGGGCAAAAATTTTGGCCACGCCTAAAATTTATATTTTCAGAACCGTCAAGTCGATTTGAACCAAATTTGATATGAGATGATAATGGGTCATAAGTAGTTGATTGATGCAAAAAAAAAAACTTTCTCATTGCCCCGTGGGAACCTCGGGAGCTAAAAATAGGAAAAACCTTAAAACTGCCATATCTCCAAAACTACACAGCACAGAGAATTCTTATTTTGTATAGAGCTTACTTTTATCCAGTAGAATAGAATGGTTAAAAAAATCCCTATCGGTTTGACCACAAGGTACTTTTTTCAGGACTTTTGAAAAAGTGCTGAGTCAGCACTTTTTAACACTGCAGGCAATGGGAAAAAGATTAAAAAATCTTCTTCTCCAGATCCAGCAGGCAGAATTTTTTATATTTGGTATGCAACATTGTAGGGTGAATCTGATTCAAGTTTGCTCAAATCGGCCCCCTGGGTTCATATTTGGGCTCAGTATAGGAGCCCGATTTCGAACTTAGTGCATTTCATGCAAATTTCTTAAAAATCTTCTTCTTCAGATCCAGCAGGCAGAATCTTTTGATATTTGGTATGCAACATTGTGGGGGTGGATCTGATTGAAGTTTGTTCAAATCGGCTCCCTGGATTCATATTTGGGCTCACTATAGAAGCCCGAATTCGAACTTAGTGCATTTCAGGCAAATTTCTTTTAAAATCTTCTTCTCCAGATCCAGCAGGCAGAATCGTTGATACTTGGCATGCAACACTGTGGGGTGGATCTGATTCAAGTTTGTTCAAATCGGCCCCCTGGATTTATATTTGGGCTCAGTGTAGAAGCTCGAATTCGAACTTAGTGCATTTCAGGCAAATTTCTTCAAAAATCTTCTTCTCCAGATCCAGCAGGCAGAATCTTTTTATATTTGGTATGCAACATTGTGGGGTGGATCTGATTCAAGTTTGTTCAAATCGGCCCCCTTGATACTTATTTGGGCTCACTATAGAAGCCTGAATTCGAACTTAATGCATTTCAGGCAAATTTCTTAAAAAATCTTCTTATCCAGACCCAGCAGGCAGAATCTTTTGATTTTGGTATGCAACATTGTGGGGTGGATCTGATTCAAGTTTGTTCAAATCGCCCCCCCCCCCCCCCCCCCTGGGTGGATATTTGGACTCAGTATAGAAGCTCGAATTCGAACTTAGTGCATTGCAGGCAAATTTCTTCAAAAATCGTCTTCTCCAGATCCAGCAGGCAGAATCTTTTGAGATTTGGTATGCAACATTGTGGGGTGGATCTGATTCAAATTTGTTCAAATCGGCCCCCTGGGTTTATATTTGGGCTCAGTATAGAAGCTCGAATTCGAACTTAGTGCATTTCAGGCAAATTTCTTAAAAAATCTTCTTCTCCAGATCCAGCAGGCAGAATCTTTTGATATTTGGTATGCAAGATTGTGGGGTGGATCTGATTCAAGTTTGTTCAAATCGGCCCCCTGGGTTTATATTTGGGCTCAGTGTAGAAGCTCGAATTCGAACTTAGTACATTTCGGGAAAATTTCTTAAAGATCTTCTTCTCCAGATCCAGCTGGCAGAATCTTTTGATATTTGGTATGCAACATTGTGGGGTGGATCTGATTCAAGTTTGTTCAAATCGGCACCCTGGATTCATATTTGGGCTCACTATAGAAGCCCGAATTCGAACTTAGTGCATTTCAGGCAAATTTCTTAGAAAATCTTCTTCTCCAGATCCAGCATGCAGAATCTTTTGATATTTGGTATGCAACATTGTGGGGTGGATCTGATTCAAGTTTGTTCAAATCGACCCCCTGGGTTTATATTTGGGCTCAGTATAGAAGCTCGAATTCGAACTTAGTGCATTTCAGGCAAATCGCTTAAAAAATCTTCTTCTCCAGATCCAGCACGCAGAATCTTTTGATATTTGGTATGCAACATTGAGGGGTGGATCTGATTCAAGTTTGTTCAAATCGGCCCCCTGGATTCATATCTGGGCTTACTATAGAAGCTCGAATTCGAACTTAGTGCATTTCAGGCAAATTTCTTAAAAAATCTTCTTTTTCAGATCCAGCAGGCAGAATCTTTTGATATTTGGTATGCAACATTGTGGGGTGGATCTGATTCAAGTTTGTTCAAATCGGCTCCCTAGATTCATATTTGGGCTCACTATAGAAGCTCGAATTCGAACTTAGTGCATTTTAGGCAAATTTCTTTGAAAATCTTCTTCTCGAGATCCAGCAGGCAGAATCTTTTGATATTGGGTATGCACCATGCTTATGGGGGTGAGATTCAAGTTTGTTCAAGCCAAGTCCCTGGGTTCATATTTGGGCTCACTGTGGTAGCCCAAATTATAACTTAGTTCAAAATGAGGAATTTTCTTTAAAAATCTTCTTCAGATCCAGCAGTTGGAATGTTTTGATATTTGATATGCAGCATCCTTAGGGGGTGAGATTCAAGTTTGTTCAAGCCATGTCCCTAGGTCCATATTTGGACTCACTGTGGGAGCTTGAATTGTAACTTAGTTCAAAATGAGGAATTGTCTTTAAAAATCTTCTTCAAATCCAGCAGTCGGAATGTTTTGATATTTGGCGTGCAGCATCCTTAGGGGAGGGGGGGGGGGGAGGGTGAGTGAGATTCAAGTTTGTTAAAGACAAGTCCCTGGGTTCATATATGAGCTCCTTGTGGCAGCCCGAATTATAACTTAGTTCAATATGAGGAATATTCTTTAAAAATCTTCTTTTTTTTTAGATCCACTGGTCAGAATCTTTGGATATTTGGTATAAGCTTTTCTTAGGAGGAGCAGATGCAACTTGTTGAAATCAATTCTCTGGGTTGATATTTAGGCTACCATGTCAGGTGAGCGCCCTCAGGCCCCTTGGGGCCTCTTGTCTTTCAACCACGTTTCAGTTAGAGCCAAAAACACTGAGATTGTTATCTAGTATGAAGTCCTTCAGATCATGTTCCTTCCCAGAAACAGATCTTATATTAAGTAATCCAAAGTTCAAATTAGGTACTTTGTTCCTCACAGATCTGGCATTGACCGTTGAAAATATTATATTGGAGGCAGTTTTGTAATCAGCTGTATCTTTGTGGATTAAACTAATGTTTCTGAAATTCACATCAGAATTAGTGTGTTTTTTGACAGTCTGTCTGTGTTGTAATTTGACAGTTTCTATTTGGTATACTTTGTGTGATCTGTTGATGGGATGACAAAACTCTGGTTTCAATATCCTTTCTTTTTTGAAGGTTTTAAAAACACTAGCTTTGGGTCTATGCTTAATATGTTTCATTGTTCTGTTGATGGAATTGAGATCATCTGAGGTGTAACTGATCGAACACATTTTGCTTTAGTACGTCCAAACAAATTATATTACGGACTTTGGGTTCAAGTTTGGACTACCCCCTCGTGTTGTCCCAGGGCATTGCGTTCAGCGCTTCGCGATGATGTCTTTTATTCCCCCCCCCCCCCCCCCCCCCCTCAATAATATATATTTCCTTCCGACGCCTCTGGATAGAAAATCTGGTGTGCGTGTGTGTGTGTGTGTGTGTGTGTGGGGGGGGGGGGGGGGGGGGGTATCAGCTTCCCAGGGAGCGCAGAACAAGCAGGCATATTGGGTCTAAGAGACGTCTGTTAAAAGCGCGGGGGTTAATCACCACTTGATGTGGGTGGTTGAGAGCAACATGGTAGCAAATCGATCAACCAGACTCCCTCCCCATCACACAACCAGTGTTTCCAAAACTTAAGTTATGATCATTGTTGGAGCGAGCGCGACGTGTTAGTTCCAATGAGGGGGCATGACCCATGTTTTGAAAGCAAAAAAAAAAAAAAGAAGAAAATATGAAAAAGTGAATGGCGATTCTTGTGTATAGCATTAGCCGGTTTGGGCTGTTACTTTAGGCTTTTGCAAAAATGAAATTTATTAGTCATACGAGAATATTTGTTGTAAGGACTTTGGCTATTATATTCAATAAACAAGATTAATCAATCAAGCGATATCCAATTAAGCAAGATCCTACGCGGAACTGCACTTCGAGTCTTCAGAAAGTTCATGCTATATATAGTTTAATCAGTGAAAAGATAATTACAATCGTAGACAAGTCGATGCCTTCAGCGTTCGTTCACATCAGAATTTCCAGTTAACTCCATTGCCCATTCCGGTAGAATTGTTGGTAATGATTCAATGGGCCATCAGTACATCCGGGACATTCTCAATCCGGTTGCCGTGCCTCGTTTCGACAACCACCCGTTGGCTACTCGCCCTGTATTCATGGACGGCGATGCAAGGCGACATCGTTCCCATGCTGTGAGAACATTCCTTCAGAACAACGCTTTACAACACTACCTTGGCTTGCTATGCCCCGATTTGAATCCCTTAGAACACATCTGGGACATTCTTGGACGTCGTCGTGTGGAAGCAAGGGACCCACCTGCACAGAATTTGGCCGATTTGGAAGCTGCATTGCGTGAGGAGTGGCGGCAGCTGCCTCTGGACCGTATCAGAAGATTCACTGGTAGCATTGGGAGGAGAGTTCAGTCTGTCATGGATACACTCTCTACTCACGTCAGACACTGCTATTGTGTTCAGGAGATCACAAGTTGCACATTTTGTCAGTAATTACCGGCATTGTTTCATCGTGGACCGTTCCAGTACTATATTTGCCGAGAGAACATTTTTCCATCAAAAACATTAGTGACAGATATGTGTAATTAGCGCCATTAAAATTTTTCATCATTGTGTTGCCTTTCATTTGTCAATAGACCATTCTTTCTGCAATCACTTTTGGCAATCTGGAAGATAGCATGAAAGCAATGACAGTTTCCATACTACTCAAAGTTTGCTAAGCACCACATATTTGACACATCATTGTGAAATTTTCTTGTGACACATTTGCGTTATTTTTGGTGGATATGATTGAGGAATGTATTGAGATGGTCCCCAGTGTTTACATTAGATCTCTTGACAGGCAGACTTTTCGTGACAGTCATGGAAAGCATGTACCACTTGATTTCCATGATGTTTTCGTGTACCGTCTACATGGACATGAGATGTGTAGGGTATTCACTCTTCATTTCAACACAGACCCTTGTGATTTAATGATTGAATATGACGAATGCAAATGTAAGAAGACATTTGTCTGAAGCAGAAATGTGGCGGGCTGTAGGGATGGTGGAACACGGGGCTACCCATCGTTATGTTGGTGAAGCCCTTGGTGTGCACCACACGGTGATCACCAGAGCCTGGGCAAGATCTTAGCAGTATGGCACACCAGTCAGACGACACGGTGGTGGCAGAGACAGGGCAACATCTGCAGTTGAAGACCAGTTTTTGATCATTCAGGCCCGTAGGAACCGCTTTGCCACAGCAACCCAGCTTCGCAGTGACCTTCAGAATGCATCCGGGGTAAATGTTTCGACGCAGACTATCCGGGCAAGTTTGCACGAAGGTGGTCTCCGATCGAGGAGACCATGTATTCGCATCCAGCTGTCCCAGAACCACCGCCAGGCACGATATGCATGGGCCATGGATCACGTTGGATGGGCCAGAGAAGGTTGACGACCTGTTCTTTTTTATAGATGAGTCAATGTACTGCCTAGATAACACAGATAGGCGTTCTAGGGTATGGAAAAGACCAGGAGAGCGATTCCATACAGCCAACATTGCTAAGCATGACCGCTATGGTGGATGGCCAATAATGGTTTGTGGTGGCATCAGCTGGGATGGACGTACAGAGATCTGTGTCCTTGACCGTGGTACATTGACTGCAGAGCGGTATATTGATGATATCCTGGATGGGATGCTCACGTCAGATTGTATGCAGGTGCAGTGGGTGATAGATTCACTCTGATGGACGATAATGCCCGTCCTCATGTTGCCCATGCTGTCCGGGAGTACCGACGGAGGGGATTGAGCATATGGACTGGCCAGCAAGATCCTCTGACCTCAATCCAATCGAACATGTCTGAAATGAGTTGCAGCTTGCAATTTCAGTCCGTCCAGTTCAACCAAGAAGTGTCCAGGAGCTTGGTGTCATGCTGGTCCAAGAATGGAACAACATCTCACAAAGGACCATCTGGAACCTGATTGGGGGCATGAGAAGGCGTTGCCAAGCTGTAATTAACAATAATGGGTCTCATTGAACCCATGTCAGTTCGCTCCGTCAACTTTTTGGCAACTTTGAAAAAATTTCTCGTTTACCAATAATATCCATTTTCCATTGCTATCGTATTCAAAAGCTAAAAAATAATGTCAAACACAAACAAAATATTAATTTCTGTGCTTAAATCATTAAAGATATAATTAAATATAAAATATATACACTTTTTATAACAATATTTCAACTAAAACGTAAAACAGGTAATTGGATATAATTGGTGCAAACTTTGAGTAGTATATTAACATCACTGCGAAAAGACATTGGGTGCTTAATTAAGTTCCAGGGGTATAGCATTTACAATGTTAACAACACTGTGATCGTCCCAATGAGTGGTCATAAGCTATGTTTTAAGGCAAAAAAAATGAATATATAATAAATATCAATAAGTAATCACAAATAGCATCTAGACATATCATAGTTCTATTAATTCTAAGTAAATAGTTTCTATCTTCACAAAAATACAACTTGAGTGTTAATTGGTATCAAACATCAGCTTTATCCTTTAAATTGGGACACATTATTGAAACAACAACATATAACTGCAGCCTTTACGTTTCATCTTTGAATGTCGTTTTTACAACGGACAGTATTTGGATGATAATTGATCTACATGGGAAACAGAGAAGTCGGCCCATTGCGAACTCGGCCCCGGAGAAGTCGGCCCCGGGAGTAGTCGGCCCAAACAATTTCAGAGAAGTCGGCCCACGAGAGAAGTCGGCCCCGCAAACTACAGGAGAACCGGCCCATCGGAGAAGTCGGCCCCAATCATTTGGGAGAAGTCGGCCCACGAGAGAAGTCGGCCCACAAACTACAGGACTACTTCCAATGGTCTTGGGACCTGTTCTCGGCCATTAGATGAAATAAAATGCCGAGAAAAATCTCCCTCCCTATAATATATAGTGCAAATTTTTAGAATTAAATAGCCAGCCATCTATTTCTCTAAGTAAATTAAATAATTATTCACTCATCAATTTTTCCGACCGTTATTTTGCAATTATTTACTGAAAAGCACCAAGCGGTGCTTTTCAATAAATAATCGCGAAATAACATTTTCATAATCTTAATCTCAACTTACTTAATCAACATGACCCCTATAAATAGAAGAAGGAATAAAACTGCGGAGGTAATGAGCAGTAAACACCCTCGGGTGTGGCATATGAGCGTCATAGACTTCTCTCCTCCCATAATCTAAATCTCAGCTCGCTTAATCAAGATGACCCCTATAAACACAAGTGGGAATCAACCCGCGGAGATGACGAGCAGTAAACACCATCGGGTTTTAATTTAATCTTATTTGTTTTACAAGGATTGGCGAACAAGTTATGCAACTTATATTAACGCCTCCCCTTGGCCCAATGGCGTAGGTGTGTGGGATGACCTTCATAGCGGCATCTTCGTGGCCTAGCTCTTCTCGAATACTACGAAGGGATCTTTAGCCTGCACGGAGTGTGTCTCTCTCCGCACAGAGGACAGCCATTTTACGTCCCCACCCGATAGGGCGGTACGCTGTGACAGCATCAACCCCACAATTGATGCTGACAGAGAGTGTTCGGACACCTCGAGAACTTTCCCCGACCGAGGATCGATCCCGGGACCTCTGGCATGAGAGACCAGCGCAGTTATCCACTCGGCCACCACTTTCTTCTCCAGATCCAACAGTTAGAATCTTTTGAACAAATTTCCTATGAGGTATTATTGGGTCCTCAGTACTTGATTCATGCAAAAAAAAAAAAAAAAAAAAAAAATTTCCCGCTGCCCCGTGGGAACCTCAGAAGCTAAAAATAGAAAAAAATTCAAACACCCATATCTCCATAACTGCACGGCACTGAAACTTTTTATTTGGTGTGAAGCTTCCTTAGAACGAATAGAAAGGAATGGTGAAAAAAAATCGCTATCGGTTTTGTCCTAAGGTACAGTTTCGGGACTTTGAAAAAATGCTGAGTCTGCATTATTTAACACTGAAGGTAATGGGAAAAATATAAAATAATCTTTTTCTCCCCAACCACTGCTCCAAAAGCAAATTTCACATATAATATCTATGGAAGATTGATTCACATGGTTGTTGAAATTTAATCCTTGGGTCCATATTTGGGCACTCTACAGGAGCCCAAATGTTCAAAATAGTGCAATATGAGGGATATTCTTTAAAAGTCTTCTTCACCAGATCCAACAGTTAGAATCTTTTGATATTTGGTATACAGCATCCTTAGGGAAGGGATATTCAAGTTTGTTCAAGCCAAGTCCCTGGGTTCATATTTGGGCTCCCTATGGGAGCCCAAATTGTAACTTTGTTCAATATGAGGAATATTCTTTAAAAATCTCTTTCTTCAGATCTAGCAGTCAGAATCTTTTGATATTTGGTGTATATCATCCTTAGGGAGGTGTAACTCCAGTTTGTTCAGGGGGCATTTTTTGTGCCCAGTGGGAACCCCAGGAGCAAAAAATAGAAACAAATTCAAATACCGATAGCTTTCCCATTCCCCATTTATTCTCAAATCACAGAGCACTAAAAAATTATATTTAGTATCCAAAATTATTAGGGTTAACATACACTTTTACTCCCCCGTGGGAACTCCTGGAAGTGCAGCAGTGCTTGTTTACTGTGGTAAACAAGTTCCGTTACACTGGTAAAATAGGACTCAGTCACCAATGCTTGGGGTGGATGTCATCTAAAATGGGCAACATGGGTATAAACGATTTACAAAACTTGACTTTATCTCCATGCTGTGGTCACGATTAGCGATTGTGCATAAATATGTGACCTTAAACACCAATAAGTAAGTACACTAAAAAATGTTTTGTCTCTGTGGTTCTGATCCCTGATGCCTAAATACCTGCATTCCTTTTGTACAACTTGTTTTTCTTAACCACAGATCATAGGGCTTTGATATTTGATATGCAACCTCTTTTTGGTACCCAACATTCCAATTTGTCCAACGATAGTTTCTAGGTCAATATTTGAACTCACTAAGGGAAGATCCAAATTTTGTTTCCCACACAAATTTTTTATTTCCCGAATAGAGAGGCCAATGTGAAAAACAATCTTCTCCTCACAAACCTATGTCCCAAATTGAAACATATATGGGCCACATCATCTTGGGGGTATTCTGTTTTTGTTTTGTTCAAATGGGGTCTCCGCCCTTTTTGGGCGTGGTCTTATGCCCAAATATGATGAAATTCTTTAAAAATCTTCTTCTCATGAACCACAAGTGGGAATGCTTTGATATTTAGTATCAAACTTCCTCTGGTGTTCAAGATTAAAAGTTGTTCAAAGAAAGTTGATAGGTCCATATTTGGGCTCTCCAGGGGATGGTCTCACTTTTGAGCTCCCCTGAAAAATTCTACTTCAAGAACTAGTGGAGCGATTTGAACCAATTTTTTTATGTGGCATTAGTTGACCCTAAGTACTTCATTCATGCCTCCAAAATTGTTCACGTGGGAACATCTGGCGCTAAAAATAGAAAAAAAAATGAAATGTCCAATATTTTCCAAACTGCACGGACTAGAGATTATGTATTTGGTATGAAGCTTTCTTCTGAGCAGTTGAAACAATTGGACAAAAAAATTGCTGGCGAATCTGTCATATGGTTCATTGAGATTACATTTTCTCCATACCCATAACCCTTACAGTTTAGGACAACTTGGTCCAGGTGAACGTTTTTAGGCTCTCTTGAGCCTCTAGTTTATTTTAAGCAGGCACCTACAGATGTTTTTTTTTTTTTATCATCCTCCCCCCCCCCCCCCCGATAACCGCTATGGATTAACCTCTAACCGCTATGGATCTTAGTAACCGCTATGAACTTTGAACATCCTTCACTCCAACCATAGAAGTGGTCATCCACCTCCGGGGAGGCGAGCGTTGGTCCTGCGTCCCACCTGTAGCCCTTTTCTGTAAACGCCTGTAGTGTGCCCTCAGGTACCGGCCAAATACGTTACCGTGCAGGCCTGTCTCCGGACCAGGGAAGTTCGGGTCTTTTTCTGGGTGGTCCCCGAAAGTGGCCGTGGTTTTTTCTTTTCAATATTTCCAACTCCTGTTGACAGAAGTCCACACAGAAGCCAGTTCAACTTCCAGCAATTGCCTGGAGCAGACTATACTTGCCAATGATGCCCAACACGGCTAGATCACCTTGTAAGTGACAGACTATATTTGCCTGAAAACACCGCCACATCACCTCGGGAGAGGTAGCGCCTTTGTCGAGCGGACCCCCTCCCACGCTGGTTCCCGCGAGGGAAACACGAAAAAACTTCAACAACGCCACAATACATCCAATCAGGAACACCAAGATCCGAGACATCTGCTGAGTACCCTCCCATCTCCTCCTTTGACGCGCTCTAACATGTTGCACAAAACTTCATTCGACAGCCAATGAGGGTCGAAAGGGGCTTGCCCCACATCGTCCCTGTGCGCTTTCGGGGCGCGAAACCATTAGATCTATATTTATTTCTCTAAGTAAATTAAATAGCCAGCCATAAATTTTTTAGACCCCCGCGCCTGTAAATATAGATATTCTCCAATTGAAGTACAGATTTTGTGTGCGATATTTATTTCATTTCATGTTCATGTGCTATTATTTTTTATCACATGACTCGTCCGTTTTGTTCACTTTAAAACATTTGATATTTTGTTTTCATGTTGATCAGTGATAAATAAAGCCTTCCGTCAATTTCATTGGTCAATTTCAAAACTAGACAAGTTGACTGGCTGAACAAAATACAACTGGGCCACATTTTCGTAATTTGCATAATTAGAGTTGGGAGCTTTCATTGGTCAATTTCAAAACTGGACAATTTGATTGGCTAAACAAAATACAATTGGGTCACATTTGCATAATTTCAGTAGGGAGAATTTACGTTATCTGAGCTATTTAGGGTGGGTTATATTGTATTAATCTTTTACCTTCAAGAAAAACGCCATTCATTTTTTTTTTTATATTTTCACTTTTTGCTTCCAAAACATAGGTTATGACCCCTCATTGGAACGAGCTCGTTCCAATGAGGGGTCATAACCTATGTTTTGGAAGCAAAAAATGAAAATTTTTAGTTATACGAGGATGTTTTTCCGAATTTTCCGTTTGGGCTAGACAGAGGCTCGCCAAAACGGAAAATTCTTAGACTCGTTTCATAAATATTATATGAGAAAAACACTCATTCCATATCCTCTATATATGATCATTATTTCCGTTAAAACGTGCATGTTAGTTTAGGTTTGTATATTATCTTACAGTTTGAATGTGATGAACGAATAAAAATATATAATTACATTTGGTAATTTTTTGCTAGCCTCTAGTCCCGAGATCTGGTCAATCATCAATCCCTAGCTAGTTGAAACTTGGACCCAAAATCTGTAATATATTTTTTAGTGTGGACATACGTGCCACATCAAAAAATTATATTACGGATTTTGAGTCCAAGTTTGAACTAGTCCTAAACAGCTGGGTCCAAATCGACAGACGATTTTCATGTTAAAGGAGAATTTCCTGTGTGGTACATACATAGTACAAATCGAACTTTTGGGTGGTACATATCGACTTTCTAGGTAATACATATCCACCGACCTAGTGGTACATATCGACCGTGGGAATTACACCCCACCGTCCACTGACCGAAGCGTCCTCTGCAATTTGACCCAAACCGGCCGCTACACTTTGACCTAAACCGGCAGCTAATGGACCCAAACCGTCCTCTACAAAATTTATTTATTCCCATCTTTTTTTAATATTTTAAACTGAATTTTATTATTTTGAGTAAATAATAAGTTATTTTCGAAAGCTTGAGAGTTTTTCAAAATCATTTTTCATCTTTGTTTTCGATAATTACTTATCACTAGTTGTTTGCCTCTCGTTATCTCTGTGTACTTGTTTGAATTATGAATTAGTATGAATTAGGTGGTCATCGATAACACTGGTCTCTGCTTGCGTGGTGTGGGTGGAGATCGAATTTGAAAATCTAGCTCCCCCCCTCCCAAATACCCTGAAATTCCCCGAAAAACAGCTTTATATAAACATCCACCGTAGTCTAATTTAGGGTAATCTAGGGTTGTCCGATTTCAATCATGCTTTACAGTGGGACAGTAGGCATATTTAGAGTGGCTATCGGTGACGGTGGCCTTCGGTAGCATTTGAAAATAGTTTCTTTTTTTTAAATAAAACAACTAATTTGAAGAACGAGTGTTACAAACGTTCGCTCTACGATAAATAAAGATTGTTTGACTTCAAAAATGCTTTTAAATGCAACAATTTTAGTTATATTGGGTGGCCTTCGGTGGCATTAGTGGCATTCGATGACCTTCGGTATCCATCGGTGGTCTTCGGTATTTAATAGGAGCGTATTGTCCTAGTAGTTATTGAGTAATCATTTGAGTACATTTAATTGATTGTGATTTATTGTGAAATGTTTTTTTTCGTTATTGAGTAAACATTATCATATCCAACCTAGAGGCAGTTCATAAATATCATTTTGTTACCAAAAGTTCAACACTGGTAGTAAATTAATATTTATAAACATTGCTCCGACAAGTATTCAAAATTAAACGTTAATTATTCATATCTAACCTAGCGACAGTTCATAAATATATCATTATGTTATCAAATGTATTATATGTTTTTACTATATTTTTCAGAACATTTTTGTTGACAATATATCATATGTTTATATACTTTTCGAAGGAAGTGTCAAAAATAAAAGCAAATATTGAGAAATATTACTCCTTTTTCTTGTTCCCACATAGTCCTAATGGTCACCACAATTTCTTGAAGACATTATAGGCCAAATTGCGCAGAGGACACTGTAGAGGACGGTTCGGGTGCTGTGAGGGGACGGTTCGGGTTAAATGTAGCGGCCGGTTTGGGTCAAATTGCAGAGGACGGTTCGGTCAGAGGACGGTTTGGGTGTTTCCCGACCGTGGTACATAATACATGTCGACCATTCCTGTCAACCCACTAAGCATGGGTAATACTTTTTGCCGGTAAAAAGGACGGTAGCCGGTAAAAAGGACGGTAAGTGTATAAAAACTACGTTTTAAAGTACTAAATGTACCTCTGAATGTGTGAAAAGTGATTATTTAAGGAAGCTTACGCAATAATAAACATATAGAAGGAAGATTAAGTATTGTTTGTTTTATTGTAGACCGAAACATCCTGAGGCCGAAACGTCCCAATACCACACTAATCGACTCGCCATTTTGTGTTAGGAAAACAACGAATTCGCCGAGGTGCACGACGGGGTGAATATTATCATACTTGGTCGATGGAGGTGAAACTAATTCGTGTGCGTAACATTTAGATGTTTCTGTTCACTACGGGGGATTTAACAGAAAGGTTTTGGGAGAGAAACCATTTAAAATTTGAAAAAGTCTACAATAGAACAAACAATACTTAATCTTCGTTATATCCGCCCCCGGTCCCCCTTTATCTACGCCACTTCGCCAGATCAGCGGGTGGACCCCCCCCCCCCTTCCACCTACGGGAGCTAGCGGGGACAAGATTTGCCATTTTTTTCAAATTATGCAAAGAATTGCCCATTCCCCCAAAGTATGGCCTTTATGTAATTAGCCTAATTATTGTCTTTGTTCCATACAACAGCTGAAATCAGAACCCTTCCACTCTGTCGAAATTACATATACTGAGAAGAAAAATGTGATTTATTACATTATCGCAATGCTCGCATCGCATCTAGTGTGCAACGGCTATAAGCGGAAAGTGTGATGACGTCCCGTGTGGTGTTTAGTAGCAGAAAATGTGAAAAACCTACCTTGCTCAATCTTTGCAGTCCTCTGCAGTAATCAAAACTCCCTCCAGAGCTGGCACATTTATTGCAAATATAAACGACGAATTTGGTGTGAACACTGGGTGATGATATGGTTTAGACAAAGCCGCAATACCGAGTCACTGTATTTAGTATCATTTGGTTGGTTTTGTGCTTCCATTACTTTCATTTAATTTCATTTGGTTTCATTTGGTTTCATTTGTTTTCATTTAGGTAAAACGACGTGCCGAGCTTCAGTTCAAATTTTCACTGGATATAATCAGTTTGTTCTAAAAACGTTTTAATGCAAAGAAAATAAAGTGTTTTTTGAATGGATGCCGAAAATTACCTCTGATTTTCGGCATCCATTCAAAATACACACTATATTTTCGTTGCATTAAACGTTTTTAGAACAAATTGATTGATAGAAAAAAATAGCAAGAGAAATGCAGGAGGACAAAGTGAAGATATTGAAAGTAAGTTAATGGAACTGAGGGATAGTGAATCAAGGAGAACAAATGTTATAATTTATAACTGTCCAGAATGCGAGTCCGAAGACAGCCAGGAAAGAATTGAAAGTGATTTCAGTAAAATTGAAGAGATATGTAATATTATGGAAACAGATGCTAAAAACATAAGTACAGTTATACGCCTAGGGAAACGTGATAGCGAGAAGGTGAAGAACAAACCACGACCCATGAAAGCAACCTTCACCAATGACAGATCTAAAGCTGGATTTATGAGGAACTTAAAAAACCTGAACAAAGGAGAAGACAAATTCAATAAACTTAGCATTTCTGACGACATGACAAAAAAGGAGAGAGAAGCATACAAAGATAAAAGACAAGAAATGAAAGAACTGAACGATCAAAAAAACTCCCAAGATTTCAAGTATGTGGTCAGAGGCCCCCCCCCCCCCCCCCCCCCCCCCGTGGAATCGGAGGGTAACAAAGACAAAAGCAAAGTGAAGAAACCGATGAAACGTAAAGTTGTAAATACGTTAACTATGCACAATGTAAATGAGTTTACGAGCACAGATTTTAAAAAGAACTCGTTGAGCAGAATAGAAAACCAAAATGAATCTCCTGACATTATCGCAGTAACAGAGATGCTGCCAAAAAATTACAGATGTGAGCCAAGCTTAGGAGAATTTCAGATAGATGGATATAACATATTTGTAAACGACAGCAAATTTGACAAAAAGAGAGGAGTTGCATTTTTTATTAAAGATGGATGGAAAGCGGAAATTTGGAATCCTGCAACAACATTTAAAGAAAGCATATGGATTAGGATTGAGCTGAATAAAAAATCAAGCACCCTTCTTGTTGGATGTGTATATAAAAGTCCCAACAAAAGTTCAGAAAACACGTTAGAACTACAGGAACTATTGAAAAGAATATCAGAAGCACAAAATGAATTTACGCATGTACTAAGTACTAATCATGGGGGATTTTAATTTCCCAAATATCAATTGGAATTTCTGGATGGCAAATAATGATAAAGTAGGTGAAGAATTCATCGAATGTGTAAGGGATTGTTATTGGTATCAGCATGTAACAGAACCAACAAGATGTAGGGTAAATACTACACCAAGCATACTCGACCTGATTATAACTAATGAAGAAGAGATGATTAAAAAATAGAGTACAGCAGTCCTCTAGGCTTAAGCGACCACAGTACCCTGCAGTTTGAATATATATGTTGTGTCGAGCAAGAAAAGTCAACAGGAACACGTTGGAACTACAAAAAAGCAAATTATGCGGGAATAAAAACAGATCTTGATATAAATTGGGAGTGTTATCTTGTAGAGTCTGACCCAAATATCCTCCTGCAGAAATTTATGAAGAAATTTAATGCGTCTAAAGAAAAATATGTTCCAAAGATAAAAAACACGACTTTTAGCAGAATAAGGAAACACAAAGCCCTACCATTAGATGAGAAGATAGTACAAAAGATACATAAAAAACACAGATGTTGCCAAAGGTATATGGAAACAAGGGACTTAAAAAAATATGAAGAATAATCCCGCGCAAGAAACCAAGTAAAAGGATTGGTTAGAAAAATGAAAAAAGGAAGAGAGAAAGAGATAGCAAGAAACATTAAAAATAGTCCAAAATTATTCTGGCAATATATTAATTCTAAAAGAAAAGTCAAAAGTGGAATAAGTGAACTGGTGGAAGTAAACAAAGATGGAAAGAAAATAATTGCTAAAACAGATAATGAAAAGCAGAAGCTCTGAACAGATCCTTCACAAACGTTTTTACAAAAGAACCAGAAGGAGAGGTGCCTACAATCCCCAAGCTCCACTGCAAGTTTGAAATAAATGAAAACTATTTTTCCGAGGATGAGGTTAAGAAATTACTAGGCAAACTAGGCATATCTAAAGCACAAGGTCCAGATGAAGTTAATCCTAAAATATTGAAAGAATGTAGAGAGATTTTGTTTAAACCACTGACAAAAATCTTCAACGCATCACTCGAAACTGGCATTGTCCCTCAGGAATGGAAAATAGGCAACATCACAGCATTATTTAAAAAGGGGGATAGAGCAGAACCAGGCAATTACAGACCAGTTAGCCTCACAGCATCTTATGTAAACTCCTATAGAAACTTGTCCGTGATCGAATTACCTCCCACATGAAGGCAAATAACATGTTTAGTAAAAATCAATTTGGATTCATCTCTGGCAGATCAACTACACTCCAACTAATAAAAGTTATGGAAGATTGGACAAATAAATTAGACCAGGGAAAATCAATTGACACAGTATACTTGGACTTCATGAAGACATTGGACACAGTAGCACACAAAAGACTGATCGGGAAACCGGAGAGCTACGGAATAACTGGACGGATAAAAAACTGGTTGAAAGATTTCCTCTCCGAGAGAAATCAGAGGGTTGTTGTTAACGGCAACGCCTCCACAACTAAACCAGTGACTAGCGGTATCCCTCAAGGCAGTGTTCTAGGACCAATACTGTTTGTAATATATATAAATGACCTGCCAGAACGAGTTCAATCGACAACATTACTATTCGCAGATGATACTAAAATATACAGGGGAATAACAAGTCCAAAAGATGTACAAATATTACAGGAGGATTTGAACAAATTACAACAGTGGTCAAACGAATGGTTTTTGAGGTTCCATCCCAAAAAATGCAAAGTCATGAATATCTCAAGGAGGAACAAAATGCACCAAATAAATAAAGAATATTACTTAGAAGTGAACAATAACAAAATGTTTCTGGAAATATCAGCGGAAGAGAAAGATATAGGGCTCCTTGTGGATAATAATATAACTTTTGAGAAGCACATGCAGGCACAGGTAAACAAAGCTAATCAAATAATGGGACTAATAAGAAGAAGCTTCACGTACCTAGATGAAAAAATCTTTAAGATACTCTATCAGGCTCTTGTAAGACCACACCTACAATATGCTGCTGCTGCATGGTCGCCATATAAAGAAAAAGATATAGGTTTTATAGAGAGCGTCCAAAGAAGAGCAACGAAACTGGTTGGCACCCTGAAAGAGCTATCTTATGAGGAAAGACTGAACAAACTGAAACTCCCTACAATGAAATACAGAAGGCTACGAGGAGATCTCATCAAAATGTTCAAAATAGTTAACAAGATATATGATAGTGAAGCTACATAACAAAAAACTAATAAAGAGAAATTGCAATCTAGACCTCAAGAAATACTCCTTCATAAACAGAACAAGTGACATTTGGAATAACCTCCCTCAGAATTTGGTGGATGCGCCTACAGTCTTTGCATTCGAGGTTGGGCTGGACAGACACTGGTCGGAACAAACACTCAAATATGACTTTTCAGCGGGTATAGACAAGACCCGACACCATACAGAGTAAATCATAGATGTGGATATAGAGGCTGAAGAGCCTGCGTCCATAGAAGATCCCAAGAGATATCGAGTGAAAATTTGAAGCTTTGAGAGCCGCCATTTTGATTGATGCGGTAAAGTTATTATCACGGGCCGAAACGTCTCTAGACCGAAACGATTTCTATCTTTCCGCAATTTTTCAATAATTTCACAAATAAAATGTATGTATTTCATGCCACTGATGTTATTTTAAATGTATTTCATTCCGCGGATGTTATTATAAAAGTATTTTATACCACTGATGTTATTATATCGATCATTATAATAGAACAATATGATGTATTATAATTATTAATATATTATATCATTCAAATAAATGTATGTATTTCATGCCACTGCTGTTACGTTGTCTCTCCACCCACTTTCTGCAAAGCCGAAACGTCCCAGGCCGAAACGTCCCAGACCGAAACGTCTCAAGGTCGGAACGTCCCCGGGCCGAAACCAAGAACGGGTCCTCCTAAACACCGGAATGACGCGGAATGATGCGGAATGACACGAAATGACGCGGAATGACATCTATTTCTTATTGACCAGCAAATTTTATTTAATTAAATTAATCATCAGCACATTCTAACATTGAAAAAATATAACATGTGGTAACAAAATATATTTTTTCAACTTGACGAGGGACAGTTTGAAAACACCGGAATGAAAGATCTATAACCAAACAGAATGATAATACGGCGATCCTACTAATTACCGACGAAAACAGTCAAAAAGTGCTTATTACCGACCAAAAGCCAGTAAGTCGGTATCGGCCAAAAAAATAAATGAGTCCCGACCAAAAAAGATTTTTTTTAGAATCTCGAAGGTTTTAGTCAGTGGTTTGTGGGTGATTAAAAATAGAAGTAGCGGCCGGCCTCCAGCTCGAGAGAATTTCCAGGGAAGGGGGTATCGTAGGGGATAAGGTCAGGCATTATTCATAAATCGGGGGTTGTCTCCGTAAAATGGGGTTATTGTGGTGTCATATATTGTTTCATGTATATTCTGAAAGTTGGAAATAAATATTGTTTAAACTAAACGAAAAGTGATGGCGATGAATAAATGAAAGGTTTTAGCGCGCCGAAGGCGCGCAGGGACGATATGGGAAAAAGAGAAGAGAAGAGAAAAGAAAAACAAACAAACAGCAACGCTGGTTCGGTAGCGGCCCCGGTATCTGACCATTACAAAAAAGGAGTGGAGAAAGCTCTAACAGTTAAGTTTTGAAGAACCGGGAGTCATGTGGCTGGGGCCTGCCAGCATATATTTCCAGACATTTAAATCTCGGGGAGGGACGGGAGACCCGGCAGCAGGTGAAGACTTTCCTCGCTGTTTGCAACTCCCACGGTAACAGGAGGCAAGTGATGGCGATGAATGAAAGGTTTTAGCGCGCCGAAGGCGCCCAGGGACGATGTGGGATTTAAAAATCCCTTGCGACCAGGTTAACCTAATTTTGTTTCACTTGGATGACACAGAACTAGCTTACCTATTGCCTCAAATGAGATCTTAAGGGCTATCCACGCGGTTATTGTTTCCATGCAGTTCACCTTTGGAGTGCCATCAAAACCCCGAGAGAGAGAGAGAGAGAGAGAGAGAGAGAGAGAGAGAGAGGGGGGGGGGGTCCAGTCGGTTTCGGCATGGCGATGGTAAAGGTTTGAGTCCGCCACCGTAGGGCCAGCCAAATGTTGTGCCAAGGCAAATTGAATGGAGAAAGAGAAAAGAAAACCACAAACAGAAACGCCGGTTTAGTTTAAACAGTATTTATTTAACTGTATTCATTTCACAAGAAACGATGAAAGAATAAGCAACATAAAATACAATAGAACACAGAATAACAAAGATATGCAAATAGATATAGGTAGCTATGTCAGGGAGGGATTCGACAGAAAGCTGATAGCTTATGTTAGTCGTCTCCCAAGCTCGTTTATCAGTTTTCACAAGCAGGTGGTATAGGTTAGATGAGCTCACATGACGTCACCCGATTGTCCGGCTCCTGGTACGTCTGATTCGGTAGCAGCCCCGGTATATTGACCATCTCGGTTACAAAAAAGGAGTGGAGAAAGCTCCAACTATTTAGTTTTGAAAAACCGGGAGTCATCCATCAAGCCTTCTGGGAAATGGGATGCCGTATGTAATATATGAGGTATCTGGTAAGCCTTCTGAAATTCCAAATAGACCCCCCCCCCCCCCCAGAAAAAATAAATAAATAAATTAAATGAAAAATTTTGTGAAAACATCAGTTATATCACTCCCTCAGAAGTAACCAGTTTAGGGTTTAAAGTTTAAGGGGGTGTTAGCCAAGCTTTATTAGTCGTAATGAGGGGATATGGACTAATCACAACAACAACATTACACTTTCCGTTTTTTATGAACATAAAAACCTATGTTTAGCCGATTGTTTTCATTCATCAAAAATGGGATTAGTTAGCATTCAGTGATGAGCATCAGTAAAACTTCGGCCAATCAAGTAGGCTACTGCATTGTCGAAACACACTCCCTCGGGAGTTTCAATACCTGCCGACTTTTCAGTTTAGTTTGAACGAAACATGCAAAATTGTCATTCATCATGACGATCCGCGTTCTAGGTAGGTTTTAAACACCATTTGGGAGCTAAAACTATTAATTTTGTGTGTCATTCCGTGTCATGCCACGTCATTCCGTGTCATTTCGGTGTTTAGGAAGACTGACCGAAACGTCTCAAGGCCGAAACGTCCCGATCCCTTGCAGAGGACGGTTTGGCCAGAGGACGGTTTGGGTGTAATTCCCGAATATACGAATGACCGACTTTAGTCAACATCCGAATTGCCCGAGTCCCCTTTCACCTCTGATATCACACAACCAGTTTGGACTTGGCAAATGGTTTGTTTTGACTAAGTCTTTTGGTGAGAGTTGCGGAAATTGTAGTTTCGTTTTTAAAGTGGTATTAAATTAACTCCCCTAGTTTCGTTCCGTGGTGCAAGATGGAATCTTCAATTGAGAGTTGGATGTGCCATGAACTTGCGAATTTAGGCCTAGATGCCACTGAGGAGAATGCCAGGTCCATACGTTGTGTTTTATAGAACAAATTTATGCAAGTCTGCCTCGAAATGCACTTATAGATGTCCACAATATAAAAGGGACAAAGGCTTTTCGATATATTGACTTTCCCAATTTCGCAGCATAGCCATATGCGGCATTATGCCACAGTTCCTGTTACTGGTAGTGACACTAGACGACTGATAGTGTCACTGTCTGTACGTGTGTGTGTTACACCCAAACAGGCCCCCAAAATTTCAGCCCTTCAAGTCTTTACATTTTCACCCATATGTATCCGGGAAATGTCCGTTTCGTCCACTACCCATTTCGTCTATATTGAAACTAGATAGGAATAGAGCATCAAATCACAGGAGTCTGGAACTTGTCATACAGGCAATATAATATCATAGGACGGCGTTACTGGTTTTCGGGAACAGTAACTCAATTTCGATGCGAAACTGCCACGTTAAGGGCCTATAGCTATATAAGTAATGGAATTTTGTTTATTTTGAAATTCCCACCTCTCATATTCCTTAAATTCAGATGAAATATACACAAATTATACATCAAAATGAAGGTTGGGATGTATAGAACACGAAAAACATATGTAATCAACTCATAGAGTAGAGTGTAGGCACCACTAGTTCCTGGAAGTCTGCTATCGTATTCGCACCAGAACTGATAATAAAATAATATTTCATCAGAACAACTTGTGGCCAAATGTGCTTCATATATCCAAGAACAAAGCTAGGCATTCAAAACACTTTCGAATACAGCGATAGGTTTGCATTTTGGAAAAGGACAACACTGTCTGCATTTTTTATTGAAGATGGTTTCCATGCTCGACAGACATGCGCAAATCACTCGTTACCACGAATTTCCATCAAAAAACAAAATCGTAATTCTAAGAAATTTCAACAGGTATCACTATCACGATACCTTGTATTGAATATGGCAACTGTGCAATCTCTATCTAATAACAGTATACTGTATGAAGGCGATCTTTTTCATCATTTGATTTTAGACGGCGTTGTTTTTACATGCTTTTTTCTGTCCGATGACGTCGACCGGAAATCGAAAGTATACTCATACGTAAACAAAAGCAAAGGCTTTGGAATTTCCCCCATGCAGCTCTGTCGCCGTGTTTTGAAGAATTTTTATCCCCTAGCTTTGTTCTTGGATATGCAAAGCACATTTGGCCACAAGTTGTTTTTGTGAAATATTATTAAATTGTCAGTTCTGGTGCGAATATGGCACCAGACTTCAAGGAACCTGTGGTGCCTACAGTCGACTTATCAGTTGCTTACACATGTGTTTCGTGTTCTATACATCCCAACCTTCATTTTGATGTACATTTTGTGTATATTTAATTTGAATTGAAGGAATATCAGAGATGAGAATTTTCAAAATAAACAAAATTTCATTACTTATATAGGCCCTTAAGTGTTGATTTTTAAAAAATTATCTTATAATACTTTCGTTGGTTGAGACTCTTCATAAATACAAGAAGTATTTCACTGTTACGAAACAACAATGATATAATCGATATGTTTTGAAAAATCACTTACCGTATCCCCAGGCACGTGAACACTAACCTATTTCCGGGAATTTTTGATTGGGCGATTCTCGAGTATGGAGGGCCGCAGTTGTCCTGTTTTTTTACGAACAAAAATCACAAATCGGTCCGTCCCAAGTGAATGATGCAATGATATTGCCGCTGTGGAGAATGAATAACACTGCCATGTGCATTTATCACCAGTATTTTAAAATAAGAAAAAATCTCAACAGAAGAGTTCCTTTTTTCAGAAAATGAACGATCCTAGAACAAGTGAACATATTTACACTCTTCCCACAAAGAAACTTATTCTGCACTGTGACGACAAAAGAACACTGATGCTCTTCGAACTACAGTTACAGGACTGCAGAAAAACAAATGACCACATTTGTCACAATTTGCCCATTTCACAATTATTAAGTTTATAACATCCTTTAATTGGGGAGGTGACCATTTTTTGCAAACACAACACAGGTCTGATTGTTCTGTCTCTTCAGTTTCTGAATCACCATCCTCTGTTTGTAAAGCTTTATTTTTTGTTTGCTTCTTCTTCCCTTTTGATTTTTTTTCAAGATTATTAACACACTTTTTTTTTTTTTAATTTTCACCAGAACAAGATCATTTTGTTGTTTAGAAACATTTTGTTCTCCCAGTTTTCTGAAAATAAAATGTTCCGTGATAGCTTCCCCACCAAGTTGAACTTTACTTTTTTTGCAGGAATGCTTTTTGTCTGACTCTGTGGAGGAAGATTGTGGTAACTTTTCATCAAGGAAGTTTTTCATGTCTTCAGTGGAAAAAGATGTGTTTTTCCGTTTAAGTCCCTGCTGAGTAACTGATGACTAAACAGCCTTATGTGGCAGGAAAAATGAATCCTCAACAACAGTGGGATTTAATGGAGAAATATCACTTTTCTTGAAGGCTGCTGTTAAATTTTGTACAGACATAGCCTTTGCATATGTCTGATATTAAGTTACAAATATTGTATTTGTTGATAGTGAGACCTGGGTTGCACTGTAAATAATTTCTACACTCAATGTTATAGTATTTTTTTTAACGGTGAGAACTTACTGAGAAGCAGGCTACATCCAGTGGTTGTAGAATGTGAGATGTATGTGGTGGCAGAACAAACATCACAATGTTATTTTCCTGAGCCCAGTCAATAACGCCTAAACTTGTATGAGAAAGATGTCCATCAAATAAAAGTAATACTGGTTCCTGGGCCGTAGAATGCACATGGACTCTAAATGATTTTTTAAATAGTAAAAAAAAAAAATGTTCCCATTAGACCAACCGGTCTCTGACATGTTATAATGGCTTCCAGGTAAGCTTCCCTTTGTTAGTTCATCATTGAACCTCTTGCCAGCAAAAATGAAATATGGTGGGATGGCCTGTCCAACAACATTGCCACAACCAATTACTGCGGTAAGTCTTGTCTTTTCCGAAGTAATATCATTGACAGGTTTTCCGCGTGAGTTGACTACCGATGGTGGATCATGTTGGGTAGAGAATCCTGACTCATCAATGTTGTAAATTTTGTGAGGTTTGTCATTCAAATTGTATTTTTCCAATATGTCACCAAGATTGTTGAAGTATTTTTTAACTGTTTCCTGCGATGTCATTCGAGTTCTCAACATACTGAGTGACTGCGGCTTTTGGACAGACAAACCTGGATTTCTTCTCATAAAGTTGTAAAACCATTTTAGCTCAACTTTGGCGAAGCCAAATTTGAGGTATTGCCATGCCCCGTCGTCCGTCCGTCCGTCGCACCATACACACGGCTTGGGCTAGAGGCCGTATTTATGAACCGATCTTTACGAAACTTCTTGGGTACCTCCTTTGTTATCACCGTGAGACGAGAACAAGTGTTTTTGGGTCTAGTCCGGAATTTAAGATGGCCGCTGGCAGCCATTTTGTACCAAAAATTAGGTGCAATCAGATTTTTGCGCAGAACTTCCATATGAAAGCTCCGATTTCAATAATTTTTTTTTGCATGAATGTTTGGTACCATGGGATACATCACATAAAATACAGGGTTTTTTCTCGTGCGTAAATTATGCAAATTAGACTAACTTTGATGTTTTTTGGTGTTACTTTCAGCACTGTAAGTGCAAATGCCAATACGGCTCGGGCTAGAGGCCGTATTTATGAACCAATCTTTACGAAACTTCTTGGGTACCTTTGTTATCACCGTGGGGCAAGAACGAGTGTTTTGGGGTCTGGTCTGAAATTCAAGATGGCCACTGGCGGCCATTTTGTACAAAATTAGGTGCAATCAGATTTTTGCGCAGAACTTCCATATGAAAGCGCTGATTTGAATAATTCTCTGTGTGAATGTTTAGTACCATGGGATACATCACATATAATATAGGTTTTTTCTCGTGCATAAATTATGCCAATTAGACTAACTTTGATCTATTTAATGTTACTTTTAGAACTGTAACTGCAAATGCCAGTACGGCTTGAGCTGGAGGCCGTATTTATGAACTGATCTTTACGAAACTTCTTGGGCACCTTTGTTATCACCTTGGAATGAGAACAAGTGTTTTTGGGTGCAGTCCGAAATTTGTACAGAACTTTCAGAAGTTCTGATTTGAATAAATTTCTGTCTGAATGTTTAGTAACATGGAATATATCACATATAATACATGTTTTTTTCTGGTGCAAAAATTATGCAAATTAGATGAACTTTGATTTATTCAGTGCAACTTATACACAGTAAGTGCACATGTCAATACAGCTCTGGCTAGAGTCTGTATTTATGAACCGATCTTCACAAAACTTCTTGCGTACCTTTGTTATCACCTTGGGCTGAGAACGAGTGTTTCTGTGTGTGGTCCAAAATTCAAGATGGCAGCCAGTGGCCATTTTGAACCGAAATTAGGTCCAATCAGTTTTTTGTACACAACTTCTATACGGTTCAGGCTAGAGGCCGTATTTATGAACCGATCTTTACGAAACTTCTTGGGTACCTTTGTTATCACCGTGGGAAAGTGTTTTTGTGTGCAGTACAAAATTCAAGATGGCCGCCAGCAACCTTTTTGTACCAAAATTAGTGCAATCAGTTTTTTTGTACAGAACTTCTGTATGAAAGTTCTGATTTGAATAAATTTTTGTAGAAATGTTTAGTAACATGGAATACATCACATATAATACAGGTTTTTTTCTCGTGCAGAAATTATGCAAATTAGATGAACTTTGATTTGTTCAGTGCTACTTATACACAGTAAGTGCACATGTCAATACGGCTCGGGCTAGAGTCTGTATTTATGAACCGATCTTCAGGAAACTTCTTGCGTACCTTTGTTATCACCTTGGGCTGAGAACGGGTGTTTCTGGGTGCGGTCCAAAATTCAAGATGGCTGCCAGTGGCCATTTTGTACCGAAATTAGGTCCATTCAGTTTTTTGTACACAACTTCTATACGGCTCAGGCTAGAGGCCGTATTTATGAACCGATCTTTACAAAACTTCTTGGGTACCTTTGTTATCACAGTGGGATGCGAACAAGTGTTTTTGTGTGCAGTACAAAATTCAAGATGGCCACCAGCAACCTTTTTTGTACCAAAATGGGGTGATATTTTTGTCCTTCAAAATGAGTTTTGGGATTACCCTTATGACCACACCCCCAACCAGTGGGGGTGGAGGTGTGGTCATAGGGGTAATGTTTTTCTGTCTAAAATCAAACTAAATCCTTCAAAACTCATTTTGGAACCAAAAAATTGTTTTTGCCTTATTAACCACAGAGGCGTGTGTGTGTGTGGGGGGTGGCCAGAGGAGTAAAAATTTGTTTCGCATAAAATCACGGCATAACCTTCAAAATGCATTTTGGAACAAAAACAATTGCCCATTTGACACCCTGGTGGTCTATAGGAAAGATAAATCCTTATATCTTACACCAGTAGGATACGATTTTTCTCTCCTTCATATTTTTTAAAAAGTTTTATGGTATGTTATGGAATAGCATATAAAGAATAATTATATTACATTTAACAAATTTCATTTTAGATGATATCAATTTTATCATAAAAATTGCCGAAAAATAATAACTTAATATTTGAAGTGGAAATCCCCCCCCCCCCCCTCCCCCTCCACACACACTGTCCGGCAATACAGTTCACCTGTCATGTGCCCCAAAAAATTATTGCGTCTATACGTTTCTGTAGATTGACTTTTTGACAGAGAGCGATTGCGTCAGTTGACCTAATGACAGAGTGTCTATTTATATTCCATGTAGGCCAATTGTTGTCATGATTTCCTGTGCTTGATTGCCTTATTTTTCATGATTTTTTTTCCGTTTTTCGATTCAATAAATTATAAAAGTTTTTTTTTTACCCAATATAAACTATATACATACCTGTTTTTGACTCATATTTTTGTAGTTTGGTTTTCTAAATTCATTCAATGCGCTGTTCACTTTTGTTTATGTGTGACGTCGAAATAATGCGACGAAATTCGCAAATTCCCGAAAACTGATAATTCCCCA
The DNA here is from genome assembly GCA_031216915.1 of Pictodentalium vernedei. NCBI lineage: Eukaryota > Metazoa > Mollusca > Scaphopoda > Dentaliida > Dentaliidae > Pictodentalium > Pictodentalium vernedei. The sequence continues at coordinate 339,458,644 of CM062293.1, forward strand.
AAACTGGCTATGCTACGATATATATATAATATATACTACCGAGCAAAGCGAGGAAGGAGTGCAACAGCCCTGGACTGGTCATATCACATTCACGCCTCGCATTACGATTCAAATCAACTTAGATCTAGTTTTTCTCTTCACACTTACTCACAAATGATTTATCTCGCTTCACAATTATCTATTACATACTTTATTACACGATTTTTCTCAAAAAAATGACGGAATTTAAATCTGCCGCAACACCATATCACCCAACGCGAAAACGAAAGCGAACTTGTTGAATAAGTCGGAATTGGAAACGGACCGAAGAGAACTTTAAAACTGATTTATGCATTTGTTGAAATTGCTGTGTTTGATTTGACATCAATTTACAGTGTTAAAATAAAAAAGGTTTATCATTATAGGCACTATAATTAATGTAAGCATCTAAATATGGGACTTGTTCTCCGTGCTTGGGTCAAATGTGGGGGAAGATGCCCAAACAAGCAACATTTTTGCCCGAACCAGCCTCCACCGACCCAAACCGGCCCCCACAATTTTACCTAAACCAGCCGCCAACATTTTTACCCACACCGACCTCCAACAATTTTTCGCTCAATATGGCCTTCAAGTGATTTTTTCCATGATATAAAAAACACCCAAGAATAAATAAATAAAACACTACTGAACTCAGTGGCATAGCTTGGATATTTTTAGCGGGGGTGCAGAACTTATATTTTTTCCGCCGAAGTACTTCATGATCACTGATAAGGCCTACAGATTAACGCATAATGAATGTACCGATACCATATGGATACATAGTATATCGCCAAGCTATAGTTTCTAGCACCGTACGGATACACGGTATATCGCCAAGCTATAGTTTCTAGCACTTTTTAGCTAACCGAAAGGAGCTTAACTTATCACCGGCCGGCCGTCGTCGGCCGTTGCCGTGAACATTTTTCAAACGACTTCTCCTCTGAAACCACTGGTCTGATTTTCACGAAACTTCATGTGGATGTTTATTACTATATCGCAATTCATGTTTGTTCAAATGAAATGGCTACGTCTCTTGGGGGCTCTGTATGGGGCATAACTCTGATAGCACCATATGAATTATAGAAAAATTATTAAAAAATCTTCTTCTCCAGAACCAGTGGGCAGAATCTTTTGATACTTGGTATGCAGCATCTTGGTATGGGTCTGATTCAAGTTTGTTCAAATCGGCCCCCTGGATTCATATTCGGACTCACTATAGAAGCCCAAATTTGAACTTAGTGCATTTCAGGCAAATTTCTTAAAAAATCTTCTTCTCAAGATCCAGCAGGCAGAATCTTTTGATACTTGGTATGCAACATTGTGGGGTGGATCTGATTCAAGTTTGTTCAAATCGGCCCCCCTGGATTTACAATTGGGCTCAGTATAGAAGCCCAAATTCGTACTTAGTGCATTTCAGGCAAATTTCTTCAAAAAACTTCCTCTCCAGATCCAGCAGGCAGAATCTTTTGATATTTGGTATGCAACATTGTGGCATGGATCAGATTCAAGTTTGTTCAAATTGGCCCCCTGAATTCATATTTGGGCTCAGTATAGAAGCATGAATTCGAACTTAGTGCATTTCAGGAAAATTTCTTAAAAAATCTTCTTCTCAAGATCCATCAGGCAGAATCTTTTGATACTTGGTATGCAACATTGTGGGGTGGATCTGAATCAAGTTTGTTCAAATCGGCCCCCTGGATTCATATTTGGGCTCACTATTAAAGCTCAAATTCGAACTTAGTGCATTTCAGGCAAATTTCTTCAAAAATCTTCTTCTCCAGATCCAGCAGGCAGAATCTTTTGATATTTGGTATGCAACATTGTGGGGTGGATCTGAATCAAGTTTGTTCAAATCGGCCCCCTGAATTCATATTTGGGCTCAGTATAGAAGCATGAATTCGAACTTAGTGCATTTCAGGCAAATTTCTTCCAAAATCTTCTTCTCAAGATCCAGCAGGCAGAATCATTTGATATTGGGTATGCAGCATGCTTAAGGGGGTTGAGATTCAGGTTTGTTCAAGCCAAGTCCCTGGTTTCATATTTGGGCTCACTGTGGTAGCCTGAATTATAACTTTTTTCAAAATGAGGAATTTTCTTTAAAAATCTTCTTCTTCAGATCCAGCAGTCAGAATGTTTTGATATTTGGTATGCAGCATCCTTAGGGGGGTGAGATTCAAGTTTGTTCAAGCCATGTCCCTAGGTCTATATTTGGGCTCACTGTGGGAGCCCGAATGATAACTTAGTTCAAAATTGAGGAATTTTCTTTAAAAATCTTCTTCAGATCCAGCAGTCGGAATGTTTTGATATTTGGTATGCAGCATTCTTAGGGGGTGAGATTCAAGTTTGTTAAGCCATATGTCCCTAGGTCCATATTTGGACTCACTGTGGGAGCTCGAATTGTAACTTAGTTCAAAATGATGAATTTTCTTTAAAAATCTTCTTCAGATCCAGCAGTCGGAATGTTTTGATATTTGGTGTGCAGCATCCTTAGGGGGTGAGATTCAAGTTTGTTAAAGCCAAGTCCCTGGGTTCATATATGGGCTTCATGTGGGAGCCCGAATTATAACTTAGTTCAATATGAGGAATATTCTTTAAAAATCTTCTTTTTTTTTTTGATCCACTGGTCAGAATCTTTGGATATTTGGTATAAGCTTTTCTTAGGAGGAGCAGATGCAACTTGTTGAAATCAATTCTCTGGGTTGATATTTAGGCTACCATGTCAGGTGAGCGCCCTCAGGCCCCTTGAGGCCTCTTGTTTTTCATTCCAAGCAACAAGTATTATTTATTAAATAAAAAATAACAATTACATGATTGATACAATAGAGTCACAATTTTTCAACATATTGAAATAACAATGGATTGCTTACTACATGGTGAACAGTGGGTATGGGTTTGGGGATTCAATAGATCTATATCTATCAAGTCATGTGGAGGCTCTGTAACAAGTTCAGGGGAAATTTACCGTTATTATATCCCCGGCCCTTGTGGTGAATGATGACTATGTATAATACGAGTTTGCAGTCATATCAGTAATATCTAACTGTCAGTTAAACCATCCTCTATTCAATGTTTGAGATAGATGTTTTGATATTTGGTATGCAGTATCCTTAGGGGGGTGAGTTTCAAGTTTGTTCAAGCCATGTCCCTAGGTCCATATTTGGGCTCACTGCAGGAGCTTGATTTGTGAAAATGAGGAATTTTCTTAAAAAACCTTCTTCTTCTTCAGATCCAGCAGTCGGAATGTTTTGATATGTGGTGTGTAGCATCCTTGGGGGTGGGGGGGGGGGGGGGGGGTTGATTCAAGTTTGTTAAAGCCAAGTCCCTAGGTCCATATTTGGGCTCCCTATGGGAGCCTGAATTAAAACTTCGCCAATATGAGGAATTTTTAGCTCACCAAAGGGAGCTCAACTTATCACTTGCCGTCCGTCGTCGTGAACATTTTTCAAACGACTTCTCCTCTGAAACCTATGGTCTGGTTTCACGAAACTTCATGTGGATGTTCATTGCTATATGGCAATTCATGTTTGTTCAAATGAAATGGCCACGCCCCTTGGGGGGCTCTGTATGGGGCATAACTCTGATAGCACCATATGAATTATAGAAAGATTATTAAAAAATCCTCTTCTCCAGAACCAGTGGGCAGAATCTTTTGATACTTGGTATGCAGCATCTTGGTATGGGTCTGGTTCAAGTTTGTTCAAATTGAGTCCCTCAACCAATATTGGGGCTCACTATGGGGGCCTGAATTTTTACTTAGTGCAATTTAAGAAAAATTATTTAAAAATCTTCTTTTCCAGAACCAATGGGCAGAATCTTTGATATTTGGTATGCAGCATCTTGGTATGGGTCTGATTCAAGTTTGTTCAAATTGAGTCCCTTGATCAATATTGGGGCTCCCCATAGGGGCATGGATTTTTCCTTAGTGCAATTTAAGGAAAAATCTTCTCCAGAACCAGTGGGCAGAATGTTTTGATATTTGGTATACAACATCTTGGTATGGGTCTGATTCAAGTTTGTTCAGCTGGAGTCACTTGATCAATTTTGGGGCTCACTATGGGGACCTGAATTTTTACTTAGTGCAATTTTAGAAAAAAAAATTAAAAATCTTTTCCAGAACCAATGGGCAGGATCTTTTGATATTTGGTATACAGCATCTTGGTATAGGTCTGATTCAAGTTTGTTCAAATTGAGTCCCTCGATCAATATTGGGGCTCACTAAAGGGGTGTGAATATTTACTTAGTGCAATTTAAGAAAATTTCTTTAATAATCTTTTACGGAACCGATGGGCAGAATCTTTTGATATTTGGTATACAGCATCTTGGTATGGGTCTGATTCAAGTTTATTCAAATTGAATTCCCCGTTCAATATTGGGGATCACTATGGGGGAGTGAATTTTTACTTAGTGCAATTTAAGAACAAATCTTTAACAATCTTCTTCACCAGAACCAGTGGGCAGAATCTTTAGATATTTGGTATGCAGCATCTTGGTATGGGTTGGATTCACGTTTGTTCAAATTGAGTCTTTTGATCAATATTGGGGCTCAATATGGGGGCATGAATGTTTACTTTGTGCAATTCAAGGAAAATTCTTTAAAAATCTTCTTCAGAACCATCATGCAGAATCTTTTGATATTTGATCAGCAGCATTGTCCCATTCAGTCCTGTTGATGTTTTAGCTCCACAGAGAGTCTAGATTTACTCTGTAGAACCTTAAGAATAGCTTTTGATAAAATTTGTGTCTTAACAGTATGGAACATTCGGTGAGCGCCTAAGGCCCCTTGGGGCCTCTTGTTTGAGTTAAACAATTTTCAAAAACAATACAATCATCACTGAAGTAATGACATTGGATTGCTTAATTTTTCACAGAACATGTCCTTAAAGTGTATTTTACTGCCCACATTAGTTTGTTTTAGACAAGTATACCAGTACCATTATCCATCAAGAGTAGGTTATCATAATGCAGCCTAAGAATTGTAACCATACATCTTTTTCAAATATAAGTTTACTTCGGGAAACGCTTACTGACTGATCAGCTGATGATTTCTGCTTAAAATTTTAGAATGTATTTGACATTTAGCGATAATTTGACAATTGCCAAATTCTCGCATTATGTAATACACTTTTTTATGAAATTTAATGAAAAAAGGGGTTCCATAGCAACAGGCGTTTCCCCAAAAATGGGATTCCAGGGGATATGGCTGTTAAATACTGAGATGAGGCTAAGAGGGATAGTAAATTATATCTCATTGAGGGATTTTGTCATGGCCCTCATGGCCTCAAAAGAAAATGAGGCTAAGAGGGATAGTAAATGAGGCCTCATTGAGGGATTTCTCATGGCCCTTGTGGCCTCATACAACAAAAAAGGGGTTCTCCAGAAAGTATCATCGATAGGTATCCTCAAATAATACAATACCAGGCCATAGGTATCCTCAAATTCCGAAATGAGGCTAAGAGGGCTAGTAAATGAGACCTCACTAAAGGATTTCTCAAGGCCCTCATGACCTCAATTGTAATGAGGTTAAGAGTGATAGTAAATTAGACCTCATTGAGGGAATTTCTCATAGCCCTCATGGCTTGAAAACGACTAGACAGGTTTCCGTAACCAGAGACGTTTCACAAAAAGGGGTTCCATGGGATGTGGCCATTGGATATAGAGGTGATGAGAATCGTATAGGACTTCGTTGTAATAAGGGGAGATAACTGCTTACAGATTATGGGAAATCAAGCAATCTGATTGGTTAGTTGGAGCTAGGGAAGTGAACTGATTGGGTGATCTAGATAAATGAAACCACAAGAGTACTCGGAATAGGGTCAGAACTAACAAGCTGTTCCAGTTGATAGGCTCTTCTACTCTACTGAAGTATACTCCAGGACAAAGGAACATGGTCAGGTAGATGAAAACTATTGCATATATAGATAGAAGCAGAGAATTCTGAAAGAATTTGAAATAGTAAAACTTGTCGGGTTATTTGTGGTAATTTGTGATACTCCGATTCAAAAGAACACACTCTCTGAACATATCCCTGTCTTGTTATAGTCCCTTGGGTAACATAGCAACCACGTGCTACCGTAGAACCCAGGATGGCAGCCTCTGGTATACAAAATGGCCGACGGAAACACGTTTCACCCTTACAACACACGCTGCACATGCGCACTAAGACCACGTATCACTGTGGGAATGATGTCACAAGATTGCCGTTCACGCAGGTTACCATGGCAACCAAACATGGCGCCGCCAGGCCACATGACATGACGTAACTTCTGGGATCCGGGCCGGGCTCCGGCCAATGGGGGACGATCCATCCCTCTCCTACTACTAGCCCAGATGCTGACAATGACGTTAAACATCAATAAATATAGAATGTACTGGTGTGTTGCAGTGGCATAGCCACAGCCCCTCCCCCCCCCAAAAAAAAAACAAAAAACAAAACAAAACATTGATCCAATGCAAGTTTCAAACAACTTAAGAGCCTGAAAATGCTCTCCTATATAGGGCTACACAGCTACAATTGTCACAGACTCGATCTTGGAGCAATAAATTTTGCAAAATGTTTACTCGGGGGAGGCCTTGTCCAAAGTAGGACCCTCTGTCGTCACCCCTCCTCCCACGTCCTTGTCATAACTAGGACCCTCCAGTCATTACCCCCCCCCCCCCCACTTCCATGAAGGGAAGTGGGAAGGGGTAATGGCAGGAGGTTCCTAGCTAGGACTAGGCATGGACCCCCGAAACCCCACAACAACTTTACAAATAGCATTCATGCTATACCGCACACCCCCCCCCCCCCCCCCCCCCCCCCCAAAAAAAAAAAAAAAAAAAAAAAAAAAAAGAAAAAGAAAAATAGCTAGGCCCCCCAATTATAGAATCCCAGCTAAGACCCTGGTGTGTTGTGTTGTATTACAGTTGTATGCACTTATTTAAGTTATTTTCTATAAATAAATCACAATAAAATCATGTGGTCTTGATTTTGTGAGTTTTTTGAGGGTGGGGGGTGGGGGGCATAACTTGAAAAAAGGTTATGCCACAGTTGATTTGCACGTGATAACCCTGAAAAATTGGTTATGGAATAATGGAATAACAGACGACACAATGCTACAGGATTTGAACATTTTCAGTAATTTGGCCCCAAAATATCGATAGCCTATGTGTCTTTATAACAAAAGGTTCGACACACCTGTTGTCATATCGTGGCATGAGCTATGGTTTAGGTCCAAATTACAAAAATATCAACATGCCAAAATATAGCTTATGATACACTACATGTACTGGAAAAAAGTGGTCAATCTTTTTTCCAATTAGGACCACAGGAGTCAGGAACTTGTCCTATGAGCCATATAATATCCTCCAGAGGGGTCTTATATATGGTCCACCATGACAAGCTACAGATTTGTTACGGTACGGATATATTATTGATATTGGTAACAGAAAGAAATCTGAGAATCAGCAACAATAACTATGAATTTAACTATTCTGAAATTTAATTTAAAAAAAATTAATATAAAAAAATTGATACAAAGATCTTTTACACTAATTGGTTTACAGAAAATAAAAACAGTGGTACTTATCAAATATTGAATTAGTCCAAAGTACAGTTTGACAGAATCCAGTAATCCAGTGGTGAAGTATCTCATGAAGAAATTTAAAATATAATAAAATGCTCCGCAAAATTCAGATGGAGTGAAATAAAAAGTCCAAGAAGTATTGGCGCCACAGGTAATTTCCAAATAATCCAGTAGAATCCTGGCTTTTCACAAAATAGTAATATTCTGTTTCACAGAAAGTATAAATTCTCTTTTCCAAGACGAATGATTCTCTTCAAAATTCTCTTTTGGAATCAATCTTCCAAATTCACAAAGAAGCACTGCTTCTATAATAAATGCACTGTTCTGAAACAATAATAATCTCCAATGGAAACAACTGAAGTGAGTCTTTCTGAAATGGCTTTCTAAAAATGAGTTTTTGAATTCTGTTGACAAACCTTTATATAGTTAACAGATAGAATGTTCCAGAAGATGAAAATTCTACAAGGTTCTAACAGTTTCTAGGTGATTCTGTCATAGTTCAAGTAAACAAGGTCCTTGACCTACTTAAACAATCAACAGCTATATGTACAATATATTAGTGTAACAAAGATGTAAACACAGGTCACTCAGTGCAAATGAGTCAGACCAGTCAGAAAATGCAGAAAAAATATTCTCATAGTATTATCAATTAAGGATATATATATCAATCTCAATATAATATAGGGGCTATATAACAGATTCCTGAGTTAGGACTCAAACTATTGGAGGTGTATTTGTTGATAAATGCGAATATTCCTTGTAAAACGTGAAAGGTAAACAGATTTTCAATTGCGTTCCGAAAAGTATCAATATTCTATTATTACTTACCATTCCGTCAGCAGAAGGTTAGCGTCTTGCAAACTTGACATGCTGCATTTCTGTGTGATTCATAAGAGCTAATGAACACTTAATTGGCTCCCGCAGTCAAATATAGCTAATAGTGGGGGGCATTCAATTATAATTTGAAAACTGCACTTGCATGAGACACGTTAAAGCAATTCAAATTTCGTGGGTATTTCATCATACAGTAAACCGGCTTCATTTCGCTTTGTTGATCCTGTGAAGTAAAACTGTCGACAGGTTTACTTTCGTTTTCACGTAGGGTGACATGGTGTCGTGGCAGATTTAAATTCCGTCATTTCTTGGAGAAAAATCATGTAATAAAGTATGTAATCGAGAATTGTGAATCCAACCTTTCAGCCGTTAGCTGGATAAATCATTTGTGAGTAAGTGTGGAGAGAAAAACAAGAGGTAAGTTGATTTGAATTGTAATGAGAGGCGTGAATGTGATATGACCAGTCCAGGGCCCATTGCACTCCTTCCTCGCTTCGCTCAGTAGTATATATTATATATATGCAATATTATATTGCCTGAAAAAGTTCCAGACTCCTGTGATCAAATGTAAACTACGATCAAAGTTATAATATTTATTTTCAATAAAAAACAAAATTTGAATAACCTAATAGATAAAAACAACTGAAAAGTTCATTGGAATAAAAAATATACCTAGCAGACAAAACGGGTCAAATTGTACAGTCGTTTGTCCAGTAACGGTTTTTGCCCGGTTACGCAAATCTCATTAAAACAATTTAGTTTTATTAAAAACGAAAACGTTAATGAAGAGAAATAACAGCTATTATTTGTTAATACATTATTCATGTTTCAAAAAATATAGGTTTTAACATTACTTGTTTGACATTTTTTTTTTAGAGATTCTCACTGGCGTCATTTCTGTGTCCTATTTTTTCGTTGCAAACAAAAAATCGGAAAAAATATTTGCCGATGTGTGTCGGTGTCCTTGCATAAGATTCCGAAAAATGCAATGTACATGTGTTTTGCCATAACACATGCCTATAAGTACAAGAAGTGATGAAACTGGCAGTAGTATTTTTACATCAGAAATTGTGTGTTTGAAAAGGTAGCCTATTTGACCAGTACCGAACCAGGTAAATTACACAATTGTTGTGCCAACAACGAGCTGCCCAAAGTTATCGCCTAGTTTTTTTCGTTACCTGATCGAACAATAATTGCCAATATGTTTTAAAATTGGCTGTTTTAAGCGTTTGAGCCATTACGTGAACAGTTTTGAGTTGAATAACTCAATTGTCAGATTTCTTCATCAAAAAACGAAAACGAGTGACAAAAAAGGAAAGAAAAAAAGTGTATTTTAGTTAAAAACCAACTTGAATTCCCCTTCTTTTTAAAAATATTCAGAGAATTTAAAAGAGTGGGGGGGGAATCTAGTATCTACCTGTACCTTTTAATAATAGGATCTTGTGTAACACCCCTTTTCCTTTGCAGGGGGTGCATCAATGGGGGTACATGTGATAAGAGTGTCTCACTATGCAGCCCCTCCCCAACTTTGATATTCTGGTTTAAAGAATCGGGTATTTTGTGGTGTATCATCTAACGCCAAATTGGTCGTGTGTGTGTGTGGGAGGGGGGGGGGGGGAAGTAGCAACTGCCTTGGCCCTGATGCGGAATGGACTCTGGGATTTTTGATTTAAAAATGTATTTTTGATGTTTTAAAATTTAAAAGTGTAAATAGACCTGTCCTCTGGATACGTCTGAGCTGAAAATCATGGGAAGACTTTCGATACGGGCCTCCGATGCCTGTGGAGGTGGCAAGCATACGCAGTTGCATTACTGACGAGGTTCCATTCATATAAAAAAAAAATTTGTTCTAGTTTGTTGGTTTTCCACCGGTGTTTCCTGAATCATGGTGGTCAGGATTCTCTTTGGAGGAAAAATAGGTACCGGTAATAAATTACGCAAAACGTTTGGTGTATTGATGGTAACATGGTGTGATGTTTGCTGTCAGGAACTTATATGTTTAACCGAGCCATGATAGCACCGAGGTTGAACATACAAGTTCCTGACAGCAAACATCACACCATGTTACCATCAATACACCACAATAACGAATATGTTCCGACCCCCAACCGCCCCCCCCCCCTCCCCCACATTTGGTATTGGTGAATAATAAAATAAAGCAAGTGGAGTTTAGAACAAATATAATTTATTGCACCTATCGTGGGCCTCAAAATAAAATCGAAATTGAAACAACTAAACTGGGTCAAAGTGTCAAGTTTTATCACATTTGCCTCTTCAAGTTCAATGATATTTATTATTTGCAAATCGCGCATTTAAATTAGTGCAATGCGTATGTGTTTCGTGCCCCCTACCCCTCTCCCCAAACAAAAAAAAAAACGACAGGCCACAGACACAATTTCATGCCAAGGAAGAAAAATGAACGGCGTTCTTTATCGCTATTACGTCACAAAAATCGATAACTGATCATGAATGCAGGTCAAGGTTATTCGCAAGCTGGAGACGCGAAATAAATTTCAGTTTCTTTTTATTGTGTCCAGTTATTTTAATTCAATAAGTGGTCATTGTGCATCTGTCAGCTCATCATCAGCTTGATTACTTTTGACAGTGCGATGTTTCTGAAGCAAAGACTATAGAGAAACTAGATTCTTAGCTGAAATGAATGTGATGCGATAGCGCATTCAACCACGACTTTGTCAGCTGAGTCGCTTGTGTAATGACGTCATCTGCTAACATAAACTTTATGTTGTTCCGCAGCTGAAGGCTAACATAGAAAATACAACGCGAGCGCGTAACCAATCAAACATTGAGAATTCTGCAATGATCGGAACATTAGCTCATGGCAGCTGTGTTGGCATATTGCCAATGATCAGACTAAACCAATGGTTATTTATTATTTATTTTTGATGTGCACAGTCACTTTCTGCACCAAAAGCTACGTCAGGATCGAACATTAACTGATTAAATTTAAAAAAAAACACAATAAATTACATTCATTTGTAAACTACATCCTCCCTCAAGAATACATATTTCAGCCCCAACCCACCCTTCTCCACAGCACCCTCAACTCACCTTCCTCATTTGGCCAAGCATCATTCACTGATTCTATTAATTATAATATAATGTAATCATAAAAGCTACACCAGGATCACACATTAACTGATTAAATTTAAAAAAAAACACCATAAATTACATTCATTTGTAAACTACATGTACCTTTTGACTGCACAATTCCTGACGTGATAACTCCATCATCATTCAAGGAAGTTTCCCCTTCTTAACAGTTTAGTTCTGCGACTCATAAAACTTTTTTTTCGGCTGGGGGGGGCGGGGGGGGTTGTGGGGGGGGGGGGCATTCAGAGCTGACCCTAGAGTCCACGGTCCTGGGCCTCCCAAAGTTCCAAGCCTTGTGCTCACCATTCAGTCCCCACCTTATTCAGTGATGACGTCACTATTTTCTCGACATGGGGGCTTGTGCTCCCTGATGCAGGGACTTGGATATTTCCCAACAAGCATACAATAAAGGAGTCAGTTTCCCCAACTTTGGGGGACCCCTGACATTATCCCTGGCCCTGGTAGTGAATGGTGGCTAATATGTGTGTAACACAAGTTTGCAATCATGTCATTAATATCTTGGGGTTGGGGGGGTTGGGCCTGACCCAAGAGTTTTTGGCATTGGGGTCACTATCCTGCCCCACCCTAAGTAGTGATGACATCAGAAGTTCCTTGACATGGGAGCTTGTGCTCCTATACTTAGGAGCTGGGGGCATTTCCCGACAAGAACATGCCTTGGGGTCACTATCCTGCCCCACCCTAAGCAGTGATGACGTCAGAAGTTCCTTGACAAGGGAGATTGTGCTCCTATACTTAGGAGCTGGGGGCATTTCCCGACAAGAACACAATGAAGGGGGTAGTTTCCCTGATGAGGATGACTACCCCTCCCTGATTGGGGGGAGGGGGGGGGTGCGTGTAGCTGAGACTGCAGCCCTGACCTCATACCCATTCCAGCACCACCCCTGACCCTATCCCGGTCCCTGTTAGTGAATGTAGACTAATATATGTATACATGTAATGATATACTAGCTTGCAGTTATTTCAGTGATTTCTGACTGTCAGCTGAAACATCCCCCATCCATTTTAGATAGCAATTGCTTGGGTGGGGAGGGGTGCTCACGTCTGATCCAAGAGTCTAGGGTTCTGGGCGAGGGCCTCCCAATGGTAACCCCAGAGGCAAGAACTTTTGGAGGTGGACTCAGTTCTGACCCAAGAGTCCAAGGTCCTAAACTCCCAGGCCATGCCCGGGCCTCCCAAACTTCAAGGCCCTGGGGTACAATCCTGGTTACAGGAAGATTCAACCTCGACAAGATTCGATCTCTGGAAGATTCGGTCTGGGAAGATTCAATCTTCAATAAGGAACAACACATTCACACTGGTTCAACATATTTTTTTTTTCAATTCAGTTTTTCTTCATATTAGCTCACCTGACTGAAAGTCAGGGTGAGCTTTTCTTATCACTCTTCGTCCGTCGTCCGTCTTCCTGCGTGAAGGTGGTGTTTGAGCCTCTTTCTCCTAAACCACTGGCCACATTTTAATTAAATTTCATGTAAGTAGTGGTTATATAGGGGCATTTTGATTTTTATCCAAATTAGGTTTCGGCTCATATTGAGCAGAGGTGTGGGGAAAAAATGGCCAAATTTTTTGAAAATTTTCCTCTAATGAACCACCAGTAGCAGAGACTTGATATGTGGTATACAGAGTCCTTTTGAGGTTTAGAATCAAATTTGTTCAAGAGAAGTTTGTCGGGCATTATTTGCCTTCGTTATGGGAGGGGCAAAAATTTTGGCCACGCCTCAAATTTCTATTTTCTGAACCGTGAGGTCGATTTGAACCAGATTTGATATGAGATGATAATGGGCCATAAGTAGTTGATTGATGCAAAAAAATTTTTTCTCATTGCCCCGTGGGAACCCCGGGAGCTAAAAATAAGAAAAACCTTAAAACTGCCATATCTCCAAAACTACACGGCACAGAGAATTCTTATTTTGTATAAAGATTTTGTATAAAGCTTACTTTTATCCAGTAGAATAGAATGGTTAAAAAAAAATCCCTATCGGTTTGATCACAAGGTACTTTTTTCAGGACTTTGAAAAAGTGCTGAGTCAGCACTTTTTAACACTGCAGGCAATGGGAAAAAGATCAAAAAATCTTCTTCTCCAGATCCAGCAGGCAGAATCTTTTGATATTTGGTATGCAACATTGTAGGGTGGATCTGATTCAAGTTTGTTCAAATTGGCCCCCTGGGTTCATATTTGGGCTCCAAATAGGAGCCCCATTTCGAACTTAGTGCATTTCAGGCAAATTTCTTAAAAAATCTTCTTCTCCAGATCCAGCAGGCAGAATCTTTTGATATTTGGTATGCAACATTGTGGGGTGGATCTGATTTAAGTATGTTCAAATCGGCTCCCTAGATTCATATTTGGGCTCACTATGGAAGTTTGAATTCGAACTTAGTGCATTTCGGGCAAATTTCTTCAAAAATCTTCTTCTCCAGATCCAGCTGGCACAATCTTTTGATATTTGGTATGCAACATTGTGGGGTGGATCTGATTCAAGTTTGTTCAAATCGGCTCCCTGGATTCACATTTGGGCCCACTATAGAAGCCTGAATTCGAACTTAGTGCATTTCAGGCAAATTTCTTCAAAAATCTTCTTCTTCAGATCCAGCAGGCAGAATCTTTTGATATTTGGTATGCAAGATTGTGGGGTGGATCTGATTCAAGTTTGTTCAAATCAGCCCCCTAGATTCATATTTGGGCTCACTATAGAAGCCCAAATTCGAACTTAGTGCATTTCAGGCAAATTTCTTCAAAAATCTTCTTCTCCAGATCCAGCAGGCACAATCTTTTGATATTTGGTATGCAACATTGTGGGGTGGATCTGATTCAAGTTTGTTCAAATCGGCTCCCTGGATTCACATTTGGGCCCACTATAGAAGCCTGAATTCGAACTTAGTGCATTTCAGGCAAATTTCTTCAAAAATCTTCTTCTTCAGATCCAGCAGGCAGAATCTTTTCATATTTGGTATGCAACATTGTGGGGAGGATCTGATTCAAGTTTGTTCAAATCGGCCCCCTAGATTCATATTTGGGCTCACTATAGAAGCCCAAATTTGAACTTGGTGCATTTCAGGCAAATTTCTTCAAAAATCTTCTTTTCCAGATCCAGCAGGCAGAATCTTTTGATATTTGGTATGCAACATTGTGTGGTGGATCTGATTCAAGTTTCTTCAAATCAGCCTCCTGGGTTTATATTTGGGCTCAGTACAGGAGCCCAAATTTGAACTTAGTGCATTTCAGGCAAATTCCTTCAAAAATCTTCTTCTCCAGATCCAGCAGGCAGAATCTTTTGATATTTGGTATGCAACATTGTGGGGTGGATCTGATTTAAGTTTGTTCAAATCGGCTACCTAGATTCATATTTGGGCTCACTAGAGAAGCTCGAATTCGAACATAGTGCATTTCAGGCAAATTTCTTCAAAAATCTTCTTCTCCAGATCCAGCTGGCAGAATCTTTTCATATTTGGTATGCAACATTGTGGGGTGGATCTGATTCAAGTTTGTTCAAATCGGCCCCCTGGATTCATATTTGGGCTCACTATAGAAGCCTGAATTCGAACTTAGTGCATTTCAGGCAAATTTCTTCAAAAATCATCTTCTCCAGATCCAGCTGGCAGAATCTTTTAAAATTTGGTATGCAACATTGTGGGGGTGGATCTGATTCATGTTTGTTCAAATCGGTCTCCTGGGTTTATATTTGGGCTCAGTATAGGAGCCCAAATTTGAACTTAGTGCTTTTCAGGCAAATTTCTTCAAAAATCTTCTTCTCCAGATCCAGCAGGCTGAATCTTTTCATATTTGGTATGCAACATTGTGGGGTGGATCTGATTCCAGTTTGTTCAAATCGGCCACCTGGATTTATATTTGGGTTCAGTATAGGAGCCCAAATTTGAACTTAGTGCATTTCAGGCAAATTTCTTTGAAAATCTTCTTCTCAAGATCCAGCAGGCAGAATCTTTTGATATTGGGTATGCACCATGCTTAAGGGGGTGGGGGGGGGGGATTCAAGTTTGTTCAAGCCAAGTCCCTGGGTTCATATTTGGGCTCACTGTGGTAGCCCAAATTATAACTTAGTTCAAAATGAGGAATTTTCTTTAAAAATCTTCTTCAGATCCAGCAGTCGGAATGTTTAGATATTTGGTATGCAGCATCCTTAGGGGGGTGAGATTCAAGTTTGTTCAAGCCATGTCCCTAGGTCCATATTTGGACTCACTGTGGAAGCCCGAATGATAACTCCGTTCAAAATGAGGGAATTTTCTTTAAAAATCTTCTTCAGATCCAGCAGTCGGAATGTTTTGATATTTGGTATGCAGCATCCTTAGGGGGTAAGATTCAAGTTTGTTCAGCCATATGTCCCTAGGTCCATATTTGGACTCACTGTGGGAGCTTGAATTGTAACTTAGTTCAAAATGATGAATTTTCTTTAAAAATCTTCTTCTTCAGATCCAGCAGTCGGAATGTTTTGATATTTGGTGTGCAGCATCCTTAGGGGGTGAGATTCAAGTTTGTTAAAGCCAAGTCCCTGAGTTCATATATGGGCTCCCTGTGGGAGCCCAAATTATAACTTAGTTCAATATGAGGAATATTCTTTAAAAATCTTCTTTTTTTTTAGATCCACTGGTCAGAATCTTTGGATATTTGGTATAAGCTTTTCTTAGGAGGAGCTGATGCAACTTGTTGAAATCAATTCTCTGGGTTGATATTTAGGCTACCATGTCAGGTGAGCGCCCTCAGGCGCCTCTTGTTTTTCATTCCAAGCAACAAGTATTATTTATTAAATAAAAAATAACAATTACATGATTGATACAATAGAGTCACAGTTTTTCAACATATTGAAATAACAATGGATTGCTTACTGCATGGTGAACAGTGGGTATGGGTTTGGGGATTCAATAGATCTATATCTATCAAGTCATGTGGAGGCTCTGTAACAAGTTCAGGGGAAATTTACCGTTATTATATCCCCGGCCCTTGTGGTGAATGATGACTATGTATAATACGAGTTTGCAGTCATATCAGTAATATCTAACTGTCAGTTAAACCATCCTCTATTCAATGTTTGAGATAGCAATAGCCACAGTTAACTACAACAGAGTTGGTTCTGTATGTGCGAGACGTGTGGAGCGGAAATTGAAATATCCTAATTTTGTACTATTGAAACCAGTCAATAAAAAGATAAACAACATATTTTTTCTTACCTTTTTTGTTCCTATCAGGCATTTACACCATATAAATAAGATTTGTTGTCAGGTTTATGTGCTACCGGTCAAATCACCACATCGACAAACAGGCACAGTGTTAACATTTGGAAACGATTCTATGCCTGTCATTGTTTGTCTAGTCTTCCAAGACATCAATTTTTAGAATCTGAACCGAAAGTTGTGTTGGATCTGATCATTTGAAAACGTTTACACTTGATTAATGCAAACTGGTTCGTTACCTGACAAATGACTGTAGTGTTCGAAATGGGTGAAACTGCAGCGGACGAAATGGGTTTAATTCATATATCTGACGATTCACCAATAGAACCAAAAAGAAACCTGAACGGTACTCAAATTCACAAACAAGAATTTAAAGTGCTTTTTAAGTAAGAGAAATTTGTTTACTTTGAAATTCCCACCCTGATATTCCTTAAATTCAAATTAACTATACACAACTTATACATCAAAATGAAGGTTGGGAGGTATAGAACATGAAAAATACATGTAATGAACTTATAGAGTTGGCAGCAGGCACCACAGGTTCCTGGAAATCTGCTACCCTAGTTGTACCAGAACTGATAATGCAGTAATATTTCCAGAGAACAACTTTGTTTACATTGATAATTACTTTCGATTTCCGGTCAACGTCATCGGGCGGAAAAAGCATCGCAATACATCGCCGTCTAAAATCAAATAATGAGAAAGATTGCCTTAATACGTTATACTATTATTATGTAGAAACTGCAGAGTTGCCATATTCTATGCTAGGTATCATGATGCCTGGTGAAATTTCGTAGAATTATGATTTTGTTTTTTGATGGAATTCATTGTATCAAATGATTTGTGCATGTCCGTCGAACATGGATTCCACCTTCATTAAAAAATGCAGACAATGTTGTCCTTTTCATAAATGCATTGCTATCGCTGCATCCTGAAGTGTTTTGAATGCCTAGTTTTGTTAGTATATTGGATATGTGCAGCATATTTGACCACAAGTCAAATATTATTGTATACAATTCCAAAAAAGTAGGTGATATCCAAACTGATGTTGATATTTTCGGAAAATGGTATTGGATACACATGATTGGACACATCAATATGTTACCAAGTTTAGTGTGGATCATGAATGTCACCGGCCCACGAAAACTTAGTTCAGGTTTTTCACATGAACGCCACGTTAATGTCTGTGGGGTACGTTTTGAAATTGTCATTTGTACTGGACAGGCTTTTTTGGAGGTCTCATCATTCTTTTCCTGGTATAAAATCATTCATCACTTTTGTGGTATGCAAAGACTGACACATGACGAACGTTTACATGCCATTGGTATGTTGGAAGCTGGCAACAGACAGAGTGCAGTGGCTCAAATTCTCAATGTTACTCAATGTTACTCATTTGGTGATTAGCAGGTTGTGGTCATGCTATGGTCAGACAGGCATGTTGATAACACTTGTCGGTCAGGTCGTCCAAGGGCGACAACTGCTAAACAGGATCGTTCCATCTGAAACAGCAGCATTATGTAACCACCATCAAAGTGCCTCAGAAATTGGACAGCAGCTGCACCAAGGGACAGATGTGTCAGTCAATGGTCAGACTATCCAAGATCGCTTACACCGCTGGAATGTGTACGCTCGACGACCTCGAATAATTCTACGTTTGACTGAACGTAACATCTCAGCAAGGCGTAATTGGTATGGAGCATGACAGTGCTGGGACAATCGTCAGTGGAGCAACATCATGTTTTCTGATGAATCAGGGCTCACTCTCGACTTCCACGACAGGCAAAACAGAGTGTCGTGGAGGCGGAACGAACATTACCATGACGTAACCGTTATGCAGCACAATCGTTTTGGTGGTGGATCGGTTATGGTGTGGGGACTGGGGAGGCATAACTATGACAAGCAGAATATCATTACGTCATCCAAGGGCGTGTCACAGGGCAGTACTACCATGACAACATGTTAGCTGCTCATGTGGTGCCATTTGCGCGATGTCACAGCTTTCAATTTCAATTCATTTTCCAAAATGACAAAGCAAGAGCACACAGGGCCTGTGTCGCTACAGAGTTCCTCCAGGAGCAGAACATCACTACACTGCCTTGGCCAGCTCTAAGTCCAGACCTTTCACCAAGCTAGCACATCCGATATGCTTGGCAGGCACGTACAACAATGCCAACAGCCCCTTACCAATGTCCAGGAACTCGCCCGCTGCACTACTGGAAGAATGGAATAATATCAGTCCAGCTGATATTGGATGTTTGGTGAGAAGTATGCCACATCGGATCTGCGCTTGTCTCGTAAACTGAGGAGGATTTACAAGTATTGAGGTCTTGGACTGAATGTGGTAAATTCTCTGACTGACCGTCCATGTCTTCTACAGTTCAGTGCATGGAATGTGTGCTTGTCAGACGCTCAACTATCTCTGAATCATTCACCAGATGTCACAATGCAGTGCCTCAACTGTCCTTTTTGATGAAAATATAAATATATTTCTTCATATATCTCACTTTTATCAAATATCCCCTACTTTTTAGTCCCCTACGGGAACCGTAAGGGGACTATAGGATTGCACTCCGTCCATTTGTCTGTCCGTCCATCCATCTGTCTGTCTGTCTGTCTGTCTGTCTGTCTGTCTGTCTGTCTGTCTGTCTGTCTGTCTGTCTGTTTTTAGCTCATCTTGACAAAGTCAAGCTGAGCTAATCTCATCGCGCTCCGTCCGTCGTCCGGCATCCGTCGTCCATCAACACCATGTTTTGGTCTCTCCTCCAAAGCCACTGGGCCAATTCAAGTGAAAGTTTGTGTGAGTGATGGTTTCAAAAGGGCATTTCATTTTTGTTCAACTCAGCATGCCCAGCCCCATAGGGAGGGAGTGGGGGAAAATGCTCCAAAATATTTTAAAAATCTTCTTCTCAAGAACCAGTGTGTACAATGACTTGATATTTGCTATGGAGCTTCCATATGAGTGTAGAATCAAGTTTGTTCAAATGAAGTTCATGAAGTAATATTTGGCTTTGTAATAAGAGGGGTAAGATTTTTGGCCCCGCCCAAAATTTCTATTTTCTGAACCGATGGTCCGGTATGAACCAAATTTGGTTTGTGGTAGTATTGGGTCATAAGTACTTGACCCATGCAAAAAAAAAAAATTCCCGCATCCCCATGGGAACCCTGGGAGCTAAAAATTAGAAATATTTTCAAATGCCCATATTTCCCCAAACCCCACGGAACAGAGAGCTTTTATTTGGTATGAAGTATACTTATGACCAGTAGATTTGAATGGTAAAAAAAAATTGCCATTGGTTATGTTAGGGTGTTCTGTAATGAGCATCGAAAAAATGCTGAGTCAGCATATTTGCAAAAATTTTCAAAAATCTTTTCTCCAGAACCAATCATCAGAATCTTTTGATATTTGGTATACAGCATTCATGGGGGGGGGGGGGGGGGGGGGGGGGGGGGGGGGGGGGGGGGGGGGAGGGGGGGGTCAGATAAAATTTTGTTGAAATAAAGCTCATTGGTTCATATTGGGCTCTCTGCAGGAGCCCGAAGTTTTAACATAGTGTAATATGGGGAATATTCTTTAAAAATCTTCTTCTTCAGAACCACCAGTCAGAATCTTTTAATATTTGGTATACATCATTGTTATGAGGGTCAGATTCTAGATTGTTCAAACCAAGTCCCTAGGTTAATATTTGGGCTTCCTACGGAATCCCAAATTTTATCTTTGTTCAATATGGAGGGTAATTTAAAAAAATCTTCTTCTTCAGATCTATCAGTCAGAATGCTTTGATATTTGGTATGCAACATCTCTATGGGGGTCAGATTCAAGTTTGTTCAAATCAGATCCCTAGGTATATATTTGGGCTCACTATGGTAGCCCAAATTTTTACTTAGTGCAATATGAGGAAATTTCTTTAAAAATCTTCTTCTTCAGATCCACCAGTCGGAATGCTTTTATATTTGGTATACGACATCTCTAGGGGGGTTAGATTCCAGGTTGTTCAATTCAAGTGCCTAGGTTAATATTTGGGCTCCATATGGGAACATGAAATTTAACTTAGTACAATATGAGGGAATTTCTTCAGATTCACTTGTCAGAATGCTTTCACATTTGGTATACAACATCTCTAGGGGGGTCAGATTCAAGTTTGTTCTAATCGGATCCATAGGTTAATATTTGAGCTCGCTATGGTAGCCCAAATTTGAACTTAGTGCAATTCGAAGAAATTTCTTTACAATTTCTCTTCTTCAGATCCAACGGTCAGAATGCTTTCATATTCGGTACACAACATCTCTAGGGAAGTCAGATTTAACTGTGTTCAAAGCAAGAGTCTGGGTTAATATTTGGGCTCTCTATGGGAGCCGGAATTGGCCATTTTGCTGAAGAATTATAAATTTTGTATTCAGTACCCTCTAGAGGTACTAAGATTAATCCACATAGGTTGTATCAAGGGGCTTCATAGGGGAGCTCTACATTTTACTTATGATCAACTGAAGAAAAGGCATGATGCCCAGATTATTTTTGTCACTCCTGAGGGACTCAAGGATTGACAGTGTAGCCTATGGAGATGGCTTGCTTAATGTAGACTCATTCTTGGACTCTGTTTAAATTGTGTTCTGTACAAGATGAGTGCTTCAGGCCCAGTGGGGCCTCTTGTTTATGTTACCACCTCTCCCTCCAACATGCTTTAAGCTACACATTTCATATTTGGTACATGAATAAATGGTTCTGAGGGGATGATGCACGCTCAAAATTTTTTTTTCAAAATCCAAGTTGGCGGAATGGCGGCCATTTTTGTTGTGTTTTTTAGGCTTTTTTTCTCTATTTTCATATTACCCACCCCTCCCACCAACATGGTTCAAGCTACACTTTGTATATTTGGCACATGGATAGAGGGTTGGGAGGGGATGATGCACGTTCAATTTTTTTTTTTTAAAATCCAAGATGGCGGCATGGCGGCCATTTTTGTTGTGTTTTTTAAGCTATTTTCTCTATTTTATGTTACCACCCCTCACTCCAACATGGTTCAAGCTACACTTTTTATATCTGGCACATGGATAGAGGGTTGTAATGGGATGTTGCACGTTCAATATTTTTTTTCCAAAATTCAAGATGGCGCCATGGCAACCATTTCTGTTGTGTTTTTTAAGCTTTTTTCTCTATTTTATGTTACCACTGCTCCCTCCAACATGGTTCAAGCTGCATTTTTCATATATGGTACATGGATAAAGGGGTTGTGAGGGGATTATGCACGCTCAATATTTTTTTTCAAAATCTATCATCTGTCTCTGTCTGTCTGTCTGTCTGTTTTTATGTTACCATCTCTCCCTCTAATATGCTTCAAGCTACACCTTTCATATTTGGTACATGGATAAATGGTTCTGAGGGGATGATGCACAGTCAATATTTATTTTTCAAAATCCAAGATGGCAGAATGGCGGCCATTTTTGTTGTGTTTTTTAAGCTTTTTTCTCTATTTTATGTTACCACCCCTCCCTCCAACATGGTTCAAGCTATGCCTTTCATATATGGTACATGGATAAAGGGTTGTGAGGGGATTATACACGCTCAATATTTTTTTTCAAAATCCAAGATGCTTATATACTCTAGTGTCTTCTGTGACAAAAACACCTTATGTCACAAAAGCGCCGTAGGGGACTAATACCACCTCGGTGGTCAAACACTTGTTTTGAATAGGATATTATCAGTTCTTGTACAAATACGGTAGCAGACTTTCAAGAACCAGTAGTGCCTGCTGTAAACTCTATATCAGTTGATAACATATGTGTTTCATGTTCTATACATCTCAACCTTCGTTTTGATGTATGATGAGTGCATGGTTAATTTGAATTTAAGGAAGATCAGAGGTGAGAATTTCAAAATAAACAAAAGTCCATTCCATATATAGCACCTTAAGAAAAGATGTCTCCCCAATTCCCATTCGGCCCAGGTCGTTTCGCTCCTATATTGGGGCGAAACGACATGGGTATGAGGGGCAAAATGCCTATTTTATTTAATTTTTTGATGGTTTTAAAGTACTTTTCCACCATCAATTAACATTAAAATGCATATTACTAATATGGGCACAACACTCTTAACATCTTTAAAACAATTTAACAATGGCAGAAAATAAATTCCTCTACCTGCTGCATTGGATGAATGTATTGGTATTATTTATATTGCAAAGAATGAATAGTTTCAGCACACCGAAGGCACACAGGGACAATGTGGGATTTGAAACCCCTTGCGACCCGAATAACTTTATTTGCTTATGAATCCAATCAATCCATGACAGATAGAAGCAAGGGCCAATAATCTTATTTGATTTGAGTGAGTGCATGGGTAGTGGGGTCTGACCCTAACAACCTCGAACTAGAAGGTGACTAGGAAGTGTGCATAACCACAAGAATTCTGCTCTGTGTTTTACTCAGAAATGTGTGATATTTATGGTAATAACGAAACCGTTCTTTGCCTTCAGAGGGAACAGATGACGGCAGGAGAAAAGTACTAAAGGAAACAATTACATTGCATTACCAGCAAAACCACTCACCTCTGCATTTGGGGCAAATTTGGATTGGGGTGAAATGACCTGGGAGTGGGAGTGGGGGGGGGGGGGGGGGGGGTCTGCAAATAGGATTGGCACGAAACAACCCAGGACCCAAGAACATATAGCAAAGCCATGTTAAAAAGATGCTGCTTTATTCCATTCCAAAGACATGATATAGTTATCTAAATTAGTATATGAGAGATAATTCCCCCACTGCTAAGGAAACCTGGTGCTTGTTTGTGACACTGTGATTGGATGTGTAAATCCTTCCAGGCCGCAATTTGTTCACAGAAAATTGATTAGCAACTTTTTTGAAGCCCAGGTTGAGGGTCCAAGGTCCCGCTGGTTCGACCATGGCCTGGAGTGAGAAAAGTTGTCCTGAAAGACTCCATTTCCTTGCATCTGGGAATGTCATTTTTGCAAGTATATGAAGAGAAATATATGCTTTTACTAGTATTCAAGTGCCAGATGAGTCCAGGTAAGAAAATACATTGCTATGATGTAGGTTGATCACATCTTTAATATATCAATGAATTCATCTAATTTTATCCAATATTCTAACTCTGTATGTCCAGCTGAGTTCCAGAATACATGTAAAGTTTACCTTGTAAAAAAATTACTTTCAGTTTCATGAGATATGTGTTTACTTCCCAAAAATTTGTAAACATATGTCCCTGACATTCCAGTTCAATCTCGTCGAGATTTCCCCACACACCAATTAGAAGCGATATATGCTCTTCAAGCTACGTACAGTAATTGATGGTATGAAAAGTATGCAATTTGAGTACCAT
Source organism: Pictodentalium vernedei (assembly GCA_031216915.1). Taxonomy (NCBI): domain Eukaryota; kingdom Metazoa; phylum Mollusca; class Scaphopoda; order Dentaliida; family Dentaliidae; genus Pictodentalium; species Pictodentalium vernedei. Next base: position 339,482,702 of record CM062293.1, read on the forward strand.
TATACATCGTACCATCCAACTCGGCAGTTGTGAGAATACTTTTGCATTCGTAGATTTTATCTTGAAGTAAAAAAAAATGCTAATCATTTCCAGCTAGTGCATCACAGCTTGCAATTTTTGCTTCGCATTTTGCGATGCGAAACTCAACAAATTGAGGCCTGCCTTCTCGCTATATTGTGGACTACTTATCAACTTGGTCTTGGGTCAGAATGGGCCCAATGATTTTCAAGTCACTAGGGAGGCGCATTTCAGGTTGGTAGGAAGCCATAAGGCACAATCAGTGATATGCTTTGTTGGATTTTCAATGTATTATGCGTGTGTATAGTGGGATGTACTTAAGTTGGTCCACTAGGGCCTGTAGTTTGCCCTTTGCTAGGCAGTCGGGATGGGTACTGGGGATTCACGTGATATTGTTGATTCTACTGCTTGGATTCATAATGTAATATGGACTTGATACCAATAATGCCAAAAAACCCTCACTTGTTTCCGATTTGTTGGCCAGAAAAATTCAGATAGGTTGGAAGGGAAATTCTTTTTTTTTGAATTTTTTTTTAGCCTACTTTGACAACATCAAGAATGAGCTGTTGGGATGGGTTGTGATCCATCATCTGTCCATACATCCGTCCATCCATCTGTCCATCCACAATTCTTTAGCACACTCTACAAACCACAGCTCTCACCCGATCAGTTCCAAATTTCATACGTGGCTTTAGAGCAATCTCTAGACAGGAGCTATAAAACTTTTTAAAATTTGGATATAAATTGTCCAACAATTCCTTTAGCACACCCTACAGGCCATATCTCTCACCTGATCTTTTTTGAATTTTATATATAGCTTTGCTTTCGTGTGATATCGAGATAGGAGCTATCATATTTTTCTGAAATTTGTTTAAAAATATGGCTGCCAGCTGCCATCTTGGATTTGGCATAGCTTATGAATTGTCAGCAATTTCATTAGTACACCCTGAAAGCCGCATCTCTCACCCAATCTATTACAAATTTCATTTGTAGTTTTGGTGTGGTTGTCCAGATATGTGCTATCAAATTTTTCTGAATTTTGTGGAAAAACATGGTTGTCAGCAGCCATCTTGGATTTGGCATATAAATTGTCCACAATCCCATTAGCACACCCTACAGGCCACATCCCTCATCCCATCTTTTTTGAAATTTCACATGTACCTTTGGTGTGATGTCTAGATGGGAGCTATTAAATTTTTCTGAATTTCGTTGAAAAACATGGCCGTCAGTGACCATCTTGGATTTGGTATATAAATTGTCAGCAATTCATTAGCAGACCCTACAGGTCACGAACCTCTCATCCGATCTTTTTCAAATTTCATATGTAGCTTTGGTATGATGTCTTTTCTGTAGAAACGATTGAATGACTTGGCATTACTGTTTGTATTAGTTCAGTCCCCTCTTGGACAAGTTGAGCTGCAGTGTCATTGACACTTTCATTTTTTAAACCAACCACATGGCTCCAGAGTAATTTTTGGAGTTGTACATTTGCTTAAATGTTGATGAATTAGAGACTTATTTATTATATTAATAAAGCTCCCTGCAAACTGTTTGAAAGGAAAAATAGGATGTATATTATTAATAAATATGCATACCATTGGAACTCTTCCAACAACCCTGTTCCACAGACATTGAAAAATAAGAAAACTAAGCAAATATAGGTTTCTCAATGTTCCATCTATTAATTCCATTAATGATAATCATATTGCTTGGTGCCAGCTAAAAAAGGTACCAATATGCAGTGCTGTGCCTAATTCACCATCGGCAATCGGCAATGCCGAGAAAAATACTATGGTAGTAATGCACATCCTCAGCAAAAAATAATTGTCAAGGGTGTAATGTAAAATGTCTGTCCCCCCAAAATACCTGTGTTTAGTGTTTTAGTGTTTAGACTGGCCCTAAAAAGTGATCCTTACCATAACAATTTTATCGAGTAAAAGTCACACATTTAGTTGATTGTTACCCTAAATTTCCATTTAACTTCAACTGTGAATTTGAAACCGATTTTGGAGTTCAAGATTTCAAAATTACATGTAGAAATAAATATATCAGACAGTATAAGTGTGGAGCAAATGGCAAGTTCCAGTTCAGCAAAGGAAACCGCAAGTGATAAACTGATGAACATCTTACATTGCTTCACCATTGGTGTTGACAGGTCACGAACATTAACATGCTGAATTGCATGTATTGATACTGAAAGCCCCAAATCTTTGCCTACTGTCTTGAAAATGTCATTGGTGCAAGTATAATGTACAACAGTTTTTTAGCTTAACTTGACATAGTCAAGATGAGCTATTGCCATCACGTGTGCGGAAGTCTGTTAGTCTGTGAGTCTGTTCACATTTTCCTTTAGCACGGGCTACACCCCGCAGTTCTTGTCTGATCGTCATGAAATTTCATATGCAGGTTTGGGGTCATGTCTAGATGAGAACGTCCCCTTTTGGTCACGATCGTGCAACCGGTATGGCTGCCCGAGCCCAAAACCTGAAAATCATTAGCACAGTGACAGTCTACAGGTCGTATTTATGAAGGGATTTCATTGTAACTTGGCAGGATGCCTCTGTATAATGCCTAGATGAGAACGTCCCCTTTTGGGCATGATCTATCAACCATGATGGCTGCCAAAAAACCCAAAACTTTTAGCACAGTCTGCAGGTCATTTAATATGGAGGGATTTCATTGTAACTTGGTAGGATGACTCCTTATGATCTCTAGATGAGAATTTCCCCATTTGAGCGTGATCTGCCAACCGTGACGACTGCCCGAACCAAAACCCGAAAACCTTTAGCACAGTCTACAGGTCATATTTATTGAGGAATTTCATTGTAACTTGGTGGATTGACTTCATACAATGTCTAGATGAGAAAGTCACCTTTTGGTCCTGATTGGGCAACTGTGACAGCTGCAGGGGCCTGAAGCCTGAAACCTTTAGCACAGTCTACAGGTCATATTTATGAAGGGATTTTATTGTAACTTGGTAGGATGACTCCAAATAATGTCTAGATGAGAACGTCCCATTTTGATTGCGATCATTCAGCCTTAATGGGTGCCTGAGCCCAAAAACCTTTAGCATAGGCAAAAGGTCATATTTATGGAAGGATTTCATTGTAACCTGTTAGGTTGACTCCATATAATGCCTAGATAATGACATCCCCTTTTGGTCGTGATTGGTCAACTGTGATGGCTACAGTTGCCTGAAGCTCGAAAACATTGAGCACAGTCTACAGGTCACATTTATAAAGGGATTTCAGTGTAACTTTGTAGGATCACTCCAGATGATGCCCAGATGAAATTGTCCCCTTTGGTTGCGATCATTCAACCATGATGGCTGCCTGAGCCTGAAGCCTGAAAACCTTTAGCACAGTCTACAGGTCATATTTATGAAGGTATTTCATTGTAACTTGGTAGGTTGACTTCATATAATGTCTAGATGAGAACGTCCCCTTTTGGACACGATTGGGCAACTTTGACAGCTACAGGTGCCCGAAGCTCGAAAATGTTTAGAACAGTCTACAGGTCATAATTATGAAGGGATTTCATTGTAGCTTGGTAGGATAACTCCAAATAATGTCTAGATGAGAACATCCCCTTTTGGTCGTGATCATTCAGCCTTTATAGCTGCCCGAGCCCAAAGACCTTTAGCATATTCTACAGGTCGTATTTATGGAAGGATTTCATTGTAACTTGTTAGGTTGACTCCATATAATGCCTGGATGATGACATCCCCTTTTGGTCATGATTGGTCAACTGTGATGGCTACAGGTGCCCGAAGTCCGAAAATCTTGAGCACAGTCTACAGGTGATATTTATGAAGGGATTTCATTGTACCTTGGTAGGATGACTCCAAATAATGTCTAGATGAGAACGTCCCCTTTTGGTCGCGATCATTCAGCCTTGATGGCTGCCCGAGCCCAAAACCTTTAGCATAGTCTATAGGTCATATTTATTGAAGGATTTCATTGTAACCTGTTAGTTTGACTTCATATAATACCTAGATGATGACATCCCCTTTTGGTCGTGATTGGTCAACTGTGACGGCTTCAGGGGCCCGAAGCCCTAAAACCTTGAGCACAGTCTACAGGTCATATTTATGAAGGGATTTCATTGTAACTTTGTAGGATCACTCCAGATGATGCCCAGATGAGAATGTCCCCTTTTGGTTGCGATCATTCAACCATGATGGCTGCCCAAAGCCCCGAAACACAGTCTACAGGTCATATTTATGAAGGGATTTTCATTGTAACTTGGTTGGTAGACTTCATATAATGTCTAGATGAGAACGTCCCCTTTGGACGCAATTGGGAAACTGACGGCTCCAGGGGACTGAAGCCCGAAAACCTTTAGCACAGTCTACAGGCCATATTTATGAAGGGATTTCAATGTAACCTGATAGGATGACTCGTTTTGGAATAATTTCACTGTAACTTGGTAACTTTTGTTGATATACGTTAACTGTGAGGGCCACATACATTAACAGTGAGGTCATATTAACCCACCCCTCAGCTCTTTAGTACAGTGTACACCTCATGTTATTTTTTATCGAAAACATAGCATACAGGGAACAGAAATGAACATATTCCCAATTATCACAATTCTTGTCTTATTTCATAATTCTTTCATAAACATTGATCATTATCCTTTTCATCAAACACAACCCACAAGTTAAGCTACAGTGTCATTGACACTTTCATTTTATAAGTTGTAATTGGCAGTTTGGCTGAAAGTCAAGTTGAGCTATTCTGATCACTCTTCGTCCGCCGTCCGCCGTGAAGGTGGTGTTTGGGCCTTTTTTCTCCCAAACCGCTGGCCACATTTTAATGAAATTTCACATGAGTAGTGGTTATATAGGGGCATTTTTTTTTTTCAAATTGGGTTTCTGCTCATATTGAGGAGGGGTTGGGCCAAAATGCTCAAATTTTTATACGCCCGTTTCGAAAAAAACGGTTGTATTATGGTATACCGCTGTCCGTCTGTCCGTCCAGTCACATGTCGTACGATAACTCAAGAACGCTTTGAGAGATTTTCATGATTTTTGGGTATGTGGTGTATATTGATGGAGGGAAGCTCCCTTTCGTTTAGCGTCGCCGTTTGATTAGTCATTCCAGAGTTATGGGACTTTATTACTTAGAAAATTGTTGATTTTTTTCACGTCGTACGATAACTCGAGAACGCTTTGAGAGATTTTCGTGATTTTGGGGTAGGTGGTGTATATCGATGGAGGGAAGCTCCCTTTCGTTTAGTGTCGCCGTTCGATTAGTCATTCCAGAGTTATGGGACTTTATTACTTAGAAAATTGTTGATTTTTTACATGTCGTACGATAACTCGAGAACGCTTCAAGAGATTTTCACGATTTTTTGGTAGGTGGTTTATGTTGATGGAGGGAAGCTCCGTTTCGTTTAGTGTCGCCGTTCGATTACTCATTCCAGAGTTATGGGACTTTATTATTTAGAAAATTGTTGATTTTTTACATGTCATACGATAACTTGAGAACGCTACGAGAGATTTTCACAATTTTTTGGTAGGTGGTTTATGTTGATGGAAGGAAGCTCCCTTTCAGTTGGTGTCGCCGTTCGATTAGTCATTCCAGAGTTATGGGACTTTATTTTTCACATGTCGAACAATAACTTGAAAATGCTTAGAGCAATTTTCATGATTTTTTGGTTGCAAGTATATGTTGATAGAAGGAATCTCCCTTTCAATTTGTGTCGCTGTCCGATTTGTCATTCCAGAGTTATGGGACTTTGATCATCAAAATATAAGCAATTTTCCACATGTTGGACTTAGAGCAATTTTCATGTTTTTTTGGTGGCAAGTATATGTAACCTGACAAGTACACAAGTATACTCATATTGTGTGGTTCCCTCTTGTAATTAATAACGGGCGTATCATGCGCTCATGGCGCAGCTGTTTATTTAAAAAATCTTCTCATGAACCAGCAGTAGCAGAGTCTTGATATTTGGTATACAGCTTCCTTTTGAGGTGAAGACTCAAAGTTTTAAAATGCCCCATAGAAATATTCTCAAACGCCCATATTTCCCAAACCACACGGAACAGAGAGCTGTTATTTAGTGTGAAGCTTCCTTAGGACCAGTAGAATGGAATGGTAAAAAAAAAAAATGCCATCGGTTATGTTAGGGTGTTCTGTAGAGGGCATTAAAAAAATGCTGAGTCAGCATATTTGCAAAAATTATTAAAAATCTTTTCTCCAAAACCAGTGGTCAGAATCTTTTGATATTTGGTTTACAGCATCCATATGGGTGTCAGATAGAAGTGTGTTAAAATGAAGCCCATTGGTTACTTTAGCCCAAATTTTTAACTTAGGGCAATATGGGGAATATTGGGAACGTGGTGGCTCAGTAGGTAGAGGTGCAGGCTGCAACCCAAGAGGTCCTCGGTTCGAATCTCACCTGCGGCAACCGCGTTGTGTCCTTGAGCAAGACACTTCATCTCCATTGTCCGCGGGAGGGGGGGGGGATGATGACGCCGTGTACTAAGGCGTACTGCACGTCGATGGTACGCATGTCTTCAACCAATCTAACCCTGCCTGTGCTGCAGTGCGGAGTTACGATGTTGGGGAGCTGGCAGCTGCTCGTCGTTGCTCGGTGGTTCTCTCCGGGTACTCCGGCTTCCTCCACCCGTAAAACTGTCACGGTCATGATTAGCCATTGTGCATAAATATGTGACCTTAAACATCAATAAATAAATAAACAAATATGGGGAATATTCTTTAAAAATCTTCTTCAGAACCACCTGTCAGAATCTTTTAATGTTTGGTATACATCATTGTTATGAGGGTCAGATTCAAGATTGTTCAAACCAAGTCCCTGGGTTAATATTTGGGCTCCCTATGTGAGCCCAAATTATAACTTAGTTCAATATGAGGAAATTTCCTTAAAAATCTTCTTCAGATCCACCAGTCGGATTTGGTATACAACATCTCTAGGAGGGTCAGATTTAAGTTTGTTCAAATCGAGTGCCTGGGTTAATATTTGGGCTCCATGTGGGAACCTGAAATTTAACTTAGTACAATGTGAGGGAATTTCTTCAAAAATCTTCTTCTTCAGATTGACATGTCAGAATGCTTTCATATTGAGTATACAGCATCTTTAGGGGGGTCAGATTCAAGTTTGTTCAAAATCGTGTCCATAGGTTAATATTTGGGCTCGCGATGGTAGCCTAAATTTTAACTTAGTGCAATATGAGGAAATTTCTTTAAAAATCTTCTTCAGATCCACTAGTTAGAATGCTTTCATATTTGGTATACAACATCTCTAGAGAGGTCTGTTTCTACTTTGTTCAAATCGAGAGCCTGGGTTAATATTTGGGCTCCCAATGGGAGGTGGAATTGGCCATGTAGCTGAAGAGTTAGAAATTTTGTATTCAGTACCCTCTAGAGGTGTGTAACTAAGATTAATCCACATAGGTTGTATCAAGGGGCTTCAGGGGCTTCATAATGGAGCTCCACATTTTACATTATGATCATGTGAAGAAAAGGCATGATCCTCGGACTATTTTAGTCACTCGGAGGGGCTCAAGGATTGACAATGTATCCTATGGAGATGGATTGTTTAATGTAGACTCATTATTGTTTTGCTACCCTGGCCTCATTGCTTTCAACCCCCCTTGAGGTTTCTACTCATGTATGCAGCACATTTGACTTTTCTGCCCATTATTGCCTTTTTAGCTGACTGAAAGTAAGGGTGAGCTATTCTGATCACTTTTCGTCTATCGTAAGTGGTGACGGTGGTGTTTGGGTCTTTTTCTCCCAAACCACTGGCCACATTTTAATGAAATTTCACATGAGTAGTGGTTATGTAGGGGCGTTTGGGTTTTTCTTCAAATTGGGCTTCTGCTCATACTGAGGAGGGGGTGGGGCCAAAATGCCCCAATTTTTAAAAAAAGATTTTTCTCTTGAACCAGCAATAGCAGAGACTTTATATGTGGTATGCAGCTTCCTTTTGAGGTGGAGACTCAAATTTGTTCAAGAGAAGTTTGAGGGGCATTATTTGTCGTCGTTATGAAAGGGGCAAGAATTTTTGCCCCGCCCCAAATTTCTATTTTCCAAACCGAGAGGCCGATTTGAAACAAATTTGTTATGAAGTATTAATGGGTCGTAAGTACTTGATTTATGCCAAAACATTTTTTTCAAAATGTCCTGTGGGAACCACTGGAGCTAAAAATAGAAGAAAAAAAACGCCCATATCTCCAAAACTACACGGCACTGAGAATTCTTATTTGGTGTGAAGCTTCCTTAGGACCAACATAATGGAATGGTCTAAAAAAATTGCTATTGGTTTTATCATAGAGTACTTTTTCGTGACTTTGAAAAAAGTGTGGAGTCAGCATTTTTTAACACTGTGGGTAATGGGGAAAACATTTAAGACTCTGCTTCTCCAAAACCACCGCTCTAAAAGCTTTCAAATTTCACATATAACATCTTTGGAAGAGAGTTTCACATGTTTGTTGAAATCAACTCCCTGGGTTGATATTTGAACTCTCTGTGGGAGCCCAAATGTTTAAATTAATGCAGTATGAGGAATATTCTTTAAAAATCTTCTTCTTCAGATCCATCAATCAGAATCTTTTGATATTTGGTATGCAGTATTCTTAGGGAGGTGCGATTCAAATTTGTTCAAGCCAAGTCTCTGTTTCATATTTGGGCTCCCAGTGTGAGCCCGAATTATAACTTAGTTCAATATGAGGAATTTTCTTTAAAAATCTTCTTCTTCAGATTCAGCTGTATGAATATTTTGATATTTGGTATTCAGTATCCTTAGGGAGGTGTGATTCAAGTTTTCAAGCCAAGTCTCTGAGTTGATATTTGGGCTCCCCATGGGAGACCGAATTGTAACTTAGTTCATATACATTCTTTAAAAATCTTCTTCACATCCACCGGTAAGAATCTGTTGATATTTGGTATACTGTATCGTTAGGGAGGTGAGATTCAAATCTGTTAAAGCCAAGTCCCTGGGTTCATATTTTATAATATAATTATAACATAGTTCAACATGAGGAATATTTAAAAAAAAAAATTTTTCTTCAGATCCAATAGTCAAAATCTTTTAATATTTGGAATACAGCATCCTTAGGGAGGTGAGATTCAAGTGTGTTCAAGCCAAGTCCCTAGGTTCATACTTCGTCTCCCTATGTGAGCCCAAATTATAACTTAGTTCAATATGAGGAATTTTTTTTTTTTAATTTTTTTCAGATCCACCTGTCAGAATGTTTTGATATTTGGTATATTGTTTTCTTAATGGGTCAGATGCAAGTTTATTCAAATCAGGACTCTTGGTTGATAGTTGTCAGTCTCAGGTGAGTGCTCCCAGGCCCCTTGGGGCCTCTTGTTTTAATTCCATTCAAAGTATACATAGAAATTATTGACAGTGGCCAGCAGATGCGTAGATATTGCATTTAAGTGAGGTATGTCGTCAGTTTGGCAGTTTGATATTTGTTTTATTTCTCTCCGAAACCATCACACTCTTAATGTCACGACGAATGGGGAGATTTTTTATCATTGGTCATTTCAAGGAAAGTTTATTGAACATACTAATACGATTATACCATGACGCCAAAAAAGTTAGAAGAATAATATGAATACACTAAAATGGGTAACCTCTTTAAATTGATTAAACTGGTGTCAGTTGTCCTTAAGACGATTGTTTTAATAGGTAAATCCACTTCACAATCGATCAGTTTTCTTCTCTCTTCTCAAAAAACATTGCATACTCCAGTCTTGTAAATAAAAAAAAAACATCGCTGTGACATCATGATAATGAGTGTTCTCAGGTTGGCACCTGGCACAGTTGCTCCAGGTCGGCAAATTTTTCCAGGTCAGTCAGCAATCGGAAACAAGTGTTGTTTTTTTTTTGCCTATATGTGTATTAGATTGCTGTTGGAAAAGAGTCACTGTGGTTGCAAGAATTAACTATTTCTTTGGATTTCCAGTGTATTGTGAGTCCATGAACCAAATTTGGTTAAAACTAATACAATAGGTTGCCTACTCACATTGGTTGCTATGGAAGTCACACGACATGGTCAACTCCAAATGTATTATGGGTCCAGCTATCAAATTCGGTCAAAATGGGCCCAAATTTCTAGGGAGTCCTGTTCATTGCTATGGAAGTCACGTACCATTGTATTATGTTCTCAATATGAAATTTGACCCAAATCAACCCAGTAGTTTGCCAATGCTAAGTAATCGCATTGGGTGCTATTGGACTCACATGACACGATCAGTGGCCCAACAGATCGAATTTCTCATGCATTGTGGTTTCTAGGGATATGGACCAGACCATAAAAAATGGTAGCGGTCCAGGGCCGGACTGGACTGGACCACCATCATTGGACCACTTTGGACCGGTCCACACATGGTACTGGACTGGTTCACAGACTTTAATACATAGATGTATGTCTAGCTTTAGCATTGGGATATCTGGTATGGAAATCTGAAGCTCCAATCACCAGTCAGTAGACTCAATACACCGTGTCGCAAATGTCCGGTCATCTGGTGTGAGATCTCATAACAGCTCGTCAGATACATTCTTTGATGTTGGTGACATCAAACGACAGTGACTACTGAGTACCGCCTCTGTCTTTTGATTCCACTGACTTCAGAGAATGCCCTGATTTGGAACGCGTTTTGTAACAAACTAACAATCTTCAATCATGACGATGTCACATGGCAAACATTCACTGACTTGAGTGTTGGGCTGTTGGCAAATGCCAGTTGGTGCCAAATAAATCATTTGTAATTCTGAAACTCTACCTACCGGTCTTTTGTTTAAAATATAGCATAACCAGTTGTTAAAATTGAAAATAATAATGGAGCCTTCTAAAGAGTTGAATGATACTCAATCTAGTGAAATTAGTGAATCGCCCAGTAATTCTAATACAGCGACAAGTACAGGACACTACAGGGACTCGCACCTGACAAAATATTCTTTCCCAGTATATGGGCATCTGTGTTCAGAGAAGAATGATGCAGCTGGTATTTTCTGATGTGTAAAATGTGAGGAAAAACTAAAGAGAGGTGGTGGTGGCCAGTCCAACTTACAAAAACATTTTGAGAGGCTCCATAAAGACATTTTCGATACAGTGATTGAACAACCAGCCAAAAGGCATACATCCATGTTGACAAAAGACATCCTCAACTGCATCATCATCTGAATCTATCCTGCTTCCACAAGGAACTGCAGTTGGTGAATCCGAGTTTGGGTCAGAAGAATACTACAGTACAAGAAAGATAGTCTTCGATATGTGCAATGTAAACAGAATCTCACTGAGATGATATGTCAGATATTCAGCCTGTATCTATAGTGAATGACCCTGGATTTCTGCAGTACTTACACATTAAATCCAAGATTCTTAGTCTGAGAGTTACAATGGACAATGAAATCACAAAACTATACGACAATAGGAAAGCTACAGTGCAGAAACTATTTGAAAAAACTTTTGATATAGGACATCTAAGGCAATGCATTCATATATCAGTTTGACTGTACATTTCATTTCAAATTCATGGGAATTAGAGTGTTAGACTTGGAGCTGTATCCTTTCCTGGAGAACACTCAGGGGAAAGTATCGATGACAAAGTTATTGAAATGTTGGACACATGGGAGCTGCCAAGAGACAAGTTAGTAGCGACATGCGACAATGTCAGTTTGAACATCAAATGTTGCAGAGACTTCTTATATGTTGAACGATTCCCATGTCTTAGCCATGTTTTGAACTTAGATGTACAAGATGGACTTAATGTGTGGGGAGTAACTGAAGCCATAAACCGGTGTAAGAAACTGGTAATGCATTTCTGCAAGGTCCTGCTTGATAAAATGGAGGCTGAACAACAAGAAAAGAAACTTAAAACATTCAGACTCAATCAAGATGTATGTACCCGATGGAACTCAATGTGTTTAATGTTGTCAAGAACATAGAGACATTATAACAACCATTGTAGATGATACCCTACCACACAGGAATGCTCCAAAACCTACACCCACTTACTTCCCTACTGAAGTTGAGTGGAATCTCGTCTCGGAGCTAATTTCAATACTACAACCATTTTATGATGTGACAGTTTGGATGAGTTTCTCTTCGTATGTGACAATATCAGCGGTTGGACCAGCTGTAGCAATGTTAGGGCAACACTTGGAAACAAAAGAGCAAGCAAAACTGAAGATAAACAAATACTTTGATATGAAAGATGAAGAAAATCAAGTGGACATGAGGTCATATGTGGACCCTCGTTTCTGTGCTTTCAGTCACAAGTTGGAGGCGAGAATGACTATTGAGGCAAAGTTGACATCAGAACTTACGGGGCCAATCGGGTGTATAAAACACAGGCATCAGACACTTGTGGAAGTGATTTTGTGGTTCCAGTTGTTGGGTATCCGACAGCACCGGCACCATGCGAAGAGAAAGGACTTGGCCATCTTCTTGGCACCATGCTTACATGTAGAACACACGTCAGGTAATTCGTGCAATTCAGACATCGCAGTGACAGAAATAAGTAGGTACAATACTCTGCCGTGTGCTGGGATAAATACTCAACCCATTTGGAAGTTATATAAGGATATGCTTCCATACATGTATGAATTGGTGAAAAGTTGATGTGCGTAGTTCTACTAGTGTGCCAAGTGAGTGCTTGTTCAGTGTTACAGGAGACATTATTACTTCAATACGAAAATCGTCTATTACCCAATACGGTAGCTAAGTTTTCATTGTTGCATGACAATGTTGGGAAGTGCCACCTTCCCCAATACCTGCGGATGCGTAGTTTGTGCAACAGCAGGAATTGCAAGTGTCTCGTCCAAGGAGAAGGATTTGAAAACCTATGAAATGCCTGATTGACAAGGAATACATGTGTATTGTGTTTACTGTTTATGTGACTCCCGTGTGACAATCAACAGTTAACATGATGCAACAATTTAACAGTTGCAAGTGTTGTGGAAATATTTTTCTGTTTACAATTGCACATTGGCAAGTGACCAGTTTACAGTAATTATGCATTGCAGATTACACAAATATGAGACTATAGTGCTATAATTTTATTCTGTTTGGTGCAAATGGGCAAGCGACAATGTCTACAATATATTATACATTATCGATTACAATAAGCCATTTTATAAAGTCAGACATTGCCGCTTTAGAGGTTAGATGTTTGGCAGGACACTTTCTAAAATGTGTTTCATACAACCATCTCCTCTAACTTGACAGCTTGCATCCCGGACAAAAACAATGATCCTTTATGAAATGAATAAAGCGTTTTACAGAAATATCCTCTTTAACCTTTCACCTCTGAAATGACAATGTCTGATATTATATAACATGCCCAGAGTCACCAAGCTTGTCTGTCAGATGGCAATAACTTGATGCTTTCTTTAACACAAATGAGTATACCAATACAATCATTATAAAATATCTTAAATAAAGCAAATGTGTTAAAATCATAATTTGGTATAACACGTACCAAAAGTAAGATTTTAACACATTTCACTTCATTTAAGGTATTTTATAATGATAGGACCTGTCCGGAACCTGTCCAGGTAAGAATATTGGACCACCTAGGGTTGGACCAGACGGGACTGGACCACTGGACTGGTCCTCCACTGGTGGTCCGGTCCACATCCCAAATGGGTTTGTATACCAGTTTTGGTTAAAATCAGCACTGTTGTTCTGGTGTGTTGGTTGCTATGGATGTCATGTGACATGGTCAGTGTCTCGATAGGCCGAAATCTCAATGTATTATGGGTCCACATACCAAGTTTGGTTAAATAGATTCAGTAAATTCCTCATTGCTAGAGAGTTATGCTGGTTGCTGTGGAAGTCACGTGACTTGATCAGTGCCCTGATATGTCGAATTACAAATGTATTCTGGGTCCATGCACTAAGTGTGACAAAAATCGACCCAGTAGTTTACTTGTTCTATGGAGTATAAATGTATTATAGGTCCATATACCAAATTTGGTCAAAATTGGCCCAGTACCTTCCCTGATGCTAGGGAGTAATGTTGGTTGCTATGGATGTCATGTGACTTGGTTAATGATCCAATAAGTTGATTTCCCAATGTGTTATGGGTTCTTATACCAAATTTGGTTAAAAAGGGCCCAGTAGTTTCCCCTTTGCTAAGGAGTCATGTTGGTTGTATAAGAATGTGATAAGAGCATCATGGAGGAATGATACCTATATTGCATGAGTTTCTCCCACACATTTTTTCCAGAGGTATGACCCTTTTTCGACTTTAGAAATTCAAAATTCCTTTCATCCGAACATTTTCCTTTGTAGCTCAGCTACAGCTACTCCATTTTGAATTATATTTGGTGCAGTGATAGAGTAACATGGGCATAACAATACAGCAACCTAGTGTGAGTCTCTTCCACAGATTTTCTCCAGAGTTATATGACCCTTATTTGACTTGGAAATTTTGAAATTCCTTCCGTACAAACGTTTTTCTTTGTATCTTAGCCACTGCTACTCTGATTTGAATATTTGGTTTGGTGCAAGAGCAACATGTGGTTACAATATCTGTATAGCGTGAGTTTCTTCTCACATTTTTTTTCAGAGTTATGGCCCTTTTTCACTCTTTCGATTTGGAATATTTTTTGTGGCTGGGGGCATTTGCAACACTTTGCGATGCAGGCCAGGATCCCATGAGGCCACCATGGTTGAACCCCTGTTGTATACTGATAATACGTTAAACATCTACCCAAGACATCTTTTTAATTTTTAGCTCAACTTTGGCAAAGCCAAATTTGAGGTATTGTCATGGCCCGTCGTCCGTCTGGCCGCATCTGTCCGTCTGGCCATCTGTCACGCCGTACACATGGCTCAGGGCTAGAGGCCGTATTTATGAACTGATCTTTACGAAACTTCTTGGGTACCTTTGTTATCACCGTGAGAAGAGAACGAGTGTTTTTGGGTCCAGTCCGAAATTCAAGACGGCTGCTGGCAGCCATTTTGTACAAAATTAGGTGCAATCAGATTTTTGCGCAGAACTTACATATGGAAGCTCTGATTTGAATAATTTTTTGTATGAATGTTTAGTACCAAGGAATACATCACATATAATACAGGTTTTTTTCACATGCATAAATTATGCCAATTAGACTAACTTTGATCTATTTAATGTTACTTTCAGCACTGTAACTGCAAATGCCAATACGGCTCGGTCTAGAGGCCGTATTTAAGAACCGATCATTGCAAAACATCTTGGGTACCTTTGTTATCACCTTGGGACAAGAACGAGTGTTTCAGGGTGCGGTCCAAAATTCGAGATGGCTGCCAGTGGCCATTTTGTACCGAAATTAGGTCCAATCAGTTTTTTGTTCACAACTTCTATATGGCTCAGGCTAGAGGCTGTATTTATGAACTGATCTTTACAAAACTTCTTGGGTACCTTTCTTATCACCATGGGACAAGAACGAGTGTTTTGGGGTGCAGTCCAAAATTCAAGATGGCCAACAGCAGCCATTTTGTACCAAAATTAGTGCAATTAGTTTTTTGTACAGAACTTCTGTATGAAAACTCTGATTTGAATAAATTTTTGTATGAATGTTTAGTAACATGGAATACATAACATATAATACGGGGTTTTTTTACGTGCAGAAATTATGCAAATTAGATGAACTTTGATTTATTCAGTACTACTTATACACTGTAAGTGGACATGTCAATACGGCTAGGGCTGGAGGCTGTATTTATGAACTGATCTTCATGAAACTTCTTGGGTACCTTTGTTATCACCTTGGGATGAGAACGAGTGGTTTTGGGTGCGGTCCGAAATTCAAGATGGCCACCAGCAGCCATTTTGTACTTTTAGTTAGTGCAATCAGTTTTTTGTACAGAACTTCTGTATGAAAGTTCTGATTTGAATAAATTTTTGTATGAATGTTTAGTAACATGGAATACATCACATATAATACGGGGTTTTTTCTCGTGCGAAAATTATGCAAATTAGATGAACTTTGATTTATTCAGTGCTTCTTATACACCGTAAGTACACATGTCAATACGGCTCAGGCTAGAGTCTGTATTTATGAACCGATCTTCATGAAACTTCTTGGGTACCTTTGTTATCACCTTGGGACGAGAACAAGTGTTTCAGGGTGCGGTCCAAAATTCGAGATGGCTGCCAGTGGCCATTTTGTACCGAAATTAGGTCCAATTAGTTTTTAGCTCAACTTGACAAAGTCAAGCTGAGCTATTGCCATCACTTCTCGTCCGTCGGTGTACGTACGTACGTACATACATACGTTAGTACGTACGTCCACAATTTCCTTTGGCACACCTCACAGGTCCCATTTATGATCAGATTACTTTGAAACTTGGTATGCTTGTTTGGGATGACCTCTAGATGGGAGCTATCGATTTTCTTCAATTTCCATCAAAAAATGTTGCCGCAGCCAACATTCTTATACACCCTACAGGGCACATTTATGATCGAATTGCTTTGAAACCTGGCATGCTTGTTTGGGGAGCCCTCTAGATGGGAGCTATCGATTTTCTTCAATTTCCGGCAAAAAATGTTGCCACGGCCAACGTTCGTAGAACTTAGTTTAGTCAGACCTCAATATTTCTCTTTGGCACACCCTATAGGGCCCATTTATGATCAGATTGCTTTGAAACCTGGTATGCTTGTTTGGGGAGACCTCTAGATGTGAGCTATCGATTTTCTTCAATTTCTGTCGAAAAATGTTGCCGCGGCCAACGTTCTTAGAACTTAGTTTAGTCAAACCACAATATTTCCCTTTGGCACACCCTACAGGGCACATTTGTGATTTGATTGCTTTGAAACCTGGTATGCTTATTTAGGGTGACCTCTAGATGGGAGCTATCGATTTTCTTCAATTTCCGGCAAAAAATGTTGCCACGGCCAACCTTTGTAGAACTTAGTTTAGTCAGACCTCAATATTTCTCTTTGGCACACCCTATAGGGCCCATTTATGATCAGATTGCTTTGAAACCTGGTATGCTTGTTTGGGGAGACCTCTAGATGGGAGCTATCGATTTTCTTCAATTTCTGTCAAAAAATGTTGCCGCGGCCAACATTCTTAGAACTTAGTTTAGTCAGAAGACTCAATATTTCCCTTTGGCACACCCTACAGGGCACATTTATGATTTGATTGCTTTGAAACCTGGTATGCTTATTTAGGGTGACCTCTAGATGGGAGCTATTGATTTTCTTCAATTTCCGGCAAAAAATGTTGCCACGGCCAACGTTCATAGAACTTAGTTTAGTCAGACCTCAATATTTCTCTTTGGCACACCCTATAGGGCCCATTTATGATCAGATTGCTTTGAAACCCGGTATGCTTGTTTGGGGAGACATCTAGATGGGAGCTATCGATTTTCTTCAATTTCTGTCAAAAAATGTTGCCGCGGCCAACGTTCTTAGAACTTAGTTTAGTCAAACCACAATATTTCCCTTTGGCACACCCTACAGGGCACATTTGTGATTTGATTGCTTTGAAACCTGGTATGCTTATTTAGGGTGACCTCTAGATGGGAGCTATCGATTTTCTTCAATTTCCGGCAAAAAATGTTGCCACGGCCAACGTTTGTAGAACTTAGTTTAGTCAGACCTCAATATTTCTCTTTGGCACACCCTATAGGGCCCATTTATGATTTGATTGCTTTGAAACCTACTAAGCTTATTTAGGGTGACCTCTAGATGGGAGCTGTCGATTTTCTTCAATTTCCGTCAAAAAATGTTGCCGCGGCCAACGTTCTTAGAACTTAGTTTAGTCAAACCACAATATTTCCCTTTGGCACACCCTACAGGGCACATTTATGATTTGATTGCTTTGAAACCTGGTATGCTTATTTAGGGTGACCTCTAGATGGGAGCTATCGATTTTCTTCAATTTCTGGCAAAAAATGTTGCCACGGCCAACGTTCGTAGAACTTAGTTTAGTCAGACCTCAATATTTCCCTTTGGCACACCCTACAGGGCCCATTTATAATCAGATTGCTTTGAAACCTGGCATGCTTGTTTGGGGTGACCTCTAGATGGGAGCTATTGATTTTCTTCAATTTCCATCAAAAAATGTTGCCGCAGCCAACATTCTTATACACCCTACAGGGCACATTTATGATCGAATTGCTTTGAAACCTGGCATGCTTGTTTGGGGAGGCCTCTAGATGGGAGCTATCGATTTTCTTCGGTTTCTGTCAAAAAATGTTGCCACTGGCAAAAAAAATGACATTGGTACCAATGATCTTCAATTTTGCCATTTCATTTATAACTTACCAAGTTCAAGTTTGTCAAGTTGAGCTGCAGTGTCATTGACACTTTCATTTGTACACAACTTCTATCTGGCTCAGGCTAGAGGCTGTATTTATGAACTGATCTTTACAAAACTTCTTGGGTACCTTTGTTATCAAAGTGGGACGAGAACGAGTGATTTTGGGTGCAGTCCAAAATTCAAGATGGCCACCAGCAGCCATTTTGTACCAAAATTAGTGCAATCAGTTTTTTGTACAGAACTTCTGTATGAAAGCTCTGATTTGAATGAATTTTTGTATGAATGTTTAGTAACATGGAATACATCACATATAATACGGGATTTTTTCTCGCGCAGGAATTATGCAAATTAGATGAACTTTGATTTATAAAGTGCTACTTATACACAGTAAGTGCATGTGTCAATACGGCTTGGGCTAGAGGCTGTATTTATGAACTGATCTTCACAAAACCTCTTGGGTACCTTTGTTATCACCTTGGGATGAGAACGAGTGTTTCTGGGTGCGGTCCAAAATTCAAGATGGCTGCCAGTGGCCATTTTGTACCAAAATTAGGTCCAATCAGTTTTTTGTACACAACTTCTATACGGCTCAGGCTAGAGGCTGTATTAATGAACCGATCTTTACAAAACTTCTTGGGTGTCTTTGTTATCTCTGTGGGACACGAACAAGTGTTTTTGTGTGTGGTCCAAAATTCAAGATAGCTGCCAGCAGCCTTTTTGTACCAAAATTAGTGAAATCAGTTTTTTTGTACAGAACTTTTGTATGAAAGTTCTGATTTGAATAAATTTTTGAAGGATTGTTTAGTAAAATGGAATACATCACATATAATATGGGTTTTTTTTCGCGCAGAAATTATGCAAATTAGATGAACTTTGATTTGTTCAGTGCTACTTATACACAGTAAGTACACATGTCAATACGGCTCGGGGTAGAGTCTGTATTTATGAACCGATCTTCATGAAACTTCTTGGGGTACCTTTGTTATCACCTTGGGATGAGAACGAGTGTTTCTGGGTGCGGTCCAAAATTCAAGATGGCTGCCAGTGGCCATTTTGTACCGAAATTAGGTCCAATCAGTTTTTTGTACACAACTTATATACGGCTCAGGCTAGAGGCTGTATTAATGAACCGCTCTTTACGAAACTTCTTGGGTGTCTTTGTTATCACTGTGGGACACGAACAAGTGTTTTTGTGTGCGGTCCAAAATTCAAGATAGCCGCCAGCAGCCTTTTTGTACCAAAATTAGTGAAATCAGTTTTTTTTGTACAGAACTTTTGTATGAAAGTTCTGATTTGAATAAATTTTTGAAGGATTGTTTAGTAACATGGAATACATCACATATAATACAGGTTTTTTTCTCGTGCAGAAATTATGCAAATGAGATGAACTTTGATTTATTCAGTACTACTTATACACTGTAAGTGGACATGTCAATACGGCTAGGGCTGGGGGCTGTATTTATGAACCGATCTTCATGAAACTTCTTGGGTACCTTTGTTATCACTTTGGGATGAGAACGAGTGTTTTTGGGTGCGGTCCAAAATTCAAGATGGCTGCCAGTGGCCATTTTGTGCGAAAATTAGTGCAATCAGTTTTTTGTACAGAACTTCTGTATGAAAGTTCTGATTTGAATAAATTTCTGTATGAATGTTTAATAACATGGAATACATCACATATAATACAGGTTTTTTTCTCGCGCAGAAATTATGCAAATTAGATGAACTTTGGTTTATGAAGTGCTACTTATATACAGTAAGTGCATGTGTCAATACGGCTCAGGCTAGAGGCTGTATTTATGAACTGATCTTCACGAAACTTCTTGGGGTACCTTTGTTATCACCTTGTGACAGGATCGAGTATTTTGGGGTGCCTTTGTTATCACTATGCTATGAGAACAAATATTTTTGGGTTCAGTCAGACCCACTCTGGGACTCAATTTCTTCTCTAATTTAGCATCTAACTGTCACCCCACTTTTACAATACTTTACCTATATATTTGTTACAGGCTACGGTCAGCATTTATGTACAGACCGTTACAATACTTTACATGTACTTTTGTTATCAGGTCATTACCTAGATGTTTGTCATTGCTGTGTCACATACTATACATGTACATGTCTTAAACAAGTTGAGCTACAGTGTCATTGACACTTTCATTAAAACATAAACTGAATTTGATATTTAAATAAAAACAAACAATATTTACCAATAAAACCTTACAAATATGGATTTCACTGGAACCGGCTCATTGAGCCGGTTCCAATGACAGCCATATTTGTACAATTTTATTGACAATGTGTGTCAGGATATTTCAGGTCACATTAGCCTTGTATTGGTTAATTTGTTGCTGCTATGTTAGTGAAAGGGTTAAATTGACTTTCATGGTAATCCCAGCCAAGGTGCAGCAAGAATCTACATGGATTTTCACTGGTTTTGTTGTGTGAATCTTTTTGTGAATTGATTCTCGAATTCTTGTCGAAATATAAGCCCCGCACTAGCTGCTATGGATGTCACATGATACAGTCACTGGCACAAGAGGTCAATTTCCCAATGTATATGGGTTCACATACCAAATTTGGTTAAAACAAGCCCAGTAGTTTGCACATTGTGAGGGAGTCGCATTGGTTGCTGTGGTAATCAAGTGACTTTGTCAGTGCCCTAATACATGTAGGTCGAATTCCAAATGTATTATGGGTCCATTCACCAAATCTGACAAAATCAGCCTGGTAGTTTGCCCATCACTAGGGAATCGTACCAGTTGCTTTAGTGTCACTTGACATAGTCAGTGGCCCAGTAGTTCAAATTCCCAAGGTACTATGGGTTCATACACCAAATTTGGTTGAAATTAACACAGTAGTTTGCCCACTGCTAGGGAGTCATATTGGTTGCAATGGGAGTTACAAGTGTATGTGGGGGCGTGGTGGCACTGTAGGTAGAGGTGCAGGCTGCAAGCCGAAGGGTCCTCAGTTCAAATCCCACCTGCAGCGACCGGATTGTGTCCTTGGGCAAGACACTTCACCCCCATTGCTCACGTGGCAGCATGTTGACACTGTGTACTAAGGCGTACTGTTTGTCGATGGTGCACCTGTCTTCAACCAATGCTAACCCTGCTTGTGTGGAGTTAGTATGTTGGGGAGCTGACAGTTGCTCTCCGTTGCTCGGTGGTTTTCTCTGGGTACTCCGGCTTCTTCCACCTGTAACTGTCGTGGCCATGATTATCCATTGTGCAGAAATATGTGACCTTAAACACCAATAAATAAATATAAATATTACAAGTGTACCTGACATGGTCCGTGACCCGTTAGGTCAAATTCTTACATGTAATGCATTGTGGGTCCAGATTTCAAATGTGGTTAAAATTGGCCCAGTAGTTTTCCCATTGCTGTTTATTTGTTTAGATTTGATGACACTTTCAACAGGGTCACTTCATGTTCGATAGGTTCACAGGTGGAGGAAGCCGGGGTATCTGGAGAGAATCACCCAGCAGTGGCGAGCAACTGTCAGACTCCCCAATCCCAATGTACTAACTCAACACAAGAGGGGTTAGCATTGGTTGAAGACAAGGGGCACCATCTGCGTGCAGTATGCCTTGTGCAAAGCGTCACCATGCCCCTACGTTGGCAATCATGATTAAGTGACTTTCTCAAGGACACAAAGCAGGTACCCCTGCCGGGTATCGAACTGGACCTTTCATTTTGAAGTCCAATGCCGTGACCACTGAGCCAATATGCTCCCTTTCCTGTTTTGCTAGTGAGTCCCGTGGTTGCTATGGAAGTTATGTGACATGGGCGGTGGCTTGACAGGCCGGATTCCAAATGTATTATGGGTCAATGTGCCGAAGAAATGTGGTGTCCATCTTGTTAAATTCAATGGCTGTGTCCTGTATGTGTTAGTTCCAAAAGGTTCCTGAAAAAGATATCCTGTCTTCATTTTCTTTCACCAAAATCCATGAGACACTGATTACTCTCGTCTCTTCTCTTCTCGAAAAACAACTTCCAACGTTGAAAAAAACAGTGAGAACAATATAAAGGATGATCGGCTTTCGCTGACATCTCACTCGGGAGCCTTTTAATTCATCACCTTTTAAACAATCAGAGGACCTTTTGCATGCATGGCTCAGGACGTTCCTGTCAGATAGTAAAATGTGAGGAGCAACCGGTGACTCGGGTATACCCTAAGGAACTGTCTTGGGTCCAGAACTTTTCCTATGCAATATAAATGATTTCCCCAGCTTAGTAAAATCATCAGTGAGGCTATTCGTAGATGACTGCTAATTGTACCAGTCAATAAACAACAAGAGGGGTCACACAACCCTACAAAACGACCTAACTTGTTTAGAAAAATGTGTATCAGACTGGGCAATGTGCTTTAACATAAAAAAAATGCTACATTCTGAGCATCAGAGGAAAAAGTCATTGATTCTACACCCTAAATGGCCATATACTAGAACATATTCCATCTAACCGTTACCTTGGCTTACAAATACAGGGAAATCTTAAATGACACCATTATTAATTTGGGAGAACAAATTCCAGGAATTATTATTTGTCCGCAAGGAATAGAAGGATAATGCCATCACTAATATTATTTCTGTACCTTCTATTACATTGTATTCTTGGTACATCCACCATTTCAAATAAGCTTTTCGCATCAATGATGAAATTTATTTGAGTTCGGTATAATAAATGAAATGCAATTTCAGTGGAGAAATCATAAATCAGTCAGACAATTCTCCAAGAATGCATGAGTGAAAAAATAGTGAGTAGAATTACTGGCCTTTGAAGTTTGTCAAATTATGTTGTTTATGTACCATTTCCCTGAAAGTGAAGTTTGATTAGTTTGAAGTCTTGGAATGCTACAATTTATAATTCATGTGTATTGTTCACATTTTCGTGGACGAATTGTATTATCTGACCCATTTCCCACAAACAGATTTTATCAGAAAACATGTGATATCAAAAGTTGTTATTTAATTTCTTTCCCCTAATTCTTAAAAAAATTTCAACAAAATCATATCATGTGACACGCCTCCCCTCATAGGCACAAGCTCATTCCAGTGAGGGTCACATGATGTGGTTTCATTCAGAAAACTTTTTCCACTGCACAATTTGTATGTTATGTAACGGATACACCTGATTCGATAGGTAAGGGTTAATTGCTTTCTAGGTGGAACTGAGACGCACAGTTGTCCACTCTCAAAAAGTAAAAATTGTAGGTACAGTGGCAAACAAGAGCGACAGCTTGCCTCAGAATCAGATGACTCTTTCCACTGTGGATGATCTACATGTACAATAAAGTTTTTCATTGATTCAGTTGATTCAGATGCAGAATCTTTCTTCTGAGAAAAATTAGTGACACACATGTACAGTACATGTACTAACTAACTACCTGCCTTCATAGAGTCCACCTCTTTTAAATTTTCTGGCATCGAGAACATGAAAAGATGAACATAAGAAACAAAACGGTGTCTATTAAATGCGAGCCCACAAATTATGACCTGACCAATATACTTTTCCCACTAATTGCATACAATAATTATTTCTATCGCAATGACTAAAGTCATGTCATGTATTGTATCACCAAACTACTTGTGAGTGGAAGGAGACTTTGATCAACCCTTGATGATCCTATTATACTGTTAGTTGCATCTTGGCTGAGCCAAAGTGTTATTAGTAAGGAGATGGGAGCAATTTAGAGGATCATCTGTCACCCTGGTGAAAACCCTGTTTAAAAGCACTTATTGCATTGTTGGAAAACTTTGCTGCCAGAAAGATTGGTAATTATTATCAGAGTGCAGGTTATTAACCCTTTACCTAATGAAGCGACCGCATAATTTACAAATTAAGTAGTTAAAAAATATATATATACTGAGTCAAAAAAGAAAGTATAATAAACTTTGAGAAGCAATTTTTTTTAGTATTATCGACTTTAATCCCAAACAAATGATTTTGTAAATTCTATTTCGAGTCTAGCTGTACGAATTTGCATAATTTCATGTTCTTACAGTTGCCAGGATCACGTCAGGACGTCGCAATTCAGGCATGGGGTGAAATGAAAAGTTCACACACAGTCAATAGCATGTATGTCCACCGTTTGCCTCTTGGATGGCAAGACATCGACAGTGCATGGACCTCATAAGCCTCCAGATATCACCCTGTGGTATTGCATTCCACTCCTGCCTTAGAACATTACGTAAATCTCCGAATGTCTGAAGATCATGAAGTCGTACCCAAAGGTCCAATTGATCTCAAAGATGCTCGATTGGCGACAAATCTGACGAAAGTGGGGGCCAGGGAAGAAGTTTGATGCTCTGCTCCTCTAGAAAGTCACGACAGATATGCGCCACATGACATTGGCATTGTCTTGCTGGAATAACTGCAATCCAACGTTAGCGTGAACAACGGGACAACAACAGCGTTAAGAATTTTGTCCCTATATCGCTGTCCATTCAGATTACCATCGATGAAGATCAACTGTGTTCGATGGTGCAAGGAAATTCCTGCCCAAACCATTACACTACCCCAGCCGAATTGGTCGCATTTCCGCATGCAAGCATCAGAAAACCGTTCTCCTCGTCGGCGATGCACTCTTGCCCTACTATCAGCATGCCGTAGACAAAATCGTGATTCATCACTAAAACGAACTGTGCTCCAATGCTGCTGAGTCCAGTGAACTCGCTGGCGTACCAGAAAAACGTTCTCCTCGTCGGCGATGCACTCTTGCCCTACTATCAGCATGCCATAGACAAAATCTTGATTCATCACTTAAAAGAACTGTGCTCCAATGCTGCTGAGTCCAGCGAACACGCTGGCGTACCAATTCCATACTAACAGTATGATGACGTTGGATAAGGATTGGTCTGTGGTATGGACGCCTACTTCGGATGCCGTGTTCTGCGAGTCTGTTGCGGACAGTTTGTGCATTGATTCTATTGTTATTTCTACCAGGAGTAATTGCTGCTGTCCTTGTCACCGGAAGGAAGCGATCCTGCAAGTAGGACGTCTTGTTGTGTCGGTCTTGTGCAGGGGTTGTAACTCTTGGTCTACCTGAACACGGTCGGTCGGCAGTAGATCCAGTGGTTCTATACCTTCCAATGAGACAGTAAATAATGGCCACAGTGATTCCGAACTCAGCAGCGAGCTCATCTGGAGGTATCCCAGCCCCATGCATAGCAATGGCATGCAACCTCTGATGTTTGGTTAACCTTGGCATTTTTTAAAATGTCGAAAGACTCTCTACCACAACATAACACAAAGAAAATCGTCGGTCACCCATTCAGTTTGCCATTCTCAGGTAGCACATGCTATTTTGAAATCCGTAGCAAAATTGTATATGGTTGGGTGGACAACAAAATGTCATTAAACTCTTTGCACGACTTCTTGTCCACAAACATGCAACATTAGAACTATTATATTACATCCTTTATGCTATT
This sequence comes from Pictodentalium vernedei, assembly GCA_031216915.1. NCBI lineage: Eukaryota > Metazoa > Mollusca > Scaphopoda > Dentaliida > Dentaliidae > Pictodentalium > Pictodentalium vernedei. Next base: position 339,508,393 of record CM062293.1, read on the forward strand.
TTTTCACATTTGTTTCTATTATACTTTCTTTTTTGACTCAGTATATTTAAAAAAATTTCAACGAAACCATATCTTGTGACCCCTCATTGGAACGGGCTCGTTGAGCTTGTTCCAATGAGTGGGCACATGATATGGTTTCGTTAAATTTTTTTTTAAAAATTTGAAAATACAAATATTAAAATAATAAATTTTGATATCGTTTGTGTTGGGTAAAGGGTTAAATATTCTTATTAAATTTTTTTTTTTTCTTAGATATATTCTTTCCATGGACACATGCAATGATTTGGAGGATTATTTATGTGAACTATTAGACAGTTCTAATCCAAAAGTTCGGCAGTTTTTAACAAGTTTGTTTGAAAGATGGCGACCTCCAGGAGAAGAGAGCAGTCATCCCCCACCTATAACAGTATGTTATCATTCTACATACATGAATCTGAAATTTGTAAACATTAACTGATGTTTTTAAACTTCTGCATTTTCACCAAATGATTATCCAACCACTTCACTTTTGACCAATGGCAGACTGAATGAGAGTAGAAATGGTTAAAGGGTTTTCTTGATCGATTAGTCACATGGATTAACCTTGGTTAACCAATTAATCACTTGCCCTAATAGGTAGTTCAATAATTGATGTAACATTGATGATTTACGGCATTAAGCCTCTACCCAAATGAAATGGCCAAAACCATCCAGTGCAATATACAAAAATCTCCATTCAAATTTTATTATGTTTTCAATGTTCACCTCAAAAACATAGCGTATGATCCCTCATTGGAACGAGCTCAATGAGCTCGTTCCAATGAGGGGTCATAAGCTATGTTTTTGAGACAAAAATTGTGAATGTTTCAGTAATTTGAGAATTTATTTTGCAAAATATTGTCTGCTACCCACATTGGGTAAAGGGTTAAGAATGACCATTTCCAGCTGCTGATACAGTATAATGATGAAGCAAGTTAACAAGTGTATCATCTTGTAACATGCATGCTTTAGTCTGTCTCATATAATTGATGTGAGTCAGTGTGACATTGTTTGCCTGTTTTGGAGCAAGTTTATTCCTTTTGTTAACCTATATAATACAGCAGTTAAAAAATAATGGTTAATCGATCGATTACTTTTTTGATCGATCAATATGTTGATCATTGGTTAATCGATTAATTGGTTAACCGTTTCAGCTCTCTAAACTGATTGTGGATACTGTACTTCACTGTGGTTGTAAAAGCAGCCATTTTTTTAGCAGATCATGATTCGATTCCAGCACTTTCTAGCTGGTCACAATTTCCTTAATAGAATATTGCAACAGAGTTCTGGCGGGGGGTGGATTCAAGGAACAGTCCTGAATTTGACTAAGGGCCATTTAAGGCCGTCAGATCATGAAAAATGGGTAGGAAGGCCTTGCATAGCCTTGAATATTCATGAAATAAAAATGCAGACAGAGCACATTATCATAACGAAAATAGCTTTATATACTGTAGTTCATGAATTTGTAATCCAAACTAGGACACTCCTATCACTCCACATGTAAAAAAATACAAAACTCCCATTTCTAAACTCAAAAATTAGCAGTTTTGACCTTGATGAATTTTGTAGCCTCAATACCTGATTTTATCCCTGTATACAGTCATGGGGAATATCTTCCAGACCATAGTCCAAGTATTGATTAGTGGTTTCTAGTTAACTGGTAGAGTGTTAAATTATTTTTCAAAGGTGATTTGTAACATGAGTATTTTTTTTCAAGGGTACCACGCTACCTGCAAAAGGAGCCCCAGTTTAGTAAGATTTTGTTCATAAGCAATTGTTTTGTTACAATTTATTGTAGAGTGGCTCTTGGCACTATCCAGTAAATTGCAAAGAAACAATTTTGTTCAAACATTTTTAGCTCAAGCGAAGCCAAATTTGAGCTTATGCCATGGCCAGTTGTCCGTCTGTCCGTCTGGCCGTCTGTCCATCAACAATTCAATACGGCTTGGGCTAGAGGCCGTATTTATGAACTGACCTTTACGAAACTGGGTACCTTTATTATGACCGTGGGACGAGAACGAGTGTTTTGGGGTCCGATCCGAAATTCAAGTTGGCTGCTGGCAGCCATTTTGTACAAAATTAGGTGCAATCAGATTTTTGCGCAGAACTTCCACATGAAAGCGCTGATTTGAATAATTTTTTGTATGAATGTTTAGTACCATGGGATACATCACATATAATACGGGTTTTTTTTCTCGTGCATAAATTATGCAAATTAGACTAACTTTGATGTGTATAGTGTTACTTTCAGCACTGTAAGTGCAAATGCCAATACGGCTTGGGCTAGAGGCCGTATTTATGAACCGATCTTTATGACACTTCTTGGGTACCTTTGGTATCACCGTGGGACGAGAACGAGTGTTTTGGGGTCCGGTCCGAAATTCAAGATGGCCGATGGCAGCGATTTTGTACAAAATTAGGTGCAATCAGATTTTTGCACAGAACTTCCATATGAAAGTGCTGATTTGAATAATTTTTTGTGTGAGTGTTTAGTACCATGGGATACATCACATATAATACAGGTTTTTTTCTCGTGCAGAAATTATGCAACCTAGATGAACTTTGATTTTTTAAGTGCTACTTACACGCAGTAAGTACACATGTCAATACGCCTCGGGCTAGAGTCTGTATTTATGAACTGATCTTCACGAAATTTCTTGGGGGCCTTTGTTATCACCTGGGGACGAGAACAAGTATTTCTGGGTGCAGTCCAAAATTCAAGATGGCTGCCAGTGGTGGCCATTTTGTACCGAAATTATGTCTAATCAGTTTTTTGTACTCAACTTCTTTACAGCTCAGGCTAGAGGCCGTATTTATGAACTGATCATTATGAAACTTCTTGGGTACCTTTGTTATCACCGTGGAATGAGAACGAGTGTTTTTGGGTGTGGTCCGAAATTCAGGATGGCCACCAGCAGCCATTTTGTACCAAAATTAGTGCAATCAGTCTTTTGTACAAAACTTCTGTATGAAAGTTCTGATTTGAATAAATTTTTGTATGAATGTTTAGTAACATGGAATACGTCACATATAGTACGGTTTTTTTTCTCGTGCAGAAATTATGCAAATTAGATGAACTTTGATTTATTCAGTGCTACTTATACACTGTAAGTGCACATGTCAATACAGCTCGGGCTAGAGGCTGTATTTATGAACCGATCTTCATGAAACTTCTTGGGTACCTTTTTTATCACCTTTGGTCGAGAACGAGTGTTTCCGGGTGCGATCCAAAATTCAAGATGGCTGCCAGTGGCCATTTTGTACCGAAATTAGGTCCAATCAGTTTTTTGTCACAACTTCTGTACAGCTCGTATTTATGAACTGATCTTCACGAAACTTCTTGGGTACCTTTGTATTCACCTTGGGACAGGAACGAGTGTTGTTTGGGGTGCCTTTGTCATCAATGTGCTATGAGAACAAATATTTTGGGGTTCAGTCAGACCCACTCTGGGACTCAAAGATTTCTTTTCTAGTTTAGCATCTGACTGTCACCCACCTTTACAATACTTTACCTATACATTTATTACAGGCTATGGTCAGTATTTATGTACAGACCGTTACAATGCTTTATATGTACCTTTGTTATCAGGTCATTAGCTAGATGTTTGTCATTGCTGTGTCACATACTATACATGTACATGTCTTAACAAGTTAAACTACAATGTCATTGACACTTTCATTTGTGTTTCTGCTGATGAAGAAACGAGACAATGATTCAATGAATACAGTGTAAATCCACTAAAGTGGCTTTCAGCACTTTTCAGTAGAGCCATGATAATGGCTTCTAGCACTCAACCAGTTACATCTGTGCTGCCCAGACAGTTGCAGAACTTAGGGATGTGGTGCATTGAAAATTAAATTAAAGGATTAAAGGTTTAAAAACTGCAGTCTTACTTCCATTAAATAATTGATTTTTATGTTAATTTTTGTGAGGAATTCATCAGATAAAAGGACGGCTCGATTTAACTGGATTCGCATAGCAGTTTTCGAATCAATTTTCAACTATAGCTGATTAATTTAAAATGAAAAATAATGTAAATAATATGAAATGCTAATCCAAAGTTATCCAAGTTAGAAAACTGCTATTAAATTTTCAAAAATTAAATTGACCCCCGTAAACAGAGTGTATGTACTGATTTCTAGTCAAGTCTTGGCTGCCTGTTAAGGCAGCCAAGACTTGACTAGAAACCACTGTCTAGGTAATTTGTCTATTGTTAGCAGGATTTCCTCACGATGACATGTTGAGGGCACCTGTTCTGAGGTCATAAAACTCTGAAATAGGCCTTTAAGGGTTAACACTTTGCCAAATGCACGCAGTATCAAAATGTTCTTTTAATTTTTTTTCTTCAAATTTTTCTCAAAATTTCTGCTCAGTCATATCATGCGACCCTCATTGGAATGAGCTCATTCCAATGAGGGTCTCCTTGTGGGAACCCCTTGAAGTGAAGTCGTGCTTGTTTGCTGTGATAAACAAGCTCTGTTTTACTGGTAAAATAGGACATGGTTACTAATACCTGGGATAGGAATCCTCTTAAAATATTATACATGAGTTTCTATCCATGTTTCGGACACGATTAGCCATTGTGCAGTAATATGTGCCCTTAAACATCAATACAAATGCAATACAATCCAATGAGTGGTCAGATGATTTGATTTTGCTGATATTATTTTTTTAACTACTCAATTCCTAAATTACGTAGGTGAATGCAGCATATTTGTTAGGTACAGGATTAATGTGTGTATATTTGTCTTCAGGTGTATCAAAAGAAAAAGGATGAAGAAATGTACATTCAAGGAAAGCAAAAATCAAAACCTAAAAAGAAAGAAAGAGACCAGAACATCATTGTAGAAAATGGTGATTTAAATGGTGCAGATATAAATAGCTTTATTACAACTAATGAGGTATTTACTTGTAAACTCTGTTGATATCTGGCTGAAACTCACTTCATTGTTGTTTTACTGTGTTAATCCATTCACCAACACATTCCCACCTACAGCATGTCTCTGATATTGATCGTGCCCTGCAAAGCTTTGAAATTTGATTTGATTAGAAAATTGTCTGCATCATTCAATTTGACAGGGTTCATACAGGATATGGAAAGTCTTGGAAAACAGTAAATTGATTTTCCAGGTCCTGGAAACTATGGAAAATTGGAGTTGGTATTGGAAAATTTATGGAAAATGAACAGATTTTGTGTAACATTGGTATTTCTTCTGTCTAATCTGACCATTCAAAAAGTATATGTACTCCCAGTTTTTAGGGTTCAACAAGAATTTCGCCTTGAGTAATTGATGTTTGGGTCTTCTTAACCCTTAAAGGCCTGGTGGTTTGCATACATTGTTGCCACACTTTGATAGAGCACATCTGGTGGCTTGCATATGTATGTCCATCCGTCCATCTGTCTGGGCTTAGCAGAGGTACATTGAGGGGTTTACAATTTATGGTCAGTGGTAGTTGTGGGGTTGGGTTAGTACAGTGGCCACTTGTGGGGTTATTTTTTGCACTGTGGGGTTAATTTTTTTACCTTGTGGGGTTAGGGTTTAACATGGGAAAAACTCCACAAGTAAGAACGTGTAAAACATCTGTCCGTTCGTCCATCCGTCTCTGTCAACAATTTGTTTTCGACCAATAACTCCAGTTTGGATTATTTGATTGTCCTCTGAAAAAATTTTCGGGGGACTATAGAAATCAACGGTGTCCGTCTGTGCGTGCATCTATCTGTCCGTCTGTGCGTCCATCACACTTGGTGTCCCCCTGATAACTCCAGTTTGGATCATTTGATTGGAACCAATTTTGGTATTAGACCTTCTTAGCCCAAACCACAGGTCAAGATCGAATATGGGTTCGGCCAGATTATTTTTATTAGAGTTATGCCCCTTTTTCCACTTAGAAATTTCAATATTTGCTGTGTCCGGATGATAACTCCAGTTAGGATTATTTGATCGGAAAGTATTTTGGTATGTGACTTTCTGGGGTAAAAATACAGGTCAAGTTCGAGTATAGGTTCGGACTGATAATTTTTAGCTTAACTTGACATAGTCAAGATAAGCTATTGCCATCACGCGTGCGGAAGTCTGTTAGTCTGTGAGTCTGTTCACATTTTCCTTTAGCACAGACTACACCCCGCAGTTCTTATCTGATTGTCACGAAATTTCATATGCAGGTTTGGAGTCATGTCAAGATGAGAACGTCCCCTTTTGGTCGCGATCGGGCAACTGGTATGGCTGCCCGAGTCCAAAACCCGAAAACCATTAGCACAGTCTACAGGTCGTATTTATGAAGGAATTTCATTGTAACTTGGTAGGATGCTTATAATGCCTAGATGAGAACGTCCCCTTTTGGGCATGATCTACCGACCAACATGGCTGCCCAAGCCCGAAACCCAAAAACTTTTAGCACAGTCTGCAGGTCATGTTTAATATGGATGGATTTCATTGTAACTTGGTAGGATGACTCCTTATGATGTCTGGATGAGAATTTTACCATTTGGGCGTGATCTGCCAACCGTGATGACTGCCTGAGCCCAAAACCCGAAAACCTTTAGCACAGTCTATAGGTCATATTTATTGAGAAATTTCATTGTAACTTGGTGGGTTGCCTTCATACAATGTCTAGATGAGAAAGTCCCCTTTTGGTCCTGATTGGGCAACTGTGACGGCAACAGAGGCCCGAAGCCCGAAAACCTTTAGCACAGTTTACAGGTCATATTTATGAAGGGATTTCATTGTAACTTGGTAGGATGACTCCACATAATGTCTTGATGAGAATGTCCCATTTTGATGTCGCGGTCATTCAGCCTTGATGGGTGCCCGAGCCCAAAAACCTTTAGCATAGGCAAAAGGTCATATTTATGGAAGGATTTCATTGTAACCTGTTAGGTTGACTCCATATAATGCCTAGATGATGACATCCCCTTTTGGTCGTGATTGGTCAACTGTGATGGCTACAGGTGCCCGAAGCCCGAAAACCTTGAACACAGTCTACAGGTCATATTTATAAAAGGATTTCAGTGTAACTTCGTAGGATCAATCCAGATGATGCCCAGATGAGATTTCCCCTTTGGTTGCGATCATTCAACCATGATGGCTGCCCGAAGCCCGAAAACCAGTCTACAGGTCATATTTATGAAGGGATTGGTAGGTTGACTTCATATAATATCTAGATGAGAACATCCCCTTTTGTACACGATTGGGCAACTGTGACGGCTACAGGGGCCCGAAGCCCAAAAACCTTTAGAACAGTCTACAGGTCATAATTATGAAGGGATTTCATTGTAGCTTGGTAGGATGACTCCAAATAATGTCTAGAAGAGAACATCCCCTTTTGGTCGCGATCATTCAGCCTTTATGACTGCCCGAGCCCAAAGATCTTTAGCATAGTCTACAGGTGCCCGAAGCCCGAAAATCTTGAGCACAGTCTACAGGTCATATTTATGAAGGGATTTCATTGACTTCATATAATGTCTAGATGAGAACGTCCCCTTTGGACGCAATTGGAAAACTGACGGGTACAGGGGCCCGAAGCCAGAAAACCTTTAGCAGCACAGTCTACAGGCCATATTTATGAAGGGATTTCAATGTAACTTAATAGGATGACTCGTTTTGGAATGATTTCACTGTAACTTGGTAACTTTCGTTGATATACGTTAACTGTGAGGGCCACATACATTAACTGTGAGGTCATATTAACCCACCCCTCAGCTCTTTAGTACAGTGTACACCTCATATTGTTTTTTATCAAAAACATAGCATACAGGGAACAGAAATGAACATATTCCCAATTATCACAATTCTTGTCTTATTTCATAATCCTTTCATAAACATTGAACATTATCCTTTTCATCAAACACAACACACAAGCTACAGTGTCATTGACACTTTCATTATTAGAGTTATACCCCTTTTTCAACTTAGAAATTTCAAGATTTGCGGTGTCCGGATGATAACTCCAGTTAGGATTATTTGATCTGAAAGAATTTTAGTATGTGACTTTCTGGGGAAAAAATACAGGTCAAGTTCGAATATGGGTTCGGACCGATCATTTTTACTAGAGTTATGCCCCTTTTTTGACTTGTTTTTTCGGGGGACATGTGGCCGAGCGGCCTTTTATTTCAACCAAAGTGGGTAAGTGTATTCCTCATCTAGTAATACAGGCCAAGTTTGAATATGGGTTCTGTCTAATCATTTTACATGAGTTATGGCCCTTTTTGACTTAGAATTTGACCTTCCATTAACATTTTTGGTTTTCTGACTGATAACTGCAGTTTGTATTATTTGATCTCAACCAAAGTTGGTACATGTATTACCCAGATAGTAATACAGATCGAATTGGGGTATGGTCCGATAATTTCTACAAGAGTTATAGGGCTTTTGGACTTGAAAATTGCATATTTCCATCAACATTTCTTCAAAACTTTGTTTATGGCATAATTTGAACAATAGTTAACGGATTTCAATTCATTTTGGTATATGTTTCTATAGCAACAATGTATACTTCAAGTCCGATGACCAGCCATATCCCATGAACATTTTGTGAGTTTGTTAATAAATATCGTGTAATGCTTGTTTATGGGATAACTTAAACATTAATAACCAAATATCAGTTTCTTTGGTTGGGAACAATGTTTACCTCAAGTTTGATGACCACTGTTATCCGAAAAAAATTGTCAGAGGTATTGCCTTGCCTTCCCCCCAAACCTCCCACCCTGCCCCCATGTCTTTAAAAAAAAAATTCCCAAAATGCATTTTGAAGGATTGGGAGTTATTGCATGCAAAAAAAAATTTACTCTTATAACCTAAACTGCTCTCACCCCACCCTGCCCCCATGTCTTTTTCCCAAAATGCATTTGGAAAGATTTGGAGTGATTATATGCAGAAAAATTTTGACTCCTATAACCCAACCAGCATGTACCCCACCCCCCTCCCCCCACCCCTCACCCTCCATGTTTTAGGCAATTTTTCTCAAAATGCGTTCTGAAGTTTTGGAGTGATTCCATGGAAAAAAGCATAATATGAGCTTTGTTTTTACTATGAACTACTTGTACTCACAAGTACGAAGATATAACACTACCCTCAAGTTGTAAATTGAGAACTGAGGGGGCATGGTGGCTCAGTAGGTAGAAGTGCAGGCTGCAAGCCGAGATGTTCTCGGCTTGATTCCCACCTGCGGCAACTGCATTGTGTCCTTGTGCAAAACACATCACCTGCATTGCCCAGGGGGCTCGGTGATGTTGTGTACTAAGGCATACTGCACGTCGATGGTGCCTTCAACCAATGCTAACCCTGCTTATGGGGAGTTAGTATGTTGGGGAGCTGATGCTTGGTGGTTCACTCCAGGAACTCCGTCTTCCTCCACCCAGAAAACTGTCGAGGTCATGATTATCCATTGTGCAGAAATATGTGACCTTAAACACCAATAAATAAATAAATAAATAGAGAACTGAAGAAAATTAATTCTTACTGAAAGTCAAGGGAGCTTAAGTTGTCACTTTCTGTCCATCGTATGTCCATCTGTTTTAAAGGAAATTTCTTTCAAAACCTTCTTCTTCAGATCCACCAGCCAGAATGCTTTCATATTTGGTATACAACATCCCTTTGGGGGTCCAATTCATATTTGTTCCAATCGGGTCCCTGGGTTAATATTTGGGCTCTCTATTGGAGTCCAAAATTTAACTTGGTGCAATATGAGGAAATTTCTTTAAAAATCTTCTTCAGATCCACCTGTCAAAATCATTTCCTATTTGCTATGTGACACCTCTAAGTGTGTCATATTCAAGTTTGTTCAAATTGAGTCCCTCTGTTAATATTTGGGCTCCCTATGGTAGCCCGAATTTGAACTTAGTGCTATATGAGCATTAAAGAACACTTAGCCGATATTAAATTTAAGAGAGACACACCTGTCTCCTACCATTATAATCAAACAGACCACACTGTGAATAATGTTAAATACAAGATAATACAAATCCTAAACTCTGATCCTGACAACCCGAAAAATACGGATTGAAGACGCACTGCTGAAATAAAATGGAATTGACGTTTGGTTTCGCACACATTTGGAACAGCTAATTAGATAAATGCAATTTCTGGACATGCAGTTAGTTTTGAAAGGGCCTCTATGTCTGGATTTCGAGGCCAATGCTGAAATAAAATGGATTTTCCAACTCAAAACGCTCATACCATTCAGCCTGAACAGAAAGGACTTCTAGTCTATTCTTTATTCGTATCTCTTTTTTCTGCTTTCCGTTCACCATGCCAAGTGCCCTTTTCGAGATGACGCCGTAGACGACACATATGTCACAGTTAAGCGACGTAACAATAGACTCAATCGGGAGGAGACTACGTTACGTCACTTCAACTTCAAAATGACTTACCTATGTACAGATTGCTCCAAGAAATACACCAGCCGCCCCAGCTGGCGCAGACATCGATGCATCCACCACGAAAAGAAAAGCTGGGTCCAATGCAAGATATGTGTCATTCACCTCCGACACAAAGAATATCTTGTTAAACACACTCAAAGGAGACACGGCAACCGACCATCTCACCCAAACACCACCGGGGGAAATTCAATAGAAGATATTCTATATAACGTCACAAATGGAACGGAAACACCCATTTCACCCATCAAAGACCCTGGGACAAGACAACATGTTGACATCCTGAGAGCAGTGGCCAGTAAAATATTTAGCTCTACAAACACCCTAGTAAACGGAGATTGTGCAGCCACCACTCAAGCCAGAGAAAGAACAATAAAAAACCGACACAACATAGATGAAATTCCGGAAACACAGAACAACTACACCAACATTAGGATCAATAGAGACATTGGATCACCTCACCCATTTATTCCGAGTCACCAAGGCAACATCCCCCCCAAATGGGAATTCAATGCAGTTATACAACACAGAAAGAGTACTTAGATTCGCCTGCCAGGGCTGGGAGCGACTTGTTAACAGTCATGCACACCACAGCTGAACCAGAGCTGTATTTATTTTCTAATAATCAACAACAAATAGTCAGTATTATTTATTTATTCATTCAACAAGTTGACCGAGGCACCCCTCACCTCGTCATCGCTTGTCATCTCTTAGCTTTACGACTACACCACTGTAATTTCACCTTCCTCCACCACGACAAAACTGCTACTACCTACAAATAAACAAATTATGGAATAATTCAATTTCATATTTAAACATTTAAGACTCAAATATTGAGACTTGGTTGACATCATTAACACTGTCATAGAACATCGGTACCACCACACCCTAAACAGTACCGGCAGATGTATTATTTATTTATTTATTGATGTTTAAGGTCACCTATTTATGCACAATGGCTAATCATGACCGTGACAGTTTTACGGGTGGAGGAAGCCGGAGTACCCGGAGAGAACCACCGAGCAACGACGAGCAGCTGCCAGCTCCCCAACATCGTAACTCCGCACTGCAGCACAGGCAGGGTTAGATTGGTTGAAGACATGCGCACCATCGACGTGCAGTACGCCTTAGTACACGGCATCATCGTGCCCCCACGCGGGCAATGGAGATGAAGTGTCTTGCCCAAAGGACACAACGCGGTTGCCGCAGGTGGGATTCGAACCGAGGACATCTCGGCTTGCAACCTGCACCTCTACCTACTGAGCCACCGCGCTCCCTACCGCCAGATGTAACTATAATATACAGCCCACTATACGTCACAGAACAAACAAAACGGTACTGCTACCGCCACCCACATCTGTACTGATACCGCCACATATAACTAAAGAAACGGTACAGCCACACACACTGGCTGGTACTGCCACACCGACAAACGGTACCGCCAAACCAAATAGTATATAAAGGGGAAGGCCGACCCAACACTTCGCCTCTGATGTGTTCAAACTAGAACGAAACCGGTCAGACAACTTTAGCTACCACAGGGTATAGCCTAACTATCCACTCTCTTGGGCTTCTCCAAGGGCTTTTATTGTATTTATTGGACTAAGTCAGTTTTTTTTGTAGAATTTCACCTGTATAGTACTTGGTTTGTCCGGCTAACTCCCCTCACAGTTTTCAAGCTTGGACCTTTTTATTTCACAGGATATTTGTTCATATACCAGGGGTGTGCAGTTTGGCAGGATTTTGATTTACTTCAATATTTCTCAAAATTACAGGTTGTTGAACTTGGTCAATTTTTAGCTCAACTTTGGCGAAGCCAAATTTGAGCTTATGCCATGGCCCGTCGTCCGTCTGTCCGCCTGTCCGTCAACAATTGGATACGGCTCGGGCTAAAGGCCGTATTTATGAACCGATCTTTACAAAACTTCTTGGGTACCTTTGTTATGACCGTGGGACGAGAACAAGTTTTTTGGGGTTTGGTCCGAAATTCAAGATGGCTGCCAGCCGCCATTTTGTACCGACGATGCAGAAATCTGTTTTTTGTACAAAACTTCCATATGAAAGCTATGATTTGAATAATTTTTTGTATGAATGTTTAGTACCATGGGATACATCACATATAATACAGGTTTTTTTCTCGTGTGTAAATTATGCAAATTAGACTAACTTTGATGTTTTTTGGTGTTACTTTCAGCACTGTAAGTGCAAATGCCAATACGGCTCGGGCTAGAGGCCGTATTTATGAACCGATCTTTACGAAATTCCTTGGGTACCTTTGTTATCACCGTGGGACGAGAACGAGGGTTTTGGGGTCCGGTCCGAAATTCAGGATGGCCGATGGCAGCCATTTTGTACAAAATTTGGTGCAATCAGATTTTTGCACAGAACTTCCATATGAAAGTGCTGATTTGAATAATTTTTTGTGTGAATGTTTAGTACCATGGGATACATCACATATAATACGGGTTTTTTTCTCGTGCAGAAATTATGCAAATTAGATGAACTTTGATTTTTTCAGTGCTACTTACAGTAAGTACACATGTCAATACGGCTCGGGCTAGAGTCTGTATTTATGAACCGATCTTAACAAAACGTCTTGGGTACCTTTGTTATCACCTTGGGACGAGAACGAGTGTTTCTGGGTGCGGTCCAAAATTCAAGATGGCTGCCAGTGGCCATTTTGTACCGAAATTAAGTCTAATCAGTTTTTTGTACACAACTTCTATATACGGCTCAGGCTAGAGGCCGTATTTATGAACCGATCTTTACGAAACTTCTTGGGTACCTTTGTTATCACCGTGGGATGAGAACGAGTGTTTTTGGGTGTGGTCCAAAATTCAAGATGGCCACCAGCAGCCATTTTGTACCAAAATTAGTGCAATCAGTCTTTTGTGCAGAACTTCTGTATGAAAGTTCTGATTTGAATATATTTTTGTATGAATGTTTAGTAACATGGAATACATCACATATAGTACAGGTTTTTTTCTCGTGCAGAAATTATGCAAATTAGATGAACTTTGATTTATTCAGTGCTACTTATACACTGTAAGTGCACATGTCAATACGACTCGGGCTAGAGGCTGTATTTATGAACCGATCTTCACAAAACTTCTTGGGTACCTTTGTTATCTCCTTGGGACGAGAACGAGTGTTTCTGGGTGCAGTGCAGAATTCAAGATGGCTGCCAGTAGCCATTTTGTACCGAAATTAGGTCCAATCAGTTTTTTGTCACAACTTCTACACAGCTCATATTTGTGAACTGATCTTCACGAAACTTCTTGGGTACCTTTGTTTTCACCTTGGGACAGGAATGAGTGTGTTTTGGGGTGCCTTTGTTTTCACTGTGCTATGAGAACAAATATTTTGGGGTTCAGTCAGACCCACTCTGGGACTCGAAAGATTTTTTTCTATTTTTTTCTAGTTTAGCATCTGACTGTCACCCACCTTTACAATACTTTACCCATACATTTGTTACAGGCAACGGTCAGTATTTATGTACAGACCGTTACAATACTTTATATGTACCTTTGTTATCAGGTCATTACCTAGATGTTTGTCATTGCTGTGTCACATACTATACATGTACATGTCTTTGTCTTGACAAGTTGAGCTACAGTGTCATTGACACTTTCATTTGTAGAATTTCACCTGTATGGTACATGATTTATGTCTGGTAGACTTTGCGGGGGCATCATACGTGTCTTACAGACACAGCTCATGCAGGAGTAGCAAATCACAGTTTGCTCTTCAACCTCCTGTGTCCATGTGCTGTGCAGGGGCATGCTTCAGTCCAGTTTATGAATGAAAATCTTGGAATCATGGTATTGCATTTTTGCACTGTACACAAAGTAATCCCCATTCATTGTTCTACTTGTACTATACCACTGATGTTTATAGTGGTGTTTCAGCTGTGTCTTATTTTTTTCAGGTTTGACACATAGTAGGCCTGTATACAAGATCATCACAGCAAAAAAAATGATCTTGTCTAATTTTTTTGTTTGAGTTGGTGATTTATTTATCATTTAATTACTTTTCTCAGAAAACAGTGGTCTTGACATGTACAATCGGTTTCCAATGAGTAAAGATAAAAAAACATTTGATCTTTTTTAATTAAATGATTGCATGTGATGGTGCAGTTGCTACCCTCCATACAGATTTGTATTTTGTCCAGACATTTTCGCTTGTATTGGGGGAAAATATGGTTTTTTTTGTAAGATGATTGTATTTCTGTGTAGCTGTGTGAAGAAGTATTACTTTCTTAGGCAGTATAAAGTCTCTCACCCTGCAGAACCTAGATTCTGATTCCTTCATTCAAGCAGCATGGTAAACAAGCTCTGTTTCATTGGTAAAATAGGACCTAGTCACCAATGCTTGGGGTGGAAGGGGGCACGGTGGCGTTGCGGTAACCGGTTCTCATCAGATCACTGAAGTTAAACAACGTCGAGCCCGGTTAGTCCTCAGATTGGTGACCGTCTGAACAATCAATTCAGACTCACGCGTTGTGTCCTTGGGCAAGGCACTTAACCCCGATTGTCCACTTGGAGGCACGATGACGCCGCGTACTCAGGCGTACTGCACGTTGATGGTGCGCATGTCTTCAACCAATCTTACCCTGCCTGTGCTGCAGTGCGGAGTTACGATGTTGGGGAGCTGGTGGCTACTCGGTGGTTCTCTCCGGGTACACCGGCTTCCTCCACCCATAAAACTGTCACAGTCATGATTAGCCATTGTGCATAAGTATGTGACCTTAAACACCAATAAACAAATAAATAAATTGGGGTGGAAGTCCTCTGAAATGGCAACATGGATATAAACGATTGGCTGGACTTGACTTTGTCTCCATGTCGTGGTCACGATTAGCCATTGTGCAGAAATATGTGACTTTAAACACCAATATATAAATAAATAAATCTTTAGCTCTGTAGGATAACTGTTTGTGAAGCATATATGTGCACTGTTCTTGTTGAAACAAATTCTCAAAGATAATTGGTGTGAAAGAAATCAGTATAATTTTCTGTCCTACAGTTAAAACTAGAAGTCCTGTGATGAAATGTGCACAGTCCTGTGATGAAATGTGCACAGTCCTGTGATGATCTGCACGTTAATCTACGCATTATGACCATAGTAAGGCTATCAAATTCTGTAAATATGGCCTGTGCACAAGCTATGTTTCAGCCAATGGACCTCCGGAAAACACTGCCCATGTTTGCTATGAGTAACCAGGAGAACCTGCCATGCTTTGGATACCATTCGATATGGCAACTGCGCACAATTCCTACACGCAATTAAGTCTAGATAAGCGCACAGTTCGTGACAGGACTTCTAGTTTTAACTGTACATTATAACGAATAAGTTTTTGTTTTATTGTGTATTGATTGGAAGCTTATCTAGTGTATCTTGAATTCTAGCATTTTCAAGATGACTTAAAAACCACCTGTCATGTGTCACCAACAGATCAGAAGAAAAAATCCAAATTCATTCCTTTATTCAGTCAAGAAGGCCAACAGAAGTCTGTGATAAAGTTACAAGGTATAATATTATATACTTACAATGTATGTATACAGTAAAACCTGTTTTGAGAGACCACCTATCTTTAGGTTATCCCTCAACTCACTTGTCATAATATCAAAATTTCACGAAGCATATTTTTAGCTCACCTGATTGAAACTCAAGGGGAGCTTTAGTGATCTCATTCTGTCCCTCATCCGTACATTCGTCCATCCATCCACCTGTCATCCATCCACCGTCTGGCCAATTGGCATGAACTTTACATAATCTGCTTCTCCTCATATAGTACTGGGCCAAATAGAACCAAATTTGATATGCATGTTCCTTACCATATGTCAATTAAAGTTCATTCAAAGAAAGTGGCCACACCCACAAGAGGCAACCACAAGGGGCCTAATTCTGTGAGCACCCAAAAAATGAAAAAAAAATAAAATCTCCTAAACTGCCAATCAGAATCTTTTGATACTTGGTATACAACATCCTTGGAGGGATTAGATTCAGGTTTATTCTGAAAATGTCCCTGGCTTCATATTTGGGTTCCCTATTTATTTATTTATTTATTTATTTATTTATTTATTTATTGGTGTTTTAAGGTCACATATTCATGCACAATGGCTAATCATGACCGCGACAGTTTTACGGGTGGAGGAAGCCGGAGTACCCGGAGAGAACCACCGAGCAACTGCAAGCAACTGCCAGCTCCCCAACATACTAACTCCACACAAGCAGGGTTAGAATTGGTTGAAGACAAGTGCACCATCGACGTGCAGTATGCCTTAGTACACAGCGTCACCGTGCCCCCACGCTTCATTACGGGTGAAGTGTCTTGCCCAAGGACACAACGCAGTTGCCGCAGGTGGGAATCGAACCAAGGACTGATCTGGGTTTCCTGATGGAACCCGAATGTTAACATGGTGCAATATGATCTTTTCCTCCACTGCGCATGCGCAGTGTCAAGGAGGTCTGGAAATTGGCACCAATTATTGTCCCCCGACCCTTCGGGGGACTATTGTAATCAGCAGTGTCCGTCTGTCCGTCAAGTTTGAAAATGGGCACGCTCCACTGATTTCTACTGGATTTATTCCCCTTTTTCGACTTAAAAAATACAGTTTTTGTGTTGTCCGGATGATAACTTTAGTTAGGATCATTTGATTGAAACAAAATTCAGTATGCCGCTTATTTGGGTGGAAATGCAGGTCAAGTTCGAAAATGGGCACGCTCCACTGATTTTTACTGGATTTATTCCCCTTTTTCGACTTAGAAAATACGGTTTTTGTGTTGTCCGGATGATAACTTTACTTTGGATCATTTGATTGAAACGAAACTAAGTATGTGGTTTAATTGGTTGGAAATACAGGTCAAGTTAAAAAATGGCCATGCTCTGTCTATTTTTACAGGAGTTATTCCCCTTTTTCGACTTATAAAATACACTTTTTGTGTTGTCCGGATGATAACTTTACTTTTGATCATTTGATTGAAATTAACACCCTTAACCTCTCATAAAGACCATGCTCTTGGAACAAATTGCATCCTAACAGCTCCCTTAAATTTGCCATCTTGGTTGGGGTCCGGGGGCGTTGCCCTTGTTATTCTTTGTTTGGCCCTTCATCAGTTCACATCTGACTGATATTTGTGCTTGTAAGTCTCAGTTTAAATGATGCCAGACACATAAATATTAGAGAAATGGTGGATCTAAAGAGGAAATAGAAGGAGGAGAGGAAAAATTAGTGGCAGGAAATAATCAGGGCTGTAACTTAAATTTTTTTTATGAAATTATGTTATGTTCCCTAATTTCAAGGCATGGGCCTGTTGTTGTCATTCTTGCTATAAAGTTACACTGCTTGATCAGTGTTTCCTCTCTCCCTTTCCTTTAGTCCCGCCTTGCTATTCTCCCATGCTTTTGGCATATTTTCTGTAATATTATTACTAAAATTTCTTGGGAGTTTTAGCTTGGTAACAGAATGAATTCTGTTTTTTCCCCATGTTTACATCTTCACCCATGGGTGTTTAGGCGTTGTGTTCTGCATCTACCATCTGATGTTCTGCAGTTTCTTCCCTGGAAGTCTCTGTTTTGCATCAGATAGTGTTGTAATTGGTAACTGATTTCAGGCCATGTTTATCAGTGCCTGGAGTCATGTTTCCGGTTTTTATACACTTCTTGTTTACATTGACAACGGTTTCTGTTGAGAGTGATTTCTTGTCTTTGTATTAGTTTAATCATAACAAGATACATTATTATTATACGTAAGTGTTGCATTAATTTTTTTGAAATATTTTGAAAAAATTTGTCCACACTTTGGCTTTTTTGGGATCCATTGGGGCTCAGCGTTACTTTTAGAAACTTGGGCTTTCCTGAAAAAATATTTTTTCAAAAAATTTTTTTGATTTCATTTATTTTTTCTGTATGTTAATGGATCATGTTATTATGTACCTTTATTTTCAGGGGTTGGTGCGAGTACTAGGACTGTTTGTGTTCTTTTCACAATGAAAGGATATTGTTCAAATTGTAATAAGAGGAAATCTTCCTCTGACTTTCATAATCATTGTATTAATTGTAGTCAGTGTACTCGCACTAACTCCTGCTCAGTGTGTGTCAATTGGGATGACAAACATTGGAAACGTGTGTCACGGTATGTTGTTAGCGGGGATAAGGCCATGCCGGTCCTTTCTCCGCAGGGTCACTCTAGTTTTTCAATCTCTTTTTCAGAGGAACAAGAACAGGGTGATGTTTCCGTGATGTCTTCGAAAAGTGTGCCTCCGTCGTCACAGTTAAATGAAGAGCTAGCGGCAAAAGTGCTCATGGAAATACGTTAATTGCCTAAGAGGTCCCTAGTAGGATCGACGGCATTGGCGTCCGCTAGCTCGCCCAGTGTAGCGACCATTCATCGAATGGCTCGGCAGCCGGGTTCGTCCGTTGCGGTCCAGGAAGTAGATTTGGGTGATGCGAGCACTATAATAACACAAAGTGACGACGGATCAGAGGATAGAACCGAGGAAGCCTATTAGTCCGGTTCCTAGCTCGTCCAGGTCCATCCAGGCTGCGAGCGAGAGAGGTCCCTCTCTCGTACAACAACATCTGGGACCAGATGTTGTGGTACAAAACGTTTCGCATTCGGAGCATACGTCCGCCACTCGGGACGCTCCATTATATAAACAGTCCGGAGAGACTGTCAATATGGCTTCCTCATACTCACGGCAGCGCACACGACCGCATCTTGTCTACATGACCACGGATATCCAGCCAGCTTCGCGATCAGGGATTCCACGGCGACCAGGTCATGCCATCCGGTAGCCAGGGACACGAGGCCTGTAGACTCCTGACGTTCTCATAAAAGAAATATGCAGGAGTCAACGTCCAGGGAGCTTCCAGCGGCAAAGCAACATAAGACCGCTGCTCCACAGGCCTCAGTGACGGACGTGCTATTACAAATAGCACAACTTATCGCAGCATCCCAGCAGACGGCAGAATCTCTGTCGGATCAGGAATTAATCTGACAACGCTTGGTCGGTACGCTCCGCTGAAGCATCAGGTACGGACAACTGAGAACTTCATATGGTCCGACAGGATGGCGAAAGAGATTCAGAGGATCTGGAGTTTCCCTTTCGGAACAACATAAAGCTGCCGTAGATTTTATCTGGCATTATCTTCCAGAGGTTGTTCTGTCGAACCAGAATGCTGCGATGCCAGATAAGAGACTGATAGCGTCACTGGACACAGAATTTTTTGATCAGTTTAGGGACATCGTCCCTGAGTTTCCGACACAGTCCAATAATGTCACAAGAACATTTGAACTATTGAATGTCGCTATATATAAGCTTGCTACCAAAATGAGCAAGTATGGTTTCTTGTCCGCAAATACTCTACATCTGCCTTTCATCAATTTAAGGAATAAATTTGAAACGGCAGGACAGGGCATACCGAGAGTTCCTCTGCGTCTAGACGACCAGGCTGAAGACTTAGAATTGTCTATACCGTAGAATTGTCTATACCGTCGTCTATGTCGATTCCAACCACGACGTTCGAAACAACAGTAATGTCTAATAGAGTTAACTTAGACGCTTTATCATACGCAGATCACCTTACTAAAGCGTTATCATTACGTCTTCAAGGGAAAGAATTCCAGGATATACAATCCTCCTTAAGAGTTCTTTCGAGGGCCATAGCTTATTCCACGTATAACTCCGCCCTTTCAGTGGCAATCCTAGAGTTGGTTAGACGTGAAGCGGCCCTAGCTACATCCACGCACATGGATGGTAAGGTGAAAAACTCTCTGAGTCGCTTCGGTCTCCGGAGAACTTCTCTTCGTCGGCAAGCTTTCAGCAATCTATGATCAGATAACTTAGAAAGCTTCGGATTCTCTGCTATTTAAATCCGCTTCTAAAAAGTCGGATACAGCAGAAAAGAGTAAGACAGGCACTTCTGGGACAAGTACGCCCAAGGGAAGTTCCTATAGAGGTTCCTATGCGTCCTCTAGGTCTTATTCTAGAGACCGTCAAGGCAGCGACTCACGTAGGGGACGTTATACTGGCCGAGATAATCGGTCAGACGTCCCTAGGTCGACGGGGCGAGGTGTGGGTCGTGGAGGACGTAGTTTCTCCTTCTGCAAGCCTCGCAGGTCCAGGAGGTGATGGTATGAACCTCTATCGTGTTCCAGTAGGTGGAAGATTGTCGAGTTTTATAAACAATTGGGTGTCAATTACAGTCGACCCCTGGGTTCGATGGGTAATTTCGGAAGGACTAAGAATATCCTTCAAACGAAAGCCTCCATTAACTCGAAGTCCAAAATGGACTCGGCTTCTGTCAAATCAGCAGAAAAGAGACGCTCTTCTATCAGAAGTACAGTCTCTTCTGGAGAAGAATGCGGTAGAGGTCGTAGAAGACCAGGAATCACCGGGTTTCTACAGCCATCTGTTTCTGGTTCCGAAACCAGACGGCTCGTTCCGTCCAGTCATAGATCTGAGCTGGATAAACAAGCTGATCGTCGCTCCGAAGTTCTATATGGAGACAATTCGATCAGTCAGAGCGAGTATTCGGGTGAACGACTATGTTACAAGCATAGATCTCAAGGATGCGTACTTTCATGTCATGGTACATCCGACATTCAGAAAGTATCTACGCTTCGCAGTCCTAGGAGTTGTATACCAGTTCCGAGCGATGTGCTTCGGTTTGAACCTAGCGCCCTGGGCTTTCACTCGAATAATGAACTCGGTAATGATGCATTTCCGAGCTCATTCGTCTGCGGTAACGTCAGCCTACCTGGACGACATTCTTCAGAGGTACGGCAATGAGTTGATGCTTCAGAACGATGTGCAGAATCTGCTTTTATTACTCTGACGTCTCGGTTTTATAATAAACGAGGAGAAGTCGGATCTGGTGCCGTCCAAGTCATTCACCCACTTGGGAATGAGCTTCGAGACGCACAACAATCTCGGTCGTCTGCCGTTAACCAGAGCGAAATTAATCAGTTGTTACGCTCGCTATTGTCTTCACTCAGACAAAGTCACAGCGAGAGAATTCATGAGACTGATAGGTCTGTGTGGAGCCGCTGCGGATCTCATTCCGATGGGGCGGTTACGCACTCGTCCTCTCCAAATTTTCTTGACTCAGAATTGGAGAGTAAAGATTCATTCGCTCGATATAGACGTTCTCTTGTCAAATCAAGTGAAACAAGAGATTCAGACTTGGGCAAACATTCAGTGGTTGACTCAGGGAGTTCCACTGCAGTTGCCGGATCCGAGTTTTACTATTATGATGGATGCCAGTCAAACAGGTTGGGGTGCAACATTGATCCCAACGGATTCGAAGTGCCAGGGTCTTTGGGATCCGCAGTTTCTAGGCAAGCACATAAACATCAAAGAAATGATGTCAGTTTGACTTGCACATGTCCAAATCCTGTCCGACAATACGACAGTAGTAGCGTATATTCGGAACCAGGGAGACACTTATTCCATTCCGTTATTCAATTTAACGGAAAGAATCCTTCTGTTTGTACTAGAACACCAAGTTCTACTTTCGGTCCGTCATATTCCGGGTCGTCTGAATGTATTAGCAGACTCCCTTTCATGGAAGGGTCGCTTGTTGCCGTCAGAATGGACTCTCATCAAACAGGTATTCAATCAGATTTGCTACCAGTGGGAGCGGCCAATGATAGACTTATTTGCAACACAGCTCAACAATCAGTTGCAGACGTATGTGTCACCATGTCCGGATCCTCGAGCATATGCAGTAGACGCTCTATCGATCTTGTGGGACGGAATGATAGGATATGCGTATCCTCCAGCGCGTTGATTCAGCAGATATTGCTAAAGATAAAACAATCTCGATGCAGAATTCTGTTGGTAGCATCTCTGTCTCCACAGAGACCATGGATAAATCTACTCAGGTGTCTGCTGTGGGACATACCGCGGAAGCTTCCTCCACGAGAGGATCTTCTTTCGCAGGGTAAATTGCGTCAACTACATCACAACCCGCAAGGTCTCAACCTTCACGTATTTCCGTTGTGCGGTCCTTCTTGCACAGCAAGCATTTTATAGGACGAGCAGTGGACGCAATTTCTAACTGTAGGAGGACCTCCTCTTCGCTAAACTATGTGGCTAAGTGGAAGGTCTTTTGTCGTTGGTGTAGGGATCATTCTGTTGATATTTTTGATCCCTCCATTCCAGACATTGCAAACTTTCTAGTATACTTGTTTGATGAGATCAAACTGCAGCCTGTTACTATTAAAGGTTATAGGTCTATGTTATTTGATACCTATGCACACCATGATAGTTTACAAATTGGATCTAATGTCTCTTTATCGAAATTAGTTAGAAACTTCTTGATAAATAGACCTAGAACCCTTAGATTAATTCCTAAATGGAATTTAGCTTGGGTTCTTCTTAAACTAAAAGAAAAGCCATTTGAGCCTCTTGAGACAGTGGACTTCAAATTCTTATCTTATAAGACAGCATATCTCTTAGCTTTCTCTTCTGCTAGAAGAGTCATTGAGCTTCATGCACTATCTGTGGACGATTCTCACTATCGTAGTATCGGGAACACTATTACCTTTACTACTAATGTTGGATTTTTGGCTAAGAATCAGGCTCCTAATAAATATCCGGAACCTATTGTTCTTAAGGCCCTTCCGTCTTCAGACGGGCATAGGCCTTTGCTCTGTCCGGTTAGAGCTTTACGTATTTATAAACGAAGATCTCAGTTTATCAGAAAGGGACGAAAACGCTTCTTTCTGTCTCTGATGCCTAATAGAAAGGACATTATGGTCCATTCTATTGCTAGATGGATTCAATTAACTATCCGTACTGCTTACGATAATCTATCTTCAACTCAGCAGTCTGTGCTTAAGATTTCGGCTCATGAAGTAAGAGCTCTTTCTACATCTTGGGCTTACGCAAATAGTGTTGCTATTACAGATTTAATGAAGGCTGCATATTGGTCTCAGCCATCCACATTCACGAATTTTTATCTCAGAAATATTGAGTCCATTTCTGGAGACCTGCATTGTTTAGGTCTGTTATCTGTTGCTCAGAATGTCGTCCACTAAACAGTTGCCACTATAGTTATGCAGGCTTTCTGTTCCGGCAGTGACTCTGTCCTGCTGCCCTCTTCGCTCTGGGCTATTTGACCCAGGGGAAGTGGGGGGTGGGGGGGGGGGGGGGGGGAGGTTGTTCCCTTAGGTCACCTGCTTTATAGTGAAAAGCAAGGGAATACCTCCTCCGGAGTCAGTAATTCTGAGTCGGTACCGGGATGGTTTTAAAGTGTAAAGCTAATGTTTAAATTCATTCATGTCATATTTTTAAAGTGTAGCTCGGTGTGAAGCATTTGTATATGTCACGTGTCAAACGGGCATTAATATACAATCCTCGGACACTTTTAATGAGTATAAAGAGTCTCAATTCTCTGGACTTACTTTATTTATTGGCTTACTTTAAAAATAATTATTATAAAGGGTTATACTGGATGTTAATAGAGAACATGGATGTTATTATGCTCAATTATGAAAGGTGTTGTGTCTTTCTAATTTGTCATAAATAAGAAAGATACATGTAAAGCCTAATCCTCCTTTTCTCCTCGAGGGGATAACTCTATTATATATAGTTGAGCTTATTGGATTTTCCTCTATGTCCTAGGCCCTCCAGCCTTTTTTCTATTCAGCTATGTCTGGGTCATTGGTACAGTATAAAAATGTTAAAAAATTTATAGTAATTTATATATTTTTTA
Organism: Pictodentalium vernedei; assembly: GCA_031216915.1. Classification (NCBI taxonomy): domain Eukaryota; kingdom Metazoa; phylum Mollusca; class Scaphopoda; order Dentaliida; family Dentaliidae; genus Pictodentalium; species Pictodentalium vernedei. The sequence goes on from CM062293.1 coordinate 339,532,513, forward strand.
TACTTACCAATGACCCAGACGGGGATGGCCCTCCCAGGAGTTGGGAACTCGTACCTCCCCGCTGAGTACATAGTGCTGACCAGGCACTGCTTGTAAGAATGATAATTGGCGCCAATTTCGAGACCTCCTTGACACTGCGCATGCGCAGTGGAGGAAAAGTATGGAGGACCATTTAGGACATGTTATTTTCGGTTTTAGATGCAAATTTGGGGGATTGGGGGGCAAAATTTGTGTTTGGCCCTAGATTTTTGAGAATTAGCACCAGCTATGTCTGGGTCATTGGTAAGGATAAAAAATATATAAATTACTATAAATTTTTTAACATTCACAAGTAACAGGTTTTGTCCATTTCTTTTCTAGAGTTATGGGCCTTTTCCTGCTTTTTTCCACTTTGTCCTCTTGTCCATAAACCACTTCTTGGCAGGGGATACCGGTAGCATTGCACCTTGTTTAAATTGCATTATGCTAAAAAATTGATGCCGACACACATGCATTTTTATACGCCCGTTTCAAAAACGGGATGTATTATAGTATAGTTGTCCGTCCGTCCGTCCGTCCGTCCGTCCGTCCGTCCGTTTGGTTTCCGAACAATAACTTTAGTATTTGTTTTCCGATCGGCTCCAAATGTGGTATGTGGTTTAATCACAACAAAATACAGGTCAAGTTCGAATATGGGGTCGGTCCGAACATTTTTCGCCTGAATTATGGCCCCAGTTGGACTTAGAATTCGTCAAATATTTGGTTTCCGGATGATAACTTTAGTATTTGTTTTCCGATCGGCTCCAAATTTGGTATGTGGTTTAATCACAACAAAATACAGATTAAGTTCGAATATGGGGTCGGTCCGAACAGTTTTCGCCTGAATTATGGCCCCTGTTGGACTTAGAATTCGTCAAATATTTGGTTTCCAGATGATAACTTTAGTATTTGTTTTCCGACCGGCTCCAAATTTGGTATGTGGTTTAATCACAACAAAATACAGGTCAAGTTCGAATATTGGGTCGGTCTGAACAATTTTTGCCTGAATTATGGCCCCTGTTGGACTTAGAATTCTTTGTCAAATATTTGGTTTCCGGATGATAACTTTAGTATTTGTTTTTCGATTGACTTCAAACTTGTTAGTCTTTTTCTCAAATGACTGAAAAATTGAGTCATTTCACAAAATCACTGATTTCAAAGTCTGACAGCAACATATATATATATGCCAGTATAAATTTCTCGCACTCTAAAAAAATTGCAAATGTGTTAAAATGGTACAATTTGAACAGTTCACGGGCGTATGATGCAATGCCCAGCGGTGCTCTTGTTACAAAACAAAAATGCCTGAGAAACAAGATCTTCTTTGTGTGGCCTAAAATATCTTTTTTTTGTATGCAATAGAATTTCATTGTTTCATTCATAATTTGCCAATATGAATATTTGCATTATTATACCCCCACTTTTTGTCGAAAAGTGGGGCATACTTGATTGCGCCTGTACTTGCGTCTGCCCATACGTCTGTCCGTCTGCACTCATATGTCTGTTCGCGTTATAACTTAAACATTACTGTTCAGATTTCGAAGAAATTTGATACAGATGTTCATTATCATGAGATCTTTAAGCAGCGTCAGCCGTTTTGCTGTTGGAATATTTTTTCTGTGAGTTATGGCCTTTTGAATATACAAAAATAGGCTATTTTTAGTCTGTTCGTCTTGTATCTCAGTTTGTGGGTTATTGGATCTCGATGAAATTTGGAATGAAAATTGTTTATGGGAAAGGCTCTCAAATGAGTCTCTAATAATATTTCTTACTTTTCACTTTTTAGACTTATCCCCATTTTAACTTCAAATTTGCTGTTTGCCTAGTAAAATAGCCAATTTTTTGTCTGTTCGCCTCATATTTCAGGTTTGGGTTATCAGATTTCAATGATATTTGGAATGAAGATTGTTTACGGGAAAGGCTTTCAAATGAGTCATGTCCCTGCAGTAAACAAAGAGAATACCTGCAAATCACCTCCCCACATGTGGCATTATGCCTTTGTTCTATAAGGTTTGGGTTATCAGATTTCAATGAAATTTGGAATGAAGATTGTTTATGGGAAAGGTTTTCAAGTTAGTTATGTCCCTGCAGTAAAACAAAGAAAATACATGCAAATCACCTCTCCACATGTAGCACTATGTCTTTGTTCTACATCTCTTATGTGGATGGTCCAAGTGTCACTAGACTTCAGTAACAGGTGTTTTTGTTTATGGCCTTCACAATTACCTTGCTGTAAAACAAAGACAATAATTTTGCTGTTTGCCTGATAAAATAGGCAATTTTTTGTCTGTTTGCCTCATATCTCTGGGTTGTGTTTAGCGGCTCTCAATGAAATTTGGAATGAAGATTGTTTATGGGAATAGCTTTCACAGTATCATGGTTCCTTTCTTCTCTTGTCATTGTTTGGTGGTATGCACTGCGGGGGTATTCCCCTGGGCGTGGCCCCCTCTTGTTTGATTATACAACACATTAAACCACATTTTAAACGTGAATAAGTCATATGAAATAATTCATTTTCAGAAGATTTTGATTTTGAGTTTGCATTTCCTTGTCACAATTGATTGAAGATGCTCAGTCACATGTGAATATCAGAATTAACTAAATTTATTTTGTAAGAGAGGATTCTGATATGATGTGACACCAGTTGCCGAAAGTGTCATTGCACCCCAATCAATAAATACAGTGAAGCCCTCTTAATTGGATATCTCTTAACTGAATAACCCTGTTAATTGAATATAATTTCCCAACACAAAACCTTTAACTAGAGAGGGACGTTTTTCAAATTTCATGTCAGTTCCGGTTTCATTCAAAGAGTCGTGTTTTCGGTTTTGGTTTTCATTGTACAAACATAACAATACATTGCATTTGCATATAAGAAGATGAATTTGGCATCAGTCATTGTCACTGGGACTCCCTTTCCAGGGCAACGCACCTGTGTAATAGTCTATACCGATACGCTTGATTTCCTGAGCACAATGTATTTGCATAAATTATCTCGAGAGTTTCAAGTTTGAGAAAAAGGATTTTTGCAAAATTAGTTTGAAAACAAGGTTACTTTAGGTTGTTTCTCTCTTTATTCTGAGAAGTGAAGACCTCATTAGAGTTTTTCAACATTGAAGTTGAAAACTGCAATGACGGGTTTTTTGTAATTGTTTCGGTTTCAGTTTCAGTTTTGATAACAAAATCAAAACTGAACCAAATTTTTGTTTAACCGCCCATCTCTGCCATTAACCATACCTTCAGTACAAATTTGACCTGTTAATTGAATATAGGTTATAGAGTAAACTCCTGTTAATTGAATAGAAAATCTTGTAACCTGTCGAGAAATTACCCTGACTCTCCCTAGTTTTCCTTTGTTTATAGACCTATTTGGCCTCACTACATCCAATACAGACATTTAATCTATAAAATCTTGTTTGACAGAGCTCCTCGAGCTCTGTCAAACAAGATATAATAGAATAAATGCTCAATTTATCTCTGGAATACAGGAAAGTGACACAATCCCTGTTAATTGAATACTCCTGTTAATTGAATAATTTTCATCGACACAGTGACTATTCAATTAACAGGGTCCCACTGTACATAAATAATAGCATTTATTTTGTTACATCTTGTTTCACAGGGCTCTTGGAGCTCCTTAAAACAAGATATAATAAAGATTAAATGCCTATATTGGAGATATTGAATCCAAATAGTTCAATAAACATTGGTAATTCAGTGGTTGTATGAGTAAATCTTTTAGGGATCTCACGATTTTCTATTCCATTAACCCTTTCAACACTGATGCCAGAAAACCATCTTTTATACCATGATTACCTGTTCTACTATATATAAAAAGCCTATGACATAAATTTTAGCTTTACACACCAACTGTGGTGAACACGCCAACAATGGGATTTCAGTAGTTAAAATTTACACCTACAGTGGAACAGGGTTCGTACCGGTAATGGAATCCTGGCAAAGTCATGGAATTTTGAAAAAGGGTTAAAAAGTTTTGGAAAAGTCATTGAAATCGTAACCAAGTTTAAAAGGGATTGATTTTGTGTAAAAATTACGTGCGACTTGCGCAAAAATTATGCAAAAAACAAAGTTTTTCTGTTTGGGTGCAAAACTAACCCAGTCATGGAATTTTTTTAAAAGTTTGGGAAAAGTCATTTAATTTGATTCTCTGAAAAGTGTATGAACCCTGGTGGAACTACATCCAAGTTGACCTTTGGTGACCGTGCCTTGAGTGCAAACTTTTTAAATAAGTTTACCTCATAAGATACGAAAAATTAACAAACATACATTCTCTCATGTTAATAAAGCATCCTTAACTCGAAATAGTATATTATTAAGTTATTAAAATGAAAAAAGGCCTCGTAATTTGCCCATTTCATTTTCTATTTCGTTTCGACGATAAAATTGCCAGGGGAAGTACTAACAGAATCACTTAAGTGAATACTGACTTATTCAACATTTAAACTCTTATTAATCTGACGATCATGGTGTAAATAAATATACCCAAAGTAGCTTGGTGTACCAAATGTGTGAAGTGGTATTAACAGTGCGCCAAAGGCACACGGTTAACACCACTTCACCACTTGTGGTGAACGTTTGGTACACCAAGCTACTATGGGTATATTCTATATATGCAGTACAGTATTCAGTGAAATGGGCAAGTCCATCTTGCATTTGTTAGGAGGGGCATTAAAATTATACACTCCTGCAACAAAGTTTTGTGGGTGGAATATATTGGAATCTGCCTGTCTGGTCGTCCATCTGTGGACACAGTTTTGTTTGAAGCTCTTCAGTCATTTATAAATCAAGATATTTATCCACCGTTACTACTGGCCCAGACCAGCTGGCTATTTGATAGAATCGGGCCAAATGCTTAAATTTTGAACCCCCAGCCCTCCAAATTAAGCCAATATAACAAAAAAACTAGAGTCCCACATGGCACTCAGTGGATGCCATCTGCACATGTACAAAGATTGTAGAAGTATTTACTTTTAGAATCCTGTTACCCTTCTCTTGGGACTTCCCTAAGTTTAATTGTTTCTTTCAAAAAAGTGATGTCTGATTAATGTTTTACTTCCCAGAATATTCTGTTTGTCATCACTCAGTGGAGGTTGGTCATCATGAACACAAACATCATCACAATGTATCTCCTTCAGGTCTACTGCTAAACAACATAAAGGGTAGCTTAGCTATGATTCCAAATCTGGTAAGGCCTTTCTGCAAGTGATAGAATTTACTGTTGCATGCATTTCCAGTGTCACTAGTTCTGTTGAAAACACCTTCTTCTTACATGGACGGCTCAGATTCGTACTCGCAGTGTAATCAGACAGAAGATTGTGTCATAGCGCTCATTCATCTTGCTCTCAGTCTGAAGAGTCTGGAGATGAACATGCTGTCCCGTCATTAACATTGCACCATTAAGAAACAGTTCAGTTTGACTAGCAACTTTGTCCAGGTGGCATTCCTAAGGAGCTATAGTCATCTTCTTCATCCTGTACTAGATTATCTTCTTTGTGCATTTTAAGGATCAAGATTGTTCTCTACCATTTCCGATGCAGTCTCCACAAGTGTTCAAAGCATTGAAGACAATCATTTCACTCTCATTGACAAGACATACTGTTAATCTTTGGTTTCCAAGAAAGAATCTTCATTATGGTTCAGCAAGTCTTAAGTATGTTCAGACTGTGGTTCTGTCGATACAAGTTACAGTTCTTCCACTGGAAAAGAAAAAATCCTCTCTGAACCTAAACATTCCATGTCAGTTGTCTGTATGTTTATCTACCTTGGATCAAACCCTTGAAACATCAAGAGAAATGCTAAACATATTATCCTTTGTGGATATTATTACATCAACTAAGGGAGGAAGTTTGAGAATACCAAGTGTGTGGAGGATTTCTCAACTTTAAAGGTGTTATCTCACTCAGTTATGTGTGCTATTCACTCTCCAACCTGCAATGTTGCAAATCTAGAGCACATCAATCGTTATATGCCATAGCATTTTCATCAACCTTAGATTCAGAACTGAAATCATTGCTACAAGCTGCTTCCTTAACTGGTTCTACTTTATTTAATGATCAGGTAACCTTTTTGAAGGAAGAATTCGCCAAGTAAGCCAAGGATAGGTTTCTGTTCTGTCAGCTACAAGAACATGATAAATCTCACTCGCAGCCGTGATATAAGAAAAGTCAGAAGAACCTTTCCAAGTCTTCATGTAGCTAATCGCCTTAGTAATCAAATGCTCCACGTAAATACCGCTCACCTAAACGTAAATTGTTTCAGGGATGGTCTCGGTCTACATTCCTAACAGAAGAAAAAAAGACCTTCTCTAGTCACAACCCTGGAGGAAACAGAAAATGAAGCCTCCACCTCTGTTTCCTTCCAGTCAATGGAAGAATAACAATGTTTCTTTCAAGCTGGAAGCAAATCACAAATGATCCTTGGGTTCTTCAGGTCATAAAGGAAAGGTTAACCCTCTCATTCAAAAGGAAACTTCCTTTAACAAGAAATTCAATGCCAACTATTCTTCCATCTGATCAGCTAAAAAGGAATTGTCTTTTAGATGCTATTCAGATAATGCTTCAGAAGAAGGCAGTAGAGGTCATTCACAACATAGATTCTCCAGGTTTTTATTCCTGGTGCTGAAGCCAGACAGCTCCTTTAGTTCAGTTCATAGACCTCAGCAAACTGTTTTGAGCTCCAAAAGGACTCTATGGAAACAATCAGATCAGTCAGGAACAGCATTCAGTTCACTAACTTTGTGGCAAGCAACAACCTCAAGGACATGTATTTTCACATAAAGATCCACCATGCATTCAGGAAACGCTTGAGCTTTGATGGCAAGGTTTATCGGTTCTGAGCAAAGTGTTATTGGTCTACAACTTGCCCCTTGGGCTTTCACTCACATCATATCATGAATGCTGTCATGGCTTATTTCAGAGGTCAGTCAACAGCTCAGACTTCAGCATATCTGGATTACATTCTTTAGAGGCATTTTCACAAGGAAACTTTTCAATGGATTGGCCTGAATCTCCTAGCTCTTCTGCCGTCACTAGGGTTCATTGTTAATCTATATAAGTAGCATCTAACCCCCTCAACTGATTTTCTTCACCTCAGCATGGATTTGTGGACTCATCAAAACCTAGTCTATCTTTCTCTAGCAAGAGCTTGGTTAATCAGAGCATTCTCCCTCTATTTTATAACAGCAGACTCATTGACTGTGCGGGAATTCATGAGACTCCTAGGTCTGTGTGGAACCTCAACAGACATAATCCCACTTGACCCCCTGTTCATGCGACATCTCCAGTTTTATTTCCTAGAAAATTAGTTGGCCAAGGTTGACTTGTGTGATCTACAGAACCATCTTTCTCCATTGATCAAAGAAAAAATTCATAAGTGGATGAACTTTGGGTGGCTGGCACAGGGAATTCCATTTGAGAATCCACCACCAACCTTCATGTTAATGACAGAGAATCTTTATTGCCATGATTTGCGGGAAAACTGTCAGTCACATCTTCACCAGGGTTCCTGTGGGCCTTGAAAAACCTTGAATTTGAAAATCAATTTTCAAGGCCTGGAAAGTCATTGAATTTCCCCAAAACTCCAAAAGTGGCCTGGAAAACCCTTGAAAACAATCCTTCAAAATATAAAAACCATCAAAATTTTCCCATGATTATCCTACAACTTATTTCCACTGGAACTGTAGTCTCGATTTTTAGTTGATAACCTTGAAAAACCTTGAATTTTACTTCTATGAAACTCTGAAAAACCTTAAATATGGCATGGAAATAGCCTTGAAAAGCCTGGAATCCACTTAATAATTAGCTGCAGGAACCCTGTTCACATCAAAGAGGGAATTGGAGAAGGAGACACTAACTGTACAGATCCTTCTATTCACTCAGGAACAGGACATTTCACTTTTATCAATTCACCACATTCCAGGCCATCTCAATGTGTTAGCAGATGCTATTTCTAGACATAGACAGATCCTTTTAATGGAATAAACACTTAACAGGAGAGACAAACAACTCCAAACATTCGTTTCTCTGTGCCTGGATCATTTAGCATTCGCAGAAGATGCCCTATCCATGTCTTGGAACCGAATAGTCGGCTATGCCTTTCCTTTGTCTCAATTAACTCAACAAGTGCTTCTGCAAATCAAATAGTCACATTGTAGGATCATTCTAGAGGCCCCTCTATCTCTTCAGTAAGCCTGAGTCAACAGACCTCTTTTAACAGACTCTTTGCTTTGTTTGAAACTAATTTGTGTTGTTGATTTTAGTGGAGCGTGTAAAAGTTATCCAATAAAATTTGGGATAACCTTTGGAGGGACCTAAAGAAGGATTATCTAATTTGTGCATCCCTGGTCTTTCCTGAGAGGCAAATGTTTTTCAGAACAGCAATGGACTGCACCTCTGCTTCAAGGAGGACCTCCTCTTCCAAGCAACAACGTGGAGACTCTTCTACTCCTGTATCTGGACAATTCAATCACCAATATGCATCCTTCTATCTCCAGTATCGCAGATTTTCGGGTGTTTCTTTTTGTTTTTAAAAAGCTTCAACCAGTTACTATCAAGGGATACTCAGCTGTGTTGCTGATACTTATTCTCATGAAGGTCGTATCAATTTTGGCTTTGTCCAATTTTTGTCTAAATTACTAAAGCATTTCTCTATCAGAAAATCTAGGTCCCTAAAGCTTATTCCAAAAGGGAATATTTTTATACCACAACCAATGGCCCTGACTAACTGGTGCTAACTCAATTTAATTCAGGGCCAAACACAAATTTTGCCCCTCAATCCCCCAAATTTGCATAGAAAACCGAAAAAAATAAGTCCTATCTGGACCTCCATACTTTTGTTATCTGCGCATGCGCATTGTCCAGGAAGGTACCCACATTTGCACCAACCATCATTCTTTGTTTGGCTCTTAAGTTAGTAACAGTGATCTGACATCTGTGCTTTACAATCTCCTTTTTTGAGGATGCCAGACACAAAACAATGAAAGAAAGAATTGGTGGATCCAAGGCTGTAAATGGATGATGGACATGAACAACGGTGGTTTCAAACGTTCAGGGCTGTAACTTTATAATAATTATAAAAAATTGTTTCATGTTTCCCAACTTCGGGACATACGCCTGACGTCATCATTCTTGCTAATGATTTATCCACTGTTTGTTAAGTGTTCATTCCCTATCCTTCTTCGATGCTCTCCTGTTGAATTCCTAAGCTATTTGGCTATTTTTTATTGACATTTTTTATTAAATTTCTTGGGAGTTTAACATGTATTACAGAATCTTTATTCTGTTTATCCCCATGGTTACTTCCTCACCCTAGGGGTGTTAGATCGTTTTGGTCTTGCATCTTCTACCCAGTGTATCGTTTTTTCTTTGTATGAAGATCTAGCTTTGCATCTGGTAGCATTTAAATCATTTACTGACTTTGGGCCTTTTTGTGTGCCTAATGTCTTGTTTCCGTTTTTTCCTTTGACATTGTTTACATTGGCAAATCCTTAAATAAATATAGTATTTAATATTATATTACTGTAGGATTACTGTAAGATACATGCGTTATGATTCCGGAAGTGTAGCTAAAAAAATTTGGATTTTATCCACACTTAGGCTCTATCGGGATGCCCTTGGGCTCATCATGTTCCCTTGGGGAACTTAGGCATTTTTTCAAATTTTTTTCGAAAAATTTTTTTGTTTAATTTTTCGAATTTAATTTTAACTGCTATTATTCATATATCTTTATCATATATTTATTGTGGAGTTTGTAGGAGTATATTGATTGTAATTATGAAAGCTTACTGCTCTAAATGCAAGGCTAGGAAGTCGTCCTCGGATTTACATGCTTGTTGCCTTGCTTGTAGACAGTGTACTCTTGTCCTATATGTGTACTTTGGGATGACAAATGTTGGAGACGGGTGTCGCAGTACATTGTTGGCGGTGAGATTCCTATGCAGGAACTCTCACCGCAAGATAATTCAAGTTTTTCAGAGGAACAAGAACATGGTGATGGTATCGTGACACCCATCAAAAGTGTGCTACCGTTGTCGCGCTCTGATGAGCAAACAGAGGTAGCTGCTCATGAATATTAAGCAAGGAATAAGGCCTCTAGTTAGTGTTCTTAATCCCTTGCAAGCAGCTAGCTCGACCAGTGATGTGCTTACTCTGTCCGTGGGAGCCGTGACACCAGGTATGTCTGTTGCGGTCGAAGGAAGTGTAGATCTGGGTAGAGCGAGCACCTCAGAATCAAAAGTCAGCAAGTTTCTTTTCGGGAGGCTCGGGGCCAAATGTTGTTCTGTGAAACTTGCATGAGTCAGAGCATATGTTCATGCCCGCGGCTCGAGACGCTCCGACTAGATGGCAGCCGGGGTCGGCTACAGTCACGACTTCCTCCGCTACGTTACAAAAGCACACACGACCGCATGTTAGCTACCAGACTTCGGATATCCAGCCAGCTGCATGAAGACGGAGCCAGTCTTCACCCGTGAAGTCGAACCATCCGGTAGCTAGCGATCCAAGGCTTTGATCATCGGTTCATTCGGAGAAGAGATCTATCTCCGGATCTTCGTCCCAGAAAACAGAAGACCGCTGCTCCTCAAGCCTCGGTAACGGACTTGCTGTCGCAGATTGTGCAGCTGACCGCCGCATCCAGCAAGTGCAAGAGCAGCCTTCAGATTGTGGTGGTGAGCTGTCGGACGGTGCTGGGTCGGTCCAGTCATCTGCAGATGTGATGGACCGAACGTCACAGCTGAATCAGTTGGATGATGAAAGGGACAAGGAAGAGGATTACCCTTCCCTTTCGGAACAACATATGGTAGCGATGGACTGTATTCATCAATACTATCCTGAATTTGTTCCACCTGATCAGCATGCTGTGACTACTAGAGGGAAACTGCTATCGTCTTTAGATGCAGACTTCATGCGGGGGAAGGAGGACGTTCTTTCCTTCCGGACACAGTCTAGACAGGTGTCGCAGGTCTTCGGCCATGTTGTCGACACCATATTCAACCTCTCTAGTGCAAAGAGGAAAGGCGGTTTCTTATTGACATCTTCCATAAATATACTGTTCCTTGGACCACGGTCATTTAAAATGGTTGGAGAAGATGTCCAGAGAGCTCCTCTGCATTTAGATGAGCAGGCCGGGGATTTAGATATGTCCCTACCTGCATCATTCAATATACGCTCGGAAGTGATGGAATGTGCTATTTCATCGAATAGAGCGAATCTGGATGCGATGTCCTACGCAGATCACCTTACCAGACCTATGATGCAACGTCTTAATGGGAAAGAATTTGAGGATGTTTGTTCCTCGCTTAGAGTTCTTTCCAGGGCAGTTCTGTATGCCATGTACAACTCCGCCCTGACAGTGGCAAATTTGGAGTTAATCAGACGTGATGCTGCCCTTGCATCGTCATCACTTATAGATGACAAGATGAAAAGCTCTCTCTGAGTCACTCCAGTCTCCGGACATACTCTGTTTAACGACAAGCTTTCGTTATCTAAAGGGAACTCCTCGCGAGGATACAAGAAACCCTCTTATAATTACTCCGGAGGTAATCAGTACAGCAACTCAGGAAAGGGGCGTAGGTCTGATCATGACTATCGGTCAGACGCCCCTAAGCCGACGGGATGAGGTTCTTCGTGGGGAGGACGTAGTTTCTCCTCCTGTAAGCCTCGTAAGTCGTACAGGTGATGGACAAGACCTCTATTGCTTGCCAGTTGGTGGAAGGTTATCAAACTTCGCGAGAAACTGGATAGAAGTCACAAAAGATCAGTGGGTGAGAAATGTAGTCTCGGAAGGACTACGGCTATCATTCCAAGCAAAACCCCCCACTTACAAGATGTCCGCGTTGGATAAATCTTCAGGCGGATCCTTTCAAAAGAGAGTCTCTCTTAGCAGAGGTACAGGCTCTCTTATTAAAGGAAGCAATAGAGGCCATCGGGAATCAAAATTCTCAAGGTTTTTACAGTCACTTGTTCCTCGTACCGAAGCCAGATGGCTCATTCCGACTGGTGATAGACTTGAGCTGGATAAACAAGTTGATCGTAGCTCCAAAGTTCTATATGGAAACTATTCGGTCGGTAAGAGTGAGCATTCGAGTGGACGACTATGCGGCAAGCATAGATCTAAAGGACGTCTACTTTCATGTCCTGGTACATCCGGCATTCAGAAAGTACCTGGCTTTTGCCGTGCAAGGAGAGGTTTATCAGTTCAGAGCAATCTGCTTCGGTCTGAACCTGGCTCCTTGGGCATTCTCTCGAATAATGAACTCGGTAATGTCATATTTCCACGCTCATTGATCAGTGGTAACGTCGGCTTACTTGGACGACATTCTTCAGAGATATGGCAACAGAATTATTCTTCAGAACGATGTTCAGAGTCTGCTTCAATTTTTTCGATGTCTCGGTTTCATAGTAAACGAGAAAAGGTCGGATCTAGCTCCATCCAAGTCATTCATTCACTTGGGAATGAGCTTCGAGATGCACAACAATCTTGTTTGTCTGCTGTTACGCAGAGCGAAATTAGTCAGTTGTTATGCTCGCTTTTGTCTAAACTCTCCCGCAGTAACAGCGAGGGAGTTTATGCAACTAATGGGGCTGTGCAGAGTGGCTGCAGATTTTATTCCGATGGGCTGTCTGCTCCCGCTTCCCCTCCAGATATTCTTTACTCAGAACTGGAGTGTGAAGACGCATTCGCTCGAAACCAGTATTGTTTTAACGAACCTAGTAAAACAAAAGGTTCAGATTTGGGCAGATCTTCAGTGGTTAACTCGAGGAGTTCAGCTTCAACTGCCTGATCTGGCTTTCACGATTATGATGGATGTGAGTCAGATGGGCTGGGGCGCATCCCTAAGTCCCACAGACTTGAAGTGCCAGGGTCTTTGGGACTCTCGGTTCCTGGATAAACACATTAACATCAAGGAGATGATGTCAATTTAGCTAGAACTACAACATTGGATTCGTCAAATAGTGAACATACATGTTCAGATTCTGTCGGACAACTCGATAGTAGTAGCTTACCTCAGAAACCAAGGTGGCACTCACTCGATTCCGTTATGCAAATTAACGGAGAAGATTCTCCTATTCGTTGGACTCTCAACAAGCTAATATTCAGTCAGATCTGCTACCAGTGGGATCGTCCCATGATAGATCTTTTTGCTACACACCTAAACAATCAGTTACCTATGTTCGTGTCACCATGTCCAGATCATCGAGCGAACGCAGTAGACACTCTGTCGATCTCATGGGACGGAATGTTAGGATATGCTTATCCTCCAACTCCGTTGATTCAGCAGATTCTGTTAAAGATCAAACAGTCTCACTCTCTGTCATCACAGAAACCTTGATCAATCTTCTCAGGTGTTTTATGGGACATTCCCTGGAAGCTTCCTCCTCGAAGGGATCATCTATTTCTGGGGAAGTCACACGCACTGCATCACAACCCGGAAGGTCTCAACCGTCACGTATTTTCGTTGTGCATTTTACAGGATGAACAGTGGACGCAATTTCTAACTGTAGGAGGTCCTCTTCATTGATTTATGCAGCGAAGTGGGGGGTTTTCTTCTATTGGTGTATGGATCAGTCAATAGACAAATATGATCCATCCATTCCACAGATTGCCAATTTCCTGGTCTACCTGTTTGACAAACTCAAACTGCAGCCTGTCACTATTAACTGGTAGAGTGTTGAATTATTATTAGTCATCAAAATTTGTTCACAAGTTGTTGCCTTGTAACAATTTATCGAAGAGTACCTAAAGGCACTCTCACATAAATTGTTACAAGGAATTTTTTTTTTTACAAACTACAAAATCTACCTACAAAGATAATATGAAGGACACCCACAGAGTTTGAAGCCTTCGAGTTGCAATACCGGCACTTGAGAGTAAAGCCCAAATATGGGCTTCCAGCACTCCATCAGTTAAAGCTATAGGTGTATATTATCAGACACTTACGCTCATCATGATAACTTGGCTATTGGATCAGACACTTCTTTATCCAAGCTAGTTAGAAATTTCTTTATTGATAGACCTAGAACCCTCAGATTAATTCCTAAGTGGAATTTGGCTTGGGTTCTGTTGAAGCTTTGTGAAGCTCCTTTTGAGCCGTCAAATTCTTGAAGAAGAGTTAGTGAACTTCATGCATTATCTGTTGATGATTCCCATTTTCATACTGTGGGTAATACTATTACCCTCACTACGGAAGTGGGAATTTTGGCCAAGAATCAGATTCCGGATAAGCGGCCGGAGCCTATTGTCATTAAGGCTTTACCATCCTCGGATATCCGTAGAACTTTGCTGTGTCCAGTTAGAGCAATGCACATTTATAAACGTCGATCGGCTTTCATTAGAAAGGGAAGAAAACGATTCTTTCTTTCTCTGATTCCTAACAGATAAGATATTTCTGTTCATTTTATTGCCAGATGGATTCAGTTGACAATACATATTGCCTACGAAAGTCTATCTTCGGATCAACATTCTTTCAACAAGATTTCGCTGCTCGAGGTTAGAGGTTAGAGCACTGTCCACTTCTTGGTCTTATTCTAACAGTATAGCCATCACTTATCTTACGAAGGCTGCATACTGGACACAGCCCTCTTCATTTACCAAATCCATCTCCGGTGACCTTTCATCTTTGGGTCCTTTTTCTGTTGCTCAGAATTACGTCCACTAATATTGCATGTATAAGGTCTTTAGGCAGTCGAGCACTGACGCCATTCTGCTGCCCTCTTCGTTCTGAGGAATTTTACCTCAGAACAAGGGGAGGGTGGGGGATGGTTTTTCCCTTATATTGTCTGGCTTTACAGTGAAAAGCAAGGGAATACCTCCTCCAGAGACAGTAGTCCAGCGTGGGTGCTGGGTAGTTTTAATGTGTTGCTGGATGTGAAGCAGTAACTAGGTCTCATTTATGTACTGTTTTTAAAGTGTAGCTCACTGTGAAGCATTTGTATATGTTATGTGTCATACAAGCATTAATATTCAATCCTCGGGACACTTTTAAATGAGTATAAAGAGTCTCATTCTCTGGACTATCTTTATATATTGATTTCCTTCACCGAATTAGCATAACGGGTTATGCTGGCATTAAATGAAGAAATCATGTAATTCTCAATTACTTGGTTGGTGTTATGCCATTCTCTTTTCTTGTAAAAGAGAAGGACATGTAATTCCTATGTCTTCTCCTATTCTCCTGTAGGAGCTATCCATTATTAAAGTAATTGAGAGATTGGATTTTCCTTTAAGTCCTAGGCCCTCCAGCTTTTTTACGATTCAGTTAATCTGGGCCATTGGTTGTGGTATAAAAATATGATAAATTTTAAGTAATTTGTATATTTTTTATACTTACCAATGGCCCAGATGGGGATGGCCCTCCCATGAGTGGGCACTCATACCTCCCCACTGATTATAACATTTAGCTGACACTGTAGAAAGAATGATGGTTGATGCCAAATTCGGCACCTTCCTGGACACTGCGCATGCACAGATAACAAAAGTATGGAGGTCCAGATAGGACTTATTTTTTTCGGTTTTCTATGCAAATTTTGGGGATTGGGAGGCAAATTTTGTGTTTGGCCCTGAATTAAATTGAGTTAGCACCAGCTAGTCTGGGCCATTGGTAAGTATAAAAAATACACAAATTACTTGAAATTTATCATATTGTCTGGGTGCTATTTAGAGCTTCAAGAAGTTCCGTTTGAACCATTTGATATGGTAGAGTTTAGGTACCTCCCATATAAAATGATATTCCTCCTCACCTTTGCTTCAGCTTGGAGATTCAGTGAATTGCATGCTCTAGCTATTGATTAAGGATGCTCTACGTAAGCTTTCAGTCCTATGAGTATTTACTCCACCATTTTCTGATAACTTGAGTATTTTTGATTTCAATTGACTAAAATGCTGTTCGGCAGTACTGAATATCTCATGTGATTGAGTAAAAGCATGCTGCCTGGGAAATGACCTGTCGTAGCATAATATTATTTTGGGGATGGGGTTTTGTTTCTGAGCTCATTGATGATTGCCAATATAAGGCTTTTGGTATTGCACTGAAAGACAACCATAGAAGTTTTATGTCATCTCTGTTTTCTTCTCACACCCAGTTAATTAAACTTTCTATCTAGGGTCGTCTTTTTGTATGAACTGAAAGACCGTAGAATTTTTATTTTCAGCTATAAAATGGGATATACTGGTCCTATTGCTATAATTGTTTCAGTAGATGTATATAAGATCTCTATACACCCCCACTCTTGCACCTTTATTTTCCCATTCCCACCTTTACTTTTTCTGCGGTCATCTACGCTTGTCTACAGTTGTCTTTTAGTATGATTCCATTATTATTTTTGCACATGGTCTGCAAGCACTACTTATAGCGATAACATGTCACTAAAATGTGTAGTTCCAGAAGCTTAAACTTTGAATTTTATTTTATGTTCAAACTCAAAGACTCACTCTTGGAATGGATGCTCTCTTTTCAGCGAAGTCATAACAGTAAAATACACGAAAGCTGTTCACTGAATATGGGTTTACATGTAAAACATGTTGCTACATGTATTCAGAACATTTTGAAAAAGAATGGTCATGTAAATTATGCTAGAGAATTTTCATCTATTGCGTATTGGGTGGTTTCTTTGATTTTTCTGATCTATTCTGATCACTTTTTGTCTGTCGTCTGTTGCCCGTCGTGAAGGTGGTGTTTGGGTCATTTTCTCCCAAACCACTGGTTACATTTTAATGAAATTTCACATGAATAGTGGTTATATAGGGGCATTTGGGCTTTTTTTCAAATTAGGTTTCTGCTCATATTGAGGAGGGGGTGGGGCCAAAATGCCCCAATTTTTTAAAAATCTTCTTCTCATGAACCAGCTGTAGCAGAGACTTGATATTTGGTATACAGCTTTCTTTTGAGGTGTAGACTCAAGTTTGTTCAAGAGAAGTTTGAGGGGCAATATTTGTTGTTGTTACGGGAGGGACAAGAATTTTTGCCCCGCCCAAAATTTCTATTTTCCAAAACGAGAGGTCGATTTGAACCAAATTTCACTTGAAGTATTAATGGGCCATAAGTACCGCATGGGAACCACAGGCTCTAAAAATAGAAACAATTTCAAACGCCCATATCTCCAAAACTACATGGCTCTGAGAATTCTTATTTGGTGTGAAGCTTCCTTCGAACCAACAGAATGGAATGTCCAAAAAAGTCTTTAAAAATCTTCTTCTCATGAACCACCAGAGAGAATGCTTTGATATTTGGTATGGAACATCCTTTATTGTTGAAAATTAAAGTATGTTCAAGAGAAGTTGGTAGGTCAATATTTGGGCTCTCTGTGGGAGCATATTCATTTTGGGCTCTGCTCAAAATTTGTAATTCAAGAAACTGTGGGCCGATTTGAGCCAAATTTGGCATGAAGTATAAGAGGGTCCTAATTAATTGATTGATGCACAAAATTATTTTTTTTTACAGTCCCATGGGAACAACTGTGGCTAAAAATAGAAAAAAATTAAAACACCCATATTTCCCAAACCACACAGAACAGAGAACTGTTATTTGGTATGAAGCATCCTTAGGACCAGTAGAATGGAAGCGTAAAAAAAATTGCCATCGGTTGTGTCAGGGTGTTCTGTACTGGCATTGAAAAAATGCTGAGTCATCATATTTGCAAAAATTGAAAAACAATTTTTCTTCAGGACCACTGATCAGAATCTTTTAATATACAGCATCCATAGGAGGGTCAGATACCAGTGTGGTCAAATTAAGCCCCTTGGTTAATATTTGGGCTCCATAAGGAGCCCGAATAATTAACTCAGGGCAATATGGGGAATAAGCTTTAAAAATGTTTTTCTTCAGATCCAACACTCCCCACAATATTTCCCTTTGGCACACCCTACAGGGCACATTTATGATTTGATTGCTTTGAAACCGGATATGCTTGTTTGGGGAGACCTCTAGATGGGAGCTATCGATTTTCTTCAATTTCTGTCAAAAAATGTTGCCGCGGCCAACGTTCTTAGAACTTAGTTTAGTCAGAAGACTCGATATTTCCCTTTGGCACACCCTACAGGGCACATTTATGATCGGATTGCTTTGAAACCTTTCATGCTTGTTTGGGGTGACCTCTAGATGGGAGCTTTCGATTTTCTTCAATTTCCATCAAAAAATGTTGCCCGCAGCCAACATTCTTAGAACTTAGTTTAGTCAGACCACAATATTTCCCTTTGGCTCACCCTACAGGGCTCATTTATGATTAGATTGCTTTGAAACCTGGTATGCTTATTTACGATGACCTCTAGATGGGAGCTATCGATTTTCTTCCATTTCCGTCAAAAAATGTTGCCACGGCCAACGTTCTTAGAATTTAGTCTAGTCAGACCACAATATTTCCCTTTTGTACACCCTACAGGGCACATTTATGATCGGATTGCTTTGAAACCTGGCATGCTTGTTTGGGGAGGCCTCTAGATGGGAGCTATCGATTTTCTTCGGTTTCTGTCCAAAAATGTTGCCACTGGAAAAAAACTGACATTGGTCCCAATGATCTTCAATTTTGCCATTTCATTTATAACTTACCAAGTTCAAGTTTGTCAAGTTGAGCTACAGTGTCATTGACACTTTCATTTTTATATTTGGTATACAACATCTCTAAGGGGGAGGGGGGGGGGGGGGGGGGTCGGGTCAGATTTATGTTTGTCCAAATTGGATCCCTGGGTTGAAATTTGGGCTCTTTATTGGAGCTCAAAGTTGAACTTAGTGCAATATGACAAATTCTTTTTAAAAATCTTCTTCAGAACCACCGGTCAGAATCCTTTCATATTTGGTATACAACATCTCTATGTGGGTTAGATTCAAGTTTATTCAAATCGGATCCCTGGGATGAAATTTGGGCTCTTTTATTGGAGCTCAAAGTTGAACTTAGTGCAATATGAGAAATTCCTTTTTAAAATCTTCTTTAGATCCACCAGTCGAATTCTTTCATATTTGGTATACAACATTTCGAGTGTGGGGGTGGGGGTGGGGGGTGGGGGTGGGGGGTGGGGGACACATTCAAGTTTGTTCAAATCGAGTCCCTGGTCAATATTTGACCTCCCAGATTTTAACTTAGTACAATATGGGTAATAATCTTTAAAAATTTTCTTCTTCAGATCTACGAGTCAGATTTTTTTTTTATATTTGGCATACAACATCTATATGGGGGTTAGATTCAAGTTGGTTCAAATCAAGCCCTCGTGTTAATATTTATGCCCGAATTGTAACATAATACCACATGAGGGAATGTCTTTAAAAATCTTTTTCCACATCCACCAGTTAGAATATTTTCATATTTGTTATACAACATCTCTAGAGGGTCAGATTCAAGTGTGTTCAAATTGGGCTCTTGGGTTAATATTTGGGCTCTTTATTGGGGCCCATAGTTTAACTCAGTGCAATATGAGAACATTTCTTGAAAAATCTTCTTCAGATCCACCAGTCAGCATCTTTTCATATTTGGTATGTGACATCTCTAGTGGTGTCAGATTCAAGTTTGTTCAAATCGAGTCCCTGGGTTAATATTTGGGCTCCATATGCTGGTCACTTACTGATATGCTCGTCTCTTTTGACAACTTGAGCCAGGTAAGCATTTTAGTCTCACTTGAGCCTCTAGTTTAGATGTATATTATATTGAGTTCACAGTGTAAAAATACTGAAAAATTGCGTTTTAGCACCTGGATGGATGTTAAACAAATTCCAAGTCCATAAAGAACAATAACTCTTGTCAAAAATACTCAAAATAAGAACATTGAACATGGAGCTAGACATCAATAAGATACACTTGCATACCAAATATGTCATTCCACCAGGTATTTTAAAAGTTATTGAGATTCATGGTAAAAAGCATGGGCTAGACATAAATAAGATGAACATGTTCACCAAATATGATGTCATTCCACAAAGTATTTTAACCATTAGAGGGCCGAGTTATTTTTCAAAAGTGATTTGAAACATGAGTATTTTTTTACCAACCATGTCATGCTATTATCAAGGAAAGCCTTAATTTAGCAGGATTTTGTTCATAAATAATTATTTTGTTACACTTGATGCAGAGTTCCTATTGCCACTCTCCAATAAACTGTAACAAAACATTGTATGTAAAACATTTTTTTGTTGACAGCTGAGAAAACAGAAAGTTAATGCTTACATGATAGTTGCTTTTAGCACTCAGGCAGTTAAAAGTTATTGAGTTTAAAACTTGGTCACAGACCGACTGACCATCGGACAGACAGACAGTCAGTCAGATGGACGGACGGACGGACGGACGGACAGATGGACGGATGATGGACGGATGGACGGATGGACGGACGGACAGACAGACAGACAGACAGACAGACAGACAGACAGACAGACAGACAGACAGACAGACAGACAGACAGACATTGCCCCATGTAGAGCTGCTTATCACAACTAAAAATGCAGAGATATGAGTTACAGGCTATTGAAGGTTAATTTGTCTTTCTTTTTCCTCAGGAAGACATGTATGTGAGTGTCAGGCTTTAAAGCACGTTCTAGTTAACAATTGCATAAAATGTGGAAGAATTGTTTGTCAACAAGAAGGTTCCGGTCCCTGTTTATTTTGTGGAAATTTAGTGAGTTTGTTTAGTTTTATATATTTAACTCTTTGCATGCTGCTGACAGATATTCCTGCCCTGGACAGTAAATCTTGTGCCTCTAGAATAAATATAATTCTATACTTTTACTCAACTATTATCCTGGAAAATAGAATCAACTTTTGATCAATGATTTCTCCAGCTGAATTTTCGTGAATTTAATACCAGATTTAGTCAAAGCTAGAATTGTGATCGATCAAAAAAGTAATTGATCAATTAACTGTTACTTTTGAACTATTGTATTTTCTGGGTTAACAAAGGAACAAACTTGCTCCAAAACAGACAAACATTGTTACACTGACTCACATCAATTATATGAGACAGAGTAAAGCATGCAAGTTACGTGATTACGTACTTGTTCACTTGCATGATCATTATACTGTATCAGTAGCTGGAACTGGTCATTCTTAAGTTAACCTTTACCCAATGCAGGTAGCAAACAACACTTGGAAAATAGATTCTTGAATTACTAAAAATTTTCAATTTTTGTCTCAAAAACATAGCTTTTGATCCCTCATTGGAACGAGCCCAACAAGCTTGTTCCAATGAGGGATCATAAGCTATGTTTTTGAGATAAGCTATGTTTTTGAGACAAAAATTGAAAACATAATAAAATCTGAATGGAGATTTTTATATGTAGAGCTGGCCAATTTTGTCATTTACGTTGGGTAAAGGGTTAATGCTATAAATCATGAATGGTACGGCAATTATTCAGCGACCTATAAGGGCAAGTGATTAATCGGTTAACCAAGGTTTATCCATATGATTAATCGGTCAAGAGAACCCTTTAACCATTTCAGATCTAGCAAAGCTGTTGCATATATTTGTAATAAATACCTGGATTCTTAAGAGTTGACATTCAATTTTTAAGTTGTAAGAATTTACATTTAGGTCACTTTCTTTGAATCACTTGGCCCCGTGGCTTTCATTTTCATTTGTGTGTTGTTAGCTCATGTGAGCGAAAATCAAGGGGACTTTTTGTGATCATTTTCCATCCGATGTTAGGGCCCTGCGAATCGGGAAATTTATGTTCGAATCGAATCTCAAATCAAATTGGGATTGATGTCGACATCGAATCGAATCTCGAATCGAATCGGGATAAACTCGAGAAATAACTATAACTGGCATTATCTTGTGCAGAGATGTTCGGAAAGCACTGCGAGAAGAGATCATTGACATAACTTGACAACTTGGCGTTGTTTTAATTTTCTTTCTCGTTGAATGGCCATTCAGATGTTCACTTGGCCCGACAATAAATTCAAGACATAAATATGGACAAATTAAGGTGTTACTGCCCAGAGACATTCAAGACAAACCACTAAATTGAAACATGAGACTTAAAAGCACAAATGTAATACAAGTGGCACATTAATTCCCATGGGTTGAAGTCGGCTACAGCCGCTAACTTCATGTACATTAGCATGCCTAAATACATTATTGTAATGTTTGGTTGTTTTTGTATTATCGGAATTTGGGTCTTGTAGATTTCTGTCCGTTCTCAACTCAATAACACGGTATACATCAAAAGCAGCGAAGGCGTTAAACTGTGTTAGTTTCTGCATTAGTTAACTCGAATAGTGACGCAGTGCTCATTCACACAAATTGCTTTTACTTCATTCCAACTTCCAAGTACCAACTCCGAACAATGCAAAGAAACTACAGAGGTTTTCCTCCCACAGTTTTCTAACATAATAATGGGAGCGCTCCAGGCGACATGTCCCCATTATTGTGTTAGAAGATTCCGGGACTGGGAGCAGGCCTTAGGCCCATAGCTGGATATTTCGGTTGTATGGATTCCGCGAATAACTCTCACACGAATTCCTGGAAATCTATAAATAGCGAATTTGCGGTGTGTGGTTTTCTAGGAATCTGAAACTGAAAGTGAAACGACAGAATTTTGCAATGAATTTGACTATTTTCCTGATAGAAACATTAAAACTAGAAGAGTTTGCTCCTTATTTCAACCGATGTCGACATTGTCGAATACTGATTCATTTTCCTCGAAGCTTCGTTTGACTAACGAATCGGTTAACTATTCGAGATCGATATACGAATACCAAAGCGATGTCGACATCGAATCGAATACTCGAAGCTTCGCAGGGCCCTATCCGATGTCTACCGATTGGCCAAATTGAACCTAATTTGATATGCATGTTCCTCCTCATATGTCTATTCAACTGTATTCAAATAAAGTCCCCTTGCTCAGGGAGGTGGGGACACATAACTCTGTTAGTACCCCATAAAATTTAAACAAATTCTTCTCCAGAACTACGAATCAGATCTTTTGGTACACAGCATCCCAAGGAAGGTCAGATTCAAGTTTGCTCAAATCAAGACCCTGGAGCAACAATTTAGATTCCTCTGGAAATGCAAATCTTAACTTAATGCAATATGAGGAATATTCTTTAAAAAATCTTGTCCAAATTCATCTGTAAGAATTTTCTAATACTTGGTATACAGCGTACTTATGGGTTGCAGATTCAGTTTTGTTCAAATCAAGTCCTTGGGTTCATATTTGGTTCTCCTCATGGGAGCTCAAATCTTAACTTTGTGCATCACAACATGAGAAATATTCTTTAAACATAAACACATCAACTTCTTCACATCCAGCCGTCAGAATCTATCAATATTTGGTATACAGCATCCTGGGGTGGGGAGGGGGCAAATTCTGATTTGTCCAAATCAAATCTCTGTCTCCATACTTGGGCCTCTTATGCGAGCCCAAATTTTATTTTAGTGCAGTATGATGAGGTATATTCTTAAAAAATCTTCTACATATCCACCAGTCAGAATCCTGTGATATTTGGTATTCAGCATCTTTTGGGGGGGGGGGGGGGGGGGGGGGGGGGGTGGGGAGGCAGATTCAAGATTGTTTAAATCAAGTGGCTCATGTTTGGGATCTGTAGTGTTAATTAACTGTAGATGCTGGATATGACCTTCAATCCTCATTCAAATGTTTCAGGATTTTCTAAAGTTTTCAGACAAGTGTCAGCAGAGCTATTCTGGTAATGATTTGTTCATCCGTCGTCCGTCTGTCGGCAACATTGTGTTTGTCCAGGCCCTAACTTCTTAACCACTGAATATTTTTGGACAAAACTTTATAACAATGTATTATCAAAAGACAGTGTGTTGTGAATTATAATATGGTGTGTACCACTCAAGGTCAAGGTCACTTCGACATTTCACTGTCACTTTTGTCTGGTCCATATAACTTGGTATGATTGACAGATCTTATTCATACTTGGTACAATTATTGCTCATGACTCAAAGGTATGTTGCGACTTTGCTCCAAGGTCATATCGTTATAGTCAAGGTCACAGATAGCAAAACTTTGACAGCCCTGCCTGGTTTGTGTAATTGAACTTATGTTACAGATCTTGTTCATCGTTCACACAGTTGTTACCCATAACCTAGCGTTGTGTCATGACCTTGACCCATTGTCATATCATCAAGGTCACAAGCAGTAACACTTGCATTCTTGAATTCCATTCTTGTCCGGGTTGTCTAATTTGATGATTTTTGTCCTATCCATATAACTAACTATGAATGAGAGATCTTATTCATATTTTAACGAATTATGTCTCATGACTCAAAAGGTGTATCACCAGAGACATATCATCAAGGTCAAGGTCACAAACAGAAACACTTTGACATTGTTGGGGAAACGGAAAACAGGAGCATCTTGTTTGAACAAATTTTTAACTTTTAGCATTATCAGTGAATGAAGATCAAATTTTGGGGGGCATTTCTGCAGAAGATAGATTCTGAACCATTAATGGTTCATTTCATTAATGGTTAATGAGTAGTTTCAGCAGTTTTAATATCATCCCATCAGAGCTTGGTCACAATTAATGAGATGTTAAGGTAACCATTTCTCGTATATTCTCTCTCTCTCTTATATTGTCCTGTATATATCTGCCCTGGACGTAGTGGCCCTAAGCGAAGCTATATAAGCTGAGAGGCCTCTTGTTTTTTTAATGTTTTTTTTTGGCAAGTAATATGGAACCTGCTTGATACAGTTATCATGGAGTTTGTTCAAGTAACTGTTTCAAAGTGAAATGTAGGTGAACGATGATGAGTGGCTGTTTGGAGTCAGGGATAGCATCCCTCTTGTTTAAGCCAAGTGGTCATAAGCTAGGTTTTTGAAGCAAAAAATGATTTTTTAGGCGTAAAAAAGTTAAAATATCTGTTTCTCCAGTTCTCCCGTGTGGTTCTTTTGGCTGCCACATTCTCTCTTTTTATAACCAATGCAAACTTGAAAAAATACAAATAAAATGGTTTGTGTCTGATATTTTATGCAAGTTAATAAAATTGATAGCATTGCAAAGCCTTCTTGCACTCAAGGGCCAAAATACACCACCACCGATTTATCATCGCTCAATAGCTAATAAATGCATACTGTACTTGGTTCTATCATATTCCAACAGCTTATCTTTATGTCTGACAGCTTGCTCCATTCCACTTTTAATCTCATTGGAAGCATTGGGTAAAAAGTCTTTATTAACCATGTTAGGCTACACACCAACATTTTTCAGTCATTTTAACAACATTTCACTCTTCTTGGACCCTTGTGATAAAACATCCAGCTCTTCTTTTGTACAAACCTAATAAAGAATCAACAAATATAGATTTAAAAAAACTACATGTTAGGCTTATATAAGTTAACAATCTGCTTCTTGGGCCTACCTGCATGGTCCTGTTGGATGCGGCATGTTCTCTTTTTATAACCAATGCAAACTTAAAAAAATAAAAAGTGAATGGTTTATGTCTGATATTTTACCTAAGTTAATAAAATTGATAAATTTGTCCCTTGAGTGCAACAAGGTTTTGCAATGCTTTAGCATTGCAAAGCCTTCTTGCACTCAAGGGACGAATACCCATGCTATTCTGTAGATTATGAGGCCTAAAACATAAAACAAACCAAGAACATGAACTTCTGATGGCAAAGAAATAATTACAAAAATAAAATAAAAAGACACCCGTCCCTCATGCAATTTTTACAAAAAAATGGCCTGAGAAACAGAAGATCTACTTTGTGGGCACTTAGTTATTCAGTTTTTATTATTAAAAAATAATTGCAAGTGTTTTCTTTAGTCAAGTCAAATCCTGATATGTATGAGCCATAGATGAGCATATAGCTCTTGTTGCTACATCGCATTCTAAAACCCAATCATTCTCCACATTCAGCCTCTCTGTTTATAACTCTTTATCTATATTGACCTAATTAATTCAGTGCATTACTGTACTGCAATCACAAAGGCAGACAGAGTATTTTGACGAATATCAATCAGGTCAAAGTACTACCTCAAAACAATATCAGGGTTCCCACTCAAATTAAAAGTCATTGAATTTTGCTTTCTTTCTTGAAAAGTGCTTGAATTTCTTTCTGTACAGTTGAAAAGTACTTGGATTTTCCTACCCCGCCCCCCCCCCCCCCCCCCCCCACCCCCAGATAAGTTCATGTATTTAAACTCAGTTTATTTATAACAACCTCTGAGATAAGAAGTTTCATGATAACCCGCTGACTAACCCACAGATGTCAAGAACCATATCTCTTGGATCTCTATATTGTCCCTTTAGTGCAACAAGATACCATCTGCAGTACCTTAAAGGACGTTATATATATATCCAGGTCATTAGATTTTCCAGAAAGCAGATCCTTGAGCTTGGAATTCTTTATCTTGTTCATGATGTTGTATGTTCTATGAAAATTACAATAGTCCTTGAAAATCACGGTCATAGTCCTTGAAAAGTACTTAAATAGTTCTTGAATTTGATTCTGTAATATTAGTGGGAACCCTGACTGTAGAGTCTACCCTGGTTTATTTTCTTGATGCAGTCATAATTTTATGGTATTTCAGGAAATCTCGATCCACTGGTGTGAGAATGTTGCAATCGAATCTCATTCTATTTGAGAAAGAGTCATTTTTTTTAATCACAGCACTATACACAAAAAAAATCAAATTTTGTTATTTCTTTTACTCTTGCGATCAAATTATAATAATAATAATAATAATAATTAATAATAATAATTTTATAGCTTGAAATCCACACATGGTGCTCTAGGACTGTACAATTGCAAAATCCCTTATGAAAAAAAGAAGAGTTTGTTACTGTGATCGTAAATCTTTTGTGAGTTGGGCGGACAGGCAGGTTCATGCTACAAGTTGCACCCAGCATCCAAGCTGGCATCTGTTCATAAGAGTGTGTGTGGGGGTGGGGGTGGGGGGGGGGGGGGGGTAGGGAAGATTTGGTGAACAGAGTTTATGATACTTGTCACAATTGTCTATCCATATCCACTACTGCCTACCTGTAAGCATATGCAAATCAAAGGTTTTGATCATTCATTGGAACACAAACATTGCACTTGTTCAAATGAGAGGACATAAGCTGTGTTTTGAGAGCAAACAATGCATTGCATGTGTTATTTTCCATTTTATCCTATATATCACAAGGTAGAGTAGTGAACCAAACTGAATATGTGACTCAACAAATTATGTGAAGATTACTGTATCTTCTTAATTTTAAAAATTTCATGTTTTCAATAAATTCAGTGAAAAAAAAACCCATTGTTTACTTTTTTCTCTGTAACAGAGCCATTTTCAGGATTCTTGTGCTGTTTTGAAATTATTTAAAAAGTATGGAAATTTATGTCAGTCTGGAAAGATCTTGAAAAGCATGCAACAATAGGCACTAAATCAAGCCTTGTGGGTATTAGAAAAAAGTATGAAAAATAATTATGTAAACAAACTTGAACATTTGAATAAACAAAATACCTTTAAAGTGCTTTGTAATTTAGTTGTCTTTGTCTCCTCTACTTAGTGCATTTCTGCATTAACATCTTCCTTTGGCATGCCTCAGGGGACACATTCATTATCAGGTTGTTTTGAAATTTTGTATGCTTATGCAGGGTGACAAAGATAGGAGCTTTTGATTTTCTTTTCATTTCCATCACAAACTGTTGCTGTTATCAACAATCTTTGAATTTATTGCATTTGTGCATTAACATTCTTTGACATGGCCAACAGGCCACATTTATCATAGGATTGTTTTTGAACTTGGTGTGCTCATTAGGCAAGAACTGTAGATAAGAGCTGTTGATAAGTATTCATTTCTATGAAAAAAGTTGCCATTTACAATAACCTCTGAACATACTGCATTTGTGTATCAACATTCTTCCTTTAGCCAGTCTTACAGTTTACATTTCAAAATGCATGGATTACTCTGACGTTGTGCACACACAATGCTGTTATGTTGAAATTTCATCAATTCATCAAATAACATTGGTACCAATGATCTTCAATTTTGCCATTTCATTTATAACTTACCAAGTTCAAGTTTGTCAAGTTGAGCTACAGTGTCATTGACACTTTCATTTATAACCAGACGGGTTACCTCGTTTTTTACATGAATTTTGTTTCCTCAATAT
Organism: Pictodentalium vernedei; assembly: GCA_031216915.1. NCBI lineage: Eukaryota > Metazoa > Mollusca > Scaphopoda > Dentaliida > Dentaliidae > Pictodentalium > Pictodentalium vernedei. Next base: position 339,560,591 of record CM062293.1, read on the forward strand.
GAATATTTTTTTCACAGAAAGATGGTGCAAGGAATCTCCTGTATAACACCTCTCAGCAGCGTGACCATCCACTATCAAGACTTGCCCCAAATGCCTTTGAAATGTCCTGTTTGTGGATTGCCATTGATCACTCAGATGCAAGAAAGTGTTCTTTCAGTTCAAAAATTCTAAATTTTTTTACATTGGGCCTTCCTAGGTCCAGACTCCCAGCCCCCTCCCTGGTGCAACACCTACATGGCATACCACTGTTCGCTCAGATGTAAGAAACCAGTCTTCTTTCATTACGCGCAAATTAAAATTTTCTCTAGGTCCAAGAATAACCCCCCTCCCAGTTCATTTCCCAATAATTTTTTTTTTGCCCAGTCCGCCCCTGTTTTTTTTTCTGGTTTATCTGTTATTCTACAGTGCCTCCAACAGCTCTCGGATGGAAGAAAATGTCTTCAGAAGGCAGAAATCATTTATACCTATACTGCTTCCTTTAGAGGACTTCCACTACTGGAGTGGAAGTCCACTAAAGTGAGCAGCATAGATATAAACAGCTTGATTTTGTACTTATGATGCCTAAAGTGACCTTAAATACCAATATACAGGAGAAATTATTATCAATATGATCAATGTAGTAAGGGCTAGTGATAGTGACCACTGCTAAGCTGTGCCATATCTACACCGACTTAACCCATCACATGTGCCTCCAAATTCAGCCCATTTCAAGGTGTAGTTTTAGAATATAGTTTGATTTTCAATAACATATAGAATTGCCTTTTTCAGTTTTACCTCATTTTGATTCTGTTATTTGTACTCTATCTTTTGGGAGTAATTTAACTCTGTAGTTGTTTTGTTAGATACAGTGGAACTCTGTTAATTGAATAGCCACTTTGCCAATAAAAATTATTCAATTAACAGGAGTATTCAGTTAACAGGAATTGTCACTTTCCTGTATTCTAGAGTTAAACTTTGCATTTATTCTATTATATCTTGTTTGACAGATCTCCATGAGCTCTGTCAAACAAGATATAATAGATTAAATGCCTGTATTGGATGTACTAAGGCCAAATAGGTCTGTAAACAAAGGAAAACTGGGGAGTGTCAGGGTAATTTCTTGACAGGTTACAAGAATTTTTTATTCAATTAACAGGAGTTCACTCTATAACCTATATTCAGTTAACAGGTCAAATTTATACTGGAGGTATGGTAAATGGTTTTGTGTTGGGAAATTATATTCAATTAACAGGGATATACAATTAAGAGATATCCAATTAAGTGTGCTCCACTGTATATGTAATTCATATATATGTAAAAAGAATTTGTTCCGATAATGCTGAATATGAATGCCACAAAAATGATATAAAACAACACCCACATGCCAGAGGTTACGACGAAAAGTTTGTAAGCGAACAACTAAAAAAGGTCAACCAAATCGAGCGTAAACAGTTACTTGAAAAATGATCAAACAAATCAACCGGCGAAAGAGTCCCGTTTGTGGTCACCTACTCGCGGCGCCTCCCCGACATTGGGAAAATAATGCAGGAGCGGATGCCCATTTTACACCGCTCAAAACGCATGAAGTTGGCATTCGAAAAACCTCCCCTGATTTCGTACAAAAAATTTGGGAGATATCATAGTCCATAGCAAGTATAATAAAATGTTCAACAATCAAGGGATGGGATCTGATAGATGCGAGAGAAATTGTGCAATCTGTGGATTTATGCTCCAAACAAAACAATTCGCAGACAAGAAAGGAACGGCCTACCACATAGGCAAAAAAATCACCTGCATGTCCAGGAATGTGATATATGGGATTCTCTGCGACAAGTGCAATGAAGTTGTGTACATGGGAGAGACGGGGACAAAATTGTATGAGAGAATGCAAAACCATCTGAGTAGAATAAAAGTTGAGGCTATGGATGAACCGATACCACATCATTTTCTGACCAAAAACCATAGTATAAACAATTTTAGGATTATTGGGATTGAACAAGTTAATCAACAAAATGCATCTTACAGGAGGGGTCGTGAAGCATTTTGGATTAACAAACTTCAAACAATAGAACCCAATGGGCTCAATAGACAAGAATAATTCCAAATGTTCTCATTTATAAACTTGCTGAACGGGGGGAGGGGGGGGGGGGGGGTGAAATAGTGTACAGACAATTACACATAAAAACGCATTAGTGTCGAACATAGCGTGTATATGTTGTGAGATTATGATCATTGGGTATATGTCTGTGCGTACATCGTGTGGGGTGGGGGGGGGGGGGGGGGGGTGTATGGAATCCTAGCCTACAGTTGTCAGTGTGGACATTATAGGAGGGGCTGCACTTAGATCAGTGGTGGAGGGCATATAAATGCTGCAATAGTGGGTGGAGACAAGACATTTACACACCCTGGAAGGATCGGGCCGGGGCGGGGGGGGGGGGGGGTATTACTATGCAAGGAAGGTGTAAAAAGATTATATTTTTCATCAGCGGTATTGACGTCTGATTGACGTGGGTTGGGTACTGGGAGCGGAGATATGGAGGCATGCTTTTAAATGATTGAATGATTCGGGCCAAGGAGTGGTTGGATGTGTGAATACGGTATAAAAACTTACTTGCCTCTGCCTCTGTTACCGGGGCGAGGTTTTAGAAATAGTGTCTAATTCATAATTGCTTTTTGCGTAATAATGCAGAACATATCTTTACTTGTTGCCACCCAAGGAAGATATGATACGGTTATTTTGCACTTAATAGACTCGGATAGGGGGAACAACATGAAACAGGGAACATATCTTTACCACCCAAGGGAGATATGATGCGGTTATTTTACAAGCAATACACTTGAATATGGAGAACAACGTGTTTGAACAATTCGGGTCACAGAATGGTTGAATGTGTGAATACTGCATGTAAACTCGCTTCTGCCTCTGTTACCAGGGCGAGGTTGAGATAAAAGATTGAATGCTCCTAATTCTAAGGCTGAGAACAAAATTTGTGCGTAATAACGCGGAATATATCTCCACTTGTTACCACCTAAGGAAGATATGATACGGTATTGTTTGTCCATAATTTACAATTAATAACAGTGAACAACGTGTAATGCAGAACATATCTTTACTTGTTGCCACCCAAGGAAGATATGCATCAACGATTTTATAGACGGGTTCGTGATTAGGACCTAGGCGGCCACTTGCCAAATAATAAATCGATCTGTAAGATGTACGCGTATCTCGATCAATTTTATAATTCCCATTCAACAATTGGGATCAACGTGATGCTAAATTTTACGTTCCTATGACGCGATACACATTGGTACGGAACTTAATGTAACAGAATAAGAATTAGTCAAAAATGAAAGCCGCTTAGAAGGAAGTAAACTTCCGAGCATGACGGCAAATTGACGAAGTTATATAAAATATTTGATGAAGTGTAATGTATATGTTGTATATATTGCTTCCTTAACAATGTTTTCACACTTTCTTCATTATATATCTTGAAATAATTGAGCATAACATAGTTTTTTTTAAATCTACATTAGTTTCTTTATTAGGTTTGTACAAAAGAAGAGCTGGATATTTTATCACAAGGGTCCAAGAAGAGTGAAATTTTGTTAAAAAGGCTGAAAAATGTTGGTGTGCAGCCTAACATGGTTAAAAAAGACTTTTTACCCAATGCTTCCAATGAGATTAAAAGTGGAATGGAGAAAGCTGTCAGACATAAAGATAAGCTGTTAGAATATGATAGAACAAGGTATAGTAGGCGTATATCAGCTATTGAGCTATGATAAATGGGTGTGTTGATAAATGGGAGTGTTTCTCAAGAAACTCAAAATTTAAACCATTAATTTCAGTGGCGAATTGTGGGACTTCAGATTGCCAGGCAGTGATGCTGGTTGCTCGATTTCTGGCGGCGGATCAGAAATCAACAATCTAAATTCCTCCAAAACATGATTGTGTCCCCCAAAATACACATACATGCCCTTGTCAGTCTTTGTGGCGAATCACAGCACTTTTGTCACACTGTAGCCAGTGCATTTTACAGATTCATGACGCTGCCATTGGGAAAGTGGACAAAGTAATCATGAGAACTTAAGTTAAAATACTAAGTTCCAGCTATTGTTATTGATAGTGTGCAATTGTCTAGTGGTTTAGGTGTTGGACTCCTGATTGCCAGGCAAAGTTGCTGAGAATCGATTCCTGGCTCCAAAACGTGATTGTGTCCCTCTGAATACATATACAAACGCCCATACTTTCCTTCCATTGTTGTAGCATTGTGATTCACTGAGACAGAACACAAAAAAGGGTGAAGTACAGGGGACTGGAATCAATGACCCATGTTAGAGTTTTGCTGCATTTCATATATGCCAAAGGTGCACTTGAAATAAAGGAAAAACTTCAACAAGGATTGTTGATTCCTGCCCCCATACTCTACCCGAGTTGTGTTCTGTATTTATACTGAGATGGAACTTGAATTTAATGAATGAAGCTGATATGATTAAAGAAAAATATCACCTTTTGTGGTGTGATTACATTCTTGCTTGACACTTTTGTATTAACCCTTTACCCAACGTAACGGCAAAAATGGCTTCTTCTTCTTCTCATACAAACTTTGTCCGGGCCATAACTTTTTTGTCTTTTGACCTATACCTTAGATACTTGGCATGTGGACGTATCACCATGAGCCGGTGTGCAGTGTACCAGTACCATAGTGACCTTCATGTGACCTTGACCTTTAACCTGAAGGTCAGATTTATCATTTTTTTTAAGGGAAACTGTCTGGACCAGAACTTTTTTGTATTTCGATTCAGGCTTTAGATATTTGGCATGTGGATGTATCACCATGAGCCGGTGTGTAGCGTACCATTGTGTCCTTGACCTTTGATCTGAAGGTCATATTTGTGCTTTTTTCAAGGAAACTTTGTCCAGACCAAAACTTGTTTGTCTTTTGAGCCAGGCCTTAGATATTTGGCACGTGGATGTATCACCATGAGCCGGTGTGTCGCATACCATTGTGACCTTCATGTGACCTTGACCTCAAGGTCAAATTTATGTACCTCAAATAGGGAGTAATTGTCCAGACCAGAATTTGTTTGTTTTTAGCTCACCTGAGCGAAGCTCAAGGGGAGCTTTACTAATCACTTTCTGTCCGGCGTCCGGCGTCCGTCGTCGTCCGTCCGGCGTTAACTTTACATTATCGACTTCTCCTCCTAAACCACTAGCCCAATTTTATTCAAATGTTGGCTAAATGTTTATTACCTAATGCCAATTCAGATTTGTTCAAATAAAGTTGCCCCTCCTCCTGGGTGGTGCCACGCCCCCAAGGGGCACCAAAATCTTTGTAAATCTTCTTCTCATGAACCAGCAGTAGCAGAGACTTGATATTTGGTGTGCAGCTTCCTTTTGAGGTGTAGACTCAGATTTGTTCAAGAGAAGTTTGTGGGGCTATACTTGGCGTTGTTATGAGAGGGGCAAAATTTTTTGCCCCGCCCAAAATTTCTATTTTCCAAACCGAGAGGCTGATTTGAACCAAATTTTATGTGAGGGCTTATTGGGTCATGAGTACTTGATTTATGCAAAAAAAATTTTTCCCACAGCCCCGTGGGAACCGCAGGAGCTAAAAATAGAAAAAATTTAAAACGCCCATATCTCCAAAACTGCACGGCACTGAGAATTTTTATTTGGTGTGCAGCTTCCTTAGGACCAACAGAAAGGATTGGTAAAAAAAAATTGCCATCGGTTTTATCATAGGGTACAGTTTCGGGACTTTGAAAAAGTGCTGAGTCAGCACTTTTTAACACTGTAGGCAATGGGAAAAACATTAAAAAATCTTCTTCTCCAGATCCAGCAGGCAGAATCTTTTGATATTTGGTATGCAACATTGTAGGGTGGATCTGATTCAAGTTTGTTCAAATCGGCCCCCTGGGTTCATATTTGGGCTCAGTATAGGAGACCGATTTCGAACTTGGTGCATTTCAGGCAAATTTCTTAAAAAATCTTCTTCTCCAGATCCAGCAGGCAGAATCTTTTGATATTTGGTATGCAACATTGTGGGGTGGATCTGATTCAAGTTTGTTCAAATCGGCCCCCTGGGTTTATATTTGGGCTCAGTATAGGAGCCCAAATTTGAACTTACTGCATTTCAGGCAAATTTCTTTGAAAATCTTCTTCTCCAGATCCAGCAGGCAGAATCTTTTGATATTTGGTATGCAACATTGTAGGGTGGATCTGATTCAAGTTTGTTCAAATCGGCTCCCTAGATTCATATTTGGGCTCATTATAGGAGCTCGAATTCGAATTTAGTGCATTTCAGGCAAATTTCTTCAAAAATCTTCTTCTCCAGATCCAGCAGGCAGAATCTTTTGATATTTGGTATGCAATGTTGCGGGGTAGATCTGATTCAAGTTTGTTCAAATCGGCCCCCTGGATACATATTTGGGCTTACTATAGAAGTCCGAATTCGAACTTAGTGCATTTCAGGCAAATTTCTTAAAAAATCTTCTTCTCCAGATCCAGCAGGCAGAATCTTTTCATATTTGGTAAGCAACATTGTGGGGTGGATCTGATTCAAGATTGTTCAAATCGGCCCCCTGGGTTAATATTTGGGCTCAGTATAGGAGCCCGATTTCGAACTTAGTGCATTTCAGGCAAATTTCTTAAAAAATCTTTTTCTCCAGATCCAGCAGGCAGAATCTTTTGATATTTGGTATGCAACATTGTAGGGTGGATCTGATTCAAGTTTGTTCAAATCGGCCCCCTGGGTTCATATTTGGGCTCAGTATAGGAGCCCGATTTCGAACTTAGTGCATTTAGGCAAATTTCTTAAAAAATCTTCTTCTCCAGATCCAGAAGGCAGAATCTTTTGATATTTGGTATGCAACATTGTGGGGTGGATCTGATTCAAGTTTGTTCAAATCGGCTTCCTAGATTCATATTTGGGCTCACTATAGAAGCTCGAATTTGAACTTAGTGCATTTCATGCAAATTTCTTAAAAAATCTTCTTCTCCAGATCCAGCAGGCAGAATCTTTTCATATTTGGTAAGCAACATTGTGGGGTGGATCTGATTCAAGTTTGTTCAAATCGGCCCCCTGGGTTTATATTTGGGCTCAGTATAGGAGCCCAAATTTGAACTTGGTGCATTTCAAGCAAATTTATTAAAAAATCTTCTTCTCCAGATCCAGCAGGCAGAATCTTTTGATATTTGGTATGCAACATTGTGGGGTGGATCTGATTCAAGTTTGTTCAAATCGGCTTCCTAGATTCATATTTGGGCTCACTATAGAAGCTCGAATTCGAACTTAGTGCATTTCAGGCAAATTTCTTAAAAAAATTTCTTCTCCAGATCCAGCAGGCAGAATCTTTTGATATTTGGTATGCAACATTGTGGGATGGATCTGATGCAAATTTGTTTAAATCGGCTCCCTAGATTCATATTTGAGCTTACTATAGAAGCTCGAATTCGAACTTAGTGCATTTCAGGCAAATTTCTTGAAAAATCATCTTCTCCAGATCCAGCAGGCAGAATCTTTTGATATTTGGTATGCAACATTGCGGGGTGGATCTGATTCAAGTTTGTTCAAATCGGCCCCCTGGATTCATATTTGGGCTCACTATAGAAGCTCGAATTCAAACTTAGTGCATTTCGGGCAAATTTCTTCAAAAATCTTCTTCTCCAGATCCAGCAGGCAGAATCTTTTGATATTTGGTATGCAACATTGCGGGGTGGATCTGATTCAAGTTTGTTCAAATCGGCCCCCTGGATTCATATTTGGGCTTAATATAGAAGCCCGAATTCGCACTCAGTGCATTTCAGGCAAATTTCTTCAAAAATCTTCTTCTCCAGATCCAGCAGGCAGAATCTTTTGATATTTGGTATGCAACATTGCGGGGTGGATCTGATTCAAGTTTGTTCAAATCGGCCCCCTGGATTCATATTTGGGCTTAATATAGAAGCCCGAATTCGCACTTAGTGCATTTCGGGCAAATTTATTAAAAAATCTTCTTCTCCAGATCCAGCAGGCAGAATCTTTTGATATTTGGTATGCAACATTGTGGGGTGGATCTGATTCAAGTTTGTTCAAATCGGCTTCCTAGTTTCATATTTGGGCTCACTATAGAAGCTCGAATTCGAACTTAGTGCATTTCAGGCAAATTTCTTAAAAAATCTTCTTCTCCAGATCCAGCTTCAGAATCTTTTCATATTTGGTAAGAAACATTGTGGGGTGGATCTGATTCAAGTTTGTTCAAATCGGCCCCCTGGGTTTATATTTGGGCTCCGTATAGGAGCCCAAATTTTAACTTAGTGCATTTCAGGCATATTTCTTAAAAAATCTTCTTCTCCAGATCCAGCAGGCAGAATCTTTTGATATTTGGTATGCAAGATTGTAGGGTGGATCTGATTGTGATTCATGAACGTATTTATTTGTAAAGTTGATAGAATCTTAGACAAAATTTGCAGAAAAGATCTACTATAGAAGGGGTGGTATCCAGGGTGAACCGTTTACCCAAATCTAGCAGTACTAATGCATTATTCACACAAATCTCCGTTCAAATTTTATGACCCCTCATTGGAACACACGCATTCAGCTCATTCCAACAAAGGTCATATGCCATGTTTTCGAGACAAAAGAATAAAAATTTTAGTTATTCATGAAATTTTTAGGCAACTGTTGTCTGTTATTCACATTGCTTCATGAAATTTCAGTACTTTTAGAAGTTACCTCAGTAATCAAGGGTTAATTACCCTTAATTAAATGTCGCCTCTAAAAAACAACCACTTTGCATATCTTACCTTTTTACCAGCATAACTGCCACAACTTTTCAGCATTCTTCGCAAAAATCGCTATTCAAATTTTAATTTTTGTCTCTTAAACATACATGTACTTATCGCTTGTAAATACCCCATTGGAATGAGCTTTTTGAGCTCATTCCAATGAGAGGTCGCACACCATGCTTTTTGAGTCAAAAAAGCAATTTTTAGCTCAACTTTGACGAAGTCAAATTTGAGCTATTGTCATGGCCCGTCGTCTGTCTGTCCGTCTGTCCGTACGTCAACAATTGGCTATGGCTCGGGCTAGAGGTCGTATTTATGAACTGATCTTTACGAAACTTCTTGTGTACCTTTGTTATGACCCTGGGACGGGAACGAGTGTTTTTAGGTGTGGTCCGAAATTCAAGATGGCTGCCAGCGGCCATTTTGTACCGATGATGCAAAAATCAGTTTTTTGTACAGAACTTCTGTATGAAAGTTCTGATTTGAATAAAGTTTTGTATAAATGTTTAGTACCATGGGATACATCACATATAATACGTGTTTTTTTCTCGTGCGTAAATTATGCAAATTAGACTGACTTTGATTTATTTAGTGTTACTTTCAGAGCTGTAAGTGCCAAGCTGCTATGGCTCGGGCTAGAGGCCATATTTATGAACCAATCTTTACGAAACTTCTTGGGTACCTTTGTTATGACCCTGGGACGGGAACGAGTGTTTTGGGGTGTGGTCCGAAATTCAAGATGGCTGCCAGTGGCCATTTTGTACCGATGATGCAAAAATCAGTTTTTTGTACAGAACTTCTGTATGAAAGTTCTGATTTGAATAAAGTTTTGTATAAATGTATAGTACAATGGGATACATCACATATAATACAGGTTTTTTTCTTGTGCGTAAATTATGCAAATTAGACTAACTTTGATTTATTTAGTGTTACTTTCAGAGCTGTAAGTGCCAAGCTGCTATGGCTCGGGCTAGAGGCCGTATTTATGAACCAATCTTTACAAAACTTCTTGGGTACCTTTGTTATGACCGTGGGACGAGAACGAGTGTTTTTGGGTGCAGTCCCAAATTCCAGATGGCTGCCAGCAGCCATTTTGTACCAACGATGCCGAAATCTGTTTTTTGTACAGAACTTCCATATGAAAGCTCTGATTTGAATAATTTTTTGTATGAATGTTTAGTACCATGGGATACATTACATATATTACAGGTTTTTTTCTTGTGCGTAAATTATGCAAATTAGGCTAACTTTGATTTATTTAGTATTACTTTCAGCACTGTGAGTGCAAATCCCAATACGGCTCGGGCTAGAGGCCGTATTTATGAACCGATCTTCACGAAACTTCTTGGGTACCTTTGTTATCACTGTGGGACGAGAAGGAGTGTTTTTGGGTCCAGTCTGAAATTCAAGATGGCCGCTAGCAGCCATTTTGTTCAAAATTAAGTGAAATCAGATTTTTGCGCAGAACTTCCAAATGAAAGATCTGATTTGAATAAATTTTTGTATGAATGTTTAGTACCATGGGATACATTACATATAATACAGAGTTTTTCTCGTGAATAAATTATGCAAATTAGGGGTCCGGGTGGGACTTAGAAAATTTTGGCCCAAAATCCGGAAAATAGTTTTTTGTGTTTTGATGCATTTTTGTCAATTTTAAGAAGAAGAAGAAAAAATTTTAGTCTGAAAATATTTTGTTTGGGACTGAAAATTTCCACACAAAAATAATAATCTACAATGATTGGTCTTAATCTGTAGTCCACTACAGTCACCTTGTAATTCTTTTATTATTGTTGACTGGGCCAAAACAAATACTAATTCCTGTCATATTCATTATTCAGTTGTCTTGGTCACAGCAAGTACTAATTCCTGTCATATCCAAGTTGAGCTACAGAGTCATTGACTCTTTCATTTTAGTTATTCCAGAATTTCGTACGTAAAACACAGCTTTATGACTTCACATTAAAATGAGCTCTCTAAGCTTGTTCCAATCAACATTCACGCACTATGTCTTTCACACAAAAAATAAAATTTTCCATTTATTCAGGAATTTTGTTTGCAAGAACACTCTTACCCCCCCCCCCCCCCACACACACACACACAAACACACACACACACACACACACACACAGACACACACATCTAAAAGTTCGTCAGCAAAAAAACAGTTACTTCAATTTTTAAATGCATTCATTATAGGAACAACTTGCCTAATCAAATTTAAATACTTTTGCATCATTCTGTATCTAGAACAAACCATTTACCATATCTTTACGCAAAATTCTCCAGCATCATTCACAAAAAAACACCATTATTTATATATTCACATTTCTGTCTCAAAAATATACATGATCTTCCCATACCCCTATTGGAATAAGCTGTTTGAGCTTGTTCCAATGATGATAAAAAAAAATAAAATTTGTGAAAATTTTTGTTTTCTTGCATGCAAATATATACATGGAGCACATGGAAGATATCCACAGTTGGGGAGAGATGTCCAAGGCTATCTCTTCACATTCCTTGTTTGTGCTTCATGCTAAACCAGTTTGTCTGCAGAGATAAATTTGCTTTATTAAAAATCATTGGAGATTGGCCACACACCAATGATTTTAAATAAAACTAATTTTAGGTAACAAATGTTGAACTTCAAACAAAATCTATCACTCAACCAGTTAATGTTGATGAGGCATGACATGGTGAAGGTGACCTAAAATACTTCTTAGAGTCACTTTGTCAGGTGAGCGATTAAGGCCACGTGGGGCCTCTTGTTTGACCTAGGACTTGGTTATTTGACATGTGGATGTGTCACCATGAGACCGCATGCTGTGACCTTCATGTGACCTTGACCTCAAGGTAAAATTTATGTACTTCAAATAGGGAGTAATTGTCCAGACCAGAATTTTTTTGTTTTTTGACCTAGGACTTGGTTATTTGACATGTGGATGTGTCACCATGAGACCGCAGGTCGTGACCTTCATGTGCCCTTGACCTTCTTGTGACCTTGACCTCAAGGTCAAATTTATGTACTTCAAATAGGGAGTAATTGTCCAGACCAGAATTTTTTGTTTTTTGACCCAGGACTTGGTTATTTGACATGTGGATGTGTCACCATGAGACTGCATGTCGTCTACCTCAATGACCTACATATGACCTTGACCTCTGACCTTAAGGCCAGATTTATGTACTTCAAATAGGGAATAATTATCCAGACCAGAACTTTTTTGTTTTTTGACCTAGGACTTAGATATTTGACATGTGAATGTATCGCAGTTAGACCGCATGTCACATGTAATCATGACCTTCATGTGACCTTGACCTCAAGGTCAAATTTATGTACTTTAAATAGGGAGTAATTGTCCAGACCAGATTTTTAGCTCAACTTTGGCAAAGCCAAATTTGAGCTTATGCCATGGCCCGTCTGTCCGTCTGTCCGTCAACAATTGGATACGGCTCGGGCTGGAGGCCGTATTTATGAACCGATCTTTACGAAACTTCTTGGGTACCTTTGTTATGACCGTGGAATGAGAACGAGTGTTTTTGGGTGTGGTCCGAAATTCAAGATGGCTGCCAGCCACCATTTTGTCCCGACGATGCAGAAATCTGTTTTTTTGTACAGAACTTCCATATGAAAGCTCTGATTTGAATAATTTTTTGTATGAATGTTTAGTACCATGGGATACATCACATATAATACGGGTTTTTTTCTCGTGCGTAAATTATGCAAATTAGACTAACTTTGATGTTTTTTGGTGTTACTTTCAGCACTGTAAGTGCAAATGCCAATACGGCTCGGGCTAGAGGCCGTATTTATGAACCGATCTTTACGAAACTCCTTGGGTACCTTTGTTATCACCGTGGGACGAGAACAAGTGTTTTGGGGTCCGGTCCGAAATTCAACATGGCCGATAGCAACCATTTTGTACAAAATTTGGTGCAGTCAGATTTTTGCCCAGAACTTCCATATGAAAGTGCTGATTTGAATAATTTTTTGTGTGAATGTTTAGTACCATGGGATACATCACATATAATACGGGTTTTTTTCTCGTGCAGAAATTATGCAAATTAGATGAACTTTGATTTTTTCAGTGCTACTTACACACAGTAAGTACGCATGTCAATACGGCTCGGGCTAGAGTCTGTATTTATGAACCGATCTTCACGAAACGTCTTGGGTACCTTTGTTATCACCTTGGGACGAGAACGAGTGTTTCTGGGTGTGGTTCAAAATTCAAGATGGCTGCCAGGGGCCATTTTGTACTGAAATTAGGTCAAATCAGTTTTTTGTACACAACTTCTATACGGCTCAGACTAGAGGCCGTATTTATGAACCGATCTTTACGAAACTTCTTGGGTACCTTTTTTTTTTGGGTGTGGTCCAAAATTCAAGATGGCCACCAGCAGTCATTTTGTACCAAAATTAGTGCAATCAGTCTTTTGTACAGAACTTCTGTATGAAAGTTCTGATTTGAATAAATTTTTGTATGAATGTTTAGTAACATGGAATACATCACATATTCTAAGGGGTTTTTTTTCGTGCAGAAATTATGCAAATTAGATGAACTTTGATTTATTCAGTGCTACTTATACACTGTAAGTGCACATGTCAATACGGCTCGGGCTAGAGGCTGTATTTATGAACCGATCTTCACAAAACTTCTTGGGTACCTTTGTTATCACCTTGGAATGAGAACGAGTGTTTCTGGGTGTGGTCCAAAATTCAAGATGGCTGCCAGTGGCCATTTTGTACCGAAATTAGGTCCAATCAGTTTTTTGTCACAACTTCTACACAGCTCATATTTGTGAACTGATCTTCACGAAACTTCTTGGGTACCTTTGTTTTCACCTTGTTTCACCTTGGGACAGGAATGAGTGTGTTTTGGGGTGCCTTTGTTATCACTGTGCCATGAGGACAAATATTTTGGGATTCAGTCAGACCCACTCTGGGACTCAAAGATTTTTAGCTCAACTTTGACGAAGTCAAATTTGAGCTATTGTCATGGCCCGTCATCCGTCTGTCCGTACGTCAACAATTGGCTATGGCTCGGGCTAGAGGTCGTATTTATGAACCGATCTTTACGAAACTTCTTGTGTACCTTTGTTATGACCCTGGGACGGGAACAAGTGTTTTTAGGTGTGGTCCGAAATTCAAGATGGCTGCCAGCGGCCATTTTGTACCGATGATGCAAAAATCAGTTTTTTGTACAGAACTTCTGTATGAAAGTTCTGATTTGAATAAAGTTTTGTATAAATGTTTAGTACCATGGGATACATCACATATAATACGGGTTTTTTTCTCGTGCGTAAATTGTGCAAATTAGACTGACTTTGATTTATTTAGTGTTACTTTCAGAGCTGTAAGTGCCAAGCTGCTATGGCTCGGGCTAGAGGCCGTATTTATGAACCGATCTTTACGAAACTTCTTGGGTACCTTTGTTATGACTGTGGGACGAGAACGAGTGTTTTTGGGTGCGGTCCGAAATTCAAGATGGCTGCCAGCTGCCATTTTGTACCGACGATGCAGAAATCAGTTTTTTGTACAGAACTTCCATATGAAAGCTCTGATTTGAATAATTTTTTGTATGAATGTTTAGTACCATGGGATACATCACATATAATACAGGTTTTTTTCTCGTGCGTAAATTATGCAAATTAGACTAACTTTGATGTTTTTTGGTGTTACTTTCAGCACTGTAAGTGCAAATGCCAATACGGCTCGGGCTAGAGGCCGTATTTATGAACCGATCTTTACGAAACTTCTTGGGTACCTTTGTTATCACCGTGGGACGAGAACGAGTGTTTTGGGGTCCGGTCCGAAATTCAAGATGGCCGATGGCAGCCATTTTGTACGAAATTTGGTGCAATCAGATTTTTGCACAGAACTTGCATATGAAAGCGCTGATTTGAATAAATTTTTGTGTGAATGTTTAGTACCATGGGATACATCACATATAATACGGGTTTTTTTCTCGTGCAGAAATTATGCAAATTAGATGAACTTTGATTTTTTCAGTGCTGCTTACACACAGTAAGTACACATGTCAATACGGCTCGGGCTAGAGTCTGTATTTATGAACCGATCTTCACGAAACGTCTTGGGTACCTTTGTTATCACCTTGGGACGAGAACAAGTGTTTCTGGGTGCGGTCCAAAATTCAAGATGGCTGCCAGTGGCCATTTTGTATCGAAATTAGGTCTAATCAGTTTTTTGTACACAACTTCTATATGGCTCAGGCTAGATGCCGTATTTATGAACCGATATTTACGAAACTTCATGGGTACCTTTGTTATTACCGTGGGATGAGAACGAGTGTTTTTGGGTGTGGTTCCGAATTTCAAGATGGCCTCCAGCAGCCATTTTGTACCAAAATTAGTGCAATCAGTCTTTTGTACAGAACTTCTGTATGAAAGTTCTGATTTGAATAAATTTTTGTATGAATGTTTAGTAACATGGAATACATCACATATAGTACGGGTTTTTTTCTCGTGCAGAAATTATGCAAATTAGATGAACTTTGATTTATTCAGTGCTACTTATACTCTGTAAGTGCACATGTCAATACGGCTCGGGCAAGAGGCTGTATTTATGAACCGATCTTCACAAAACTTCTTGGGTACCTTTGTTATCACCTTGGGACGAGAACGAGTGTTTCTGGGCGTGGTCCAAAATTCAAGATGGCTGCCAGTGGCCATTTTGTACCGAAATCAGGTCCAATCAGTTTTTTGTCACAACTTCTACACAGCTCATATTTGTGAACTGATCTTCACGAAACTTCTTAGGTACCTTTGTTTTCACCTTGGGACAGGAATGAGTGTGTTTTGGGGTGCCTTTGTTATCACTGTGCTATGAGAACAAATATTTTCGGGTTCAGTCAGACCCACTCTGGGACTCAAAGATTTTTTCTAGTTCAGCATCTGACTGTCACCCACCTTTACAATACTTTACCTATACATTTGTTACAGGCAACGCTCAGTATTTATGTACAGACCGTTACAATACTTTATATGTACCTTTGTTATCAGGTCATTACCTAGATGTTTGTCATTGCTGTGTCACATACTATACATGTACATGTCTTTGTCTTGACAAGTTGAGCTACAGTGTCATTGACACTTTCATTTTCTAGTTTTGCATCTGACTGTCACCCAACTTTACAATGCTTTACCTATACATTTGTTACAAGCAACGGTCAGTATTTATGTACAGACCATTATAATACTTTATATGTACCTTTGTTATCAGGTCATTACCTAGATGTTTGTCATTTCTGTGTCACATACTATACATGTACATGTCTTTGTCTTGACAAGTTGAACTACAGTGTCATTGACACTTTCATTTTTTTTTTGGACATGTGGATGTGTCACCATGAAACCGCATGTCCTCTACCTTGATGAACTGCATGTGACCTTGACCTCTGACCTCAAGGTCAAATTTATGTACTTCAAATAGGGAATAATTGTCCAGATCAGAACTTTTTTGTTTTTTGACCTAGGACTTAGATGATTGACATGTGGATGTATCACAATGAGACCACATGTCATCATGACCTTCATGTGACCTTGACCTCAAGGTCAAATTTATGTACTTTAAATAGGGAGTAATTGTCCAGACCACAATTTTTTTTTTTTGACATGTGGATGTGTCACCATGAAACCGCATGTCCGCTACCTTGATGAACTGCATGTGACCTTGACCTCTGATCTCAAAAGGAAGGGGAGACATATGTTTTAGTGTGCTAAAACACTTTCTAGTTCTTTACATTGAGCTCGTTCCAATGAGGGATCATAAGCTATGGTTTTGAGGCAAAAAGTAAAAAAAATTAGTTATTAAAGAATTTTATTTGCAAGTGTCGTCTGCAGTGGTGAACAACTGTCCAACCAACTCCACTCAAGCAGGGTTAGCATTGGTTGAAGATGAGCACCATTGACTTGCAGTACACCTTAGTATACAGTGGCATTGTGCCCCCATGTGGGCATTTGGAAAGGACACAGTGCGGTTACCCCTAGCAGTGGTTGAAATATGGACCTATTGAAGTCGAATGCCATAACCACTGAGCCTACTAGGTATATTAATAGAATGAGTCCAAGAGAAATAGTCAGCGGCCTTATAAAAATTAACAAAAATTCCTGACATAGACGTAAATGCATGACTTAACAAGACCCTTAATAATAGCAAAGGTGTTGTTTGAACGTGTGGAAATTGTGAATGAAATTGAATCTCAGGGAGCTGAAACATTCAAAAGAATTGAAATTAAAAGAGGTGGAAATATCATGAAAACAAATACTTTTTTTTATATCAGACCAGAAAAATCAGCAAAACACACCTAATTCCAAACCACAGCGGACACAATGATCACAGCAACAGAATCTGAGTCAAAATCAGAAAAGAAAACTAGAAAAGGACAAGAAGAAAGATGAAAAAGAGCAGCAAAAACCAAATTCAAATAGAACATCTAAATATATGAAAATTGTTGTCGGGAACAACATGTTTGAAGGGATTGAGGACATATCAGTCAATGATTGCATCGATAACACATTTTCGACTAAACTACAGCTGAATTCATCTCAGGGTAGGTCCCCATGTAAAAATTCACCAAAGAAAAATACATGGGCAATTTCTCCCATACGTCCACCATCTAAATCATCACTTAAACATGGATCACACCACTAATAATATAAAACACTGGAATTGTCGAGGTTTTAGACCAATTTTTAATGAACTGGTCCTTCTTAGTCAAAAAATATAAATCTGCTGCTTTTTGCATGTAGGAAACACTCCTAAAGAAACCTGACACTCAAGATCATTCTATGCAGATGAAAGTGATCTTCATGTTCGTGGAATGTCTGTCTTGATCAGAAATGGCATTATTCACAGTCTGTAGCAGTGTACCTAACTTTAGGTTGTCACATTGCGTTCAATTAAGTGTCACCAAATAAACTCCTTCAGTTGATTGATCTCAAATAACTGATTCACCAGCTCCAAACTCCATACATTCTGTTGGGTGATTTCAATGCTCATAATCCTCTTTGGGCTACTTGCTTCAGCAAAGAAAACATAAAAGGCAAACAGCTGAAAACCTCATTGCAAAATATCACTTGTTTTTCTTAACTAGTAGAGTTCTGGAAGCCCATGTTTGTTACTGGTAGAGTGCTGGAAGCCCATATTTGGGCTTAACTCTGATGTGTGGATACCACAACTCAAAGGCTTCATATTCAGTGGAAGAACTTTCTATTATCCTTGAATTGAAATTATATATAGAATAAATAGATACTAGGACTGGTACTCAGATTCTATCATTTCTCAAGGAAATCAACCTTTTTGATAAATTTTAAATTGTTTTTATTCTGTCAAAGACTCCTATATTTATTTCTATTCAACATGTTGATTTACACAGTATTCTTTAAACAAATGGTCTCCTTTTCTCATTATTGTTGTGGATTCCCAAATATAAAATAGTCCATATATTGCACAAAGTTAAAATATGGGATTCCACAGGGAGCCCAAATATGACCCAAGGGTCATAATTGGAACAAAGATCAATCTGACACCCCAAAAGATGCTGGATATCAAATATCAAGGGATTTTGACAGATCTGAATTTTTTTGTTTTTTTTTTAATCTTTGTCTTCTCATCCACTAATCAGATTCTTTTGTTACATGGTATTGACATCCTCAGTGTGGTGACATTCAGGTTTGTTCAAATAAAGTCTCTGGGATAATATTTGGGCTCCCTATGGGAGACCAAATTTTAACTTAGTGCAGCAGGGACCAGTCGTGAAGGTGACTAGGGCGATTATGTCGCCCTTCTAAGTCCAAACTTGCTTAGAAAATTAATCGGTGATTACAAGTCGCCCTCTAAAAATTGGCCAAAATGAGGAAAGGCTGAACTGAGTGATCCGAGGTTTAAAAAAAAAGATTATTTTCAAGAATCGAATGTGCTTGAGTGTGATAAAAGGGCATTTTCATTCGTCAAATAAGCAACCATTTATTTGAAATCACAGGAGAATCAATGGTCAGTTGTCACTTTTTTCGGATTTTTTATTTCTCTTTTGTTCCGTTTCAATCGGAGCTTCAAGTGTCGAAGCGAAAATAGGTGACTTACGCGACTCAACAAAACAACCCAGTTTGAAAGTAGGTTATATCGCTTAGGATGCCGAAAATTCTCTGCTGAAAATGTATACACAATGGATGTATTTTCAAACACTGAACCTTTATTTCGTTTCACTGATGGCTGTTAACTGTTCAGCTGTCTGTTCCCAGAAAAAACACAAATGGAATTGAAACACGTGAAAAAAAGCTTTAGTGATGTCAAGAAAAGCTTTGTACAGGGCACAAATGTGTGTATAAAGGATCTTGAAAAAGTACCTTCCAAGCAACCATCTTACATCTAGTCCTGTTCACACTTTCAGACTTATGAAATTATTAGCTTAGTAAACTTTGATGAGAGGCAACACAGGAGGGTGCTGGGTTGGGGGGGGGGGGGGGGGTTGGTATGAAGAAGAGGAGTGGGGTCCTGAAGAAGAGGGTAGCAGTGGGGGATTTTCAATCAATAATTACTTTTTATACCCCCGCTTCGAAGAAGTGGGGGCTATATAGGAATCGCCCTGTACGTCCGTCCGTCCGTCCGTCCATCCGTACGTCCGTCCGTACGTCTTTCCGGACATGAAATTCTTGTGTGCGCAACTCCTCCTACATTTATCAATCAATTTGGACAAAACTTTTCAGACATCATCACTACTAAGTGAACATGCGCATATTCCAAGATTTTTGATCTGCGACAATTTTAACCAGGTTATCTCCCTTTGACTTAGATTTATTGTGTCTTTCCATCCGAACAAATTCTTGTGTGCGCAACTCCTCCTACATTAATGAACCGATTTTGATGAAACCTTTCGAACATCATCTCTACTCAGTGAACATGTGCATATTCCAAACTTTTTAATCTGCGACAATTTTAACCAGGTTATCTCTCTTGAACTTTGATTTAATATGGGTTTCTACATGAAATTCTTGTGTGCGCAACTCCTCCTACATTTATCAATCAATTTGGACAAAACTTTTCAGACATCATCACTACTAAGTGAACATGCGCATATTCCAAGATTTTTGATCTGCGACAATTTTAACCAGGTTATCTCCCTTTGACTTAGATTTATTAAGTCTTTCCGTTCGAACAAATTCGTGTGTGCGCAACTCCTCCTACATTAATGAACCGATTTTGATGAAACCTTTCAAACATCATCTCTACTGAGTGAACATGTGCATATTCCAAACTTTTTAATCTGCGACAATTTTAACCAGGTTATCTCTCTTGAACTTTGATTTAATATGGGTTTCTGCATGAAATTATTGTGTGCGCAACTCCTCCTACATTTATCAATCAATTTGGACAAAACTTTTCAGACATCATCACTACTAAGTGAACATGCGCATATTCCAAGATTTTTGATCTGCGACAATTTTAACCAGGTTATCTCCCTTTGACTTAGATTTATTGTGTCTTTCCATCCGAACAAATTCTTGTGTGCGCAACTCCTCCTACATTAATGAACCGATTTTGATGAAACCTTTCAAACATCATCTCTACTGAGTGAACATGTGCATATTCCAAACTTTTTAATCTGCGACAATTTTAACCAGGTTATCTCTCTTGAACTTTGATTTAATATGGGTTTCTACATGAAATTCTTGTGTGCGCAACTCCTCCTACATTTATCAATCAATTTGGACAAAACTTTTCAGACATCATCGCTACTAAGTGAACATGTGCATATTCCAGGATTTTTGATCTGCGACAATTTTAACCAGGTTATCTCCCTTTGACTTAGATTTATTGTGTCTTTCCATCCGAACAAATTCTTGTGTGCGCAACTCCTCCTACATTAATGAACCGATTTTGATGAAACCTTTCAAACATCATCTCTACTAAGTGAACATGTGCATATTCCAAACTTTTTAATCTGCGACAATTTTAACCAGGTTATCTCTCTTGAACTTTGATTTAATATGGGTTTCTACATGAAATTCTTGTGTGCGCAACTCCTCCTACATTTATCAATCAATTTGGACAAAACTTTTCAGACATCATCACTACTAAGTGAACATGCGCATATTCCAAGATTTTTGATCTGCGACAATTTTAACCAGGTTATCTCCCTTTGACTAAGATTTATTATGTCTTTCCGTTCGAACAAATTCTTGTGTGCGCAACTCCTCCTACATTAATGAACCGATTTTGATGAAACCTTTCAAACATCATCTCTACTGAGTGAACATGTGCATATTCCAAACTTTTTAATCTGCGACAATTTTAACCAGGTTATCTCTCTTGAACTTTGATTTAATATGGGTTTCTACATGAAATTCTTGTGTGCGCAACTCCTCCTACATTTATCAATCAATTTGGACAAAACTTTTCAGACATCATCACTACTAAGTGAACATGCGCATATTCCAAGATTTTTGATCTGCGACAATTTTAACCAGGTTATCTCTCTTGAACTTTGATTTAAAATGGGTTTCTGCATGAAATTCTTGTGTGCGCAACTCCTCCTACATTTATCAATCAATTTGGACGAAAGTTTACAGACATCATCACTACTAAGTGAACATGCGCATATTCCAAAATTTTTGAGCTGTGGCAATTTTAACTAGGTTATCTCCCTTTAACTTAGATTTATTATGGGTTTCTACATGAAATTCTTGTGCGTGCAACTCCTCCTACATTTATCAATCAATTTTGACGAAACCTTTCAAACATTATCACAACTAAGTGAACATACGCATATTCCCAAATTTTTGATCTGCGACAATTTTAACCAGGTTATCTCCCTTTAACTTGGATTTATTATGGGTTTTCAAATGGGATTCTTGTGTGTGCAACTCCTCCTACATTAATGAACCGATTTTGAATACATGTTGCACATTGTAAATGTGTTTTTCCAAATGTAAACCATATATGTGTGGGCTCTTTAAGTATTCAGTGCTGTTCTGTGGAAGGCCACATGCAAATACAAATTTCAACAACAAAAAATGATCTTTATGTATACATTTCCTTATGGCCTTCGCCTACATGATCAGAAGTGCATTCCTCTAAAAACCCAAAGCGGGGGTATTAATCACCTTCAGTGATAGTTCTAGTTTTAACCTGGCATAGAATGCATCATGGACAACTGGACCTGGATTAATTGGGCGTTAATGGAGGTCCATGAGCTGAAAATATGAAGGGGCAGCAGGGGGTGGTACATAAATATTCTTAATTTTTCCAAGTTGCCTATGAAGTCTCCCTACTTGACTGCTGTCTCCCTATTTGTTCTGGAGGGAGACATGAAGTATCCCTAAAATTCCCCCCCCCCCCCCTCCTAGACTGGTCCCTGTAGTGCAGTATGAAAAATATTCTTCAAAGATCTTCAGATCCACCAGGCAGAATCTTTTGATTTTTGGTAGAGAGCATTACTATGACTCCTAGTTCAAAGTTTGTTCAAAGTGGTATGCTTGACTAATTTTGGGCAGGCACCATAGGGCTCTGAACTTTAACACAAAACCCTCTGGAGAATTTACTATTTGTTTAAATGAATTGTGACCATGCATGACAGAGCTGATTGTGGTAAACTTTAGTTAGATGTAAATTTGAGTACATAAGATTAACATTTGGTCAAACAGGGTCAGGGACCCACCAGGCCACTTGAGGTCCTGGGGAGTCGGGGGGGGGGGGGGGGATTTTATGTCAAAAATAAACTTCCACCCTGTTGGAAAGAGCATGGGGTAGTGGTAGAAGGTCCACTAAGTGATTTTTTTGGGGTCTTTGCTTCAAAATATGTTTTGAAGGGTTTGAGTGATTTTATGCAAAGAAAAAAAACAATTCATCCAACAGACCCATGTCCCCCCACCCACTTCCCTAGCCTAAATTATATTAACATGTGCATGCTGAATCCTTTTTTAACCCTTCACCTAACATGAAAAGCAGACGACACTTGCACTTGCAAAAAAACTTCTTGAATAACTATTTTTATTTGAGTTGTGACAAAGTCAAACTCGACTTATAGTTTGATGAATGGCGGGCGAACGGTTGTGCGGGCGGGCGTATATAAACAATTGGTTTCCGGATGATAACTTGATAATGGTTCAACCCATATTCATGAAACTTCATAGGTAGGTTGGTATCGGTGAGAGGAAGAACCCTATTAATTTTGGACTTGCTTGGTCAAAGGTCAAGGTCACAGTGACCTTGAACATAGTAAATTGTAAACATTTGGTTTCCGGATAATAACTTGACTACTGTTCAACCCACATTCATGAAACTTCATATGTAGGTTAGTCTTCGTGAGAGGAAGAACCCTATTTATTTTGGACTCACTAGGTCAAAGGTCAAGGTCACAGTGACCCTGAACATAGTAAATCAAAACAATTGGTTTCTGGATGATAACTTGATAATGGTTCGACCCATGTTCATGAAACTTCATAGTTAGGTTGGCATCAGTGAGAGGAAGAACCCTATATATTTTGGACTTGCTAGGTGAAAGGTCAAGGTCGCAGTGACCTTCAACATAGTAAATCGTAAACAATTGGTTACCGGATGATAACTTGATAATGTTTCGACCCATGTTCAGGAAAATTCATAGGTTGGCATCAGTGAGAGGAAGAACCCTATTTATTTTGGACTTGCTAGGTGAAAGGTCAAGGTCACAGTGACCTTCAACATAGTAAATCATAAACAATTGGTTTCTGGACGATAACTTGATAATGATTTGACCCATTTTTAGCTCAACTTTGGCGAAGCCAAATTTGAGCTTTTGTCATGGCCCGTCGTCCGTCCGTCCGTCTGTCCGTCTGTCCGTACGTCAACAATTGGATACGTCTCGGGCTAGAGGCCGTATTTATGAACCGATCTTTACGAAACTTCTTGGGTACCTTTGTTATGACCGTGGGACGAGAACGAGTGTTTTTGTGTGCGGTCCGAAATTCAAGATGGCTGCCAGCCGCCATTTTGTACCGACGATGCAGAAATCTGTTTTTTGTACAGAACTTCCATATGAAAGCTCTGATTTGAATAATTTTTTGTCTGAATGTTTAGTACCATGGGATACATCACATATAATACGGGTTTTTTTCTCGTGCGTAAATTGTTCAAATTAGACTAATTTTGATGTTTTTTGGGGTTACTTTCAGCACTGTAAGCGCAAATGCCAATACGGCTCGGGCTAGAGGCTGTATTTATGAACCGATCTTTACAAAACTTCTTGGGTACCTTTGGTATGACCGTGGGACGAGAACGAGTGTTTTTGGGTGCGGTCCGAAATTCAAGATGGCCGATGGCAGCCATTTTGTACAAAATTAGGTGCAATCAGATTTTTGCACAGAACTTCCATATGAAAGTGCTGATTTGAATAATTTTTTGTGTGAATGTTTAGTACCATGGGATACATCACATATAATACGGGTTTTTTTCTCGTGCAGAAATTATGCAAATTAGATGAACTTTGATTTTTTCAGTGCGACTTACACACAGTAAGTACACATGTCAATACGGCTCAGACTAGAGTCTGTATTTATGAACTGATCTTCACGAAATGTCTTGGGTACCTTTGTTATCACCTTGGGACCAGAACGAGTGTTTCTGGGTGCGGTCTAAAATTCAAGATGGCTGCCAGTGGCCATTTTGTACCGAAATTGGGTCCTATCAGTTTTTTGTACACAACTTCTATACAGCTCAGACTAGAGGCCATATTTATGAACCAATCTTTACGAAACTTCTTGGGTACCTTTGTTATCACCGTGGGATGAGAGCGAGTGTTTTTGGGTGTGGTCCGAAATTCAAGATGGCCACAAGCAGCCATTTTGTACCAAAATTAGTGCAATCAGTCTTTTGTACAGAACTTCTGTATGAAAGTTCTGATTTGAATAAATTTTTGTATGAATGTTTAGTAACATGGAATACATCACATATTCTAAGGGGTTTTTTTTCGTGCAGAAATTATGCAAATTAGATGAACTTTGATTTATTCAGTGCTACTTACACAATGTAAGCACACATGTCAATATGGTCAGGGTAGAGGCTGTATTTATGAACCGATCTTCACAAAACTTCTTGGGTACCTTTGTTATCACCTTGGGATGAGAATGAGTGTTTCTGGGTACGGTCCAAAATTCAAGATGGCTGCCAGTGGCCATTTTGTACCGAAATTAGGTCCAATCAGTTTTTTGTCTCAAGTTCTATACAGCTCGTATTTATGAACTGATCTTCACAGAACTTCTTGGGTACTTTTGTCTTCACCTTGGGACAGGAACGAGTGTGTTTTGGGATGCCTTTGTTATCACTGTGCTATGAGAACAAATATTTTGGGGTCCAGTCAGACCTACTCTGGGACTCAAAGATTTTTTTCTAGTTTAGCATCTGACTGTCACCCACCTTTACAATACTTTACCTATACATTTGTTACAGGCAACTGTCAGTATATATGTACAGACCGTTACAATACTTTATATGTACCTTTGTTATCAGGTCATTACCTAGATGTTTGTCATTGCTGTGTCACATACTATACATGTACATGTCTTTGTCTTGACAAGTTGAGCTACAGTGTCATTGACACTTTCATTATGAAACTTCATAGGTAGGTTGGCCTAGGTGAGTGGAAGACCCCAATTTATTTTGGACTCTCTAGATCAAAGGCCAAGGTCACAGTGACCTTAAACATAACAAATTGTAAACGATTGGTTTCCAGATGATAATTTGACAATGGTTCCACCTACGTTCATGAAACTTCATAGGTAGGTTGGCATTTGTGCAAGAAAGAGCCCTATTTATTTTGGAATCACTAGGTCAAAGGTCAAGGTCACAGTGACCCTTCTCATAGTAAATTGTAAACAATTGGTTTCCGGACGATAAGTTGATAATGATTAAACCTACTTTTGTGCTGTCACAACTTGACATTGGATCGGTGATCCTATCGGCATTTTTTTTCATTTTTTGTCTCAAAAACATAGATTATGACCCCTCATTGGAACGAGCAGGACAAGCTTGTTACAACGAGGGGTCATAATCTATGTTTTTGAGATAAAAAATAAAAAAATAATGAAAGTTAACTGGCGATTTTTGAGAGTAGTGCTGGCCGGTTTTGGCCGTTACGTTGTGTAAAGGGTTAAACAATTTTATTAGGTGAGTGATTAAAGCCCTTGGGGCCTCTTGTTCCTCATGTTCTTTCCTGATTCCATCAACCCCTTTTTATTTTATGGAAGACAATTGCCTCTTTTATAATTCATATTTTCGATTGCCCTGATATAGCTTTAGATGCTGATCTAGCTTTGAGCACCGATAAATAAATAAATGGATATTTATTCCTCATTTCATGATTTTAAAGACTTGTTTTATTTTCTGGAGGTTACATTACATAAATCTTCATTGCCACAATACAGCCTTAGATGCTGCCTTAGCATTAAGCACAAATAAATAATAAATAAACCACCCACAATAATGTCTGCCATATGTTCAAGGACATATTTATCAACAATTACAGCTGGTCCAGACCTGCTTACACTCTATTTGAATCTTTAAAAATCTTCTCCAGAACCACCAGTCAGAATCTTTTAATATATTGTATACATCATTGTTACGAGGGACAGATTCAAGTTTGTTCAAATAAAATCCCTCAGTTAATATTTGGGGCTCCCAATGGGGAGCCTGAATTTTAACTTAGTGCAGTATATGGAATAATCTTTTCAAATCTTTTCCAGAACCACCAGTCAGAATCTATGAATATTTGGTGTACAGCGTCCTGCGTGGGATCAGATTCCTAGTTTGTCAGTCAGTCCTTGGTTTGATATATGGGCTCCCTGTCAGAACCAGAATTTTAACTTAATGCTATATGGGGTATATTCTATAAAAATCTTCCCCCCAAACTCCCCAGTCAGAATCTTTTGGTATACAGCATCCTTACAAGGGACAGGCTCAAGTTGGTTCAAATCAAGTCTCTTGGCTAATATAGTCAGTCAGAATCTTTCGATATTTGGCATACAGTATCCGGAGGAAGGTCAGATCTAAGTTTGTTCAAATCGAGTCTTTTGGTGATATTTAGGCTCCTCATAGGAGCCTGAATTTTAACTAAGTACACTTTGGTGAAGTGGGAGTACCAAGCCACAACATGAATTTAAAACAGTCTCAAAAGGAATTTGTCATTTTATTTTGGAGATGTCTACAACTACATGATCATCCCAGGCCTTAAAATTTGTCCTACTTTGCGAGAATCAGCTTTGATTCTGGTAAACTCTTGCTGTGAGAATCAGTTACTAAGTACTGTTACAGACTTGTGAGTATAGCTAGTAGATATTCTATACTAAAAAGTAAACCGCATATTTCTATATCTATTAAAGGTTATCTCTTGCTGGGGGGGGGGGGGGGGGGGGGGGGTGGGTTAGTTACAATTTTGGTGAGTTTCTGACATGTACATTTCTGATGAAAGTTACAGTACCTTAGCAGTGGTTTCTAGTGAAGGCTTGGCTGTCTGTATAGGCAGCCACGACTTCTCTAGACACCACCACTAAGTTAGTATGTTACCTTATTATGAGGGAGCAAAGAATAAGAATTCTTCAGGATTTCAAGGACACTTTCAGAATCTGTGACATGAATATTTTGATTCTCGTTTTCCTTGCAAGAATCATTTGTGAGAATTGATTCAGATTCGCACATGAATGTTAAGCCCTGATCCTTCTGTGAAGTTGCCTGATTATTACTGCTATTTTCAGTGTGAGAAGAACACATGTTATTGACGATGAATCAGATTATTTTTCAACTGACACAAATCAATGGCTCTCAACTAAGGAAAGGGAAGCACTTAGAAAGAGAGAAGAGGAGCTAAGAGCTAAAAGATTTGCTTCACGAAAGGATAGAAAGATAACTTTAGACTTTGCTGGTCGACAGGTGTTAGAAGAATCGGACACAACTGCACAGTTCATGTATGATTCAAGTGATGATGTCATTCAGCAGGTTCATCATGGTGCACGGCCAAAGGAACCCAATAGAACTGCTGTACAAAATCCGGAGAGAAGTGATCTGGTCAATCCATTAATCGACCAGCCAGCACCTATGGTAAGCATTGTGTCTTTACCATAAATATATCTGCTTATCAAGACTTAACCAACCGAGGGTTTTCTTAGTATTTTTTTTTATAAAATCATTCACTTGATTTATAGTAACAATAACTTGATTTGATGTAAAATTTTGTTGAGTATGGCAGCAAGAAGTACTCTATTTGCAAGCCTGAGTTTTTTTAGCAGAGCCATTACACCAGTTCCCTATAGCTCCTGCAATTCTAAGTAAAGGGAGGGGGGGAGTATAATTGCTCTCCCAATGCTTTAAAAACTGCAACTAGCTCACCTTAATCTGGGTTAAATATTAACTTGCCCATTAAAATCGGTCAATATGCATCACATGGAGTGATTTAAGGGGAGGGCTGCTTTGGCTCTCCTGTGATTTTGAAATGATGAGTCTTGTATTTGTAGGAGTATTATCTTGTTAATGCTTTGCATGTTGATGTCGAAATATTAAAATTTCAAGCTGTAAGTTTTTCCCACTGTGCAACTGAAAGTTTAACTGATTTTATCTTGTTTGACAGAGCTTAATGAGTTCTGTCAAACAAAATTGAATTAGTTAAAATCCTTATTACATGCCTGTTCAATGAAATTCTCATCTACAGCAACACTAATCCATGCAGAAAATGAAAATCTTTTCCGCACATATGTGCCAAATGCAAATCGTTGACAGACTATTGAAAGAGAAGCAAAATTTAAGTGGAATTTTCTACAAATCGTGCACCACAATTACAATTTGAATTGCTAGCGATAGCTAAACATAGTAACACAAGTTCCCCTCACAAATTTGGTTTGCAATAAAATGCATTCTTTTTGTTGATAGTTCATTCCCTTAGTTCCAATGTGTTCTATGTGCTCTGGCTCATAGAACACATTGGAACTCAGGGGACGAGTTGTCAAATGAATTGCTAAGTGTCCTTCTAATAATTGTTTTCATAGAGGTGAAGACATGTAATAAACACAAAATGACACACGTGTGTGAATGGATTAATCGATATGGCCCTTTTGATATGGCCGGAAGGATAAAACTTGAGGCCTGTGGCCTCGAGTTTTATCCTTCCGTGCTGGCACTCATGCCATATCGATTAACCCATTCACACGTGTGTGTCGTTCTGTGTATGTATTATGGAAGAAGTTGCAGTTTGACATTTCAGTGTTTGTACATCAGCGTGAAGAGGAAATACAAATAGCCAGGACTACATCTTGACCAAGTAAAAGGGTATTTTTGTACTTTCATAGAAATCAACCTGCAGCAGGTGATAAAATAGTTTTTATTTTTTTCTTCCATATAGATGGCATGAATTGAGAGCCTTTCTGCCGTCTTTTTATACACAGAATATATGGAAAGTACATAAGGCCTAAAAAAGTTAAAAATATGTTTCTCAGGCCCTTCCCGCATGGTCATTTTGGCTGCTGCATGCTGTCTTTTTATAACCCATGCAAACTTGAAAAAATAAAAATTAAATGGTTTATGTCTGATATTTTACCAAAGTTAATAAAATTGATAAATTTGTCCCTTGAGTGCAACAAGACTTTTTAAGGCTTTAGCATTGCAAAGCCTTCTTGCACCCAAAAGATACCATATACCACCACCCATGCTATTCTGTAGATTATGAGGCCTAAAACGTAAGACAACCAAGAATATGAACTTTTGGTGGCAAAGAAATAAATAAAAAAATAAAATAAAACACCCACCCACATGCAATTTTACAAAAATTGGCCTTAGAAACAGAAGATCTATTTTGTGGGGCTTATTTATACAAATAAACTCATTTCATCTTAAAATTAAAACTGTTTTGCATCTTCACTTGTGCTATTCAGATTTCAGTTACATACATCTATCAAAAAATGGAAGAAGTTTGGAGTCTCTTGATTTTGTAGTAGTATTGGAAGACACTTGAAAGGCAATAAAAACATCCAATGAAGGGGTTCAATTTCAGTTAGGGATTGCCTGAGAACAAAAACATTTTTTATAGCCTCAGCTCTTTCTCAATCTATAACTCACAAAATGATATTGCAAAATGATAAGTATAGTCAACAATATTCATGAAAAATCCAAACATTTCTCAAACGATTTTTCATATTCTATTACAAAGGGAATCTTATCACACCTCATTGGAATTTGTGAAACAATATAATTTCTTTTAAAAGGTAGTTTTTATCTGTGATGGAAGTTCCTTTCAGAGAAGAGGCAAAAGCAATGATTTAGTGAAAAGTAAATTTTGTTGGAATTTATTTGGGGAATTCATGTTTTAATGATTAAACTGCTCTGTATTTTTTTTTCATAACATCAAATCATGACGGCTGTAGAGCAGCATTGGAAATAATGAGAGGAAGAACCCTATTTATTTTGTGGTCATTGTGCCAAAGTGCAAGGTCACAGTGACATCAAATTTCAAATTTTAATGGAGTTCATTTCTGCGCTCTAATTAAAATTCAGCTTGGGTGATTGCCACCAAACTTGACATTTGGGTTGGCCATGATAAGAAAAATCTTAATTATTTTGGGCTCATTGTGCCAACGGTTAAGGTCACTGTGATGTTAACCAGAAATTAGTTTCTATTCCTAAACTTTAGATATTGGTATCAGTTTTTTTTTCTGGGGGGGGGGGGGGGGATTACCCACCACTGGCAGCTGCCTCTAGCTATGACATCTTCACATGTAGTTATTTTTGTCAGCTTTTGCTATGAAAGCATTGCCTATGACACCCAACTGAAACGTGCAGACTGCACTTGTTCCGACGAAGGGTCATAAGCTAGGTTTTGATGGCACAGGGATAAAACTTTCCAGTTATTCAAGAAATGTTCTTGCAAGTCATGTTAGGTGAATGGTTAACAGTGTTATTCTGTTAACCAATATTTGATTAAGTGAGACCATTGTACTAGTGTTTATTTGGGTTCTTTTCCTTCTGGCTTTAGATTCTAACACACACATTTTGTGATATTGTTTTGAATGTCCATCTTCATATCAGTCTTTTTTAAAAATATTATTACCAGACAACTTCCCTTCATTGAGGTCTTGCCTTTGACAAGAATCATTTTTATGTGTACTTGAACTGCCAGCAGATCAAGAAGTACTAGTGATAGTTTATCCAGATGTCTGTCTATCTATTCAAGATCAAAATGTCTGTTTGTGAACATTCATTTGTCCAAAATTTGAGCTGCTCAAGAATTACTAGTGTTACATTATTTGTATGTTTTCCGCTATGGGAACCCCAGGAGTGAAACAGTGCTTGTTTATTGTGGTAAACAAGCTCTGTTGTACTTGTAAAATAGGACCCGGTAACCAATGCTTTGGGTGGAAGTCCTCTAAAATGGCCAACATGGGTATAAACAATTGGTTTGACTTGACTTTATGTCCATGTTGCAGTCACTGTTAGCCTTTGTGCATAAATATATGTGACCTTAATAGATGACCTTAAACATCAATAAGTAAATAAATTATTTGTACGTTTGTTTGACCATTCATAATCAAATGTCTGTTCATTTGAAGGCGAGATAAAAACTTCATAAAACATGGGAAAGATGTTGGTGAAAAGACATACCTATGATTTTTAAATAGGGGGAGGACATTTCAGGCTAAATAGTAAAAGATGAGCGGCCAAACTTTTGCTAGATCATGACTTGCAGGAAAGTTCCAGTGACTCAGAAGCATCAGTCTCATTTATTTGGTAAACAATGTTTTTCGCTCGTAGTACCTACAGTGGAGCCTTCTTAATTGTATATCTCTTAATTGAATATCCCTGTTATTTGAATAGAACTTCCAAACACAAAACCATTCCCCATACTTTAGTAAAGTTTGATCTCCTAATTGTATATAGGTTATGTTATAGTGTATACTCCCATTAACCCTTTGAACCCAAGAGGCCACTTTTCCGGCCAGGAACATGATACGTCACAATTTCCTAAAGTAGGATGGCTGCTTAGTGAATATGTGGGGTAAAACAATCAATATCATCAACGTGTAGACTTGAGGCGGCACGTTAAAAATATTAATAGGTCTACCCCCAAATAATGAATATGGTCTTGCAATATGTTAAGAAATTAACTTGACAGTCACTGCATTTCTCTTGTTTATAGACCTATTTCGCATCAGTACATCGAACACCGGCATTCAATCTATTATATCTTGTTTGAGAGATCTCTATGAAATATGAGATTAACAGTTGAATATAATTTACTGTACTCGCTATCTTATGTTCAGTTGAAACCAATATCTTTCATAAAGCATATTTTTTACAAATATGCGCAGCCTTATTTTATTTTGATTTAAAATCATATCACAGAGACATCTCAGACAGGAGGGAAAACAAGTGCTATAACATTTTTGTTCCAAAAAAAATATCCCACAATTCGTCACCTTAGTGTTTGTTTTTCTCGTGTTCATGAATATTAATTAATACAGCTGTTTATGGAGTATGTGCACTTTGCACCCTACATTTTCTTCTCCATTGTTTTGTTCTTCTTATGACCTATTGTATTTTAAGTGTTGATAGATATGGTCAATGGTGTGTTTGTGTTAGTATTTAATGTTTACGTAAGTGGCCATTATTAATGTCTGAATGGATTATTATTATGCTGGCTTCCCTTTCCCATTCTTTCTGTTTCTGCATCATGCATGTTCATACCCCAAAAACTGCACCTGATGTCGTGTGTGATTAGCACAGTTCTTAGAGGGTTAAGATTTTAATACTAGGTTTATTTTAATTCATTATTAATCTCTGGGATGACATCTGTGAAAAAAAAAATTGGAAGCCACAAAAAAATAATTAAGTTTTAGATTGCTGGTTGTCATTGTTTGAAAACTGGGACAGAAAGTGACAGGAACGTCCAACCCACACCTTCATTGCCATTGAGCAGCTTATTAATATTCATAAGTTCAAAGTTCACAATGGCAGTGTTGATGGAAATGTTGATCAACTTGGCTTCAGGTTTTATTAGCTCACCAACGAAGTGTTAAAGTTATTGTAAGAGTCCAATTTGATTTTTTCACCTGTAACTATGCACCTCATACTGTTTCTATGGCTTACAATTACCTACAGACCCTTACTCAATGATATTTTTTTGTGTCGCTGCCCCACGAAGTGAGGAGCAACATATAGAGATTACTTTCGTCGTCTTGCGTCGTCGTCCGCATCGTCCGCATCACATTTTCTCTTATCCGCCACTCCTTTTTAACCTATGAATGGATTTTGATGAAACTTTCAGTGATTCTTTATCACATAATGGCATTGTGCACCTCCTATTTTATTTTTTGATCCGCTGTATTGGGGAGCGACATATAGGGATTACTTTTGTCGTCTTGCGTCGTCCGCATCGTCGTCTGCGTCGTCCGTGTCACACTTTCTCTTATCCACCACTCCTCTTTAACCTATGAATGGATTTTGATGAAACTTTCAGTGATTCTTTATCACATAATGGCATTGTGCACCTCCTATTTTATTTTTTGATCCGCTGTATTTTTTCCAGAGTTATGCCCCTTTTCCACTTAGAATTCAGTCTGAAACATCAGGCGACACACATCTTCCATGGAAGACTCACATCTAAGTTGATTTGTTGAATGTTTTTGCAATGTTAGACTTTTTTGTCAGTGTGGACTTAGAAAATGCTACCACCGGTATGCTGTGGCATTTATATTTCATATATATGTTAAATGCATGAATTTAAGATGACATTAACCCTTGGCCGGACATTTTTTTGCAGATTTTGGACTTTTTTAATGCAATGTTTGACTTTTTTGTAAGTGTGGACTTTAGAAAATTTCTTACCTGTTTTGCTATACATGTACATGAGTGGAGGCTACCACTGGTATGCTGTGGCTTTTATATTTCATATATGTGTTAAATGCATCAATATAAGATGGCATTTACCCTTGACCGGACATTTTTTTGCAGATTTAGGTCTTTTTTTAAATTTCTGACCTGTTTTGCTATACATGTACATGAGTGGAGGCTACCACCAGTATGCTGTGGCTTTTATATTTCATATAAATGCATCAATATAAAATGACATTAACCCTTGGCTGGACACTTTTCGGAGATTTGGGACTTTTTAATGCAATGACTGTTTTGTCAGTGTGGACTTGGAAAAATTCTGACCTGTTATGCTATACATTTCCATTAGTGGAGGCTACCACCGGCATGCTGTGGCTTTTATATTTCATATATGTGTTTAATGCATGAATATAAGTCAACATTAACTCACGACCAGACAATTTTTGCAGATTTGTAATAAGCCTAGGTTTATTGCATGCCATGTGTTGGTGAGTTAATGGGGATGGACACTATACCCTCCCCCCCACCCCCCTTGTCTGTTTTTTTAGAGGGATAGAATAAATAAAACAAACACTCCCATAATGATTTTGTGAGTAATTTTATTATCCACACAGGAAAATGTGAGATTACATACACAAATGTGTGAAAGTATTCATTCCCTGAATTCGACTCACTGAGAAATATTCAACTTTCAGTTTCAGTTTTAAATTGCTGGTATGGATATACTTATTTGTACCTTTCGCAGCTCATGTACACTGCCAACTGTGTTTTCATTGGTCGCATGAAGATTGATTGACATGGACTTAACAGGAGTTGTCAGTCTGGGGGGAGTTTCAAGTAGTATTCGTCTGTTTTCTATGATTGACATTTGGGGATGACAGACATGACAGAATACAGTGACTGTTTTTTCCCCCAATAATATATCGACTTCAGCTTTGATAATTTGATACAGTACCCTTTCTTACGATATACCAGTACTTTTAAAACAATACTGGTATTCATCTGGTATCATTTTCAATACTGGTAATTACCAGTTTACAAGTATACAGCCCCTAGATGCTGGCAGTGACCTTAAACACTAATAAATAAACAAGCTACTGGAAAGCTTAAAAATATATTTGAAGAAACAAAAACAGCTCAACAAAGCATTAGACTTTAGTGTTTGATATCAGGTAATTTGAAAGGGTGTGGATAGCACTTGCATCTGGTGTTCAAATCAGGGAAAATTTCTATGGTGATGCTAACACTAATAATTCTGTATATTTACATATAAAACCCAGAGGATTTTGATTCTTTGTTGGATAGATTGAAGGAATGTCACTTTGCTTTGTGTTGTGAGTTTGGTTTAAAATTTGTTACATTTTCTGGACCCTTCACCAGCTTTACCTAATATGACAAGTATGATACTTGAAAAAAATTTACAACAGCTAAGTATTTTCATTTTTAGCCTAAAAAAACAGCTTTTGACCCCTCATTGGAATGTGCTTAATGAGCTTGTTCCAGTAAGGGGTCATAGTTCTGGATGGAAATTTTTTTTTTTTAAATTAAAAAAATTGAATAACGATTTTTAGCTCACCAACTTTAGTTGTGTGAGCTTATGGCATGGCTCGATCGGTCGGCGTCAGCGTACGTGTCCAATAATGTTGAAGTTTCTGTTTAGGTCACTTAATCGCCCTATTTCCAAATCATGGCTTTTATAATGCTGCCATATGATGATTATTATCATTTTACCATGATTTAACCCCTCATACCCTACATTTTAGACATTTTTCTTGACATTTTTAGTTGCGTTTAGTTTTCTGTTTAGCTCAGAATTTCATGTTTAACTTAGTGTTTAGGTCAGTTGCTGTGCTCCTTCTCTTCCCATGGCAATTATATTCATCATACATGTTCCACAGTATCATTGTTCCATGATTAACCCCTCATACCCTGCATTTTAATCATTTTTCTTGACATTTTTAGTTGCGTTTAGTTTTCTGTTCAGCTCGGAATGTCATGTTTCACTTAGTGTTCAGGTCAGGTGCTGTGCTCCTTCTCTTCCCATGGTACTTATATTCATCATACATGTTCCTCAGTATCATTGTTCCATGATTAACCCCTCATACCCTGCATTTTAAACATTTTTCTTGACATTTTTAGTTGTGTTTAGTTTTCTGTTTAGCTCGGACTTTCATGTTTAACTTAGTGTTTAGGTCAGCTGCTGTGTTCCTTCTCCTCCCATGGCACTTATATTCATCATACATGTTCCTCAGTATCATTGTTCCATGATTAACCCCTCATACCCTGCATTTTAAACATTTTTCTTGAGATTTTTAGTTGCGTTTAGTTTTCTGTTTAGCTCGGACTTTCATGTTTAACTTAGTGTTTAGGTCAGCTGCTGTGTTCCTTTTCTTCCCATGGCACTTATATTCATCATACATGTTCCTCAGTATCATTGTTCAATGATTAACCCCTCATACCCTGCATTTTAAACATTTTTCTTGACATTTTTATTTGCGTTTAGTTTTCTGTTTAGCTCAGAATTTCATGTTTGACTTAGTGTTTATGTCAGTTTCTGTGTTTTACTTTTAAGACGTTGTGTTTAGGTAAGCTTTGTCGCATGTTATGAGCCTGTTTGATACAGTTCTTGTGTTTGCCAAAGTTACTATCAAAGAGGAATGTTGGTGAGCTATAGGGCGTTGGCATCCTTTTTGTGGGTTGCGCTGGCCAGATATGACAGAAACATTGGGTAAACATTTGTTTTGTATTATTTGTGCAATAGAATTGGAGATAAATTTGAATTGGAATTGTTTCAGTTTGTGCCTTTGAAATCTAGTCAAAAAAAATTAGATATGCAACCTCCAGTTGGTGGTAATCCTGAAAAGAAGTCAACGATACGAATACAGGATCGAGAACTTCAGGAAATGTCTGATGATGGAATGTGTCTCAGTATGCATCAACCATGGGCTTCACTACTTATTAAAGGCATTAAATTGTGAGTATCTGTACTTGACTCTTGTATGCTTGTTCTTTGTGATAAGAAATTACTCTCATGGTAGGGGATGCTATGATACTTTATTATTTTGACTTTCTGCTTGTAAATTACAGTAACCCACCCATCTGATTTTCACCCAAATTTATCTGCATGTTCATAAGAATCACTCTGAAAGTGCATATTTAATATTTAAATTAGATTTATAAATCACTCAACCTATTTGTGCAGTTTTTAGTCTGATTTTAACCGAAGTCTGTGTACATTGTTGGTGAGTGAAATGTGAACCAAGTCCCCAGATGCATTCTTGTGAACAGTTCAAGAAAGGCTGCAAAGCAGCTGTAATAGCAAGACAACTTTGAAGAGAATCTTATTTTTT
Source organism: Pictodentalium vernedei (assembly GCA_031216915.1). Taxonomy (NCBI): domain Eukaryota; kingdom Metazoa; phylum Mollusca; class Scaphopoda; order Dentaliida; family Dentaliidae; genus Pictodentalium; species Pictodentalium vernedei. The sequence continues at coordinate 339,597,546 of CM062293.1, forward strand.
CTTGGTTTCCTGCACAAGGTGTCCCTTGTTGTCGTGTATTTATGAGATATTCTGTCTTGACATTAAAAGCAACCCAGTTATTTGCAGTCTTATACTGGCACACTCATTAACAGTAGCAGTTTTATAAGTATTGATCTGTTTAGTTTGATAATTCTACTTTTCTAAAGTTGGTTATAAAAGTGTAAAATCAGTTTAAGTTTGATAATTCTACTTTTGAAAAATCTTATTACTGTTCATTAGCTCACCTAAGAGAAATTTGTGGTGAGCCATAGGTGATCACTCACTGCCCATAATCTGTTATGAGTTTTACGTCATCTGTCAGCTGTGCACATGGTGTTCATGATACTCCAAAACCAATACACTACATCAGTTAAATTTCCGACATTGCATTTTGATTTTGTTCAAATCAACATGCCCTGCCCCATAGAGAGGGTTTTGAAGAAAATGCTCCCAAATTTTACAAAAATCTTCTTATAAACCGATGGGTATAATGACTTGATATATGTTAATTGAGCTTCCTTTTGAGGTGTAGAATGAAGTTTATAAGGCAATATTTGTGCCTATGTTATGGGAAGGGCAAGATTTTTGGTCTCGCTCAAAATTCAAACAACCATATTTCTCAAACAGCATGGAACAGAGAACTGTTATTTCGTATAAAGCAACCTTCAGACCCGTAGAATGGAATGGTAAAAGAAAATTGCTATCAGTTGTGTCATAGTGTACTGTGGTTGCTGAGTCTGCATGTTTTTATACTAGAACCAATGGCCCAGACTTAGATGGTGCAAACTCAATAATATCAAGGCCAAACACAAATTTTGAACCCCCCCCCCCCCCCCCCCCGCCCCCCATTCCCAAAATTTGCATACAGTACCAAAATTTGAAAGTCTTATCTGGCCCTCCATACTTTTAGTACTGCACATGCGCAGTACCCAGGAAGAGACTGGAATTGGTGCAAAGCATCATTCTTTTTTTTGGCCCAAGTCAGTAAACATTTGAACTGACATCTGTGCAATAAATTCTCATTTTTGAAGATGCCAGACACAAATCAATGATGGTATTTTTATACTGTACCAATGACCCAGACTTAGCTGGTGCTAACTCTCAAATATTTAGGGCCAAACACAAATTTTACACCCCAATCCCCAAAATGTGCATCAAAAACCAAAAATTACATGTCCTATATGGTCTTCCATACTTTTACACCACTGCGCATGCACAGTGTCAAGGAGGTCTCGAAATTGGCGCAATTAGCATTCTTTGTTTGGCCCTCACATCAGTTACATCTCACTGATATTTGTGCTTGTAAATCTCAGTTTAAATGATGCCAGACACATAATTATGAGAGAAATGGTGGATCTAAGGAGGAAATAGAAGGATGAGAGGAAGAAACAGTGACAGTAAAGGTTCAGGGCTGTAACTTATAATTTTTAGCTCATCTTGACAAAGTCAAGCTGAGCTAATCTCATCGCTTCCCGTCCGTCGTCCGGCATCCGTCGTCTGTCGTCCGTCGTCCGTCAACACCATGTTTTGGTCTTCTCCTCCAAAGCCACTGGGCCAATTCAAGTGAAGGTTTGTGTGAGTGATGGTCGCAAAAGGGGCATTTCATTTTTGTTCAACTCAGCATGCCCAGCCCCATAGGGAGGGAGTGGGGGAAAATGCTCCAAAATATTTTAAAAATCTTCTTCTCAAGGACCAGTGTGTACAATGACTTGGTATTTGCTATGGAGCTTCCATATGAGGTGTAGAATCAAGTTTGTTCAAACGAAGTTCGTAAAGTAATATTTGGCTTTGTAATAGGAGGGGTAAGATTTTTGGCCCCGCCCAAAATTTCTATTTTCTGAACCGATGGTCCGGTATGAACCAAATTTGGTTTGTGGTAGTATTGGGTCATAAGTACTTGACCCATGCAAAAAAAAAAATTCCCGCATCCCCATGGGAACCCTGGGAGCTAAAAATAGAAATATTTTCAAACGCCCATATTTCCCAAACCCCACGGAACAGAGAGCTTTTATTTGGTATGAAGTATCCTTATGACCAGTAGAATTGAATGGTAAAAAAAAATTGCCATCGGTTATGTTAGGGTGTTCTGTAATGGGCATCAAAAAAATGCTGAGTCAGCATATTTGCAAAAAATTAAAAAAAATCTTTTCTCTAGAACCAATCATCAGAATCTTTCGATATTTGGTATACAGCATTCATAGGGGGGTCAGATAAAAGTTTGTTGAAATAAAGCTCATTGGTTCATATTTGGGCTCTCTACAGGAGCCCAAAGTTTTAACATAGGGTAATATGGGGAATATTCTTTAAAAATCTTCTTCTTCAGAACCACCAGTCAGAATCTTTTAATATTTGGTATACATCATTGTTATGAGGGTCAGATTCTAGATTGTTCAAACCAAGTCCCTAGGTTAATATTTGGGCTTCCTATGGAAGCCCAAATTTTATCTTTGTTCAATATGGAGGGTAATTTAAAAAAATCTTCTTCTTCAGGTCCATCAGTCAGAATGCATTGATATTTGGTATGCAACATCTCTATGGGGGTCAGATTCAAGTTTGTTCAAATCAAATCCCTAGGTATATATTTGGGCTCCCTATGGTAGCCCAAATTTTTACTTAGTGCAATATGAGAAAATTTCTTTAAAAATCTACTTCTTCAGATCCACCAGTCGGAATGCTTTTATATTTGGTATACAACATCTCTAGGGGGGTCAGATTCCAGGTTGTTCAATTCGAGTGCCTAGGTTAATATTTGGGCTCCATATGGGAACATGAAATTTAACTTAGTACAATATGAGGGAATTTCTTCAAAAATCTTCTTCTTCAGATTCACTTGTCAGAATGCTGTCACATTTGGTATACAACATCTCTAGGGGGGTCAGATGCAAGTTTGTTCAAATCGGATCCATAGGTCAATATTTGGGCTTGCTATGGTAGCCCAAATTTGAACTTAGTGCAATTCGAAGAAATTTCTTTACAATTTCTCTTCTTCAGATCCAACAGTCAGAATGCTTTCATTTTCGGTACACAACATCTCTAGGGAAGTCAGATTTAACTATGTTCAGATCAAGAGCCTGGGTTAATATTTGGGCTCTCTATGGGAGCCGGAATTGGCCATTTTGCTGAAGAATTAAAAATTTTGTATTCAGTACCCTCTAGAGGTACTAAGATTAATCCACATAGGTTGTATCAAGGGGCTTCATAGGGGAGCTCTACATTTTACTTATGATCAACTGAAGAAAAGGCATGATGCCCAGATTATTTTTGTCACTCCTGAGGGACTCGAGGACTGACAGTGTAGCCTATGGAGATGGATTGATTAATGTAGACTCATTCTTGGACTCTGTTTAAAATTGTGTTCTGTACAAGATGAGCGCTTCAGGCCCCGCGGGGCCTCTTGTTTTACGAAATTATTTCATGTTGCCTATTTTCGAGGCATGGCCCTTATGTTGTCATTCTTGCTATGAATGTACCAGTGTTTCCTCTCTCCCTTTCATTTATTCCCCCCTAGCTATTCTCCCATGCTTTTGGCATATTTTTTGTAATGTTGATTACTAAAATTTCTTGAGAGTTTTGGCTTGGTAACAGAATTAATATTCTGTTTTTTCCCCATGTTTACGTCCTCACCCTTGGGTGTTTAGGCGTATTGGTCTGCATCTACCATCTGATGTTCTCCAGTTTCTTCTCTGGAAGTCTCTGTTTTGCATCAGATAGTGTTTAAATTGGTAACTGATTTTGGGCCATGTTTATCAGTGCCTGGAGTCATGTTTCCGGTTTTGTACACTTTTTATATGCCCGTTTAAAAAACGGTCGTACTATGTTATCAGTCTGTCTGTCTGTCTGGCTGTCTGTCCGTAAACAATTTGGTTTCCGTTCATTTAAAGTCGAACGCCTTGACGGATCGACATCAAACTTTCAGAAGTTGTTTTTAACATTAAAATACAGGTCAAGTTCGATATTGGTGTTTCTCAGTCCATCTGCTGCAGAGATATGGCCCTTTGAAAACACAATTTTTCTAAAAAAATTGGTTTCCGTTCATTTAAAGCTGAACGCCTTGACGGATTGGCACCAAATTTTTCAGATGTTGTTTTTAGCAATGAAATACAGGTCAAGTTCGATATTGGTGTTTCTCAGTCCATCCACTGCAGAGTTATGGCTCTTTGAAAACACAATCTTTCGAAAAAAATTGGTTTCCCTTCATTTAAAGTCAAACGCCTTGACGGATCGACATCAAACTTTCAGATGTTGTTTGAAGAAATAAAATGCAGGTCAAGTTCGATATTGGTGTTTCTCAGTCCATCCGCTGCAGAGTTATGGCCCTTTGAAAACACAATTTTTGAAAAAAAATTGGTTTCTGTTCATTTAAAGCCGAACGCCTTGACGGATTGACACTAAATTTTTCAGATGTTGATTTTATACACCCGTTTGAAAAACGGGATGTATTATGTGAATGGTCTCTCCACCCGTCTGTCTGTCTGTTCGTCCATGGACAGATTTCGTTTCCAGACGATAACTTTAGTTGTAATGGAATGAGCTGAGTTAAATTTGGCATGTGGATTTAGTATGACAAAATACAGGATGGGTTCAATTTCCGTTTCTAGCGGCCCATTTGCAGTAGAGTTATGGCCCTTTATTTATGGGAATTTAGCCAAACTTTTTGTTTCCGAACGATAACTTTAGTTTGCCTTGACCGATTTATTTCAAATTTTCAGTTTTTTTGTTTTTGACCACAAAATACAGCTCAAGTTCACTTTGACCACAATCGCATATACTTTTCCAGAGTTATTCCCCTTGAATGATTGCAAATTTGTGGATTTTGTGGTTTCTGGATGATAACTTTAGTTTGCCTTGACCGATTTTTTTCAAATTCTCAGATTTTGTTTTTGACCACAAAGCACAGCTCAAGTTCACCTTTGGCTATAATCGCATGTACCATTCCATAGTTATTCCCCTTGAATGATTGCAGATTTGTGAATTATGTGGTTTCCGGATGATAACTTTAGTTTGCCTTGACTAATTTGTTTCAGATTCTCAGATTTTGTTTATGACCACAAAGCAGAGCTCAAGTTCACTTTTGGCCAAAATCACATGTACCTTTCCAGAGTTATTCCTCTTGAATTTGTGCATTTTGTGTTTTCCGGATCATAACTTTAGTATGGCCTAACTGATTTTCTATACACCTGTTAAAAAACCGTCGAATTATGGAATCAGTCTGTCTGTCTGTCCATTTGTCCATCCATTTGTCCATCCGTCGGTCTGTCCGTTCGTCAACATTTGGTTTCCAGATGATAACTTTAGTATTTTTTTTTCGATTGACTCCTAAACTTGGTATGTGGTTTAATCAAAACAAAAGACAGGTCAAGTTCGAATATGGGGTCAGTTTGAACTTCGAAGTTTTCCTGAATTATGGACCTTGTTGGACATAGAATGCATCAGATATTTGGTTTCCGGATGATAACTTTTATTATTTGTTTTCCGATTGGTTCCAAACTTGGTATGTTGTTTAATCACAACAAAATACAGGTCAAGTTCGAATATGGGGTTGGTCCAAACAATTTTCACCCTCACCCCCATCCTTACCCCAACCCTTCAAAAATACAAAACGGGCATATATTGTCCCACTACGCGGTGCTCTTGTTGTTTTGGTTGATAAATGTTGCTTCTGATAGTGACTACTTGTCCTCTGCTTAGTTCAGTTTATAGCAAGATACATTAATATTGTCCGTAAGTGTTACATTAATTTTTTGAAATGGTTTTAAAATATTTGTCCACACTTGAGCTTTTTTGGGATCCATTTGGGCTCATTGTTTCCATTGGGAACTTGGGCTCTTCTGAAAATTTTTTCAAAAATTTTTTTTTTTTAAATTATTTTCTTTCGAAATGTTATAATGGATTATATTATATTATGTATCTTTGTTTCAAGGGTTAGTGCGAGTACTATGACTGTGTATGTTTTTTTCTTGATGAAAAAAATATTGTTCAAATTGTAATGCAAGGAAATCTTCCTCTAATTCTCAGGTTCATTGTGTTTCTTGTCAATGTATTCGCAATAATTCTTGCTCTGTGTGTGTTGATTGGAATGATAACGTTGGAGTCACGGTATTTTGTTAGTGGTCCATTCCGGTCCTCTCTCCGCAGGGTCACTCTACTTTATAAGTCTCTTTTTCAGAAGAACAAGAACAGGGTGATGTTTCCGTGATGTCTTCAACAAGTGTGTCTCCGTCGTTGCAATATTAGGGCTAGCAGCTAAGTGCTCAAGGTAATACGACAATTGCCGAAGAGTTCCCTAGTAGGATCGAAGGCATTGATCGTCCGCTAGTCCGCCCGGTGTTGAATGGCTTGGCAGCCGGGTTCATCCGTTGCGGTCCAGGGAAGCAGTTTGGGTGATGCGAGCACTATAAAACATCGAATGTGCACACCCAGCATAGACGGTCTGAGGACAGTACAGAGGAAGCCTGTCAGTCCGGTAGCTAGCTCGTCCAGGTCCACCCGGACCGCGAGCGAGAGAGGCCCCCTCTCTCTTACATCAACATCTGCGCCGCGATGTTGTTGTATGTTCGTTCGTTAGTCGGAGCTTACATCCACTCTTCCTGCTCGGGACGCTCCGTCGCAAAGACAGTCCGACGCGGCTGTTATATTGGTTTCCTCATCCTCACGTCAACACACATGACCGCACCTTGGCTATGTGACCACATATTTCCAGGGGACGTTCGCATATTATATAAATGCAGGAATGAATGTCCCTGGTGCTCCTGCTTCGCCGACCAGGGAATACACGTCGACCAGGTCACTCCATCTGCTAGCTAAGGCCATGAGGCCTTTCCAGTTGGGACGTTCGCATATTATATAAATGCAGGAATGAACGTCCCTGGAGCTTCCAGCGGATAATTACGTAGGACCGTGGCTCCACTGGCCTCATTGAAGGAACATGAACAGGGTGATGTTACCGTGATGTCTTCGTAAAGTGTGCTTCCGTCATCACAGTCAAATGAAGAGCTAGCGGTAAAAGTGCTCATGCAGATACGTCAATTGCCTAAGAGGTCCCAAGTAGGATCGACGGCTTTGGTGTCCGCTAGCTTGCCCGGTGTAGTGACCATTCATCGAATGGCTCAGCAGCCGGGTTTGTCCGTTGCGGTCCAGGAAGGAAATTTGGGTGATGCGAGCACTATAAAAATACAATGTGCACACCCAGTGATGACGGATACGAGGATGGTACGGAGGAAGCCTATTAGTCTGGTTCCTAGCTCGTCCAGGACCATCGGGCTGCGAGCAAGAGAGGTCCCTCTCTCATACAACAACATCTGGGCCCAGATGTTGTGGTACAAAACGTTCCTCAGTCGGAGCGTACGTCCACCGCTCGGGATGCTCCGTTATATAGACAGTCCAGAGAGACTGCTCTTTGGGCTTCCTCATCCTCACGGCAGCACACACGACCGCACCTTGTCTACGTGACCAGTGATATCCGACCAACATCGCCGACCTGGGATTCTATGGCAACCAGGTCACGCCATCCAGTAGCCAAGGATACAAGGCCTTCATACTCCGGACGTTTGCATATAAGAAGTAAGCAGGAGTCAATGTCCAAGGAGCTTCCAGCGGCTAAATCCTGTAAGACCGCAGCTCCACAGGCCTCCGTTACGGACCTGCTATCGCTGATAGCACAGATAGCACAAATTATCGCAGCATCCAACAGAAACTCTGTCTGATCAGGAATTATCCGAGGAAGCTGGGTCGGTACGTTCTGCTGCAGGTTCGACCAAGAATTTTAAGTGGTCCGACAGGATGGAGAAAGGGATACGGAGGAGTTGTAATTTTCCCTTTCAGAACAACATAAATTGCTGTAGAGTGCATCCGGCATTATCATCTGACGTTCCTCCGGTCCAAAACGCTGCGTTGCCGGATAAGAGACTGATAGTGCCACTGGACACAGAATTCTTTAATTGGTTTAGGGACATCGTCCCTGAGTTCCGACACAGTCCAGAAATGTCTCACGGACATTTGAACTATTGAATGACGCTATATATAACTTGCTACCAAAACGGGCAGGTAGTGTTTCTTATCGGCAAATGCTCTACATCTGCCTTTCATCAATTCAAGGAATAATTCGAAACGGCAGGACAGAGCATTCCGAGAGTTCCTCTGCGTCTAGACGACCAGGCCGAAGACCTAGTATTGTCTATACCGTCGTCTATGTCAATTCCAACCACGACGTTGGAAACGACAATATCGTCTAGCAGGGTTAGCTTAGACGCATCATCGTGCGCAGATCACCTTACCAGAACGTTATCATTACGTCTCGAAGGAAAAGAATTCATGGATGTACAACCTCCTTAAGGGTTCTTTCATTCCTTAGCATTCTCCACGTATAACTCCGCCCTTTTAGTGGCAGTATGGAGTTGGTTAGACGTGACGTGGCCATGGCTACATCCACGCATGTGGATAGTAAGGTGAAAAACTCTCTCGGAGTCGCTCCGGTCTCCGGAGAGCTTCTCTTCAACGGCAAGCTTTCCGCAATCTATGATCAGATATCTAAGAAAGCTTCAGACTCTCTGCTATTCAAATCCGCTTCCAAAAAGTCGGATTCAGCGGAGAAGGGTAGGACAGGCATTTCTGGGGCTAATACGTCCAAGGGAAGTTCCTATAGAGGTTCCTATGCGTCCTCTAGGTCTTACTCTAGAGACCGTCAGGGTAGCGACTCAGGGAGGGGCTGTAATACTGGCCGAGACATCCGGTCAGACGCCCCTAGGTCGATGGGGTGAGGTGCGGGCCATGGAGGACATGGCTTCTCCTTCCGCAAGCATCGCAGGACCAGGAGGTAATGGTATTAACCTCTATCGTGTTCCAGTGGGCGGAAGACTGTCGAGTTTCTCAACCAATTGGGAGTAGATTTCGGACGTCCCTTTGGTTTGAGGGGTGATTTCGGAAGGACTAAATTGTCCTTCAAAGGAAAACCTCGGTTAACTCGAAGTCCAAGATGGACTCAGTTTCCGTCAAGTCTGCAAGAAAGAGGCTTGCTTCCATCAGAAGTCCAGTCTCTTCTGGAGAAGATCGTGATATAAATCGTAGAAATCCAGGAATCTCCAGGTTTCTACAACCATCCTTTTCTGGTTCCAAAACCAGACGGCTCGTTCCGTCCACTCATAAATCTGAGCTGGATAAACAAGCTGATCGTGGCTCCAAGATTCTATATGGAGACGAACCGATCGGTCAGAGCAAGTATTCGGGTGAACGACTATGCTACATGCATAGATCTCAAAGATTCGTACTTTCACATCATGGTACATGAGGCGTTCTGAAAGTATCTTCGATTTGCCATCATAGGAGTCGTGTATCAGCTCTGAGCAATGTGCTTCGGTCTGAATCTAGCGCCCTGGGCTTTCACTTGAATAATGAACTCGGAAATGACTCATTTCCAAGCTCATTCGTCTGTGGTAACGTCGGCCTACCTGGACGACATTCTTCAGAGGTATGGCAATGAGTTAACACTTCAGAATGATGTGTAGAATCTGCTTCTATTGCTTCGATGTCTCGGTTTCATAAGTAAACGAGGAGAAGTCGGATCTGGTGTCGTCCAAGTCATTCACTCACCGGGGGATGAGCTTCGAGACGCACAACAATCTCGTTCGTCTGCCGTTAACCAGAGCGAAATTAATCAGTTGTTACGCTCGCTATTGTCTTCACAGACAAAGTTACAGCTAGAGATTTCATGAGACTGATAGGTTTGTGCTGAGCTGCCGCAGATTTCATTCCAATGGCTAAGCACTCGTCCTCTCCTAATTTTTCTGACCCAGACTTGGAGGGTGAAGACTCATTTGCTCGATACGGACATCCTCTTGTCAAATCAAGTGAACAAGAGATTCAGACTTGGGCAGATATTCAGTGGTTAACTCAGGGAGTTCCACTGCAATTGCCAGATCCGAGTTTTACAGTTTTGACGGATGCCAGTCAAACAGGTTGGGACGCAACATTGAGCCCAACGGATTTGAAGTGCCAGGATCTTTGGGATCCGCAGTTCCTAATCAAGCACATAAACATCAAAGAAATGATGTCAATTTGGCTTGCGCTACGTCATTGGATGAACGTTATTCAGAATGCTCACGTGCAAATTCTGTCCGACAATTCAATGGTATTAGCATATATTCGGAACCAGGGTGGCACTCATTCCATTCTGTTATTCAAGTTAATGGAATGAATCCTTCTGTTTGTACTAGAACATCAAGTTCTCCTATCTGTCCGTCATATTCTGGGTCATCTGAACGTACTAGCAGACTCCCTTTCACAGAGGGGCCGCTTGTTGCCATCAGAATGGACTTTCAAAAAACGAGTATTCAATCAGATTTGCTACTAATGAGAGCGGCCAATGATGGACTTTTTTGCGACGCATCTGAACAATCAGTTGCAGACGTATGTGTCACCATGTTCGGATCCTCGAGCGTTTGCAATAGACGCTCTATCGATCTCGTGAGACGGAATGATAGGATAAGCGTATCCTCCAGCGCCGTTGATTCAGCAGATATTGATCAAGTTAAACAGTCTCAATGCAGCATCTCTATCTCCACAGAGACCATGGATTAATCAACTGAGGTGTCTGTCGTGGGACATGCCTTGGAAGCTTCCTCCACATTTCAGTCCATTCTATTGCTAGATGGATTCAATTAACTATCCGTATTGCTTATGATATATATCTTCAACTCAGCAGTCTGTGCTTAACATTTCAGCTCATGAAGTAAGAGTTCTTTCTACATCTTGGGCTTACGCTAATAGTGTTGCTATTACAAATCTAATGAGGGCTGCATATTGGTCTCAGCCTTCCACTTTCATGAATTTGTATCTTGGAAATATTGAGTCCATTTCTGGAGATCTACATTGCTTAGGTCCGTTATCTGTTGCTCAGAATGTCATCCACTAAACAGTTGCAACTATAGTTATGCAAGAACCGATGCGCCAATTTGAACCAAATTTGGCATGTAGCATAAGTGGGTACAAAGTACTTGATTGATGCCTGAAATTTTTTTTTTCGTTGTCCCATGGGTACTCCAGGGGCTAAAAATAGAAAAAATTCAAATGCCCATATTTTCCAAACTACATGGAACAGAGAACTGTTATTTGGCATGAAGCATCCTTTTGACCAGTAGAATGGATTAAAAAAAAATGCCATCGGTTGTGTTAGGGTGTTCTGTAGGGGGGTGTTTGAAAAAATGCCGAGTCAGCATATTTTCAAAAATTGAAAAAACATTTTTCTTCACAACCGCTGATCAGAATCTTTTGATATTTGGTATACACCATCCATAGGATGGTCAAATACAAGTGTTTTCAAATCGACCCCCTCAGTTCATATTTGGGCTCAACAGAGGAGCCCAAATAATTAACTTGGGGCAATATGGGGAATAAGCTTTAAAAATCTTCTTCTTCAGATCATACAGTCAGATTCTTTTGATACTTAGTATACAGCATCTCTACAGGGGTCAGATTGAAGTTTGTTTAAATTGAGTCCCTGGGTTAATATTTGAGCTTTCGATGGAAGCCCGAATATTAACTTGGTGCAATGGGGAATAATCTTTAAAAACCTTCTCCTTCAGATCCACTAGTCAGATTCTTTTGACATTTGCTAGGCAGCATCTCTAGGGTGGTTAGAATCAAGTTTGTTCAAATGGGATCCCTGGATGAATATCTGGGCTCTTTATTGGAGCTCAAATTCTAACTTGGTGCAATATGAGAAAATTTCTTAAAAAATCTTCTTTTTCAGACCCACTAGTGAGAATCCTTTCATATTTGGTATGTGACATCTCTAGAGGTGTAAGATTTGAATTTGTTCAAATCGACTCCCTGGGTTAATATTTGGGCTTCCGATGGGAGCCTGATTATTAACTTGGTGGAATAGGGGGGATATTCTTTAAAAATCTTCTTCTTCAGATCCACCAGTCAGATTCTTTTGATATTTGGTAAGCAGCATCTTTGGGGGGGGGGGGGGTGGGGGGTGGGGGTGGGGGGGGGGGGGTTTGATTCAAGTTTGGTCAAATGGAATCCCTGGATGAATATTTGGGCTCTTTATTGGAGCCCAAATTTTAACTTAGTGCAATATGAGAAAATTTCTTAAAAAATCTTCTTTTTCAGACCTGCTATTGAGAATCCTTTCATATTTGGTATTTGACATCTCTAGAGGTGTAAGATTCGAATTTGTTCAAATCGAGTCCCTGGGTTAATATTTGGGCTTCCAGTGGGAGCCTGAATATTAACTTTGTGCAATATGAGTAAAAATCTTTAAAAATCTTCTTCTTCAGATCCACGAGTCAGATTCTTTTGATATTTGGTATGCAGCATCTCTAGAGGTGTTAGATTCAAGTATGTTCAAATGGGATCCCTGGATGAATATTTGGGCTCTTTATTGGAGCCCACATTTTAACTTAGTGCAATATGAGAAAATTTCTTAAAAAATCTTCTTTTTCAGACCTGCTATTGAGAATCCTTTCATATTTGGAATGTGACATCTCTATAGGTGTAAGATTTGATTTTGTTCAAATCGAGTCCCTGGGTTAATATTTGGGCTTCCGGTGGGAGAATGAATATTAACTTTGTGCAATATGGGTAATAATCTTTAAAAATCATCTTCTTCAGATCCACGAGTCAGATTCTTTTGATATTCAGTATGCAGCATCTCAGAAGTGTTAGATTCAAGTTTGTTCAAATGGGATCCCTGGATTAATATTTGGGCTCTTTATTGGAGCCCACATTTTAACTTAGTGCAATATGAGAAAATTTCTTAAAAAATCTTCTTTTTCAGACCTGCTATTGAGAATCCTTTCATATTTGGAATGTGACATCTCTAGAGGTGTAAGATTTGAATTTGTTCAAATCGAGTCCCTGGGTTAGTATTTGGGCTTCCGATGGGAGCCTGAATATTAACTTTGTGCAAAATGGGTAATAATCTTTAAAAATCTTCTTCTTCAGATCCACGAGTCAGATTCTTTTGATATTTGGTATGCAGCATATCTAGGGGGTTAGATTCAAGTTTGTTCAAATGGGATTCCTGGATGAATATTTGGGCTCTTTATTGGAGCCCAAATTTTAACTTAGTCCAATATGAGAAAATTTCTTAAAAAATCTTCTTTTTCAGACCCACTAGTGAGAATCCTTTCATATTTAGTATGTGACATCTCTAGAGGTGTAAGGTTCAAATTTGTTCAAAGTGAGTTTCTGGGTTAATAATTAGGTTCTCCAAGGGAGCCCAAATATTTACTTAGTGCAATATGGGGAATTATCATTTAGTTTAAACATATTTTATTTGCCATAAATTTGCAAAAGGATTGGAGTACAAGTTATACAACTTATGTTATCTCCTCTCTGGCTTAATATTTGGGCTTTTTATTGAAGCCCAAAGTTTAACTTAGAGCAATAAGAGAAAATTTCTTGAAAATTCTTCTTCAGATACACCAGTGAGAATCCTTTCATATTTGGTATGTAACATCTCTAGGGGTGTCAAATTCAAGTTTGTTCAAATCGATTCGCTTGTTTTGTTTTTTTAATTTTTGTATATGTGTGTGTGTGGGTGTGGGGGGGGGGGGGGGGTGGGATGCTGCTAGAGAGAACACAGTAGTTTAAAACAAAACAAAAAATTCTTTCGGTTGTTTTTTAATACTTCACAGAACAGAGTTTGTGAGGAAGCTTTCCTAGGACCAGCAGAAATGAATGGCTAAAAGAGTTGCCTTTGGTTGTGTCATAGCAAATCAAAAAAAATACTCTTGCTGCTGATGACATGCTGATACACTCATCTGTTTTGACAATTTGAGCCAGGTGAGCGTTTTAGGCTCACTTGAGCCTCTGGTTTCTTCATATGAAGATCTAGCTTTGCATCTGGTAGTATTTAAATTGGTTTCTGACTTTGGGCCTTTTTTGTGTGAACATGGTGATGATTTTCTGAATGTGACATCTCTAGAGGTGTAAGATTTGAATTTGTTCAAATCGAGTCCCCGGGTTAATATTTGGGCTTCTGGTGGGAGCCTGAATATTAACTTTGTGCAATATGGGTAATGATCTTTAAAAATCTTCTTCTTTAGATCCACGAGTCAGATTCTTTTGATATTTGGTATGCAGCATCTCTAGGGGGGTTAGATTTTCAAGTTTGTTCAAATGTGATTCGTGGAAGAATATTTGGGCTCTTTATTGGAGCCCAAATTTTAACTTAGTGCAATATGAGAAAATTTCTTAAAAAATTTTCTTTTTCATACCCACTTGTGAGAATCCTTTCATATTTAGTATGTGACATCTCTAGAGGTGTAAGGTTCAAATTTGTTAAAATCGAGTTTCTGGGTTAATATTTGGGTTCCCCAAGGGAGCCCAAATATTTACTTAGTGCAATATGGGGAATTATCATTTAAAATCATCTCCTTCAGATCCAGCAGTCAGATTCTTTTGATATTTGGTGTACAATACCTCTGGGAGGGTTAGGTTGAAGGTTGTTCAAATCAGGTCCCTGGCTTAATATTTGGGCTTTTTATTGAAGCCCAAAGTTTAACTTAGAGCAATGTGAGAAAATTTCTTGAAAATTCTTCTTCTTCAGATACACCAGTGAGAATCCTTTCATATTTGGTATGTAACATCTCTAGGGGTGTCAAATTCAAGTTTGTTCAAATCGATTCGCTTGTTTTTTTTTTTTGTTTTTTTTTCTTGTGTCCGGGTGGGGGTGGGGGAATGCTAGAGAGAACACAGTAGTTTAAAACAAAACAAAAAATTCTTTCGGTTGTTTTTTAATACTTCACAGAACAGAGTTTGAGAGGAAGCTTTCCTAGGACCAGCAGAAATGAATGGCTAAAAAAGTTGCCTTTGGTTGTGTCATAGCAAATCAAAAAAATTGCTCTTGCTGCTGATGACATGCTGATACACTCATCTGTTTTGACAATTTGAGCCAGATGAGCGTTTTAGGCTCACTTGAGCCTCTGGTTTCTTCATATGAAGATCTAGCTTTGCATCTGGTAGTATTTAAATTGGTTTCTGACTTTGGGCCTTTTTTGTGTGAACATGGTGATGATTTTCTGACACCCATCCAAGTGTGTTACCATCGTCACGCTCCCTTGAGCATATAGAACTAGCTGCAGTGCTCATGATTGCAAGAGTTAGGGCCTTTTGTTAAGGGTTTTAATCTCTTGCAAGCAGCAGCTCAGATAAACATAGTAAGATAAGAACACGGTGTAGACCGCCTTTAAGGCTTGACCAGATCTGTAATGCTTTCCTTGTCTGAATCTCCCCCAAACATTTAATAAAGAATACCGGTCTTTGTTATGTATTGCATCTTTTGAAAAGAAATTGAAACTTATTTACCACCTGTACTGCCCCATCCTCGCACTTCCAAATAGGAGATGGCAGGAAGACAGCCATTGGGCTATGCTGTCTCCTTACAATATGCATGTCTTTTTACAACTTGTCACTGTTCCAGTTACACAATATTTTTTTTTTTTTTGGAAAACATCTAAATACATTTATATTTGTAACTACACTATATGTACATGTATATTGTGAATAAAATATTGTATTATATTGTATTGTAGCTCGACCAGTGAAGCGGTTACTCCGTCCGTGGGAGCCGTGACACCTGGTAAGTCTGTTGCGATCGAAGGAAGTGTCGGTGTGGGTAGAGCAAGCACTTTAATATAAATGAGCTCACCCAGCGACGACAAAAGTAGGGAGGAAATAAGGAGGAAGTCAGCAAGTTTCTTGTACTCGGCGAGGTCTAATAGACCGCGAGCGGCAGAGGCCCCTCTCTAACCTAACAACATTTGGGGCCAAATGTTGTGAGAAACTTGCATGAACGAGACAAAGCATATGTCCGTCCACCGCTCGGGACGCTCCATCTAGTCTGCAGTCAGGGTCGGCTTCAGTCACGACTTCCTCCACTATGTTATTAAAGCACACACGACTGCATCCTATCTACCCGGCTTCGGATATTCAGCCTGCTGCATGAAGAAGGGACCACTCTTCGCCCATGAAGTTGGACCATCCGGTAGCTAGGGAGACGAGGCCTCGATCATCGAGACATTTGGAGAAGAGATCCATCTTTGACACCGTCCCAGGAGCAGCAAGCAGCTAGGAAACAGAAGACCGCTGCTTCTCAGGCCTCAATGACGGACTTCCTGCCACAGATTGCGCAGCTGATCGCAGCAAGTGCAGATGCAGCCTTTCTGACTCGGAACCTGAGCTGTCGGATGGTTCTGGGTCGGTCCAGTCGTCTGTTCACGCAGATGCAATGGACCGAGATTCGCAACTGATTCTCTCGGATGTTGAAAAGGAGAAGGAAGAGGATTACTTTTCCCTTTCGGAACAGCACAGGGTTGCAATGGATTTCATCCATCAATACCACCCTGAATTTGTTCCGACGAATCATTATGCTGTGACGATAAGAGAGAAACCGCTGACGTCGTTGGACGCAGACTTTATACAGACAAAGGAAGAAGTTCTTTCTTTTCCAGTTCAGTCTAGGCAGGTGTTGCAGGCCTTCGGCCATGTAGACAACATCATATTCACCTCTCGAGTGCGAAGACAGGGCGGTTTCTTAACTACATCTTCCATAAACATACCGTTTCATAGACTACATTCATTTAAAAATGGTTGGAGAAGATGGTCAGACAGCTCCTCTGCGTTTGAATGAGCAGCCTGGAGATCTAGATGTATCCTTGCCTGCATCATTCACTATTCGCTCAGCCACAATTACAATGGCAATTTCATTAAGTAGAGCGAATTTGAAAGCAATGTCTTATGCAGATCACCTTACCAGAGCTATGGCGCAACGTCTCAGCGGGATGGAATTTGAGGACATTTGTACCTCTCTTCTTTCCAGGGCAATTTGTTTACCACGTATAACTCTGCCTTTACAGTGGCTAATCTGGAGTTAATCAGACGTGATGCTGCCCTTGCGTAGTCATCACTTATAGATGACAAGGTGAAAAGCTCTCTCCTGGTCACTCTGGTCTCCGGACATACTATTTTGGACGACAAGCTTTCGTTAGTCTATGATCAGGCTACTAAGAAAGCGTCAAGTGATCTGCTATTGAAGTCGACGTCTCAACCCACTTCAGCAGACAAGAGTAAAGGAGGACGTTCCAGATCTAAACGTCAAAAAGGAAACTCCTCACGAGGGTACAAGAAACCCTCTTACAGTTACTCTGGAGGTCGGCAATATAGCGTCTCGGAAAAGGGGAGTAGGTCTGATCGGGACTATCGGTCAGACACCCCTAGGCCGACAGGACGAGATTCTTCGCAGGGAGTTTCTCCGCCTGTAAGCCTCACAGGTCATACAGGTGATGTTCAAAAGCTCTATTGCTTGCCAGTTGGCGGAAGGGTATCATCGCGAGAAACTGGACAGCAGTCACGGAAGATCAGTGGGTGAGAAGTGTAGTCTCGGATGGCCTACGACTATCATTTCGAGTGACACCCCCACTAACAAGATGTATGCGTTGGACGGATCTTCCATCAGATCCTTTCAAAGAGAGTCTCTCCTAGCGGAAGTACAGGCTCTCTTATTAAAGGAAACAATAGACGTCGTCGAGAATCAGGATTCTCAGGGTTTTTACAGTCACCTGTTCCTCGTACCGAAGCCAGATGGCTTGTTCCAACCAGTAGTAGACTTGAGTTGGATAAACAAGCTTATCGTGGCTCCAAAATTCTGTATGGAGACGATTCGGTCAGTAAGAGCGAGCGTTCGAGTGAACGACTATGAGGCAAGCATAGATCTAAAGGATGCATACTTGCATGTCCTGGTACATCCGGCATTCAGAAAGTACCTGCGGTTCGCCGTACAAGGGAAGGTGTATCAGTTCAGAGCAATGCGCTTTGGTCTGAACCTGGCACCCTGGGTATTCACTCCAATAATGAACTCGGTAATGTCATACTTCCAGACTCATTCGTCTGCGGTAACGTTGGCTTACTTGAACGACATTCTTCAGAGATACAGCAACAGAATTATTCTTCAGAACGATGTTCAGAGTCTGCTTCTTTTAATCCGACATCTCGGGTTTCATTCTAAACGAGAAAAAGTTGGATCTAGCTCCGGCTAAGTCGTTCACTCATTTGGGAATGAGCTTCGAGGCTCACAACAATCTGGTTCGTCTGCTGTTACCCAGAGCAAAATTAGTCAGTTGTTATGCTCGCTTTTGTCTACACTCAGATGCATTAACAGCGAGGGAATTCATGCGACTGATGGGCTGTGCAGAGCATCTGCGGATCTTATTCCGATGGGCCGCCTGCACACGTGTCCCCCTCCAGATATTCTTTACTCAGAACTGGAGTGTGAAGACACATTCGCTCGAAACCAGTATTGTTTTAACGGACCTAGTAAAACAAAGGGTCCAGATTTGGGCAGATATTCAGTGGTTAACAAAGGGAGCTCCGCTGCAACTGCCGGATACGCCTTTCACGATTATGATGGATGCGAGTCAGACAGGTTGGGGCGCGACCCTAAGTCCCGCAGACTTGAAGTGTCAGGGTCTTTGGAATCCTCGGTTCCTAGAGAAGTTTATAAACATCCAAGAGATGATGTCAATATGGCTAGCGCTACAACATTGGATTCACATAATAACAGACGTCCATGTTCAGATTTTGTCGGACAATTCAACAGTAGTAGCTTACATCAGGAACCAAGGCGACACTCATTCAATGCCATTATGCGAATTAACAGAGAAGATTCTCCTATATGTCATGAATCATCATGTTTATCTTTCTGTCCGTCATATACCGGGTCGTCTGAATGTACAAGCAGACTCGCTCTCTCGGAAAAGTCGCTTGTTGCCCTTGGACCGGACTCTCAACAAGCGAATATTCAGGCAGATTTGCTACCAGTGGGATCGTCCCATGATAGATCTGTTAGGGACACACCAGAATAATCAGTTACCGACGTTCGTGTCGCCATGCCCAGATCATCGAGCGTACGCAGTAGATGCTCTGTTGATCTCATGGCACAGAATGATAGGATGTGCATCCTCCAACTCCGTTGATTCAGCAGATTCTCTTATTTATTTATTTATTATTTATTTATATATTGGTGTTTAAGGTCACATATTTCTGCACAATGGCTAACCATGACCGTGACAGTTTTACAGGTGGAGGAAGCCGGAGTACCCAGAGAGAACAACCGAGCAATGGTGTGCAACTGTCAGCTCCCCAACATACCAACTCCACACAAGCAGGGTTAGCATTGGTTGAAGACAGGTGCACCATCGATGTGCAGTCCGCCTTAGTACATAATGTCACCGTGCCCACACGTGGGCAGTGGGGGTGAAGTGTCTTGCCCAAGGACACAACGTGGTTGCTGCAGGTGGGATTCGAACCGAAGACCTCTCGGCTTGCAGCCTGCGTCTCTACCAACTGAGCCACCGCACCCCCAGCAGATTCTGTTAAGATCAAACAGTCTCATTGCAAAATCCTGATAGTAGCACCTCTATCGTCACAGAAACCTTGGATCAATCTTCTCAGGTGTCTGTTATGGGACATTCCCCGGAAGCTTCCTCCACGAGAGAACCTTTTTTATCAGGGGAAGTATTTGTTCTTCACATCCTTCTCTGCTCTTAGTGGCATTATGGAGTCGGTCAGACGTGAGGGAGCCTTGCGGTTCCTATACTATTTTGATGACTAACACAAGAACGATTCGAGTAATGCGGGTGAGGGGAGTTCGATATGATTTTGAATCCCCCCCCGCCCCCCCCCCCACACACACACACTGCCACTGTGTTAAGAGGCGATTACTGGGCAAGACAGAGTTTTCTTCCTGTAAGCCTCGTAAACATTTAAGTACATACATGCATTTCATGGCTTCAAGATTGGCGGCTAAGTCGTGTTCTATGGCGACCTCATGGGCACAACCACATGCACTTTTTAGTTGGTTGGTTTCCTGTGGTTGTTCGTCTATATGTCATATATGAGCATATGATTCATCATCAATAAATTGCTAGCCTTTGGGTACCTAGGAGGCTGTCTAGTCAGTTAACTGGTATTCAGATGATTACATGCAGGATTTCAATTCTCACGCGCATAATAAATGCATTATTAGGCAGACGCATTATTGTATGTTATGGACCTTCGAAACAATGAATTATTTTGGGGATGGTCCGTAACGAATCGGTTAATCGTAGCTCGATCCATTTCAAGATCCAGGTTTCTATTAATTGCAGTACCCAATCGAATACATCTTGTCTTACACTCTCGTATATTCGCTTTTACTGATTCCAGAGTGCTCCCCTCTTCTTTTTGAGGAAGATTCCTTCAAAAAGGGGGAGGGGGGGATTTTTATGCCCCCCGACTGAAATTGGGTGGCATATAGTGATTGAAGTGTGCGTGTGTCCGTCCGTGTGTGTGTGTCTGTGTGTTTTCGAGCCAATAACTCGAAAACTGTTAGGGACACAGTCATCAAACTTCACACAATTATAAAGGACCATGGGAGGATGTGTCACACACCATAGCCGGGTTCGTACCTTCAAGGTCAAGGTCACATTTCATGGTCACACTAAAAATCGGTCAATATTCGTGTCTCGGCCATAACTCAGAAACGAATCATAGTACAATTGTTAAACTTTTTAAAAACGTTAAGGACAGTCAGAAGGTGTGTCGCATATAATAGTTTCTGCCGCATCTGCAAGGTGAAGGTCACAGGGGGGGGGAGGCATGTGTTACCTTAGTTACATTCTTCTTGTTTACCTCTCCTCCGGCTTGATAAGTATGTAACTATGAGTGAAGCTGTTTTGTCTGTAATTATATCCTGGATACAGCTTGTGTTTTATTATATGGGGCGTATGTTTGTGGAGGATATCCTGTCATTCTCAAATACGCCATCCTAATTTTTGGGGCTTAGTCCTGACTAGCCTTAAAAATTGGGAAGTCGTTACATCCAAATTAACATAGTTTTCATGCTAAGAATACGGAATTACTTGAATTTGGCTCCTTATTTATGATATGTCTTCTCTATTACTGTATAGAGAGACATACATGTAATTCCTTTCAAATTTAATTTCCTTTCACCTTGGATTACAGGCTTGGAACTATGTTGATATACTAATTCTGAAGTCCTAGGCCCTCCGTCTTTTTACGATTCAGCTAGTCTGGGCCATTGGGTTATAGTATAAAAATATTATAAATTTAAAGTAATTTGTATATTTTTTATACTTACCAATGGCCCAGACGGGTATGGCCCTCCCATGAGTAGGCACTCATACCTCTCCGCTGAGTTATTTTGTAGTACTCTTTTCTACAAAGAATGATGGTGACGCCAATTTCGGTCACTTCCTGACGGCTGTGCATTTGCGGAGAGTAAAAGTATGGAGGACCAGATAGGACTTTTAATTTTCGGTTTTGCCAGCAAATTTTGGGGATTGAGGGGTTCAAAATTTGTGTTTGGCCCTTGATAACTTTGAGTTTGCACCAGCTAGGTTGGGCCATTGGTAAGTATAAAAGATATACAAATTACTTTAAATTTATAATTTTTATGTAAAATTATTCATGCTTCCCATACTTTTATACTATAAACCAATGGCTCAGACTAGCTGGTGCAAACTCAAAAGTTATCAAGGGCCAAACACAAATTTTGAACACCCCCCCGCTCCCCCCCCACCCCCCCCATTCCCCAAAATTTGCTTCCAAAACCGAAAATTAAAAGACCTATCTGGTCCTCAAAAATTCTACTCTCCGCACATGCACAGCCATCAGAAGTGACCGGAATTGGTGCCAACATCATTTTTAGCTTAACTTGACATAGTCAAGATAAGCTATTGCCATCACGCGTGCGGAAGTCTGTTAGTCTGTGAGTCTGTTAGTCTGTGAGTCTGTGACGTCTGTTCACATTTTCCTTTAGCACGGGCTACACCCTGCAGTTCTTGTCTGATCGTCACGAAATTTCATATGCAGGTTTGGGGTCATGTCTAGATGAGAACGTCCCCTTTTGGTCGCAATCGGGCAACCTGTATGGCTGCCCGAGCCCAAAACCCGAAAACCATTAGCACAGTCTACAGGTCATATTTATGAAGGGATTTCATTGTAACTTGGTAGGATGCCTCTGTATAATGCCTAGATGAGAACATCCCCTTTTGGGCTTGATCTATCAACCGTGATGGCTGCCCAAGCCCGAAACCCAAAAACTTTTAGCACAGTCTGCAGATCATGTTTAATGTGGAGGGATTTCATTGTAACTTGGTAGGATGACTCCTTATGATGTCTAGAAGAGAATTCCCCATTTGGGCATGATCTGCCAACCGTGACGACTGCCCGAGCCCAAAACCCAAAAACCTTTAGCACAGTCTACAGGTCATATTTATTGATGAATTTCATTGTAACTTGATGGGTTGACTTCATACAATGTCTAGATGAGAAAGTCCCCTTTTGGACTTGATTGGGCAACTGTGACGGCTACAGGGGCCCGAAGCCCGAAAACCTTTAGCACAGTCTAGAGGTCATATTTATGAAGGGATTTCATTGTAACTTGGTAGGATGACTCCAAATAATGTCTAGATGAGAACGTCCCATTTTGATCGTGATCATGCAGCCTTAATGGGTGCCCGAGCCCAAAAACCTTTAACATAGGCAAAAGGTCATATTTATGGAAGGATTTCATTGTAACCTGTTAGGTTGACTCCATATAATGCCTAGTTGATGACATCCCCTTTTAGTCGTGATTGGTCAGTTGTGATGGCTACAAGTGCCCGAAAACCTTAAGCACAGTCCACAGGTCATATTTATGAAGGGATTTCATTGTAACTTCTTAGGATCACTCCGGATGGTGCCCAGATGAGATTGTCCCCTATGGTTGCGATCATTCAACCATGATGGCTGCCCGAGCCCGAAGCCCGAAAACCTTTAGCACAGTCTACAGGTCATATTTATTAAGGGATTTCTTTGTAACTTGGTAGGTTAACTTCATATAATGTCTAGATGAGAACGTCCCCTTTTGGACATGATTGGGCAACTGTGGTGGCTAAAGGTGCCCGAAGACCGAAAACCTTTAGCACAGTCTACAGGTCATATTTATGAGGGGATTTCAATATAACTTGTTAGGATGACTCCAAATAATGTCTAGATGAAAATGTCCCATTTTGATCGCGATCATTCAGCCTGTATGGGTGCCCGAGCCCAAAAACCTTTAGCATAGGTAAAAGGTCATATTTATTGAAGGATTTCATTGTAACCTATTAGGTTGACTCCATATAATGCCTAGATGATGACATCCCCTTTTTGTCGTGATTGGTCAGCTGTGATGGCTACAAGTGCCCGAAGCCCGAAAACCTTGAGCACAGTCTACAGGTCATATTTATGAAGGTATTTCATTATAACTTCGTAGGATCACTCCAGGTGATGCCCAGATGAGATTGTCCCCTTTGGTTGTGATCATTCAACCATTATGGCTGTCCGAGCCCGAAGCCCGAAAACCTAAAGCACAGTCTACAGGTCATATTTATGAAGGGATTTCATTGTAACTTGGTAGGTTGACTTTCTATAATGTCTAGATGAGAACGTCCCCTTTCGCACATGATTGGGCAACTTTGACGGCTAAAGGTGCCCGAAGCCCAAAAACCTTTAGCACAGTCTACAGGTCATATTTATGAAGGGATTTCATTGTAACTTGGTAGGATGACTCCAAATAATCTCTAGATGAGAACGTCCCATTTTGGTCATGATCATTCAGCCTTGATGGGTGCCCGAGCCCAAAAACGTTTAGCATAGGCAAAAGGTTATATTTATAGAAGGATTTCATTGTAACCTATTAGGTTGACTCCATATAATGCCTAGATGATGACATCCCCTTTTGGTCGTGATTGGTCAACTGTGATGGCTACAGGTGCCTGAAGCCCAAAAACCTTGAGCACAGTCCACAGGTCATATTTATGAAAGGATTTCATTGTAACTTCTCAGGATCACTCCAGATGATGCCCAGATGAGATTGTCCCCTTTGGTTGAGATCATCCAACCATGATGGCTGCCCAAGCCCGAAGCCCGAAAACCTTTAGCACAGTCTACAGGTCATATTTATGAAGGGATTTCATTGTAACTTGGTAGATTGACTTCATATAATGTCTGTATGAGAATGTCCCATTTTGATCGCGATCATTCAGCCTTGATGGGTGCCCGAGCCCAAAAACCTTTAGCATAGGTAAAAGGTCATATTTATGGAAGGATTTCATTGTAACCTATTAGGTTGACTCCATATAACGCCTAGATGATGACATCCCCTTTTGGTCGTGATTGGTCAGCTGTGATGGCTACAAGTGCCCGAAGCCCGAAAACCGTGAGCACAGTCTACAGGTCATATTTATGAAGGGATTTCATTGTAACTTTGTAGGATCACTCCAGATGATGCCCAGATGAGATTGTCCCCTTTGGTTGCGATCATTCAACCATTATGGCTGCCCAAGCCCGAAGCCCGAAAACCTTAAGCACAGTCTACAGGTCATATTTATGAAGGGATTTCATTGTAACTTGGTAGGTTGACTTCATATAATGTCTAGATGAGAACGTCCCCTTTTGGACACGATTGGGCAACTGTTATGGCTTCAGGTGCCCAAAGCCCGAAAACCTTTAGCACAGTCTACAGGTCATATTTATTAAGGGATTTCATTGTAACTTGGTAGGTTGACTTCATATAATGTCTAGATGAGACTGGCCCATTTTGATATATATATATATATATTTATGAAGGGATTCAATGTAACTTGATAGGATGACTCGTTTTGGAATAATTTCAGTGTAACTTGGTAACTTTTGTTGATATATGTTAACTGTGAGGGCCACATACATTAACTGTGAGGTCATATTAACCCACCCCTCAGCTCTTTAGTACAGTGTACACCTCATATTATTTTTATCATAAACATAGCATACAGGGAACAGAAATGAACATATTCCCAATTATCACAATTCTTGTCTTATTTCATAATCCTTTCATAAACATTGAACATTATCCTTTTCTTCAAACACAACACACAAGTTAAGCTACAGTGTCATTGACACTTTCATTTGTTTGGCCCTGAAGTCAGTAACAATGTTCTGACACCTGTGCTTTAAAATCTCCTTTTTTGAGAATGCCAGACACAAATCAGTGCAAGAATTGGTGGATCCAAGGCTGTTATTGGATGATGGAAGTGTACAACGGTGGTTTTATACGTTCAGGGCAGTAACTTTATAATAATTATAAAATTATTTCATGTTTCCCAATTTCGGGACTGACGTCATCATTTTTGCTAATGATTAATCCACTGTTTGTTAAGTATTCCTTCCCTATCCTTCCATGAACCCTTCCTGTTAAACTCTTAAGCTTTTTGGCTATTTTTTATTGAAATTTTTTATTAAATTTCTTGGGAGTTTAACGTGTATTACAGAATATTTATTCTGTTTATCCCCATGGTTATGTCCTCACCCTAGGGGTGTTAGGTCATTTAGTCCTGGTTCTTCTATCCGATGTATCGTTTTTTCTTTGTATGAAGATCTAGCTATGCATCTGGTAGCATTTAAATTGGTTACTGACTTTGGGCCTTTTTGTGTGTCTGATGTCTTGTTTCCGTTTTTTTATTGATGTTGTTTACATTGACAACGTCCTCATTTATATGTAGTATTTTATTTTATATTACTGTAGAATTACTGTAGGATACGGTGATTATTATTCCAGTAGCAGGGCTCGAAAGAAACGGTTGTCCGCTTGTCCCGGACAACCAATTTTCGTTTGGGACAACCAGCCAGTCCATCAGTGCTTGTCCCTGGGACAACAAGATTTTATGTCAGGGAGTGCAAAAATTGCGTGTTTCAACAAGTTTTTGCTTCAAAAGACAGGTCCCAATATCATTAAAATGACACAATTATTTACAAGAAAGCCTTCAAAATGCATAACTGAAACAATCACCTCTCAGCAGTTTATTTTTATCATCACGTAAAATCCACGTTTTTTCATGCACCAAATAATTCACATAATCTCATTGGCTCTTCATAATTACGAGATATCTGGGCCGGATGACAAGATTATAGCGCAAGCGCATAGTCTCTACTTTTAAAGTAAACGTGTTTCCAATGAAAACAATGTGTGCATTTGCGGAATAAAATTGTTTTTGTTTTTTTTTCGAAAGGGTGGCTTTAAATTGAATTACTAACGGGCGAATTTAAATAGAAGGTGATGTGAGGAATCTGCTGTGCGGTAAGTTCAAAAATGTAGGTAGTCTTATATGAATAGTTTGTTTCCGATACGGAGGTAAAAATATGACCTAAAAATGACTGGTCCACATTCAGTGTTTGTTGACAGCGCACAAAAAAAATTGTGGGTACCAGGGGTTTGGGGGTGTTAGCAGTCAGTTGAGCTGGGTTACTACCAGAAGTTACAACTGGTCTTCGATGTCCAAGCCTACAATGTCGCTATTAAATTTTGGATTCAGCCGTAGTGACAAGCGTCAAGAAGCTAATGTCAGTAATGATCAATCGGGTGAAAAATCAAAAAAACGAGGAAATAGTGACGATTCATCAGCTAATACTGAGACTGAGAGTGCAAATAACAACCAGGGCATGGACTGCTAAAGTGTAGATTGATATAATTATAGGCTTGTTGTTGAACTGTATTTTAAATGATATTCACAATCACTGGAAATAATGCCCAGTCTGTCTTATTTCAGATTCTCATCTGTAAGGCATAACAGATCGAGAATACTTGTCTTTGAGTATATAAACGTTTGAAAACCTTCATTTGTAGTATTGCTTAAGCCTTTAAATAAAAGTGTATTATTCAAGTAGTTGATTTGTTATCACTGTCAAAGAAATTCAAAAACTAATTTTTCCAAGGAACACCTTGGACAGCCTGATTTGGTTTGGGACAACCAACATATGCTTTCCGGTTGTCCCATGGGACAAGTGCAAAAAAATCTAAATTTCAAGCCCTGAGTAGTGTAGCTCAAAAAATTTGAATTTTGTCCACACTTAGGCTCTATCGGGATGCCCTTGGGCTCATAATGTTCCCTTTGGGAACTTGGGCATTTTTTCAAAATTTTTTCTAAAAATATTTTGAATTTAATTTTGATTGCTATTATTCATGTATCTTAACTGGTAGAGTGCTGGAAGCCCATATTTGGGCTTTACTTTGAAGTGCAGGTGCTGCCAAAAAAGGCTTCATATTCTCTGGATATACTTCGAATTATCTTTGAAGTGACATTATTTAGTCTGTATGGATTTACCTTGTCACAATTTATGGGAGAATGCCTGCAGGCAATCTCCCATAAAATGTAACAAGGCAAAGATATGTGATCGAGTTTTGCCAAGTAAAAATAATTCAGCACCCTACCAGTTAATTATATATTTTGTTGTGGAGTTTGTAGGAGTGATATCGACTTTAGTCAATGCACTCCTGCGGATTCTTGTCCTACTTGTGTACACTGGGATGATTAACATTGGAGACGGGTGTTGTAGTACGTTGTTGGCGGTAAGGTTCATAAACCGGACCTCGCACCGCGTTTTAATTCATTTTTTCAGTTTCTATTTCAGAGGAACATAAACATAGTGATGATATTATGACACCCAACCAAAGTGTGCTACCATCGTCATGCTCCATTGAGCAAATAGAGCTAGCTGCAATGCTCATGATAAGCAAGGGATAAGGCCTCTAGTTTGTGTTCTTAACCTCTTGCAAGCAGCTAGCTCGACCGGTGAAACGGTTACTCCGTCTGTTGGAGCCGTGACACTGTTGCGGTCGAAGGAAGTGTAGATGTGGGTAGAGCGAGCACTTAAAAATAAAAGCTCACCCAGCGACAATGGAAATAGGGAGGATATAGGGAGGAAGTCCGCAAGTTTCTTGTTGGGAGGCTTGGCCAGGTCTAATAGACCACGAGCGGGAGAGGCCCCTCTCTAACCTAACAACATTTGGGCCCAAATGTTGTTATGAGAAACTTGCATGAGCCGGAGCATACATCCACCCGCCAGCCGGGATGCTCCGTCTATTCTGCAGCCCGGGTCGGCTTCAGTCACGGCTTCCTCCACTACCTTTCACAAGCCGAAATTAAGTTTTCTTGGTGGGAGGCTCGGCGAGGTCGGATGAGACCACGAGCGGGAGAGGTTCGTCTCTAACCTAACAACATTTGGGGCCAAATGTTGTTATGAGAAACTTGCACGAGCCAGAGAATACGTCCACCTGTTGCTCTGGATGCTTCGTCTAGTCTGCAGACGGGGTTGGCTTCAGTCACAGCTTCCGCTACTGCGTCATTAAAGCACACACGACTGCAGACTAGCTACCTGACTTCAGATATCAAGTCAGCTGCACGAAGATGGAGCCATTCTTCGCCCTTGAAGTCGGACCATCCGGTAGCTAGCGATCCGAGGCATCAATCAACGGGACATTTGGAGAATAGATCTATCTCTGGATCTTCGTCCCAGGAGCAGCAAACGGCGGAAAAACAGAAGACTGCTGCTCCTCAAGGCTCGGGAACGGACTTACTGTCGCAGTTTGCGCAGCTATTAGCAGCATCCCAGCAAATGCAAGAGCAGACTCCAGTGGTGAACTGTTGGATGGTGCTGGGTCGGTCTGGTCAATTGTGCATGTAGAAGAAGCCATAAGTTTATCTATGGGACACTCGGCTAAATCTAAATATGGGGTCAGATCTCTGTTTGGAGAACCCTCTCCATCCCGTTAACATTCGGGGTCGACTGTGTCCGTTGTGAGAAACCATATTGAGTCAGAACATGCATCAAAACGTTCCTTCCACACTGCAGCCAGGGTTGGCGGCAGTTATGGCTTCTTCTACTTACATGGAAGCGAACGAAAGAGGATTAAGCCTAGAAGTTTCTAAGCAGGATACTCTGTGACATCTGGGGACAGATCGCTAGTGCAGAGCGTTTTTCTTCCCGTTAACAGTCGGGGACTATAGTTTTGTGTTGTAAGAAACTTCAATGAGGAGGAGCATCCATCCTATGTAACGAGTCGGGTTGCTTCTTCCGCACTTCAGCTGGGGTCGGCTGTGGTTACGACTTCCTCTTCTTCCATGGATATGCACAATAAGGGATAGATGCCTACAAGTTTCTAACGAACACTCAGTGAGGTCTGGAGCAGATCGCGAGCTGGAGATTCTTCTCCTTTCCGTCAGCAGTTGGGGTCGACTGTTTTTGGCTCGAGAAACTGTAGTGAGTTGGGATGTCCATTCACACTTGAAGTTCGGACGCTCCTTCCACACTGCAGCCGGATTCGATGGCATCTTCCCTTGCTTCATTAATGAAGCACATTGACCGCAGACTAGCTATCTGACTTTGCAGGTTCAGGTCGATATCTAGTCACCTGAGGCTTTTTATACGAGACATGTGTCGAGGATCTGGGCCAGATCTCAGTCATGTAAGCAGCTTATGGTAACAAGTGGATTATCATTGCTCTGCTAGCCTCGGTCATGGACCGGCTGCTGCAGATTGCTCTGTGTATCGCAGCATTCCAGTAGTCGCTGGTACTACCATTTAACAGACTCCGAGGGTGAGCTCTCGGACGGTGCTACGTTGGTCCAGTCATCGTTCAGTCGGGTGGAGTTGACCATATTTGCTGATGGAACATTTGGATGGTGAGAGGGCTATGGAGTGTGTGTCTCCATCCCTCACAGAAGGGCACTTTAAGACTATGAAATTTCAGTCTTAAGCTCTTAGAATATTGTTCCATCTGAAAATAAGTCTGCATTTAGATGAGCAGGCCGGGGATGAAGATTTGTCCCTACCTGCATCATTTAATATATGCTCGGAAATAATGAAATGTGCTATTTCATTCAAAAGAGCTAATCTGGATTCAATGTCCTAAGCAGATCACCTTACCAGAGCTATGACGCCACGTCTCAATGGAAAGGAATATGAGGACGTGGTTCCTCGCTAAGAGTTCTTTCCAGGGCAGTCATGTATGCCACGTACAAATCTGCACGGACAGTGGAATTTGGAGTTGGTAAGACGTAATGCTGCCCTTGCGTCATCATCACTTGTAGATGACAAGGTGAAAAGCTCTCTCTGAGTCGCTCCGGTTACCGGAAATATACTATTTGACGATAAGCTTACGTTGCTATATGAGCAGGCTACAAGAAAGCTTCTAGTGCTCTGCTATTGAAGTTGGTGTCTCATCAACACACTTCAGCAGACCGTGGTAAGCTTCTAAGAAAGCATCAAGAGAATGTTCTCAAGGGTACAATAACCCTCTTATATTTACTTCGGAAGTTGTCATTATAGCGACTCGGAAAAGGGGCATAGGTCTGATCAAGGCTATGGATCTGACACCCATAGGTTGACGATGAACGGAAGGTTATCATCTTCACGAGAAACTGTATGTTAATCACGGAAGTTTCTTTCAAAGTGAGTCATTCCTAGTGGAGGTAAAGGCTCGCTTATTGAAGGGAACAATTGAGATCGATGAGACAAGCTTCTTCACGGGGAGGACTTCGTTTCTTCTCCTGTAAGCATCGTAAGTTGTACAGGTGATGGACATGACCTCTATTGCTTGCCAGTTGATGGAAGGGTATCAACTTTATGATAATCGAGATGTTATTCACGGATGTTCCTTTCAAAGAGAGTCGCTCCTTGTGGAGGTAAGGCTCTCTTATTGAAGGGAACAATTGAGGTCGTCGAGAAAAGATTTTGGGTGCTTTCCACATCAGCCTCGCAATTAAGTGGTTAAATTGTGGAAGATCAGTGGATGAGAATGTAGTCTCGGCAGGCCTGCAGCTATCATCTCAAGCAAGCTCCACTTACAAGTTTACTTGTTGGACAAATCTTCCAAGAGAGGCTTTCCTTCTGGAGGTACAAGCTTTCCTATTGAAGAAAAGCATTAGACGTCGTCAAAATTATTCTCCAGTTTTTTTTATTATCACCTGTTTCTCGTCCTGAATCTGGATGGATAGTGCATAGATAGGCTGAGATATTCCTTGGCGTCAAGACAATTTATGTCATTGTGGACACCATAGTTGCCTTCTGTATGGTTACGGCGGTCTCTTGGAATAAAACCGAAAAAGATACTATGCTTTTCAGTTTGTTTTTCGTAGGTGTCATAGACTTGAGTCTTATTGTTACACCCTAGTAGCCTAGCTAAAATCATGAGTGAGATTTTTTGAGTATTATACAGTTGCATAACTGAATTTTTTATCTCTTGGGGCTGCGGTCTCTTTGGGAATTCAGTTCTGTTTATATAGCGGCCCTTCATTCCCTACCTTGCACAACGTTAATTGTAAGTCTCCGTTAAGTGAGCCTTCAGGGTCCCAACATACACCGATATATCTGTCTTCATGAAGATGAAGACTTATAAGCTATGGCTAGCATTGTAAGTCTCCTTAGTTAGCTTCTAGGGCCTCAGTTATCAGCTTTTAATGGTCTTCACATGCAGGAAAACCTTTAGCTGTTTCAGCTAGGCTGAGTTCGTTGTCCTATCGGACATGATACCGTTTGTTAGAGGAGCTTATTCTCTTCAAACCGACCGGTATGGTTTGGTGTGAGTTATTATGTAAATACGGTGTATTTGTTCATCACATCCTTCTCTGCCCTTAGTGCCATTATGGAGTCAGTCAGACGTGAGGGAGCCTTGTGGTTCCTATACTATTTGATGACTTACACAAGAACGATTCAAGTAATGTGAGAAAGGGGTGGTTCGATATGATTTTGAATTCCCCCCCCCCCCCCCCCCCCTCCCCATCACCAATGTCTTAAGAGGCGATTACCGGGCAAGACATAGTTTTCTTCCCATAAGCCTCATATGCATTTTAGTACATACATGCATTTCATGACTTCTCGATTGGCGGCTGGGTCGTGTTCTATGGCGACCTCATGAGCACATCAAGTTTTTAGTTGGTTTGTTTCCTGTGGTTGTTCGTTTATATGTCATATATGAGCATATGATTCATCATCAATAAATTGCTAGCCTTTGTGTACCTGTATAGCTGTCAAGTCAGTTATCTGATATTCAGATGATTACATGCGGGATTTCAATGCTCGCATGCATAATAAGTGTATTATTAGGCAGGTGCATTATTGTATGTTATGGACCTTAGAAACAATGAATTATTTTGGGGGCGGTCCATGACGAGTCTGTTAATCGTAGCTCGTTCCACTTCTAAATCCAGGTTTCTATAAGTTTTGGTACACAAATCTAATATAACTTTTCTATGCATTCTTGTATATTCACACGTGTTTGGGAGTGTTATTTATTGGAATTTATTGTACACCTGAACGGGGTTGCCTTGGAAGTGTGTTTACTCTCCAGAGATTGTCCATTGTGATTATATTGGACATGTGTATGTTGTACATATTATATCACCAGTTTTCGACCTATCTATGTGTTCCGACTCGGTATACGTTTCAAGCGAGCGCTATTAATTACCAGAATCGTTGCTATAGCCTTAGCTTCTGAAGTGGCATTAAGCACCAATTTATTAATAATAATTGATATCTGGGTGCCTGTTCGGTGAATATATATTGTTATTTGGTACCGCTTTTACTGATTCCAGAGCGCTCCCCCCTTTCTTTTTGAAGATTCCTTCAAAAAGGAGGAGGGGGGGGGGGGGTATTTTTAGCTCAACTTTGACGTAGTCAAATTTGAGGTTATGCCATGGCCCGTTGTCTGTCTGTCCATCAACAATTCAATATGGCTCGGGCAAGAGGCCGTATTTATGAACCGATCTTTACCAAACTTCTTGGGTACCTTTGGTATCACCTTGAGACGAGAACGAGTATTTTTGGGTGCGGTCCGAAATTCAAGATGGCCACCAGCAGCCATTTTGTACCTAAGTTAGTGCAATCAGTTTTTTGTACAGAACTTCTGTATGAAAGTTCTTATTTGAATAAATTTTTGTATGAATGTTTAGTAACATGGAATACATCACATATAATACAGGTTTTTTTCTCGAGCAGAAATTATGCAAATTAGATGAACTTTGATTTATTCAGTACTACTTGTACACAGTAAGTGCATGTGTCAATACGGCTCGGGCTGGAGGCTGTATTTATGAACCGATCTTCACAAAACTTCTTGGGTACCTTTGTTATCACCTTGGGATGAGAACAAGTGTTTCTGGGTGCGGTCCAAAATTCAAAATGGCTGCCAGTGGCCATTTTGTACCAAAATTAGGTCCAATCAGTTTTTTGCACACAACTTCTATACGGCTCAGGCTAGAGATCGTATTTATGAACTGATCTTTACGAATCTTCTTGGGGTACCTTTGTTATCACCCTGTGACAGGAATGAGTGTTTTTGGGTGTCTTTGTTATCACTGTGCTATGAGAACAAATATTTTGGGGTTCAGTCAGACCCACTCTTGGACTCAAAGATTTCTTTTCTAGTTTAGCATCTAACTGTCACCCTACTTTTACAATACTTTACCTATATATTTGTTACAGGCTACAGTCAGCACTTATGTACAGACCGTTACAATACTTTACATGTACCTTTGTTATCAGGGCATTACCTAGATGTTTGTCATTGCTGTGTCACATACTATACATGTACATGTCTTAAACAAGTTGAGCTACAGTGTCATTGACGCTTTCATTTATTAAAATTCTTGGGAGTTTAACTTGTTTTATAGAATGGGTATTCCATTTATCCCCTGTGTTTATGTCCTGTTCGTTTACTGTTCAGGACGTTTTGTATTCTTGCATCTTCTACCAGATGCATTGTTAGCTTAACTTGACAAAGTCAAGATAAGCTATTGCCATCACTCGTGCGGAAGTCTGTGAGTCTGTTCACATTTTCCTTTAGCACAGGCTACACCCCATAGTTCTTGTCCGATCGTCACAAAATTTCATATGGAGGTCATGTCTAGATGAGAACATCCCCTTTTGGTCACGATCGGTCAGCCATGATGGCTGCCTGAGGCTAAAACCTGTAAACCTTTAGCACAGTCTACAGGTCTTATTTATAAAGGGATTTCATGGTAACTTAGTAGGATGACTCTATAATATCTAGATGAGAACGTCCCCTTTTGGTCATGATCTGTCAACCGTGATGGCTACCCAAGCCCGAAACCCAAAAACTTTTAGCACAGTCTACAGGTCATATTTAATACAGAGAGATTTCATTGTTACTAGGTAGGATGACTCCGTATGATGTCTAAATGAGAACGTCCCCATTTGGTCGCGTTCTATCAACTGACGGCTGCCCAAGCCCAAAACCCAAAAACCGTTATTACTCTCTAGAGGTGGTATTTATCAAGGGATTTCATTGTAACTAGGTCGGATGACTCCATATAATGTCTAGATGAGAATGTCCCCTTTTGGTCATGATCGGTCAGCTGTCATGGCTACAGGGACCTGAAGCCCGAAAACCTTTAGCACAGTCTACAGGTCATATTTATGAAGAGATTTCATTGTAACTTGGTAATGTCTAGATAAGAACGTCCCCTTTTGGTCTCGATTGTTCAACCGTGATGGCTGTCTGAGCCCAAAACCAGAAAACCTTTAGCACAGACTACAGGTCGTATTTATGAAGGGATTTCATTGTAACTTGGTAGGATGACTCTGTATAATGTCTAGATGAGTATGTCCCCTTGTGGTTGCGATCAGTCAACCATGATGGCTACACAGGCCCAAAGCCTGAAAACCTTTAGCACAGTCTACAGGCTGTATTTATGAAGGGATTTCATTGTAACTTGATAGGATGACTCGTTTTGGAATAATTTCACTGTAACTTGGTAACTTTGGTTGACATACATTAACTGGGAATGCCACATTAACCCAACCCTTAAGTCTTTAGTACAGTCTGCGCCTTAAATTATTTTTAGCTCTTCTTGACAATGTCAAGCTGAGCTAATCTCATTGCTCTCCATCCATCGTCCATCCGTCCGTCCGTCGTCCGTCAACACCATGTTTTAGTCTTCTCCTCCAAAACCACTGCACCAATTCAAGTGAAAGTGTGTGTGAGTGATGGTCCCAAAGGGGCATTGCATTTTTGTTCAACTCAACATGCCCAGCCCCATAGGGAGGGAGTGGGGGAAAATGCTCCAAAATATTTTTAAAATCTTCTCATCAACAAGTGTATACAATGACTTGATATTTGTTATGGAGCTTCCTTTTGAGGTGTAGAATCAAGTTTGTTCAAACGAAGTTCGTGAAGCAGTATTTGGCTTTGTACTGGGAGGGGTAAGATTTTTGACCCCACCCAAAATTTCTATTTTCTGAATCAGATTCAAGTTTGTTCAAATCAGATCCCTAGGTTTATATTTGGGCTCGCAATGGTAGCCCAAATTTTTACGTACAGTGATATGAAGAAATTTCTTTAAAAATCTTCTTCTTCAGATCCACCAGTCGGAATGCTTTAACTTAGTGCAATATCTTTAAAATTGGGAGCGTGGTGGCATTGCAGTAACAGGTTCTCGTCAGATCACCGAAGTTAAGCAACGTCGAGCCCGGTTAGTCCTCAGATGGGTGACCGTCTGAGCGATTGATTTGGACTCCCGCGTTGTGTCCTTGGGCAAGGCACTTAACCCCGATTGTCCACATGGGGGGCACGATGACGCCTGGTACTAAGGCATACTGCACGTTGATGGTGCGCTTGTCTTCAACCAATCTAACCCTGCCTGTGCTGTAGTGCGGAGTTACGATGTTGGGGAGCTGGTAGCTGCTTGCTGGTTCTCTCCGGGTACTCTGGCTTCCTCCACCCGTAAAACTGCCACGGTCATGATTAGCCATTGTGCATAAGTATGTGACCTTAAACACCAATAAATACATAAATAATCTTTAAAATTTCTCTTCTTCAGATCCAACGGTCAGAATACTTTCATATTTAGTACACAACATCTCTAGGGAAGTCCGATTCAACTTTGTTCAAATCGAGAGCCTGGGTTAATATTTGGGCTCCCAATGGGAGCTGGAATTGGCCATGTTGCTGAAGAATTAAAAATTTTGTATTCAGTACCCACTGGAGGTGTGTAACTAAGATTAATCCACATAGGTTGTATCAAGGGGCTTCATAGGGGAGCTCTACATTTTACATTATGATCTACTGAAGAAAAGGCATGATGCCCGGATTATTTTTGTCACTCCTGAGGGACTCAAGGATTGACAGTGTATCCTATGGAGATGGATTGATTAATGTAGACTTATTCTTGGACTCTGTTTATATTGTGTTCTGTTCAAGATGAGCACTTCAAGCCCTGTGGAGCCTCTTTTTATTGAAAACATAGCATACAGGGAACAGAAATTAACATATTCTCAATGATCACAAATTCTTGTCATATTTCATAATCCTTTCATAAACATTGAACATTATCCTTTTCATCAAACACAACACACATTCAAGTTAAGCTACAGTGTCATTGACACTTTCATTTTTTCTTTCTATGAAGATCTAGCTTTGCATCAGGTGGTTGTTGATCAGTTATTGACTTTGTTCCTCTGTTGTGCCTGTTGTTTGTTAGTTTCCTGTTTTTCCTCTTGACGTTGTTGTCTGTTCAATAACGTTTTGGATACGTGTTAATTCAGTGTTTAGTTAAAAACAGTTTTTGTTTTTTCTATCAGGATACATATTATATCTTATTACGGTAGTTTAGCTTTAATTAGGCTCTATCAGGGATGCCCTTGGGCTCATGAGGTTCCCTTCGGGTACTTAGGCTTCATTAAAACATTTTTGAAATTTTTTATTTAATTTGTTTCGAACATTTTTGTGATTGTCTATGTTATGTATCCTTGCGATGTTTATTCTGTATTATTATTGGGAGTGCAGTGGACTCTGGCTTTTGGCCTCATTATTATTGTATCTATTATAATAATTTGGTACCTAGTGTAAGTCCAGGAAGTCTCATTTAAATGCTCGTCTGCCGGTAGTCGCTGCACTCCTTCAGTACTTGTACTATGGGATGCGAACGTTGGAAACGGGTGTTGGCCTGTGTGGTGGACAGTGATGTTCTGATGTCGGAGCTTCCACTGCAGGCAAATACTAGTTTTCAGTCTCTTTTTCAGTGGAACAAGAATATGGTGATGGTACTTTTACACCTGTCCATTACATGTTGCCGTCATCGCTTTCTGATGAGCCCCGCTCTGATGAGTCAACAGAGCTAGCTGCCAAGGTGCTCATGATTTTTAGAAGGGATTGAGGTCTCTAGTTAGTTCATTTAATCCTCTGCATGCAGCTAGCTCGACCGGTGAAGCAGTTTATGGGAGAGCATTCTCCATCCCATCAGCAGTCGGGGTCGACTGTTTCTGTCGTGAGAAACTTCATTGAGTCGGAACTATGTGGTTCGGGATGTTCTTTCCACTCTTCAGCCAGGGTTGGCTGTTGTTACGGCTTCCTCTTCTTCCATGGAAAAACATGCTAATGGGTAGAAGCCTATAAGTTTCTAAACAGAACGTTCGCGCGATCTGGAGTCAGATCGTGAGTTGGAGAACCCTCTCTGTTCCGTCAGCAGTCGGGGTTGACTGTTCCCGTTTTGTGAAACTTTAGTGAGTTGAGACGTCCCTTCACGTTTGCGGTATGGGATGCTCCTTCAACACTGCAGCCGGGGCCGGTTGCAGCTATGGCCTCTTCCTCT
This sequence comes from Pictodentalium vernedei, assembly GCA_031216915.1. NCBI lineage: Eukaryota > Metazoa > Mollusca > Scaphopoda > Dentaliida > Dentaliidae > Pictodentalium > Pictodentalium vernedei. The sequence continues at coordinate 339,634,997 of CM062293.1, forward strand.
GCTTCATCGACGAAGCACGTTAGACCACAGACTAGCTGTCCGACTTCGAATGTTCATGCTGTTCCATGGAGGCATTTCCAGTCTTCACCACCTAAGTCGGATTAACCTGCAGCTAGTGGTTCGAGGCATATTTATACGGGACATGCGTCAAAAGATCTGGGGTCAGATATCCATCCCGTGAGCAGCATATGGTGAAGAAGTGGATACCCCTGCTCCGCAAGCCTCTTTCACGGACCTGCTGTCACAGATTGTGCAGCTTATCGCAGCATCCCAGTAGTCACAGGTTCACCTGTCAACAGTCTCCGGTAGTGAGCTGTCGGATGGTGCTGGGTTGGTCCAGTCATCTGTTCATTCGAATGGTGTTGACTATGTTTTTCAGATGGAAAATTCAGATGATGAGAGGGCTACGGAGGATGATTCTCCATCCCTCACGGAACAGTACATTAAGACTATGAATTTTATTCATAAGTTCTTCCGGATCTTGTTCCATCTGAACAAAAGTCTGCATTTACTAGGCAAAAAACAGCTTAGGTTACCGAGCGAAGGAAAGACGAAGATCTTTCCTTCCCGGATGGATCTTTCTGCTCTGGTATTGAAGGCCTTTGGTTCGCTTAATGATGCCTCCCTTAGCTTAGCAATAGCATAAGAAAGGCAATGATCTATTCTTTACGAATAGAAGATTGATAGCTCATAGTTAGGCTGAGACATGGAATAGAGCCATTAGAAGGAAAAAGTATGTTTTTTCCTTCTCGGTGCAGTATTCCTAGGCGTCCAAAGCATTTAGTTCTATTGTTGATGCCATAGTAGCCTTGTGTAATTTTAGAGCGGTCATTTCTTTTACATTAGCAGCTAATGTCGTAAGTCTCTGTTTAGTGAGCTGTCCAAGGCTGCAGGGTAACACACAGGTATCTGTCCTCACGGATATAAGACTTTAGGCTGCGTTAGCTATGCTGAGACCACTATCTTTTTGGAATAAGGCCTTTAAAAGGAAAGATTTCATTATTTCCTTCTCGGTGTTGTATTCATAGGCATCACAAGCATTTAGTCCTATTGATGTCACCCTGGTAGTCTTATGTGAATTAAGAGCTATATTTCTATAACATTAGCGACTAACATCATAGTGGCCTTATGTAATTTAGAGCAGTCTTATACATTGCAGCTAACATCGAAAGTCTCCGTTTAGTGAGCTTTCCAAGTCCACAGGTGACACAGATATCTGTCTTCACAGAGATGAAGACTTCTAAGCTGCGTTAGCTAGGCTGAGACTACTCTCTTTGGAATTAGGGACGTTAGAAAGAGTGGTCCTTATTCCTTAGCTTGAGCGACTAATGTAAGTCTCGGTTTAGTGAGCTTTCAAAGGTCGCACGTTACACCGAGATTTCTGTTTTCATGGAGATGAAGACTTACAAGCTGCACCAGCTAATCTGAGACTGCTGTCTCTTTGGAATTAGGGCCGTTAGAGGCAATGGGTATGTTGTTTCCTTCTCGGTATTGTATTCTTAGGTGTCTGAGTCTTTAGTCCTTTTGTTGACGCCTTATTTGTATTAAGAGTGGCCTTTTTCCTTAACTTGAGCGACTAATGTCGTAAGTCTCCGTTTAGTGAGCTTTCTAAGGTCGCAAGTTACACCAAGATTTCTGTCTTCACGGAGATGAAGACTTCTAAGCTATGTTATCTAGGCTGAGACTGCTGTTTTTTGGGAATAGAATTGCTAAAAGGAAAGAGTACATTTTTTCCTTCTCAGTGTTGTTTTCTTAGGTGTCTCAGACATTAGTCTTATTGTTGACACCATAGTAGCCTAGCTAGAATTATGAGCGGTGATTTTTCCCTATCATTAGCAGCTAGCATTGTAAGTCTCCTTTAGTGAGCTTCTAGGGCCGCAGTTAACAGCCATAGAATTGCCTTCATGAATAGGGAGACCTTTAGCTGTGTCAGCTAGGCTGAGACAACTGTCCTCTTGGACAAGGTACCATTATAAGAAAAGAGGTTGTTCTCTCCTTAACAGTATTTTTTTGTGTTAGTTGTCTGAGGCTTTTAGTTCTATTGATGACGCCATATTAACCAAGTGAGAAATAAAGAGCGTTCTTTCAGATGCCTGTAGTTAGTTCCTTTTTCAGGAATATGTTTCCTGCAATAATCAGAATTTGGCATTAGGAGTTCATCTAGATTTTTCTGATCGGGTGCCGGGACTTAGTTTTCTTCGCCCGCTTCATTTTATATCCGATCTATTGTCGTGGATTATATTTCCACTTGGAGGATTATGTATATTGTGTCAATATGTGTATTTTTTGGGGCCATGGTGGACTGTCTTGATTTCAAGGGATATATCGACGCTATATCAGCGGATATATTCCTTGAAATTGTGCCATGTTCATCATGTCCCTCTCCGTCCTTTAGTGGCATTATGGAATTGGTTATACAAGATGAAGCCCTTACAGTTTTATACTATTCTAGATGACTAACACTAAAGCATTATGAGTTGCGCCGGGTCAAAACTAGTCTTGCTTGGTTTTTGACGAGTTATTTTGTTATGTTCAGCTTCTATTTGCTGTTATTACTCTTTTATTGAGAATAGCAGGAGCAGCATAACTTCGAGAATGTAGTGTGAGGTTTCCTTTTCCTTTTGTGAAAAAGGAATTTATCGCAGTTCCAAGCTTTAGTATTACTGCACCGGCCATTCTTATCTAACTCTTTAGTTGGTTTGCTTCCTGCGGTTGTTTGTTCATTGTTATTGGCATATAGTTTAGAAGCTTGCGATTTTAGTAACCGGGAGCCTTTTAGGCGACTATATATTATTCAGTACCGCTTTATCACTGATTCCAGGCCTCTTTCCTCTTTTTAACTCACCTGAGCGAAGCTCAAGGGGAGCTTTCCTAATCACTTGCTGTTCATCATCCGTCCGTCCATCGTCCGGCCGGCGTTAACTTTACATTATCAACTTCTTCTCACAAAATACTCAACCAAATTGAACCAAATGTGGTGTGCATGTTCCCTATCATATGTCAATTCAGGTTTGTTCAAATCAAGTTCACCTGCCCCTTGGTAGGGCCACGCCGAAAAAGTGAGCCTAAATCTTAAAAAATCTTCTCATGAACCAGCAGTAGCAGAGACTCGATATTAGGTGTGCAGCTTCCTTTTGAGGTGTAGACTCAGATTTGTTCAAGAGAAGTTCTAGGGGCTATATTTGCCATCGTTATAGGAGGGGCAAGAATTTTTGCCCCGCCCAAAATTTCTATTTTCCAAACTGGGAGGCTGATTTGAACCAAATTTGATATGAGGTTTTATTGGGACGTAAGTAGTTAATTTATGCCAAAAAATATTTTCCTGTCTCCCCATGGGAACCACAGGAGCTAAAAATAGAAAAAATTTAAAATGCCCATATCTCCAAAACTGCACAGCACTGAGAATTTTTATTTGGTGTGGAGCTTCCTTAGGGCCAACAGAATGGAATGGTAAAAAAAAATTGCTATCGATTTTATCATAGGGTACTTTTTCGGGACTTTGAAAAAGTGGTGAGTCAGCATTTTTTAACACTGTGGGTAATGGGGAAAACATTAAAGAATCTTCTTCTCCCAAACCACTGGTCCAAAGGCTTTCGTATTTCACATATAACATCATTGGAAGATTGATTCACATATTTGTTGAAATCCTAATGTTCAAATTAGTGCAATATGAGGAATATTCTTTAAAAATCTTCTTCTTCAGATCCACCAATCAGTATCTTTTGATATTTGGTATGCAGCATCCTTAGGGGGTGAGATTCAAGTTTGTTCAAGCCAAGTCCCTGGGTTCATATTTGGGCACACTGTGGGAGTCCGAATTATAACTTAGTTCAATATGAGGAGTTTTCTTCTTCAGATTCAGCAGTCAGAATTTTTTTTATATTTGGTATGCAGCATCCTTATGGCAGTGAGATTCAAGATTGTTCAATCCAAGTCCCTGGGTTCATATTTGGGCTCTCTGTGCGAGCCTGAATTTTAACTTAGTTCAATATGAGGAATATTCTTCAAAAATCTTCTTCTTCACATCCACCAGTCAGAATCTTTTGATATTTGGTATACAGTATCCTTAGGGAGGTGAGATATTCGTTTGTTAAAGCCAAGTCCCTGGGTTCAAATTTGGGCTTCCTGTGGAAGCCCGAATTGTACCAAAATTTCTATTTTCCAAACTGAGAGGCCAATTTGAACCAAATTTGATATGAGGGCTTATTGGGTCACAAGTACCTGATTTATGCCAAAAACATTTTTCCCGTCACCCCTTTGGAACTGCAGGAGCTAAAAATAGAAAAAATTTAAAACTCCCATATCTTCAAAACTACACAGCACTGAGAATTTTTATTTTGTGTGAAGCTTCCTTAGGAACAGCAGAAAGGAATGATCAACAAAAAAATTGCTATTGTTTTTTATCATTGGGTACTTTTCCAGGACTTTGAAAAAATGCAGAGTCATCATTTTTTAACACTGTGATTAATGGGAAAAACATTAAAAAAGAATCTTCTCCCATACCACTGCCTCAAAGGCTTATATATTTCTCATATAACATCTTTGAAAGATTCATTCACATGTTTGTTGAAATCAAATCCCTGGGTTCATATTTGGGCTCTCAAATGTTCAGATTAGTGCAATATGAGGAATATTCTTTAAAAATCTTCTTCCAATCCACCAATCAGAAGCTTTTGGTATGCAGCATCCATAAGGGGGTGGGATTCAAGTTTGTTCAATTTGAGTCCCCGGCTTAATGTTGGGGCTTTCTATGGGTAGGGTGAGGGGTGGCATAGGGGGGGGGGGGGGGGGGTGCATGTTAGATTCAGGTTTGTTCAAATCCATTCCTTAGTGTTTTTCCATAAAATTTGCCTATCATGACTTCATTCCTTTGTAGTGTCGATGAACCATGTCTAACTGAATGTGACCCCAAATACGTCTTTGAACCACTTTGGCAGGTGAGCAATTAAGGCCACTTGGGGCCTCTTGTTTTTTTAATGTTAATTCCTTCAAAAAAGAGGGGGGGGGGCGTGGAGATGGGTGAGTTCTCTTTACCTCTTCTGGCCTTATAGTAAGTGTGTAACTATGTGTGAAGCTGTTATTGTCTATAGATAATACTGATCTTATGTACAGCTCGTTGCATTGTATATGGCGTGTGTCTGTGGGCATTAGTCTCCAACTCTCGGACATGCTTTTCCTAATTTTAAGTGTCTTAGTCCGCACTAGCCTTAAAACTGGGGGCTTGTTACACCCAATTAGCGTAATCATTTATGCTAAGTAATAAGGAATCACTTGGATATTGTTTAGAGAGGGATATATGTAATTCCTCAAATTTTAATCCTATTCACCTTGAGAGTCCTACTGCAGGATAAGGAGCTGAAATTTAGTCTGCTATTCCTTTAAGTCCTAGGCCCTCCGCCTTTTTTACAATTCAGCTAAGTTTGGGCCATTCGTTCTAGTATAAAAATATGATAAATTTAAAGTAATTTGTAAAAATCTTATACAGAATCACCGATCAAAATCTTATGATATTTGTTATAGAGCATCCATAAGGGTGTCAGATACAAGTTTGTTCAAATTAAGCCCCTCAGTTCATATTTGGGCTCAGTGCAGGAGCCCAACATTTAACTTGGTGCAATATGAGAAGTCTTTATAGAATCTTCTTCTCCAGAATCGCCAGGTACAATCTTTTGATATTTGAGATACAACTTTGTTGCAGGGGCCAGATTCAAATTTGTTCAAATAAAGGTCCCTCAATTAACATTTGGGCTCCCTATGGTTGCCCGAATTTCAATTTAGTGCAGTATGTGGAATAATCTTTAAAAATCTTCACATCCAGCAGTCAGAATCTTTTGATGTATGATATACATCATCCTTAGGGAGGTCAGATCTGCTTTTGTCAAATCATGTGTTAATTAATATTTGGGCTCACTTTTAGAGCCTGTATTTTAATTTAGTCCAATATTAGAAATAATCTTGAAAACTCTTCTTGTCCAGAACCACAAGGTAGAATCTTTTGATATATGGTTTACAGAATCCTTACATGTGTCGAATTCAAGTTTGTTCAAATCATATCCATCAGTTTATAATTGGGCTCTCTTTGGGATGCTGAATTTTAACTTAGTACATTATGATTAAAAATATTTAAAAATAATCTTTTTCAAATCCACCAGTCAGGATCTTTTGATATTTGGTATACAGCATCATTATGGGGTCAGATTCAGATTTGTTCAAATCAAGTCCCTCGATTAATATTTGGGCTCCCTATTGGAGCCCGAATTTTAACTTGGTGCAATATGAGGAATATTCTATTAAAATCTCCTTCTCACAAACTCTATTCAGAATCTCTTTATAAATGGTATAACCCATCCTTAGTGGAGTCAGATTCATGGTTGTAAAAATCGAATCCATGTCCATGGGTTAATATTTGCGGATTTTAGACACAATTTTAATTTAGTCCAATATGAGGAATAATTTTTTAAAATCTTCTTCTCCACAACCACTAGTCAAAATCTTTTGATATGTGGTATACAGAATCTTTTCAGGGGTCGGATTCAAGTTTGTTCAGTTCAAGTCCATCAGTTAAGAATTAGGCTCTCTATGGGAGAATTTTAACTTAGGACAATATGATTGATATTCTTTGAAAATCTTCTTCAGATCCACCAGTCAGAATCTTTTGATATTTGCTATATATCAAATTCAAATTTGTATGCCCTTGCCATAACATGGCCGGAGGCATATAGTATTAGCCTTTTCCATTTGTCATTCCTTAACAATGTACTTGTTAGCACAATAACTTCAACAAATATTATCTGATTGGTTTGATATTCGATACGCGAGTTGTTCCAAACACTTTTATGATCAAGTTTGAAAATCAATCTGGTCCAATGATTAGGTGCAAAGTTACAGCTCCTAATTAGTTGAATATGTATTGATTGAGCCAATATCATGTATTTGAGTTTAGCTGAAGAATCTACAGGTTCAGTTCAAAAACAAGCCCAATCTTACAAATAGGGGTGGAGTTACAACTCCTAATTAGTTGCTGTTCACGATTTTTTTGGGGTTCATCAGTGCGATAACTTCAACAAATATTAATTGATTGGGCAAATATTTGGTATTAGAATTTAACCAGCCTGGTTCAATGTTTAGGGGTGGAGTTAACAACACCTAATTATGGGACACTGTGGCTCAGTAGGTAGAGGTGCAGGCTGCAAGCCGAGAGGTCCTCGGTTTGAATCCCACCTCAGCAACCGTGTTGTGTCCTTGGGCAAGACATTTCACCCCCATTGGAGGAAAAGTTTCAAGCATTCCAGAACTTGAAAAAGTCACCTGAATTTGACAACAGAGTTTTAAAAAATTAAATTACTTCATTCCTCTGTAGTGTTAACTGGCCATAGATGCTAATTAAATCCTTCTTTAAACATCTTTGTCAGGTCATTGCCTCCTGGGGCCTCTTGTTTTCAAATCACATCTTTGTGGTCATATATGGGGTCCCTTTGGGAGCCCAAATTTTAACATAGGGCAATAGGAGGAATATTCTTTAAAAAATCTTCTTCCCCAAAACCCCAGTCAGGATTTTTTTTTATATTTGGCATGCAACATCCTTGGGTTGGGGGGGGGGGGGGGGGGGGGAGTGGAGGATGTCCTTCTGAGTTCCAGAACACATGTAAAGTTTACCTTGTGACATATTGTACTTTCAGTTTCATGAGACACGTGTTTACTTCTCAGAAATACGTAAAAGCGTGTCCCTGAAATTCCAGCTTTATGTCATCGGAATTTCCCCACCCACCGATTATTTATTTATTGGTGTTTAAGGTCACATACTTATGCACAATGGCTAATTGTGACCGTGACAGTTTTAAGGGTGGAGGAAGCCAGAGTACCCGAGAACCACCGAGCATCAACAAGCAGCTATCAGCTCCTCAACATTCTAGCTCTGTTCAAGCTCCACTGAAGCAGGGTTACAGCGGTTGAAGACGTGCACCATCAACGTGCAGTACGCCTTAGCACACGGCGTCATCATGCCCCCATGTAGACAACTGTGATAAAGAGCCTTGCCCATGGACACAATGCAGGTTGTCCCGGATGGGGATCGAACTAGGGACCTCTAGCACAGACGTCCAACAGTCTACCACTGAGCCACCATGCTCCACCCCACCAATTAAAAGCAATATACATGTATGCTCTACAAGGTACACTTGGTAGTTGATGTTATAAATAGTATGCAATTTGTGTACTCATTATACATTGTATCATCCAACCTGGTGATTGTGAGAATTCTTTTTGCGTGCATAGATTTTATTCTGAAGTAAAAAAAATGCTAATTGATTCTAGCTATTGCATCGCAGCTCACAGTTTTTGCTTCACATTTTGCAATGCTAAACGAACAAATCGAGGTTTGGTGTACTAATAAGTTCTTAACTCACCTTGGTGATGTTAAGTAAGACCTGAGGCACTCTTCAATAAAGTCCAATAGAAACATTTGTTTGAAGAAATTTTACCTTTGCCACTAACAGCAAGGCAAATTCACTTCAGTCTGCAAAAAAAAATATTTAAAACTAGCACTTCAACAGGGAAAAGGTATTTTCATATTCAGATTACCATTCAAATTTAATTCAGCATACAATTGAAAGAATGTTGTGTTGTTTGTTTACTGGTTTTTGAATGCCTGTTTAAAAACCCTTTTTTGTCATGAAGTTTTCTTCAGTCATCTTTCAACCAGTCTTTTTAATACTTGGCATGAATAATAACCACAATAGGAACCTGTGCATCTGCGATTTTGAGGGTGATCAAATTAACCCTTCCAAAATTATGGTCCTATGGACTTGGAATTTTCACTGCTCTTTGAAGTCTGCAAACTTTTTTTGTCTGGTGATTTTCTCAGTTTTGTTTTAACCTATCATCTCCAAACTGGGCATGAATAATAAATAGAATAGGAACCTGTGCTTTGCAGGCTGATCTGATTAACCAGGTAGACTTGAATTTATCACTGCTCTTGGAAGAAAGATTGGTAAAACTCGAATTTAGCCATGCCAAGCATTGCTCTTGTTATTTATTATATATGATTTTCTTTCCCAGAATAGCCCAGTATCAAGATTGGCTAATATGGTTTCAAACTCTGCTGATATGATGCTGATCTCAGCCGATATGAAACAAGCTAGAGTTGTTCCCCTTGACACATTACTTAACAATTTGCATCAAAATAGTTCACAGTTATTTATAGAAAATTGGTGTTACCAGACATAATGGAGGAGTTTGAAGCTGAGATTTTTTATAATGAGGAATTAATGATGGCTGTAAGTAAGGATTTGGTGGAAGAAGAGAAGAAAGTGGAGAGTTGTACAGAAAGATCAACGTAAACTAAGATGCAGAGCCGTAATCGAAGTTCTTATCAACCTACCTCAATTGTTTACTACTGGCTTGCACTACAGTGGAAGAACCTAACTCGGATAAAATGCTCTCTATTTTAATCTTTCCCAAGATTTGGGAAAGAAAAGTGGTGTAAAAACACCACGAAAAAATGAGCCAAAACTGGGTCGAGCGCCATCGGCGCACACCCAGTATGAGACGCTCTTCCATAGTATAAATCCACGACTTACGTAAAACAGTGCGCAATGCGTCAATTCGTCATTCTTTTTTTATCCGAGACACGTGAAGGATGTGTCTCTGCCATATGCATTATGAAACAGTGATAATTCAACTCATGAATAATGGTTTTCCTGTGACTGGAATTATGGATCTGAAGATCGTACAATAACAGGACTGTGTTTTATATATTCTCGTTAATATTTTCAACCACATTTTCATTGTATATTATTTACTATTCCGTTTTCGCGAATGTTTTGTTTTCGACATCACGCGATTCGACAATGATTTTTTTCGGTTGATGAATTAATTTTTTTGGAGTTAGGTGTCAATCTGGGACTGTCTGGGCAGGATTTCTTCACTCTGTTGAGGGCTGAATTTCTGTTTTTTCGGTCCCTGTCGACCGTCTGGGTTCTGTCATGTACCCACCGTTTTTTTTTCTGCCACCTTCTCTCATAGTTGAGGGTGTTCTTCTACTTTCTGTTTCTGTTGAGTTCACCTTTTTCTTCTACTGCTCTCACCTCTGTTATTTCCAGTTCGGTTCCTTTAGGGCAATTCCTTTTGCCCTCGCCTTGGTGCGTTCTCGTTGCCGTTTCTTCCGCACCTGCGGGTGGTGTGGAACGCTTTCGTTTCGGGAGCCTCCCGACTCGACCATGTCTGGTATGAGTTTACCCCCTTCGTGGGGGATGTGCAGCTCCTCCCGCCCCCGCAAGGGGGGGGGGGGGACACTGTCATTTCGGGACCCCCCGACTCTACCGCATCTGGTGTGAGTTTGACCCCCTCCGTGGGGGATGTGCAGCTCCTCCCGCTCCCGTGGGGGGTGGGGAATGCTATCGTTTTGGGGTCGCCTGATTCGACCACGTCTGGTGAGAATTGCCCCCCCCTCCGTGGGGGATGTGCAGCTCCTTCCGCACCAGCGGGGAGTGGGGAATGCTGTCGTTTCGGGGCTTCCCGACTCGACCATGTCTGGTGAGAGTGATTTCCCTTCCGTGGGGAATGTGTAGTTTTTTACCGTGGTGGATATTGTGGGAGCTGTTGGATTTCTGGTGAAGAGATGCCTGGTTCCGGGACTATGTGCCCTCTCCAGTCGACATCTGAGGCTGTCACTAGGGTTGTGACTCCTCCTTTGGAGGCCGAGCTTGGTGGCTCTCTCCGCTTTTCCGCCAGTTCCAACAGCTCCCGTCGTATCTGCTGCTACTGCTGTTCTGTCATTGGGCACCGTTTTTAGCTGGCCTCGGCTTATCCCTGCCAGGGTCTGCAGGAATGTCTGTAGTGTGGTTGTGGGGTATCGGCCTCAGCCTTTCCCGACTTCCACTCGGCGAAGTCGGATGGGGTTGCCGACTGAACCCCTACTGTGTCCTCTCAGCCATTGAGCACAGTAGTTTTATACCTGCAGTGGTCTGCTGCGGTGCCTGGTTGTGTAGACGTAGGGGTATCGGCCTCAGCCTTCCCTGACTTCAACTCGTCGAAGTTGGAAGTGGCTGCCGGCCGGCCCCTCTACTGTGGTCTCTGCGCCGTCGAGCACCACAGTTGTCATTGGATTCGGATGTTCTTAGTGGGACACTATGAACTCTGTGGCGTTTCCGTCCACTCATTCTGGCCCACAACCAGTTCTGGGGGACCAACGTCTTTTGTGCAGCCTGGACCTTCTGCCCTGCAGAGGTCCGCGGTGACTCTCATGAGTTCCCGCTGTGTTGATTCTCGGGGTGTGTCACACCCCTATACACGTCTGCCTTCATACGTTTCGGCTGCCGCCCGTCGTCCCACGTCGGGTGTTTTGGAGGATCGTGACCCTTCGCTGGTTAAGAGGGTCAGAGGTGAAGCCAGTTTGCCGGTTCGTTCCCCTGTCGAACCGGCCAGTACGGGCAGTGAGCTTAAGGAGGCCCTTTCCTTACTCACTCAGGTTCTGTCAAAGAGCCTTCCCGTTGCTTCCAGCGAGGCAGCGAGTGGTTTCCAGGCGCTCCCTATGGCGCCGCCTCCCGGGATTGGAAACAGGCCACTTTCTGATCCCTCTGGTGTTCCGACACCATGGGAGGTGTCAGCTGGTTTGCCCACGATGGGCTATGTGTCTTCCGACTCAGGGGAAGAGTCAGACATGCTTGATGTCGAGAGCCAGCAGTCTTCGGACTTGGGGGCAGCTCTTGATTTCGTGTTTGGGTTCCTTCTGGATCTCAAACTATCTAACCAGTCGACAGTGTCAGCCAGGCCGCGATCATCGGTCACGTGCCAACAGCCTATGGAGCAACCCGCTTCTGGGCCTCTTCGACAGTGCCAGTCGGTACAGTTGGTTGAAGCATTTTCAGCCTTGGACTCTAAGTTCCAAGGCTATGAAGGCTCCGTTCTTCACCAGGGTTGACACCTTTTTGCCTCCGGCGCGTTATCGTTCCTACGATTCCGCCAATCCGTCAGTCTACCAGACTTTGACGGTTTTGGATCAGGACTCCAATTCCCTCGGGCTTTCCAAGTCCAAGTCTGCCGTCATTCCAATGACGACTCTGGAGTCCACATTGGGCTTATCGAGAGAGATGCTTGGTATGCTTTCTCTCCCGATCACGTCGTCTCGGCTTTAGCTGCTTATCTGCCCCCAGATAAGTTTGACGAGGTACAGGCTCCTTTGCGTGTGCTGTCCAAGGCACTTATGCATCTTACTCACATGCTTGCCTGTAACACGGCTAATCTGGAATTAGTTCGAAAGGACTCTGTGCTGGACACAGGCCGATCCCTTCCTGAGGAGCAGTGCGCTACTCTTCGATCTGCTTCTTTGGCAGGTCTGCAACTTTTCCATGGTTCTGTGTTGACGGTCCGGGATGACGTATTACGTCATTCCAACGATAAGCTGCTGTTTCTTCAGCTTGATCAGCCTTCTAGGGTAGGCACGGGCCGTTCCAAGCCTAACAAGTACCCTCTGCTTCCTCTGCGAAGCAAAGGGGCTGATCCTTCTGCCTCTGCTTCTACTTCTTACTCAAGAGGTAAGGGTAAGCGTCAGTAGTCTTGAGGGAAGTCTCAGGATTCTTCATTCAGTAGAGGAGGTGTTTTCTCCTCTCGCGAGTCTCGTCAGGGTTCGAAATGAAGGTCCTCACCTCGACCTGTCCCAGGTTGGAGGAAGGATAGCAGAGTTCGCAGACCGTTGGGCCACCATCACATCCGATCCTTGGGTGTTAGATGTGTTTGGTCCGGGCTGCGAATATCCTTCCGAAGCCACCCCACTCTGTCCAGGGTGCCTCTTCCAACCGCAGTTCCTTCAGACATTTTATGTCTGGAACTTTTGTCCACGGAGATAGACAATCTCCTGATAAAGGGGGCGATTGAGGTCATCAAGAACATTAGGTCAGTGGGTTTCTATTCCCGCCTGTTCTTGGTGCCGAAGAAGGACGGCCGACTCCGACCGGTTATCGATCTGAGTCTATCATTGCTCCCAAGTTCAGCATGGAGACTTTCAGGTCGGTCCTCCGTTCAATTCACCAGGGAGTTTTCGCTTCCAGCTTCGACCTGCGAGACGCTTACTTTCACGTTCCGATTCATTGGGCTTTACGGAAGTATCTCGGGTTCGTTTTTCTGGGGCGAGTTTACCAATTCAAGGTCATGCCTTTCGGCCTCAACCTGGTTCCTTGGGCCTTTTGGGTGCGAAGTTGGATCCTCTAGGTCTTTCCATTCACGGGATGTAGAACCAGGATCATGCAGCGCTACACATCAACCAGAAGGAGCTTCTTGCTCTTCTTCTGAGTTTCAGGCAGTGGATCCCTCACCTGTCGAATCGCCAGGTCCTTCTGTTGTCTGACCATTCGACGATGGTTGCTTACATTCGGAACCAGGGCGGCACGCACTCTGTTCCAATGTACGAATTGGCTCGGGATCTTCTACTGCTCGCTCAGGATGTCCACGCTGGGGTGTCTGTTCGTCACGTTCCCTGTCGTCTGAACGTCCTAGCCGACTCCCTGTCCCGCCAGGGCAGGGTCATTTCCACCAGGTGGATACTCCACATGGCGGGTTCCATCGCTCTTTTGCAACTCGTTGGAACCATCCGGTGGACACTTTTGTGTCCCCGTGTCCTTATGCTCTGGCTTTCGCCATGGACGCTCTGGCCCTCCTTTGGGATGGTCTTGTCGGCTACGCCTTCCTACCGGTTCCGATTCCGCCTCAGGTTCTCGCCCAGATATGAACCTGCAGTCGTCGAATCCTTTCGATCACACCCGTCGCCTCGGTGGGTGTGGATCAATCTGCTCCGCTGTCTGTTAGCGGCGGTTCTGGCATGTCTCCCTCTACCTTGTGACTTTCTTTGCCAAAGTCGCCCGAGGAGGTTTTATGTTGACCCGACTTCATTGTGCCTTCGCACATGTCTTTTATCGGGTCCTGTCTCCTTCGTAGTGGTTTTTCGAGACACGCAGTGGAGTTGCTTTTCTTCTTCAAGGAGGCACTCACTCCACTGGTTTAGCCTCTGTGGCTAAGTGGAAGGTTCTTCTGTCGATGGTGTGTGATCACTCTGTTGCTTCTGTCACTCCTTCGATCACACCACTTGCGGAGTTTCTGGTATATGTTTGTTTCTGGGGATCTCCAGCAATGGGTACATGTCCATGCTTCGGAGACATTTTTTCATATGTGATACCGCATTGTTTCGACACTCATCCTTGCCTCTCCAAGCTTGTTCAGCTCTTTTCCTTGAAAAGGCCTAGGACTTTGCAGTTTCCTCCAAGATGGTCACTTTCTTGGGCGCTGCTCTGCTTGGGAGTGGGGGGCATTCACGCCTTTATCCTGGATGAATGTGCATTCTCTCACATGCCAGATCTCTCCTGCATCCATTTCTTGATGGATTTGTCTTGCTATTCGTGCAGCTTCTGCTCATCTAGCTACTGGTGATTGTATTACCAATTGTTTTTTCTGCCACGAGGTGCGTGCATTGTCTTCCTCTTTTAATAACTCTGTCATGTTGTTGGATGACGGATGTAATTCTGGCAGCCTTCTGGAGAAATGCTACATTCTCCTTTTATCTGCGACAGTTGCAAGAGGTGACAGAGAATCTTGGGGCCCTCTTTCTTCGGCTCAGGCTGTTGTCTATCCCAGCCTTTCAGCTTTTTTCAGGGTCAGTTCCAGCTTTGTGCTGTTACTGCCCTTTCTGTCTGTGCGTCGCACTTCACCATACGCCTCATCTTTCATTGTCTTTTCTAATGTTTGTGATGCTATGGTTTGATAGGCCAAGGGATCTCTTCCTCTGTCCACGGTCCCAGTGCTATTGAGTTATGTGTGGGTTGGTTATGTGATTCCCTCCATCCTTTTGTCTATTCAGCTTGTAGTAAGCAATTGAGGTAGGTTGATAAGAAGTATAAATTTTATAGTAAATTTCCTTTCTTATTATACCTACCGAAATTGTTTACATGGAGGCCCTCCCGTCTTCTTATTTGGGTAAGAATCCTTCCTCCCCGCTGATCACATAACTCCTGTGTTGTTCGGAATCAAAAGAATGACAAATTGACGCATTGCGCACTGTTTTACAGAAGTCGTGGATTTGTACTATGGAAGAGCGTCCCATACAGTGTGTGCGCCGATGGCGCTCAACCCAGTTTTGGCTTATTTTTTCGTGGTGTTTTTACACCACTTTTCTTTCCCAAATCTTGGGAAAGATTAAAATAGAGAGTATTTTATCCAAGTTAGGTTCTTCCACTGTAGTGCAAGCCTGTAGTAAACAATTTCGGTAGGTATAATAAAGGAAATTTGCTATAAAATTTATACATTCGTGGCATTGTGAAAAAAGGTATGTCAGTATCCAAATGTCACAGGTTCCCCAGTGGGAAGCTGTGATGTTCAGATAGTTGAACTAGGAGAAGAGGAAACTTCAAACTTTGTGAAAAGAATGAGAAACAATAACACTGTCAGAAAACTGTTAACAGATATGGGAACATTTTGTAATTATTTGTTTTGGTTTGATAAATAAAGAAGTTAGAGATATACCTCAGTAACTTTACATCAGCCTTCCATCTACGGGCTCTGGCTGATATAAAGTTACCTCAGGCTAATATCTTGACCGACATGAAACTAACCAATTCATAACCTCTAATTATTGTGCTTGAAGACATGAAGGAAGAACATGGTATACCTCTCACAGGGGAAGACTGTGGATAGCAGCAACAGCCAAACAGCCAGTTCCAGATGAGATAAGAGATGTGGAACAAACCTACAGATATCTTTATGATGGTAAGTAAAGTACATATATATTATCACCATTTATCAAAATAACAAAAAAATGTTTTGATTCTCAGCCAGTCCCTCATTGAAATTGAATCCCCTTATAAGATTTTTATTGTCTTTCAGAGTCTTCCTTTCAGTATTACTACAAAATCAGGTGATGCAGGAATGGGGCTTTAATATTTACAAGGAAGGGACTTGGAAACTGAAATCTTAAGAGCATAACTGAAGGTGCAAAACAGTTTTTTTTAAAAACTAAATGAGTTTATTTTTTTATAATTATTCACTTTCTATATTTTCAGTGCGTAAAAAGACCACAGTTCATGCTCACTAGCTGCAAGAAAAAAATAAAAATTAAATACAAAATCCTTCCTTACTGATTTGAAAATAAAATTGCCTCAGAATCAATTAGTTTATATTGTGTTGCCTTATGCTATTGTACAAAATGTGGAATTAGAATTTAGCTCTTGTTTCAAAGGCCATGTCTTGAAGAATTGAGATATTGCCTTGGAAACAAAGAACTCAATTCTGATACAACAATTTTTACATAAACATAATGTTGATGAATTTTTTTTCTTATGCTCCTCAGCTGTGGAGCCAGTAACCTAATTAACATGTATTTTGATTTCAAATTTCATTTTCTGTCTTCTAAATATACAGAACTGCATATACGTATATTTTTCCAATGGTTCATATAACATAAAATCAATGTGGTTTCATAATTTAATAATTATACTATTCAGAACTGTTTTTCCCCTTTCATGTATAGAAATGTATCTAATCTCTTGCAAATGTCTTTCGAAGCTTTAACCCTTTACCTAACATGAAAAGCAGACGACACATGTAAAAAAATTCTTGAATAACTAATTTTTTTCATTTTTTGTCTCGAAAACATAGGTTATGACCCCTTATTGGAATGGTTTCAACGAGCTCATTTCAATGAGGGATCATAACCTAGGTTTTTGAGACAAAAAATGAAAACATAATGAAAATTAATTGGCGCTTTTTGAGAATGGCACTGGTCGGTTTTGGCCATTATGTTGGGTAAAGGGTTAATGTTCTATAAATAGTAATGTAAACAAAATCATGACTAAGCATGGGTTTGTAAACTGTAGTTGTGGGATACAGAGGTTGTATCAGAAGCCCCTGATACATATACGATAATACCATAGTGTGTTTTGATATGTTTGATATCTCAACGAGTTGAAAGTGAGTTTTTTTCGCGAGGCTTGCTGAGCGAAAAAAACTCACTTTCAACGAGTTGAGATATCAAACATATCAAAACACACTATGGTATTGTTGTATTTATCTTATACCGACCATTTTTGTTCTTTTCTGCATTTTTAAAAGGGTTTTGGGGATGATTTCGTGTCAAAATGTCGACTCATCTGGAGTGGAGTCGACTGCTTTCTCTTGTTGGGCATGAATACATTTAATGTGCTCGGAACAAGGCTACAAATTTAAGTGAATGATAGAGTATAGTTCCCCTTAGAAAGTGGCCCTGTAACTGGGAAAACAATTACAGAAAATATACTTATGCCTCAATTCTTACGATTTATGACAAAAATATGTTTGATAATCAATTTCACCAGATTTGACACGATTTATAAACAATTTTGCGAATGTCATCATTATATTATAATATAGAAAAAGACTATAGTCCGTTCTCCAATCTATATGACATAGGGGTATGTGTTATAGATAATCTATAACACATGGGCTATATCTTCAACAGGTATAAGATAAATATAGGTTATTACCCCCATGTGCGTTTCCGAGATGGTGTTTTGAAGGCGAGACCTTGTCTCTGGGCATATGTCGCCGAGTCTGTTAGGACGAGTCAATATATGACTCAGAGGCAAGGTTGAGACCTCAATACACCATCTGGGAAGCCCACTAGGTGGTAATAACCAATTTATCTTGCAATATTCCACTCTTTCTTGGCTTGCTTGAATATATTTTGATAATCATTTAGCGTCTGTGAATTGATTTTTTGTGACTGAAGATCATGACATCATGATATTAGGTTGTTGAGCTGTGCATGACGTAATCCCCATTCATTGTTCCATGCCGAACTTCATAGTAGTGCTTCAGCTGTCTGTTTCTTTATTTTATTTTCAGGTTTAATGCATGGTAGACCAAAATAAATATATCATCATGGCAAAAAATTATCTAGTCTAATTTACTTTGCTGAGTTTGTAATTTATTTTTCATTTGATTACTTTTATCAGAATGGTAGCCTCGACATATGTAGTCAGTTTTTGATGAGTGCAGGTAAAAAAACATTCCCTTTCTGAATCAAATGATCGCACATGCAGTTGCTTCCCTCAATATAGATTTGTATTTTGTCTAGACAGTTTTACCTGTATTGGGGAAAATATGTTCTTGTTCTAAGATAAATGGTGTACTTGAGTAATTACAGACTTGATAAATACTTATTGTAAGATAAAGTGTATTTGTCTTAATTCCTTTTGTCTGAAATCATTTGTCCTGATCAGGATGAAAATAATTGTCCCCCGAATTTTTTTTTCTCGGCAGACTTTTAAAATAGCCAGTGTCAGTCCATCTTTGTGTGTGTGCATCTGTCCATCTGTGCATCCATCCCTCTTTGGTTTCCCTTTGATAACTTTAGTTATTGTTGGCCAAATCAGATGAAATGCGGTATGTAGGTGTATCAACATAACACATACAGTTCAAGTTCGAATTGGGGTGCGGTCTGACAATTTTTGCCAGTGTTATACCCCTTTTTCGACTTAGAAAATTCATTTTTGAGGGTTTCCTGATGATAACTTTAGTTATAGTTGGCCAAATCAATGAAATTTAGTATGTAGGTGTATCAATATAAAATACAGGTCAAGTTTGAATTGGGATGCGGTCCGACAATTTATTACATAGTTATGCCCCTTTTTCAACTTCAAAAATTCTTCTTTTTTTTTGGTTTCCCGATGATAACTTTAGTTGTTGTTGACTAAATCAAATTTGGTATGTATGTGTACCAACATAAAATACAGGTCAGTTTCAAATCAGGGTTTTGTCCGACATTTTGTTTGCCAGAGTTATGCCCCTTTTTCAACTTTGAAAAATTCAATTTTTTTCAAATACCTCGAATTGCACACTTTTTTTCGGGAGACGTATTGGCCGGGTGGTTTTTTATTAGAAATATTATTCATTTTATTATATGCATTCTCATTAAATTCCTTATATTTAAGGTAAATATCAATATGTTAAAAATTTTCTCTTCACCAGTGAAAAATAAAAGGTTTCATCTGCACTGGTGAAGGACACCTGCAACTTCTGGTTTTATTTTTGGCTAACATTTATTAATTTGTGTTTCAGTATTTCACATTACCTTGTGAAACTATTTTATTAATTTTTTTTGCATTAAGCAGGGAAAGTTATGTTTAATTTACTCATGGGATAACTCTGTTTTACAAGCAGATTTCCATATGTTTGTAAGAGAAGCACAGATATTTAATTTATTTCCCACTACAAATTTTCTCACACTGATTAATACTCTTCCATATTGACTCATGCATGCTGATTTCAAAATGTCAAAATTCCAGCCTGTAAATTTTTTCAGTATAATGCAATTAGGAATTTAACCACTTCATTAAGACAAACAAGACTGAATTGGTTAACTTCCTAATTGCTTTATGGGAAAAAATTTGCCATTTGAAATTTCAGTATTTTGAAGTTCTGAACAGTTTTGAGCAATTCTAACCACAACATAAGCTAACTCCTTTGATTTTTTAGTGTTCCTAATCAAATATGGTCTGCCTGTTTAGGCAGCCAAGACTTGGCCAAAAACCCTTGTAACTCACTTCAGAATGTTCCCTGCATGTTTACACAAACTACATATTGTTGCATCTGTTTAAAGGAGATAGTGTAACTGACCAGTCAGAATTGTGCTGTTCATTATCCAGAAAATTGTTTTGTATCGTCTATTGAAGTGCATTAATTTTCAAAATTAGAAGTTGAGCAAAGTTATCACAAGTTGGGTGTGTAGATAGAGTGGAGGGCATTTTCAGGCTTATCAGAGATTATATTAGGCCTGTAGTCTTCAAAGACACACATACAATTGAAATGACAAAAGATAAATGCCAGTTCCAGTTAGAATCAATGCGAATGTATCTTTCAAATACCTATTTTAAAAAAATCATGTTAGAATACAATTTCACTTTATGCGGGGGTTTAGGTGCTGTAATTTCCAGCAGAAATTAGTCATGTGATGCAATAATCTGCTGTGTGCCACGAGTGTCAGGCAAGAGTGCTGTGCATCATTATTTTTTGTAGAAGATTGATCATCTTGCCCCACCCCCAGCAAGGGCAGATCCATAGGGGGGGACTAGTCCTCCCCCAGACCACTAAAAAAAGCCATGCTCTTATTCCACACAATCGTGTCCTATAACGCCCCTCCTTAACTAATGACATCACGTTGCCAAATAAGGGACATGATCCTCTTTTAGAATTTACAGAATATCGGTTATTTATAGAACTGACGATAGTCACGTCTGCAAGTATCCACTGTCTGCAAAATCGATAGTCGAAAGCGGGACGCAATGAAGCGAAGTATAAAAGAATACTTTGTCGCCACAAGTGCGAAGAAATAATATGTTCCTGGTATCATTATTTTTACATAGCATACCCCAAACTTGAAGTTAATGTTAATGGGGAGCCAATATTTCCAATCGCGTATGTTTCCCAGTTCTAATTTTATTGAGGGCTTCTGGCATTCGCCGGGTCAACTCAACTGGCCATTCACCCGAATCTGCGAATGGCCAGTTGAGTTGACCGGTCCAGTTCTCATTGTGGCACACCACAGTGCCTTCAACAATCTTTAAACTTATTATACCCTGTCGATGGGTCAGTCGTTCGGTGCGTCGGTCAGATGTCCATCGTGATCCGGGCCATAACTCCTATGATAGCAGAGGCAGATTGATGAAATTTTGTATAGGAGTGTGGTGTGACATGGCCTTTCTAACAAATATCGAATTGCATTCGCCGTCGGACATATTCAATTGGAGGCCAGAATGCATTTAGAAGCCAGCTCAGAGCACCTGAAAATCAAAAGTTTTCGGGGGGGGGGGGGGGGGAGGGAGAACCTCCTCAGACCCCCCACACAAATGCACGTCCCTTCGGCACTTGCGGCAGTCGTCTTTGGCACCTGATGCTAGGACTCTGTCAGATCACATCAGTCCCCCCCCCGTATTTTAATTCCACGATCCGCCCATGCCCAGAAATAGTTATCTACATTAATCTCAGAAATTAAACCTTTTTATTGCATGATTGGTATTGAAACCTGCAAGGAGTGTAAAGCCTGTATAGTGTCTTATAGGGTCTTTTAGATCCCTGTGAGAGCCGTGTTCATGAAGCAACACTCCAATACTGTGTTAACCCTTTCAACCCTTGTGCCCTGAATGGTACCATTTCAGGCAATACTGTCAGCAATGAAATGGGCGAAACCATCCTGGTTTGTTGGGAGGTTCAGTAATAGTATAATCCAACAGCTCTGTCCAACTGTTGGATTAAATTATTACCGAGCCTCACTTCATATTTTTTGTTCTTTATATCGTCTCTCATCCACGACCAATTTTTTCTTCTCTTCACACAGAAATTTATGCACACCGGGTTGAAAGGGTTAATCAGGCTTTGTTTTATTCATATAAAATGACAATGTTATCAGTGCATGGGATGTGCATCATCTACAGTGGGAAGTACAAGTATAAATAATTGGCAACTATACTTCAAACTTGCTTTGTGGTCATGATGTAATCATAGATGATGCAAGTGTCCTTGAATAAAAATAAAACAAAGAAAGTTTCTTCTAATAGAGCTTTTGCGGTATCTTCCATCATTGTCACACTGAGCTACAGTTTAGGTATTTGTCCTTGTTAGTAGGGCTGCATGTAGTGTAATGGACATTTACAGATGTTACGTGGTACAGGTTTTGCATGCTTTCAGGATTCCATATCCATGTGCTTGTATAGAGGAGCGTAACGAATTGAGCCATGTGACTAAATAAAAATGAATTGTTCGTTCACCGTGATGTTGTGTCAACCTTTCTCTTATTGTGTCCTGATAATAACTATACAGGATACCAACGAACACGATATGGTGTCAGAATATGTGACTGACAAAGATTCAGAACTCTTTTTGAAACAAAACATGACATTTGAGTGTCTTTGAAGCTATTTTGACCGAACGCTGAAATCACCGGAATTTGATTTGTTGAACATTTCTAGTCAATTGTCAGTGTCACAGGGGTGCAGAAATGCGCTAACATGGCCGAAAACCATGATCACGACCATGTAGGCATTAGTAACTTTAAAGTGAGCCCTCTGGAAAAAATTGACTTTTCACATCCAGATGGCTGGCCAAAATGGCGGCGTCAATGGGAACATTTTAGCTGCGACTAGCAGCTCTATAAGTGGCAATGTCGGTCTGTCTGTCGATCAGTCGGTCAGTCTGTCTGTGAACAACGAGTTTGTCCGTGACCAACGAGTTTCAAAACTCAATAACTTTTGAAATACTTGATGGAATGGCTTTATATTTGGCATGTAAGTGTATCTTATTGATGTCTAGCCACTGTTCAATGCATGTGTTGTTCCAAATATTTGTCTTGGAGTTATGGCCGTTGATGAACTTAGAATTTTGTGAGATTGCACCACCCGTCGCAGCTACGGCATCGAGATTGCGATATTTTGATTACATCGAACATGGACAAAGATGGGGAGGAAAAGAAAATAAATACTTTAATTTACTGTATGGGAGATGAAGCAGATGAAATATTCGTGAGTCTGACATTCTCTGAGGAAGAAAAGAAAGACGATTATAAAATTATTATTGAGAAATTTCATTCACACTTTGTAATAGGAAAAACATCATTTTTGAGTGTGCTAAGTTCAACAGAGGGTACAAGAAGAAGGTGAATACTGTGATTCTTTCATAACGGCTCTGCATGCTTTTTCTGAACATTGCAGTTTAGGCAATTTACGTGAAGAGTTAATTCGCGACAGGCTTGTTGTGGGTCTTAGAGACTTGCGATTGTCCAAACGATTGCAGTTGGATGCAGACCCTACCTTTAAAAAGGCAGTAGATATGTCACGTCAAACGGAGGCTGTGAAACAGCAACAGGAATTCTTACATAGTAATTTCACGAGTGAAAGTGTAAAATCAAGCAATGTTGATTATGTCAAGTCACGGCCTAAAAAGAGTGCACAAACACGTTTCGGTAGCAATAACAAATCATAGAAAACTAACAGGGAATCACAAAATGTATTTGACAGAAAACAAAAACAATGTTATCGTTGTGGAAATGAGTTTCATGAATTCAAGAACTGTTCAGCTCGTAGCGCAGTTTGTAGAAAGTGCTCACGTCGAGGTCATTTCCAAAAATGTTGCAGATCCGCGACAGTACATCTCGTATCAGATGAAGTGACAGATCACGCGTTTCTTGGAATGGTTCAGACCACATCTACTGAGAACAAAAATTATGTGCGACCAGTGAACATAAACCATACACCTGCAACTATGAAATCGACACAGGGGCAGATGTATCGGTTTTCTCCGAAACTGACTTTAATTGTATCAATCAAAAGAACAGTTTGCAACATGTGAAATTGCTTAGGCCCAAACGAAAACTCTTTGGTCCAAGTGAAAGTGAATTAATAGTATTGGAGTCATTCACAGGTCATATTTCTGATGGGGACAAAAGCTGCTCCCAAGAAATTTATATTGTTAAGGGTTTATCCCATTCCTTATTAGGGAAACCAGCAATTGAAGCTTTAAATCTTACTGAATTTGTCAACTCGATCCAGAAAGACGATTACCCATCTTTATTTGAAGGTCTTGGCTGTGTTGATCAGCCTTATGAAATAAAGCTGAAATCGGATGTGAGACCGTTTGTCACGTATTCGCCCAGGCGAGTTCTCTTGCCATTGTTTGATAAAGTCAAGACAGTGTAATTTCTCCTGTGGAAGAACCCACAGAATGGTGTGCACCTTTGGTCGTTGTACCAAAGGCTCAAGGTCGTGTTCACCTTTGTGTTGATTACACAGAACTCAACCAAAATATTCTTATCGAAAAGTTCATCTTACCCTCGGTAGAACATACTCTTGGTCAAATTCAAAATGCACGCATTTTCACAAAGCTGGATGCGAATTGTGGATTCTATCAGATTCCGTTGAGTCTGAATCTGAACAGTTGACCACTTTTATAACTTCCTTCGGGAGATATATTTTTCACTGAGTCCCTTTTGGGATCTGTTCAGCCCTGAGCATTTTCAGAGGCGCATGTCACAGATATTAGAAGGGTTACCAGGCTGTGCCAAAGCTGGATTTACATTAAATGCTGAGAAGTGTGAATTTTCGAAAGATAAAATAAAATTTTTGGGGCATATCATTAGCAAGGAAAGTATTTTGGCTGACTCAGAAAAGGTTCAAGCTATTAGGGAGATTGCAACTCCCAGTAATGTGTCAGATGTTCAACGATTTTTGGGTCTTGTAAACCAATTGGGCAAATTTTCTCCAAATCTTGCATCCATTTCAATTCCCATCAGAGAGTTATTAAATAAAACATGTGGACTTGGTCTGAAGCTCAGGAGTCTGCATTTGAAAATATAAAGGTAGAGTTATGCTCTCCCGTGTTTTAGCACTGTACAATCCCAATAGTGAAACAAGTGTTTGTACAGATGCTTCCAATTTTGGGATGGGGGCTGTTCTTTGGCAAAAACAGGGAAATGGTGACTGGCAACCGGTATTGTTTGCCTCTCGATCACTATGTCACGTGCGCCTTCACAGACAGTTGGAAATGAATCAGATAGACTTTAAGAGGAAAATTCACAATGCTATGTAAACATGGTAATTGAAGCATTACCCGCTTCAGATTCGCGTGTCAATGAGATTCGCGAAGCTCAGGAAGCAGATGAAATCTGTGTGAGGATAAAAGATTTCTGTCAGTCAGGCTGGCCCCATCCTTCAAAAGTAAAAGGGATTTTGAAAAAATTCTATCCTCATAGGGGTACATTAACCGTGCATGAAGATCTTTTGCTAAATGGTGTTCATATGTATATACCTCAGAAATTAAGATGTTCTATACTTGAGAAAATTCACACTGCTAACCAGGGTATCGTTAAGTGTAGGGAGAGGGCAAAATGTTTTGTTTGGTGGCCAGGAGTAAGCCACCAGATCGAAGAAATGGTCAGTTGGTGCTCCACATGTGCACAAAGGAAAATTAATCGTGCAGAGCCTCTGATACTTTCCAGTTTACCACAGCGACCACGGCAAATTGTAGGCAGTGACCTGTTTTCCTTCAAGGGATCGAACTGTATTCTAGTGATTGATTACTTTTCTAGATTTATTGAAATAGCCAATAGCCAAGTTAGAACATATGTCCTCTCATCATACAATTGAGCACCTTAAATCTATATTTGCCAGACATGGCATTCCAGAAGTATTGAGGTCAGACAATGGGCCACAATACTCCAGTCACGAGTTTGTCCAGGTTTCAAAAATGTATAGTTTCATGCACATTACCAGTAGCCCCAAATACCCACAATGTAATGGGGAGGCTGAAAGGGCTGTCAAGACTGTAAAAGATCTTTTGTATAAATCTAATGACCCATACCAGGTGTTATTAGCTTATAGAACAATGCCATTACAGAATGGTGTTAGCCCAGCTGAACTGCTTTTTGGTAGAAAATTAAGATCCACATTGCCAGTGCTTTGGTCAGAATTGCACCCAAAATGGTCGAGTCTTACCAAAATATGGAAATGTGAATCAAAATACAAAAGTAAATTGAAGAAAAATTTTGACAAGCATCATAACAGTTGCCGACAGAGAGCATTGTCGCAGGGAGATAATGTGTATGTTAAAGATCTATCGAGGAATGGGGTGGTGGTTGGAATGGCCCATACACCACGTTCATTCATCATTCAGACACCCAATGGGAAAATTAGGAGAAACCATAAAGGTTTGGTACCATGTGATAAGCCAGACCATAGTAGCACCGACACAGAGGTTTACATTGATCATGATTTCTGTGTAAATGGATCAAGTCCGAATAATTTTGATGTAGAGAATTCTCATGTCGGTGGTCAGATTTTCCTGTCATCTAATGATGGTGAGAAAACCCCAAACCAACATCTGGATTCTGCTTTTGGATATACCTGATCTGGAAGACAAGTTATCCCAGTAAAACGCCTCATAAATGAGCTCTAGATTGGGTGGGGGAGATGTAGTGTAATGGACATTTACAGATGTTACATGGTACAGGTTTTGCATGCTTTCAGGATTCCATATCCATGTGCTTGTATAGAGGAGTGTAACGAATTGAGCCATGTGACTAAATAAAAATGAATTGTGCGTTCACCGTGATGTTGTGTCAACCTTTCTCTTATTGTGTCCCGATAATAACTATACAGGATACCAACCAACACGATACTGCATGGTTTTTGGGGATTCTGATTCGGTTCATGTTTTTTGCGGCAAACTGGAAAAAATGAACCGCGAAACCAACGAAAAATGGCCGAATGGTTTTACTCTGTGTGTAAGCTGATCCAACTATCGTACTGGGAGGGAACTTGACTAATGACTCACTATGGAGTTGCATCACTTAGTCTCTCTGGTGAAGTGACGAATACGTCGTGTTCTGATTGTTGCATTTATCTGGGACAGTCACACCTCTAGTTTTATTTTCTCTATTTCAGAGACTGATATTGAATTTCCTAGCCATTATCCAGTGGGTTGTTTGCTGGGGTGTGTTGAAGTTGATGACTGTCTTTCACAAGAAGAGTATAGAGAAAAGGTAAACTTTGTTATGAGATTGTTTTCAGGCACTAAAATTCTGTTTCTAAATATAGTAGAACCTCTTTTGAGAGACCGCCCTTTTTGCAAGACAAAAGTGGCCTTTCAAGAGAGGTGGTCTCTCACGAGAGGTTTGACATTTTTTGCATGTACAAAGGCAACTGGGATTGTCTGGGAGCTATTGATTCTTGTACATTTATTGGAAATAGGATGAAAATAAAAACACTTTTTTATTACTATTATTTTATTTTATTTTATTTTTATCTTTCATTTTAATCTGAGTACATGTTATAATAAATATATAATTATGTTAAAAATGTATGTTTCAATGTATTATCAAAATGTATGGTTTCATTATTTTTTCATTCTCGTACATGTAATCATGTATACATTATTAAAACATTGTACAAATTGTTCAATGAACATAACAATATAGTTACTTGTAGATGTACTCTATTTGAATGAATAAAAGTTTTCATAAATAAATAAATAAAGTTTCACCCATGGCCATGCAGTCTTGTTGTCTTCATTTAATACCATCTCAGCCCACCCCCCCCCCCCCCACCTCCCACACAAACACACACTGGTTTTGACTTCTGCAATAATCTTTTTATTATTATTTAATTATATTTTTACCTTTCATTTTATTCTGAGCACATGCATTACCCATGACCATGCAATCTTGTTGTGTTTAATACCGCCCCTCCCCCATTCCCAACAGAAATAGGTACGTTTTAACAAGTTACCACTTGAATAAGATAAAAGAATAAAGGAAAATTATTATTAAAGATTTAAATACTTGCATTTTATTTGTTTTACATTGTTTGTTTTTCACCCCAATGTCTTCATCCCTGTCTAGAAAATCCAACATTCGTTTGTGCCTGAGACTTCATAGTTTCAGAATCAGAGCACCATTTGCACCATAACCTGCGCAGTTGTTGTGTTTATGTTGGTTTTTACCTGCGTCGCCAGCGGCAGAGCAGGTCTAGTAACCGCTCGACTCCGTCCGTCAGTCTGTCAATCCGTCAGTCTGTCAGTCCGTCAGTCCATCCGAAACACTTTTTCCGTCAAGGATTTCCTGGCTTCTATGAAAGGGAATGATTTTATATTTGGTCTGCTGCTTCATAATGATGAGTTGTATCGTGTAAGCAATTTTCAGATCTGCCGTGCAGCCTCTTCCTGTTTGCCGATACTTTGAAATTTTACTGTACCCACTGAACATTGAAATTTTTCGTCAAACTTTTCTCAGCTTCTATGCAAGGGATTGATTTTATATTTCATCTGGAACCTGATAATGATATCGTGTATGCAATTTCCAGATCTGCCGTGCAGCCACTTCCTGTTTGCTGATTCAATTGCATGCAGCGACGCAGGTCCAGACCCGATATTGGTCTTGGCTTGTTCCAAAACGTGACAGGAAAAACCAATATAAATACAACAAATGCGCAGGTTACAGTGCAAATTGTTGTCCTACATAAGCATTGTTGGTGCTATTGAAACTAAGGTAAAACGAACAGTAAGATAATCGCATCTTTTTTAGGATGCTTGGGCCTAGGTGTGGCACCCCCTCCCCCCCAGCCTGACCCTCACAGCTTTTAGTAAAGTCCTTCATCCACCACTGAACCAACACGGTTCGAAGGGGCATTGGGATGTATAAACAGCTCACCAGAAGCATATTAAAAAGTGTATTTTTGTACTGTTGAAAGGTAACTAATGTAAGGGAGGTAATCAAATTAACTATCGAAGAACTCTTCATGCAGTGGAAATTGCTGACAGTGCTTTACGCGTAATGTGATCCCACCTCCATATGTCTCACCAGATTTAAGTAGCTTCGTTCCTTTGCTGATTTTAAATAATTTTTAGTGATCTCAGACTTTGATATCATGAACTTTTTTTTAAAGTCTTTATAAAGATCATGCTGGCCTCCATTTCGGTGTCGTTAAGCTAACAAGTCACAACAACAGAACAAACCTTTTAACCTCAAGTGAAGTTTAAGACACCAGTATTGCAGTACCTCTCGTGGATTGCTGGTTTGGGGTTTCAGCCAAAAAACATCCCCCGCGCTGTCACTTTACCATGACTCTGTTTATTCTTTTTCAAACAGAAATGTATCTTGTCTAGCTTAAAATAAAATTCCAAAGGTCCATTGTGGGTATTGTGAGGCTATGTGAACATCAATAACAGGGGCTTGTTACAAACATGATTCAGGAATAAAATAACATAAAATAAGCAGTTATTTATTATGTATGTGTACTAGTATATGTGTGGTATCCAGTTATGCTTATTTTATATTATTTTATTCCTGAATCAATTACTGTTTGTAACAAGCCCCTGTGCATCAATACTTATTCAGAAATGGTGGGGGGGGGGGGGGAGGGGGAGGGGGGTATTTTCGAAGCCATATTGGTTGCCAAAATGAGACAAAAAAGAAAACAATCACTCATTGATAATTTATTTCTTCTGAAAGAA
This sequence comes from Pictodentalium vernedei, assembly GCA_031216915.1. Lineage (NCBI taxonomy): Eukaryota > Metazoa > Mollusca > Scaphopoda > Dentaliida > Dentaliidae > Pictodentalium > Pictodentalium vernedei. The sequence continues at coordinate 339,664,010 of CM062293.1, forward strand.
ATTACTAATGGATGATTGTTTTGTTTTACTGTCGCGAAGATCATTTTCCAGACTAGCTTCTATTAACCCCACCTGGTAAACGAGGTCACCCTTTTGATTTTGCAGAGCATATGTTTTAATTTCTGCAAGATTGTTCAACACATGACTCAGAGTAAACTTTTGAGAAGTGTCCAAGGGCTCTGAATCGTCATCACTTCCATTGTCACTTTCCAATGCAGGGTCTACTATTGGCTGCCCTTTCAGAATTCTGACTTCCCAGTCGTCGTTCAGTTCTTCAGGGGAAATTTGCACATTACTGTCTATGTTGCAATATTCTGCGAGTGTGGTGCCTTTTAACAACTTTTGTGTGTTCTCATCAATACTTTCATTTTCCACAGTTTCTGCCACACTGCAGCTCTCACCAATCCCACACTTTGAAAAGCATTTTGCAACAGTTTATGCACTGACATCAGCCCATGCCGACTTAACCCACATTATAGCATCCAGCAATGAAACACTTTTTGCGAACTCTGTTGTGGTTGAACAGTCATCAGTTTTGCACAATATATGGCACAGAAACTTATTTCTATAGTTCAGTTTCACACAATGAATAATCCCAGCATCACATGGCTGCAAGTTTGATGTAGTATTAGCTGGTAGAAAGCACAGTTTGACGTTGCTCAGTTCAACATCTGGATGGGCACTACAGTTGTCGACCAACATTAAAATTTGTCTGTTTTTTCTTTTCGTTTTTGTATTCACTGAGTGCAGCCATTGGGTGAATATTTCTCCTGTCATCCATGCCTTTTTATTTGCTTGGTATGAAATGCCAATGTTCGACATTTTAAATCGTTTGAAGCATCTGGGATTTTTTGACTTTCCAATGACTAAAAGTTCAAGTTTTTCTCCAGTGGCACTACAAGCTAATAATATGGTTACTCTGTCCTTTGCTTTTTTAACTCCTTTTCTTTCGTCGTTTTTTGCGACTAAAGATCTCTTCGGCAGTCCTCTTATATACAGGCCTGTCTCATCAGCATTAAAAATGTCTTCTAATGAATACCCTTCTGTGATGGATGACAGGCATTTTTTCCAGTCCTCTACAGTCGCTTCATTAACTTCGGCTGATTCGCCACTGAGAATACCAGATTTAATATTGTGGGGGTTTCTGAAGCATTCCAACCAGCCTTTAGAGGCTGTAAAATCTGCATGGCCCATTTCGTATGAGGCAATTATGGCTTTCTCTTGCAGGAGCTTTCCAGTCACTTGAATGTTTTTGCTACGGGCAATACAAAACCAGTTCCACACCGCTTCTTTAATATCAGCACAGACTGTCCTCCGGGCTTTTACGTATTTCCTGTCACTCTGTGTGCAACCTTTCCACTCCTCTTTCAAATGATGCTTTTCCTTCACAATGGACTTTATTTGTGTTTTACCAACGCAGAAAATATTTGCAATTTTTCTTGCACTGTCACCACGTTCAGACATGTCAATTACTTTCATTCTCTCTTCCAAAGTTAATATTTTTCGTTTTTTACTGGCAGGCTCCGTCATTATTATTTTTCTTTGCTTACATGCACTACGAATTAAAATTTATTTTGTGACCAACTACCAATAGTGTGTCTTTTTATACAGTAAAAAATGAGCTTGTGTGTTAACAACAATAAAATCACATAATTCACACAACTCATGATCGCACGTCTTTCATCAGCCCCATCATGCAAAAAATCACACAACTCACAGTCGCTCTTCTTTTCATCAGCCCCATCATACAAATCCGACATTACAAACATAAAATTAAAAAACAATTTCTTTCTACTGTTTATTGTTCAAGAGTTACAATAGTACAGAGACTCACAGCTTTAGTAGCTCACCTGACTGAAAGTCAGTGTGAGCTTTTCTGATCACTCTTCGTCCATCATCCGTCCGTCGTCCTGCGTGAAGGTGATGTTTGAGCCTCATTATCCTAAACCACTGGCCACATTTTAATTAAATTTCATGTAAGTAGTGGTTATATAGGGGCATTTTGATTTTTATGCAAATTAGGTTTCGGCTCATATTGAGCAGAGGGGTGGGGAAAAAATGACCAAATTTTTTGAAAATCTTCTTCTAATGAACCACCAGTAGCAGAGACTTGATATGTGGTATACAGAGTCCTTTTGAGGTTTAGAATCAAGTTTGTTCAAAAAAAGTCTGTCAGGCATTATTTGCCTTCGTTATGGGAGGGGCAAAAAATTTGGCCACGCCTAAAATTTCTATTTTCTGAACCGTGAGGTCGATTTGAACCAAATTTGATATGAGATGATAATGGGTCATAAGTAGTTGATTGATGCAAAAAAATTTTTCCCATTGCCCTGTGGGAACCTCGGAAGCTAAAAATAGGAAAAACCTTAAAACTGCCATATCTCCAAAACTATACAGCGCAGAGAATTCTTATTTTGTATAAAGCTTTCTTTTATCCAGTAGATTAGAATGGTAAAAAAAAATCCCTATCGGTTTGATCACAAGGTACTTTTTTCAGGACTTTGAAAAAGTGCTGAGTCAGCACTTTTTAACACTGTAGGCAATGGGAAAAACATCAAAAATCTTCTTCTCCAGATCCAGCAGGCAGAATCTTTTCATATTTGGTATGCAACATTGTAGGGTGGATCTGATTCAAGTTTGTTCAAATCGGCCCCCTGGGTTCATATTTGGGTTCAGTATAGGAGTCCGATTTCGAACTTAGTGCATTTCAGGCAAATTTCTTAAAAAATCTTCTTCTCCAGATCCAGCAGGCAGAATCTTTTGATATTTGGTATGCAACATTGTGGGATGGATCTGATTCAAGTTTGTTCAAATCGGCTCCCTAGATTCATATTTGGGCTCATATAGAAGCTCGTATTCGAACTTAGTGCATTTCAGGCAAATTTCTTCAAAAATCTTCTTCTCCAGATCCAGCAGGCAGAATCTTTTGATATTTGGTATGCAACATTGTGGGGGTGTATCTGATTCAAGTTTGTTCAAATCGGCCCCCTGGATTCATATTTGGGCTCACTATAGAAGCCTGAATTCGAACTTAGTGCATTTCAGGCAAATTTCTTAAAAAATCTTCTTCTCCAGATCCAGCAGGCAGAATCTTTTGATATTTGGTATGCAAGATTGTGGGGTGGATCTGATTCAAGTTTGTTCAAATCGGCCCCCTGGGTTTATATTTGGGCACAGTATAGGAGCCCAAATTTGAACTTAGTGCATTTCAGGCAAATTTCTTTAAAAATCTTCTTCTCAAGATCCAGCAGGCAGAATCTTTTGATATTGGGTATGCACCATGCTTAGGGGTGGTGAGATTCAAGTTTGTTCAAGCCAAGTCCCTGGGTTCATATTTGGGCTCACTGTGGTAGCCTGAATTATAACTTAGATCAAAATGAGGAATTTTCTTTAAAAATCTTCTTCAGATCCAGCAGTCGGAATGTTTTGATATTTTGGTATGCGGCATCCTTAGAGGGGAGAGATTCAAGTTTGTTCAAGCCATGTCTCTAGGTCCATATTTGGGCTCACTGTGGCAGCCCGAATGATAACTTAGTTCAAAATGAGGAATTTTCTTTAAAAATCTTCTTCTTGAGATCCAGCAGTCGGAATGTTTTGATATTTGGTATGCCGCATCCTTCAGGGGGTGAGATTCAAGTTTGTTCAAGCCATGTCCCTAGGTCCATATTTGGACTTGCTGTGGGAGCTCAAATTGTAACTTAGTTCAAAATGAGGATTTTTCTTTAAAAATCTTCTTCTTCAGATCAAGCAGTCGGAATGTTTTGATATTTGGTGTGCAGTATCCTTAGCGGGGTGAGATTCAAGTTTGTTAAAGCCAAGTCCCTGGGTTCATAGATGGGCTCCCTGTGGGAGCCCGAATTATAACTTAGTTCAATATGAGGAATATTCTTTAAAAATCTTCTTTTTTTTTAGATCCACTGGTCAGAATCTTTGGATATTTGGTATAAGCTTTTCTTAGGAGGAGCAGATGCAACTTGTTGAAATCAATTCTCTGGGTTGATATTTAGGCTACCATGTCAGGTGAGCACCCTCTTGTTGTTGACATTGTGTTTGTGACGCCCTCTATGATGAAAGCACGTGTACACACGTTTTCAAAATAAAAACAATGGATTATTGTTGTAATTTACGAATTTATTTTTAAACATTCTTTTGTCATTTTACAAACATGAAATGGAATACACATTTTATTTCATCAGACTACAAAGTACAAACTAATGACATGAATCGTAAAACAAGAAATGATCCAAACAGGAATTGGATTGTACCGAGAAATACAATGAAAATAGGCAACACAAACAAACTCTGACATTTTTTGGATTCGGAAGCGGTCTTCTGCAACAGGTAAATATTGCCAAGTTAGGTTTACAGTTGTGGTCGCTGGTCGCATTTTGGAGGTGGTCGCTCATGACAGTACAGTTTGTGAGTGAATTCATTGGTGCATTCAAAACCTGGTCATTAATTGGAGGTGGTCGCTCATGAGAGGGGTCGCTCAAGACAGGTTTTACTGTAAATTTAAATATAACATTTTTTTTCAAACATTGCTTGTGGACAAAATTAGTGTCAGTGCAGGACCGAGAGGGCATGGTGGTTCAGTTGGTGGAGGTGCAGTCTTGAAGCCGAGATGTTCTCAGTATGATTCCCACCTGCGGCAACCACGTTATATCCTTGAGCAAGACACTTCATCCCCATTGCCTACATGGGGGCACAATGACATTGTGTACTACACGTCGATGGTGCACCTGTCTTAACCATTGCTAACCCTGCTTGTGTGGAGTTAGTATGTTGGTGAGTTGACAGTTGCTCGCCATTGCTCGGTGGTTCTCTCTGGGCACTCCATCTTCCTCCTCCCATAAAACTGTCATGGTCATGATTAGCCATTGTGCAGAAATATGTGACCTTAAACACCAATAAATAAATAAATAGTGCATTTGCAATAGTGTCATTTTGTTTGGATTGGAGCCTGAATTGTTTCCAATGTTGTCACTAACATTTCTTATCAACCTACCTTACAATTGTTTACTACAGTGGAAGTCCCTAACTCAGAAAATATACTCTCTATTTTGATCTTTCCCAAGCAGTTTGGGAAAGAAAAGTGGTGCAAAAGCACCAAGAAAAATTAAGGAAAAACTGGGTCGATTGCAACTAGTGCACACCCAGTAGGGGACGCTCTTCTCCTAGTACAGATCCACGGCTTCCGGTACCAGTGTTCAGATGTGTAACCAATGCCTCATTCTTTTTTTCTTCCACCATCTTGGAAAGATGTGTATTCATTTGCGTTTAAGAAACAGTGATAATTCAACTCGTTGATAATGGTTACCTGTGACTAGAATTATGGATCTGATGAACGTATAATAACAAGACTGTGTTTTATATATTCTCGTTATTAAATTCAACCACATTTTAATTATATTTTTTATATTCTCCGTGTTTGCATGCGACTTCGTGTACTGTGTGTTTCAGACATTATTCTTTGGCTGATAAATTTTGGATATTATTATTATTGGAGTGTCATTGTGGGGAGGGGGGGGGGGGGGCTGTATTGACAGGATTTCTCCTCTCCTTTGAGGGTAGAATTTCTGTTTTTTGGGTCCCTGTCAGCCATCTGTGTTCAGTTGTGTTCCCACTGGTCCTTTAATTTCTGCCACCTTTCTCTCGTAGTTTGGGGTGTTCTACTTCTTTCTAGATCTGTTGAGTTCACCTTTTCTTCTACTTCTCTCACCTCAGTTATGCCCAGGACTGTTCCTTGTGGGCAATGCCTTTTGCCCAAGCATGTGGATGATTCCCATGCTTCTTGTTCCACTTGTAATGGGTGTTCTTCAGATCGACCCTGTGGACTCTGTGGGTCTTGGTCATCCACCTTTTGGGCTTCTGTGAACCGTGTGGTGCATTTTCGTGGCTGTTCCTCCCACACCCGTGGGAAAGGGGAAAGCTGTTGTTCGGGCCTACTGGATGTGCAGTCTTTTCCTGTTGTGGATACTGCAGGAACTGTTGAGTTGTCCAGGTCTCCAGTCGACATCTGAGGCTGTCACTAGGGTTATGACTCCTCCTTTGGATCCGAGCTAGGTTGCTCTCTCTACCTTTCCACCAGTTTCAACAGCTCCCGACGTATCTGCTGCTACTGCTGTTCCCTCTGCAACGTCTTCAGTCACTGTTTCAGCCGGCCTTGGCTTATCCTTGCAGGGGTCTGCAGCGATGTCTGGTAGTGTGTACGTGGGATACGGCCTCAGCCTTCCCTGACTTCAACTTGGAGAAGTCGGAAGGGGCTGCCGGCCGAACCCTCTGCTGTGGTCTCTCAGCCGTCGAGCCCAGCAGCTTTTTCATTGGATTCAGATATTCATGGTGGGGTCACCATGGACTCTGTTGCATTTCCGTCCACACACTCTGGTCCTATGGCCAGTTTGGTGGGACCGACGCATTTTGTGCAGCCTGGACCTAATGTTCCTCAGAGGTCTGCGGCGACTCTCCTGAGTTCCCACACTTCAGATCCTCAGGGTATTTCATACCTCTATAAGCATCTGCATTCAGATGTTTCAGCTGCCACCTGTCCCCCCTCGTTGGGTATACCAGAGGATCGTGATCCTTCGTTGGTTAAAAGGGTCAGGAGTGAAGCTAATTGCTGAATCGTTCCCACGTTGAACCTGCTGACACATGCCGTGAGCTTAGGGAGACCCTCTCCTTGCTCATGCAGGTTCTTTCAAAGAGCCTTCCCATTGCCTCCAGCGAGTCTACTAGTGGTTTCCAGGCGCCCCCGCGGCACCGCCTTCGGATTTTGGAAGCAGGCCCCACTGATCACCCAGGTGTGCCTACCAGCTGACTGTGTCGGCCAGGCCGCGATCATCGGTCACGCACCTACAGCCTGTGGAGCAACCCGCTTTTGGGCGCCTTCGACCGTGCCAGTCGGTACAGGTGGTTGAAGTGTTTGCAGCTTTGGACTCTAAGCTGAGTTGGAAGGCTATGAAGACTTTGCTCTTCACCAGGGCTGTTATCTTTTTGCCTCCAGTGCGTTATCGTTCCTACAGTTCCACCAATCCGTCAGTCTGCCAAACTTTGATGGTCTTGGATCAGGACTCCTCCTCCCTCGGGCTTTCCAAGCCCAAGTGGGCCGTTATTCCTATGGCGACTCTGGAGTCCCTGTTGGGCTTATCGAGAAAGATGTTGGGCATGCTTTCTCTCTCAGATCACATCATCTCTGCTTTGGCTGCTTATCTACCTCCAGAGAAGTTTGCCGACGTATAGGCTCCTTTGCGTGTGATTTCCAAGGCACTCATGTATCTTACTCACATGCATGCCTGTAACACGGCTAACTTGGAATTAGTTCGCCGAGGCCCTGTGTCGGACACAAGCCGTTCCCTTCCTGAGGGGCAGCGCTCTGCTGTTCGATCCGCTTCTTTTGCGGGTCCGTGACTATTCTATGGTTCTGTGGCGACGGTCCGGGATGATGTCCTGCATCATTCCAAAGATCAACTGCTGCTTCACCAGCTTGATGAGCCTTCTGTTGGAGGCTGGGCCATTCTAAGCCTAACAAACGCCCTTTTACTTCCTCTGCGAAGCCAAGGGCTGATCCTCCTGCCGCCGCTTCTACTTCTTACTCACTTGGTAAGGGTAAGCGTCGGCAGACCAGAGGGAGGATTCAGGATCCTTCATCTAATAGAGGAGGTAGTTTTTCATTTCACGGGCCTCGCCAGGGCTCAAAATAAAGGTCCTCACCTCGATTCGTCCCAGGTTGGAGGTAGGATATCAGAGTTTGCAGACCATTGGGCCACGATCACATCTGATCCTTGGGTGTTAGATGTTGTTCGGTCTGGGCTGCGAATATCCTTCCGGAGGCACCCCACTCTGTCGAGAGTGCCTCTTCCAACACAAGTTCCTTCAGACGTTTCACGTCGGGAACTTTTGATCACGGAGATAGACAATCCCTGTAAAGGGGGTGATTGAGGTCAAGAACATTCATTCAGTGGGATTTTATTCCCGCCTGTTCTTGGTGCTGAAGAAGGATGGCCGACTCCGTCCAGTTATCGATCTGAGTATCCTGAACCAGTCTATCATTGCTCCCAAGTTCAGAATAGAGACTTTCAGGCTGGTTTGCCGCTCCATTCACCAGGGAGATTTCGCTTCCAGCATCGACCTGCGAGATGCTTACTTTCATGTTCCGATTCAACGGACATCGCAACAGTATCTCAGGTTCGCTTTTCTGGTTCGAGTTTACCAGTTCAAGGCCATGCCTTTCGGCCTCAACCTGGCTCCTTGGGCCTTCACCCGACTTATTTCGCATGTGATAGCCTTCCATAGCACTCAGTCCAGGGTGACTACTTCGGCGTATCTGGACGATATCCTCCAGAGGCACTCCAATGCTGCTCTTCTGGAGTCGGATGTCGACACTCTTGAGCCTGCTCACATAGCTAGGTCGAGAAGTCGGACCTGGTCCCTTCTCAGTCGTTTTGTCATCTGGGGATGGACTTCCATACTCAGCTGAATATGGTGGCGGTTCCCCAGGCGAGTGCTGTGATTCTCTCAGCTTTTGCCCTGATTCTGTCCCAGTCCACGTCCGCGACAGCTCGGAGTATTCTCAGGCTCCTCGGTCTCTGCGGTTCGGTGACGGATCTCATTCCTCTAGGTCGGCTGCATGTCAGACCTCTCAAACACTTTCTGCTCAGTCGTTGGTGGCCGAATGTTGATCCTCTGGATCTGGTGCTTCAGTTACCAGACTCTCTTCATCGTCACCTTCTCCCCTGGACGGATGTTCAGTGGATTATGCAGGGAGTTCCGTTGGACTTGCCCACGGCTGACGCCAGCGATCTCGGATGGGGTGCGATGTTGGATCCTCTAAGTCTTTCCCTTCATGGGGTATGGGACCAGGATCAAGCAGCTCTTCACATCAACCAGAAGGAGCTTCTTGCTCTTCTTCTGAGTTTCCGGCAGTGGATCCCCCACCTTTTGAATCGTCAGGTCCTTCTGTTGTCCTTCAATTCGACAGTGGTCGCTTACATTCGGAACCAGGGCATACGCACTCGGTTCCCATGTACGAATTGGTTCGGGATCTACTGCTCGCTCAGGATGTCAACCCTGGAGTGGTGGTTCATCACATTCCCGGTCATCTGAACGTCCTAACCAACTCCCTGTCCCGATGAGGCAGGGTCATTTCCACCGAGTGGATGCTTCACAGGACAGTGTTCCAGTCAGTTTGCGATCTCTGGGGTCGTTCCCACATTGATCTTTTTGCGACCCATTGGAACCATCAGGTGGACACTTTCGTGTCCCCGTGTCCAGATCCTCTGGCTTTTGCCGTGGACGCTCTGTCACTTGATTGGAATAGTCCAGTTGGCTATGCCTTCCTGCCATTTCTGATTCTGCTCTAGGTTCTAGCCAAGATATGAACCTGCAGTTGTTGAATCATTCTGATCGCTCCCGTCACCGAAACGGGTGTGGATCAATCAGCTCCGCTCTCTGTTGGTGGCGGTTCCAGCATGTCTCCCTCTATGTTGCATCCTTCTTTGCCTAGATCACCGGAGGAGGTTTCATGTTGACCAGACTTCCTTGTGTCTTCATGCACATCTTTTGTCAGGTCCTGTCTCCTCCGTAGAGATTTTTCGAGACGAGCAGTGGAGTGCATTTTTTCTTCAAGGCGGCACTCCACTGGTTTAGCCTATGCGCCTAAGTGGAAGGTCTTCTGTCGATGGTGTGCTGATCACTCTGTTGATTATGTCAATCCTTCGATAACACAGATTGCAGAGTTTCTGGTATATCTGTTTGATTCTCAGGGTCTCCATCCTGTTACCATCAAAAGGTACAGGTCCATGCTTTTGGAGACCTTTTCGTATGTAGGAAAGCGTCGTATCGGCACTAATCCATACCTCCCCAAGCTTATTCTGCTCTTTTTAGCTCACCTGAGCAAAGCTCAAGGAGAGCTTTACTAATCACTTTCTGTCTGTCGTCTGTCCATCCGGTGTCCGGCATTAACTTTACATTATCGACTTCTTCTAACAAACTACTGGACCAAATTCAACAAAATTTGCTGTGCATATACCTTATCCTATGTCAATTCAAGTTTGTTCAAATCATGTTGACCTGCCCCTTGGTAGGGCCACGCCCAAAAAGTGAGCCTAAATCTTAAAAAATCTTCTCATGAACCAGCAGTAGCAAAGACTTGTTATTAGGTGTGCAGCTTAATTTTGGGGTGTAGACTTAGATTTGTTCAAGAGAAGTTCTAGGGGCTATATTTGCCATCGTTATGGGAGGGGCAAGAATTTTTGCCCCTCCCAAAATTTCTATTTTCCAAACCGAGAGGCAGATTTGGACCAAATTTGATATGAGGGCTTATTGGGTCATAAGTACTTAATTTATGCTCAAATTTTTTTCCCCGTCGTCCCATGGGAACCGCAGGAGCTAAAAATAGAAAAAAATTAAAATGCCCATATCTCCAAAACTACATGGCACTGAGAATTCTTATTTGGTGTGAAGCTTCCTTAGGACCAACAGAATGGAATGGTAAAAAAAAAATTGCTATCAGTTTTATCATGGGGTACTTTTCTGGGACTTTGAAAAAGTGCTGAGTCAGCATTTTTTAACACTGTGAGTAACGGAAAAAACATTTAAGACTACTTTTCTCCCAAACCACTACTCCAAAAGGTTTCAAATTTCACATATAACATCTTTGGAAGATTGTTTCACATATTTATGGAAATCAGTTCCCTGGGTCTATATTTGGGCTCCCTATGGGAGCCCAAATGTTTAAATTAGTGCAGTATGAGGAATATTCTTTAAAAATCTTCTTCAGATCTCCCAATAGGAATGTTTTGATATTTGGTATGCAGCATCCTTAGGGGGGTGAGATTCAAGTTTGTTCAAGCCAAGTCCCTGGGTTCATATTTAGGCTGAAAATTTGGGGTCCCGTTCCGGACTTAGAAATTTTGGACCAAAATCCGGAATTTTTATATTTGTTTTTTTATGCATTTCGGTCAATTTTAAGACAAAAAAAAATTATTTTTTTTTACACTGAAAATTTGGGGGCCTTTTAAGAGGGGCATATGCAGCTTATTCAAGTCAAGTCCCTGGTTTGATATTTAGACTTTAGACTTTAGACTACCATGTCAGGTGAGCGCCCTCAGGCCCCCTGGGGCCTCTTGTCTTTGAAAAGGCCTAGGATTTTGCAGCTTACCCCAAGATGGAATCTTTCCTAGGTACTGCTTTGCTTTGGGGGGGGGGGGGGGGGGGGGGAGGGGGGATATTCGGATCTTTATCCCAGGTGAATATGTGTTTTTAGCTCACCTGACTGAAAGTCAGGGTGAGCTTTTCTGATCACTTTTCGTCCGTCGTCCGGCGTCCGTCGTCCGTCGTCCGGCGTGAAGGTGGTGTTTGGGTCTTTTTCTTCCAAACCACTGGCCGTATGTTAATAAAATTTCATGTGAGTAGGGGTTATATAGCGGCATTTTGATTTTTGGTCAAATTAGGTTTCGGCTCATATTGAGCAGAGGGGTGGGGCAAAAATGCTCCAATTCTTAAAAAATCTTCTTCTCAAGAACCAGCAATAGCAGAGACTTGATATTTGGTATGCAGCTTCCTTTTGAGGTGTAGACTCAAGTTTGTTCAAGAGAAGTTTGTAGGTCTATACTTGGCGATGTTATGGGAGGAGCAAAAATTTTGGCCCCACCCCAAATTTCTATTTTTTAAACCGAGAGGCCAATTTGAACCAAATTTTATGTGAGGGCTTATTGGGTCATAAGTACCTAATTGATGCAGAAATTTTTTTTCCTGTAGCCCCGTGGGAACCACAGGAGCTAAAAATAGAAAAAAATTAAAATGCCTATATCTCAAAAACTGCACGGCACTGAGAATTTTTATTTGGTGTGCAGCTTCCTTGGGACCAACAGAAAGGATTGGTAAAAAAAAATTGCCATCGGTTTTATCATAGGGTACAGTTTCGGGACTTTGAAAAAGTGCTGAGTCAGCACTTTTTAACACTGTAGGCAATGGGAAAAACATTAAAAAATCTTCTTCTCCAGATCCAGCAGGCAGAATCTTTTGATATTTGGTATGCAACATTGTAGGGTGGATCTGATTCAAGTTTGTTCAAATCGGCCCCCTGGGTTCATATTTGGGCTCAGTATAGGAGCCCGATTTCGAACTTAGTGCATTTCAGGCAAATTTCTTAAAAAATCTTCTTCTCCAGATCCAGCAGGCAGAATCTTTTGATATTTGGTATGCAACATTGTGGGGTGGATCTGATTCAAGTTTGCTCAAATCGGCTCCCTGGATTCATATTTGGGCTCACTATAAAAGCCCGAATTCGATCTTAGTGCATTTCAGGCAAATTTCTTAAAAAATCTTCTTCAGATCGAGCAGGCAGAATCTTTTGATATTTGGCATGCAACATTGTGGGGTGGATCTGATTCAAGTTTGTTCAAATCGGCCACCTGGGTTTATATTTGGGCTCAGTATAGAAGCTCGAATTCGAACTTAGTGCATTTCAGGCAAATTTCTTAAAAAATCTTCTTCTCCAGATCCAGCAGGCAGAATCTTTGGATATTTGGTATGCAACATTGTGGGGTGGATCTGATTCAAGTTTGTTCAAATCGGCCCCCTGGATTCATATTTGGGCTCACTATAGAAGCCCAAATTCGAACTTAGTGCATTTCAGGCAAATTTCTTTAAAAATCTTCTTCTCCAGATCCAGCAGGCAGAATCTTTTGTTATTTGTTATGCAACATTGTGGGGTGGATCTGATTCAAGTTTGTTCAAATTGGCCCCCTGGATTCATATTTGGGCTCACTATAGAAGCCCGAATTCGAAGTTAATGCATTTCAGGCAAATTTCTTTGAAAATCTTCTTTTCAAGATCCAGCAGGCAGAATCTTTTGATATTTGGTATGCACCATGCTTAGGGGGTGAGATTCAAGTTTGTTCAAGCCAAGTCCCTTGGTCCATATCTGGGCTCACTGTGGGAGCTTGAATTGTAACTTAGTTCAAAATGAGGAATTTTCTTTAAAAATCTTCTCAAGATCCAGCAGGCAGAATCTTTTGATATTTGGTATGCACCATGCTTAGGGAGTGAGATTCAACTTTGTTCAAGCCAAGTCCCTAGGTCCATATTTGGACTCACTGTGGGAGCCCGAATTATAACTTAGTTCAATATGAGGAATCTTCTTTAAAAATCTTCTATTTTTTTTTTAGATCCACTGGTCAGAATCTTTGGATATTTGGTATAAGCTTTTCTTAGGAGGATCAGATGCAACTTGTTGAAATCAATTCTCTGGGTTGATATTTAGGCTACCATGTCAGGTGAGCGCCCTCAGGCCCCTTGGGGCCTCTTGTCTCACGTACAGGATGGCTTTTCTGATGGCTTTTGCCTCAGCCAGATGAGTTAGTGAGGTTCATGCCCTTTCGGTTGATCTGGCCTTTTTCAGGAGCTCTGCCAACAGTGTTACTTTTACCAGTGATTGCTCCTTTCTGGCCAAGAATCCGATACCAGAAATTACTCTACCTCCTATCTGTATCAGGGCTCTTCCTTCTGCTGAAGGTAATCGCAATTTGCTCTGTCTGGTTCATGCACTTCGCATTTATCTCAACCGGACGCAGTTCATTAGGAAAGGCAGGAAACAATTTCTGACTCTTATTCCTTGTCAACAGAACTCTCCTCAGTCCATTTCTCGATGGATTTGTCTTGCTATTCACACGGCCTACACTAGTCTAGTGACTGACGATTGTATTACCAATCACATTTCTGCCCACGAGGTGCATGCCTTGTCTACCTCCTGGGTTTATGCTAACTCTGTCAAGTTGTCGGATATTATGCCTTATCTCTCATTGTCTTTTACTAATGTTTGTGATGCTATGGTTTGATAGGCCTAGGATACTCTTCTTCTGTCCACGGTTCCAGTGCAGTCAGATTATGTGGGGGTTGGTTATGTGATTCCTTCCTCCTATTGTCTATTCAGCCTGTAGAAAACAATTGTAAGGTAGGTTGATCAGAAATTTAAATTTTATAGTAAATTTCCTTTCTTATTATACCTACCACAATTGTTTACATGGAAGCCCTCTTGTCTTCTTATTCAGGTAAGAATCCTTCCTCCCCGCTGATCACATAACTCCAATGTTGGCAGATTCAAAAGAATGAGACATTGGTTACACGTCTGTGCACTTGTACTGGAAGCCATGGATCTGTATTAGGGGAAGAGCGTCCTCTACTGGGTGTGCACCGGTAGCACTCGACCCAGTTTTGGCTTATTGTTTCTTGGTGCTTTTACACCACTTTTCTTTCCCAAATCGCTTGGAAAAGATCAAAATAGAGAGTATATTTTCCAAGTTAGGGCCGTCCACTTTAGTGCAAGCCTGTAGTAAAGAATTGTGGTAGGTATAATAAGAAAGGAAATTTACTATAAAATTTAAATTTTTCATGATATACATATATATGTATTTAAATTTCTTCAATAGCCGTATGCCGTATGGGTATGTGTACATATAGATAGTAGAATAGTATAATTAACACCTTGAGATACCCATGAATATTTTATATGTCTTCAGAACAAGCTTAGAGCTTACGCCTTCATTGGGTTCAGTTCAGACAATTCAAAACAAACGTAACGAATACATATATATATAACTTAACATCATTATACAACCCCGCAAACAAAGTTTGAGGGGGGGGGGGGGGGTATATAGGAATCATCCTGTCCATCTGTCCATCCTTATAAGCTCAGCTCCTCCGAAACCGTTTGAAGAATTTTCATGAAACTTTACACAATGGAAGAACTCCATATGAAGATGTGCATGAAGCAATATAATTCCGTTCTGACAGGCGCGGGGAGTATCACTTTGTGAGCTTGCTCACAGTACCTCTAGTTTTATTACCATTGTCAAGGAGGAATTCCACCAGGTATTGTCCTGGGTCCGAGCCACTGAACTGAAAACGCTAAAATTTTCAAAAAGTTGGCCCTGACAGGAATCGATCCCAGGTCTGTGGTGCCCAATAACCTAACGGCTACCCAAAAAAGGTTGCAGTTAACTCGCCCAGTATGTTAGTTCACATTTACAATCTGCTTCCAAACTGATACTCGAGAATTGACAATTACTGAATTTTTGGAATTGTTTTCAGTGTTGATTCGTAAAGACACTACAAGTCAGTAAAAACATTCAACGAGGGATTTTAGTTTCAGTGAGGAATTGCCTGAGAACCCAAACCGTTTTAGCACAACTTGACATCAAGTATGAGCTATTGGGATGGGGTGCGATCTGTCATCCATCCCTCCATCAGTCTGTCCATATGTACGTACGTATCCATGACCATCCACAATTCCTTCAGCACATCTCTCACCCAATCAGATTCAAATTTCATACGGGGCCTTTGGGAAATGTCTTATTGGGAGCTATCAAATTTTTCCGAAATTCAGTGAAAAACATGTTTGCTAGCAGCCAGCTTGTATTTGGCATATAAATTCTCAACAATACCATTAGCACACCCTACAGGCCGCATCTCTCACCTTATCTATTTCAAATTTCACAGGTAGTTTTAGTGTTATGTCCAGATGGGAGCTGTAGAATTTTTCTAATTTCGTTGAAAAACATGGCTGCCAGTGGCCATCTAGAATTTGCCATATAAATCGTGAACAATTCCATTAGCACACTCTACAGAGTGCATCTCTCACCTGATCAGTTTCAGATTTCATACATGGCTTTGGGCTAATGTCCAGATGGCAGCTATCAAATGTTTTAGAATTTTGTTGAAAAACATGGCTACTGGTGGCCATCTTTGATTTGGCATATCAATTGTCAAGAATTCCATAAGCTTACCCTACTGGCCGCATCTCTCAGCTGATCAGTTTCAAATATCATATGTGGCTTTGGTGTGATGTTTAGATGGGAGCTATAGAATTTTGTTAAAAAACATGGACACTGGTGGCCATCTTGGATTTGGCATATAATTTGTCAACAATTCTGTTAGAACACTCTACAGGCCACACCTCTCAGCTGATCGTTTTGAAATTTTATATGTAGCTTTGGTGTGATGTGTAGATGGAAGCTATAAAATTTTTATGAATTTTGTTGAAAAATATGGCCACCAGCAGCCATCTTGGATTTGGCATTTAACTTGTCAGCAATTCCATTAGCACGCTCTACATGCCGCTTCCCTCATCCGATCTTTTTCTGATTTCATATGTAGCTTTGGTGTGATGTCTTTTCTGCAGAAACTTCAGCAAATGACTTGGCATTACTGGAACTTTCTATTTAGTTCAATCCCTTTTTAATCAAGTTAAGCTGCAGTGTAATGGACACTTTCATTTTTTGGGGCCTTATTTTGCAATACTTTATATTTATGAAAACTTTGTAATTTCAAAATCTTCAATCTTCTCTCAAGATTTGATGGGAAATTTCAGAAGAAAGATTTCTACATCGTCATGTAAATATTTCATTTGATAGAATTGGTTTGCTGTGTTAGTACTTTAGCTTTGCAATACATTATGGAAATAACTTGAACTTGATGTTTCGTAGTCTTTGCTGATGAAATATTGTAGTGTACATACTCTTGGAATAGCCTCCATGTCGCTTCAAGCTTCTGCATGGATTATAGAATCCATGTTATGAAAGCAACGTTCTCACCCATAGTGCTGATGATGAAAAATTTGTGTTCTTGAATGATAATGGATTGGAATGTTTATTTCCAAATCTAATGGTATGAAAAGACATCGCATATCGACACAGAGAACATCATTTCAGTGAAAGTTGGGAAAGATGCTCATTCACACTCATTCACTAGCACACTCGTAAAATAATTCCTGCGTACGTGAAAAATAGTGCACATGTGCTGTTCATAATATATATCACGAACCAGTAACAATTAACAGTTGGCTGGGGGTGCGGTGGCCCAGTAGGTAGAAGTGCAGGCTGCAAGCCGAGAGGTCCTCGGTTCGAATCCAACCTGTGGCAAACGCATTGTGTCCCTGGGCAAGACACTTCACCCCCATTGCCCATGTGGGGGCTTAGTGGCCTTGTGTACTAAGGTGTATTGCACGTCAGTGGTGCACTTGTGTTCAACCAATGCTAACCCTGCTTGAGATGAGTTAGTACCTTGTGGAGTACTGCTGTTTGGTATTGAAATTTCAGGTTCTGTATCGGTATCGGTATTTTTCAGGTAAATACCTCGGTTTCAGTACGGTATTCGGTATATGCACAGAACACTGAAAAGTGATCTCAAACTGACCCAATTTCTCAACATTCGACAGGTTCAGCGCTGCCAACTCATGAACTTAACAAGTTAATTCAACAGTCATAACTGATTAGTCTAGCAAGTTATTTAATGCATCACTTGATTCAGTATGAATCATCACACTAAATCGAATGATTTATCAAATAACTTGCTAAGCTAATCAGTTGGTCTCTATGACCTTTGTCCCATGCCTCTCCTTCAAGTCAAGTTGAATCAGGTAGAAGAAATATTTATATATGTTCTTCAACTTCAAGGCTTTTCAGTAAGTTTTCACTGCTTGTAACACTTGGTCAGTCCCCCAACCCCCCTTACCTTTCAAAGTGGCAACATGATTATTGTCCACTGTCCTGTGAATCCAGTATCCAATATCCACACAAATATGCAAGTAAATTGAAGTAAAACAACTAATTAATCTCTCTACGATAATCCCAGTTGAGCCCCCACAATTATCTTCAGTAAGAAATATGTATGCCTCAAATTCCCACACAAAGTAGATTCAATACTGTAATAGATGAGATACAAAAATGCATTGTGGTGCCTTTGAATTTATTTATTTGAAGTATTTTTAACAGTGGCCAATAATTTATCACTTTCTGAGAGACACATATCTGATCAAGTACCTGTTTTGTAGCATGTTGATCAATGTTAATTTTTTTATTGTTTCATTTTCAGTATCCTGATGGTGAATCTGTTTCTCCTTATGTACTAGTTTGTAAGAATCCTCAAGAGCTGGTTGTTAAATTTCCAGTTAAAGGAAAACATAAAATATGTAAGTCTGTGAATAGATCTCAGCTTTTTATTACAATAATATATTCTTTACAATAGGCATTATAAAGTTTTCTCCTTTATGCAGACCTTTGCTGTCATGCTCCATCCCAACAAGCATTAAATGTGGAAAATTTGGAATTCTTCCACTATTTTAATATTACTTCAGACATGGTTATCAGGTTTTAGTGATTGTCAGATGGATGTCCACCCCTATGCCAGGAGTGTAGCCAACGGGGGACTGGTGATGGAGGACTTTCTACTCTTCCTCACACACACACTTTTGCTGAACCTTATTAACATTCATGCCTGGGATACATAAAACTAGTTAATATTACTGTCACCCTTTTACTCGTGTTATTCCTTCACTTTCTGGGCACTTAAGCCTTCAGAAAATACTCAGGGTGCTCCAGTTTGCATGGAAAGTTTTTTTTCCCAGGAAAAACCTTGAGACTTTTAAGACCGTCACCTATGGGTATCCACATGCTTAACTCAATACATGGTGAATTGAAGTTGAGGAGGGAGGGGGGAATTATTTTTCTGCTGCCATTGTTTGCCCCCCCCCCCCCCCCCCCCCCACACACACACACACACACACACACTTAATTTAACCTGTCCAACATGTGCTTTCTTATTTGTTTGAAAGCAACTTATTGATCCTATGAAGAAATTTGCAGTTTATGAGAGTCATGTGAATTGCCCAATGGTCCTTGCTTTTACCTTGTGTTTACTAATTGTTACAAATATTGAATTGAAAACATCTGTTAGGTTTTCATGATGAAGTTTTTCTCTTAAGAAACGCAAATTTTCTTTGGTGAATATGATTTTAAATTCACCATTCATTTTTGTTAGCTTAACTTGACAAAGTAAAGATAAGCTATTGCCATCTCGCGTGCTGAAGTCTGTTAGTCTGCGAGTCTGTTCACATTTTCTTTAACAATGGCTACACCTGATAGTTCTTGTCCAATCATCACTAAATTTCATGTGCAGGTTTGAGGCCATGTCTAGATGAGAATATCCCATTTTGATAGTGATCAGGCAACCATAATGGCTGCGTATAATGCCTGCGTATTTTGGAAGTGATCAGTCAACCGTGATGGCTGAGTGGGTTTGAAACCCAAAAAACCTATATCACAGTCTACAGATTGTATTTATAAAAGGATTTTGTTGTAACTTGGTAGGATGACTCCATGTATTGTCTAGATGAGAACATCCTGTTTTGGTTGTGATCAGTAAATCGTGATGGCCACATGGAACGTGAGCTAGATTCCTTTAGCACTCTATGGGTCGTATTTAGGAAGGGATTTCATGACAACTTGGTAGGATGGCTCAGTATGATATCTAGATGAGACTGTGCTATTTTGGTTGGGATCAGTCAACTGTGACCACCAGACGAGCACGTGACCTAGATACCTTTAGCAAAGTCTACGAGTGATATTTATGAAGGGATTTCATTGTAACTTGGTAGGATGATTCCTTTTGGAATAATTTTACTGTAACTTAGTAACTTTGGTTGACATACGTTCACTGTGAGGGCCACATCAATCCAGGCCCCCATTCTTTGGTACAGTATATACCTTAAATTATTCTTGTTGAAAATAGCATGTAAGGAACAGAAATTAACATATTCTCATTCATCACAATTCTTGTCTTATTTCATAATCCTTTCACAAACATTGAGCATTATCCTTTTCATCAAACACTACACACAGACAAGTTATGCTGCAGTGTCATTGACACTTTCATTTCACTGGCCTTTGACGTGGCAACACACGTGTTACTAATTCTAACAACAGAAGTGTCTGTGGGACATCATCAACATTTGTAATGAACTGTGTATGTCATTGTCTATTCGAATTGTATCCATATTTGCTTCTTAATGTCAGTAGGTAGGCCCCTTTCAGATTAATGTGCCAGTTTACTCCATAGTTAAGGTCAAGGTTATTTCTTGGACTTTCTAAAGTTTCAGGTTAAACATTTTTGAATTCTGTTAGCTTCAGACCAAATTTGTTTCTGTCACCCCACATTCAGGTGGTGGACTATAAAAATGACCTCCATCTGTCACTGAATTTTGAGTACCTTAAATCAACTCCTGCAGTTTCAAATGTTGAGATTTCAATCTTTTGGACATAGTTATCCACATGTTGAAGATGTGCAGCTTGTATATAGATGACAGGAAAAAAATCATTTTTGAACTTTATTGTCTTTTGAATCGCTAGACATGGAAGGTGTCATGACATGTTGTATTCAACTACTACTACAGTTTCTGATAAAGAAAATTGAAACTAAGGGTTATGTACACATTGAAGATGTGCAACAAGAAAACAGATGATGGAAATAATAACTTTTGACATATTTTATCACCTTAGAAGCTATCCAATGTTTTTAATACTTCAAGTTTACCACCCCCATCTTCAACTTATTATTTCAACCAACTTCTGGATCGTGCATGTTCAAAGGGTTTCTTCCATATGTGGTATGCATCTTCATCTTTTCATAGGCATGCCCCATACTCTTTTAAAATATACACGCTTACCACCACCCAACTCCCAAGTCAAGATCAGTTTTTTAGCTCACCTGACTGAAAGTCAGGCAAGCTTTCGTGATCACTCACAGTTCGTCATCCGTGAACATGGTGTTTGCATCTTCTCCTCCAAAACTGCTGAACCGATTCAAGTGAAATCTGAGATAATTGTTTGTTATCACATCGCATTTTGATTTTGTTCAAATCAAGTTGCCTCGCCCCTCAGTTGGTCCATACCCAAAAAGTGTGCTTAAATCTTAAAAAATCTTCTCATGAACCAGCAGTAGCAGAGACTTGATATTTGATGTGCAGCTTCCTTTTGAGGTGTGGACTCAGATTTGTTCAAGAGAAGTTCGAGGAGCTATATTTGTTGTCGTTATGGGAGAGGCAAGAATTTTTGCCCTGCCCAAAATTTCTATTTTCCAAACCGAGAGGCTGATTTAAACCAAATTTGATATGAGAGCTTATTGGGTCATAAGTACTTAATTTATGCCAAAAGAAATTTTCCTGATGCCCCATGGGGACCGCAGGAGCTAAAAATAGAAAACATTAAAAACGCCCATATCTCCAAAACTACACAGCACTGAGAATTCTTATGTGGTGTGAAACTTCCTTAGGACCAACAGAATTGAATGATAAAAAAAATTGCTATTTGTTTTATCATAGGGTACTTTTTGGGGACTTTTGAAAAAGTGCTGAGTCGCCATTTTTTAACACTGTGGGTAATGGGAAAAACATTCAAGACTACTCTTCTTCAAAACCACTGCTCCAAAAGCTTTCAAGTTTCACATATAACATCTTTGGAAGATTGTTTCACATGTTTATTGAAATCAAATCCCTGGGTCCATATTTGGGCTCTCTATGGGAGCTCAAATGTTTAAATTAGTGCAGTATGAGGAATATTCTTTAAAAATCTTCTTCATCAGATCCACCAATCAGAATCTTTTGATATTTGGTATGCAGCATTCTTAGGGGGCTGAGATTTAAGTTTGTTCAAGACAAGTCCCTGGGTTCATTTGGGCTCCCTGTTGGAGCCCGAATTATAACTTAGTTCAATATGAGGAATTTTCTTTAAAAATCCTCTTCTTCAGATCCAGCAGTCAGAATGTTTTGATATTTGATATGCAGCATCCTTAGGGGGGTGGGATTCAAGTTTGTTCAAGCCAAGTCCCTGGGTTGATATTTGAGCTCCCTGTTGGAGCCCAAATTATAACTTAGTTCAATATGAGGAATATTCTTAAAAATCTTCTTCACATCCACCAATTAGAATCTTTGATATTTGGTATACAGTATCCTTAGGGAGGTGAGATATAAGTTTGTAAAAGCCAAGTCCCTGGGTTCATATTTGGGCTTTGAATTATTACTTAGTTCAATATGAGGAATATTCTTTAAATATCTTTTTTTTTTAGATCCACTGGTCAAAATCTTTGTATATTTGGTATAAGCTTTTCTTATTCTTAGGAGGGGCAGATGCAACTTGTTCAAATCAATTCCCTGGGTTGATATTTAGGCTACCATGTCAGGTGAGTAGCCTCTGGCCCCCTGGGGCCTCTTGTTGTTATGCCCACCGACTTAAGTCGGGTGGCATATAGTGATTGAAGTGTGCATGTGTCAGTCCATCCGTCTGTGTGTGTGTCCGTGTGTGTCTGTGTCCGAGCCAATAACTCGAAAACTGTTAGGGCCACAGTCATCAAACTTCACACAATTATAAAAGACCATGGGAGGATGTGTCACACACCATAGCCGGGTTCGTACCTTCCAGATCAACGTCACATTTCAAGGTCACACTAAAAATAGGTCAATACTTGTGTCTCAGCCATAACTCAAAAACGAATCATAGTACAATTGTTAAACTTTTTACAAATGTTAAGGACAGTCAGAAGGTGTGTTGCATATAATAGTTTTCGCCGCATCTGCAAGGTGAAGGTCATAAGGGTGGTGGGGAGCATGTGTTACCTTTGTAACATTCTTCTTGTTTGTTTGTTTTTTGGGGGGAGGGTTTTCACATACATTTCGCATTCCAATTTTTAAGCACCCAAAAGGCGATTTTTTTTAATATAGACAATGCCTGTTGGTGGTTGTCTTGTGAAGGAATATTTTTTTTTTTTCATCAGCCAAATTAGAAATTAAGGCAATCTGAAAAAAGATTGACTCAACTTTTCACTGACAACCTTTTTTTCAGGCACCCTTTTTTAATGCCCTCGCCTTAAAATATTATAGTGTTACCCTTGTCTGTCCATCATTCTGTCTTTCCTTCATTCCCTCTTTCCATTATTCTGTCATTCCAAAATAACAGGTTTCAGAATTTTTTTTACCATGCATTGAGATAATTGGTAGATTTCTAGTAATATGGCTTTGTCATAAGTATCTACAAGTTGATTTTGAGTTTGGTCCTGGCCAGATTATATTTCGTGAAGTTATTGAATTTGAATTTCTGAAATAACCATCTTCAAGACTTTTTGTCATCACACATTGAGATAGTGAGCTGATTTCTTGTATGTGTCTTTGTCATTGGTACCTACAAATCTGGTTCTTGTTTGGTCCCGTCAGATGATTTTTTGCAGAGCTATTGACCTTGAACTCCCTAAATAACGGTTTTTCAGACTTTTTCACCATACATTGAGATAATGGATTGATTTCTTGTCTGTGGCCTTAACATGGATACCTCCAAATTGAGTTTGATCTTGGTCTTGGTCAGATGATTTTTCGCAGAGTTTTTTTTTAAGATGACCAGGGCATAAGTAATACTAATATGTTTATTGGTGACTGTCAATGATGAGATGATTTTTGTGTTCAATCACTTAATTTTTACTTCATAACTGGTAATGGCTTATTTACACTTGTACTGTTTCCATGCCATGATATAGCTTTAGATTCTGTTGTGGGGTTAAACACCAATAAATAAATAATAATGAGATCAGCAACTAGGGTCCTGCGAATATTCGAGATTCGATCAATATCGATACTATACGTCTGTTTTGAGATCGATCCGAATCAGTCTCAAGATTCGAATCTCTCAAACTAACTTCAGTTTGTTACATTTCCAACAAAAATTGGATAAAATTGTCATTAGACAATTCATTCATGTAGGCTCAATTCAATTTCATATTTAATTGAGCAATTGACAATGTTTAATTGTTAGGTAAGTAGTGAATTTTACCCAGAACATTATCCATAGTTTTAGTTTTTGAAGGCTCAACTTGTTACTATTCGTAAGAACAAGAATAGTAACAAGTTAAGCCTTCAAAAACTAAAACTGTGGATAATAGGCCCAGCTGTTTCAATGACGGTGCTACAGAGAATATTTATTTATTGGTGTTTAAATTGTTCACCCAGCTTTGTAATGGTCATCACAGTGTTCCATAACTTCCGTTTGGTGCACTATGAAATAACTCCTCTTTAAAGATTTGTTTCGAGATTCAAATATTGATATCAGAGACACGATGTGAAAAAAAAAATTGTGATTCGCAGATCCCTATCAGCAAACTTGCACACTTCATCTCCTAAGTATCTTCATCAAACTAATTTAATACTGTGATGTAATACACTGTTGGGGAAAGGGCTCAATATCTCTGCACCATGTACAGAAACACTCGGTTTTCTCATCTTTGTGAAACTGATCATGGTTTTGGAAGAGTTAACAAATTAATAACTAGTGCAATTTGAATATGATTTTTTGCTTTTTATGTGTACCCATACTATGTATGGTACACATAATGCCGGCATCCGGGGTGACCATCCGTCGTTCGTCCATCCTTTGTCCGTCCGTCTGTCTGTCCATCCGTCTGTCTGTCCGTCCGTCTGGCATCCATATCCATTTCTTTGGCATTCGATAACTTGAAAAATATTGCTTGGATTGTCAAGTTACTTTATATTTGTGTTCAGGTTACTGATGTGCGAAGCTGTATAGTTTTTGGTGTAAATCGGATAATATAATCCTGAGATATTAACCCTTTATCCTTCAAATTGAAAATTCCTCCAATCCCTTTGGCATTTGATAACTTGAAAAATATTGCTTGGATTGTCAAGTTACTTTATAATTGTGTTCAGGTTACTGATGTGCTGAGCTGTATAGTTTTTGGTGTTAATCTGATAATTTGATCCGGAGATTTTAACCCTTTATCCTTCAAATTGAAAATTCCTCCAATCCCTTTGGCATGAGATAACTCAAAAAATATCAATCCGATTGTCATGTTACTTTATATATTTATTCAGGTTACTGATGTGCTGTGCTGTATAGTTTTTTTTTATATAAATCTGGTAATTTGATCTGGAGGTATTAACCCTTTATCCATCAAATTAGACACTCCTCCAATCCATTTCTATATGTACCCATACCTTGTATGGTGTACATAATGTCCGCATCCGTGGTGTCCCTCTGTCATACAGCTTTCTACTAGTTGCGCGTATGGGTACACATCTGGCAATTTCATCGGCCTATTTTTGTCTAAGGTCTACCCCTGGAGGGAACGAAAAATTGTTCCCTTATTTCATTTTAGGTGATCGACAGGTGAACGAAATGATCATTCTCTCAATTTGTACACACCTGTTGTGTGTGGGAACGATATACATGTTTTTTATCTTAGCTTATGTGTCTGGAGAGTGAGGTGGGTTGCAGGTGTATGTGAGAGAGTGAGAAAAAAGTGTAGAGATTGTGGCTAGGATGGAGTGGCTGTTCTAAAAGGAAAGCTATTTAAGATTTTCTTGCTTGAATGAGATCCAGAGGTTAGGAAAGATTTTGACTGACCAGAGGGACCATGTGACGATTTTTGACTGATTTCATCTTTTGTATTAATCCCTATCAAAACTGCTCACTGAAATATCTCAGCATCACCATGCAGAGTTTACGTGTTTAATTTTTCTTTTCCAGAAAAACACAGTTTTTAACCTCTCTCTTGAACATGCTACTTGAGCAGGTTTTAAGGATAGTTCCATGTTGCAGTGTTAACATTATTGGATTAAACGATTTCTTCTGTGTAACTGTTACATTTTTTTTGCTCTTTGAATGAAATCCAATATATTACATATTGTGTTTTAATTCTAATCCTATTTGACACAAAGCTAAAAAATAATCAATTGTCAAGTAATTTATATTATTAACCCTTTTCCCAACGTAACGGCCAGCACTATTCACAAAAATTACCAATTGATTTTATTATTTTTTTCATTTTTTGTCTCAAAAACATAGTTTATGACCCCTCTTTGGAACAAGCTTGTCAGACTCGTTCCAACGAGGGGTCATAACCTATGTTTTTGAGACAAAAAAATGGAAAAAAATTAGTTATTCAAGAATTTTGCTTGCTAGTGTCTGCTTTTCATGTTAGGTAAAAGGTTAAATTATTTTGTAAGTGCATCTCAGATATACTTTATAGTACAGTGGAGCCCACTTAATTGGATATCTCTTAATTGTATATTCCTGTTAATTGAATATAATTTTCAAACACAAAACCATTTACCATTCCTTCAGTACAAATTTGATCTGTTAATTGCATATGGGTTGTAGAGTAAACTCCTGTTAATTGTATATAAATTTTTATAATATGTCGCAAAAAATTCCCCTTATTTATCAACCTTTTTGGCCTCACTACATCCAATACAGGCATTTATTTTATTATATCTTGTTTGACAGAGCTCTATGAGCTCTATCAAACAAGATATAATAGAATAAATGCTCAGTTTACATCAAGAACACAGGAAACTGACCAAATCCCTGTTAATTGTATACTCCTGTTAACTGAATAATTTTCACTGGCAAAATGGATATTCAATTAAGAGGATTCTACTGTACTACTTTGATTCTTTTTGATATATACTTATTATTAAAATAGTTTGTTGATCTGGAGTGCCATATTTTGACTGGTTGGCAAGACCAGCTGAAACCCATCATGACATGTTTGATCTGGCTGACTGATCTGGTCTTGTCAGTGAAGAAAAATAACAACATAGATTGATTGACTGTTGTAATATTTTGTTTATTATCCCTCTGCAGAGAAGGAATATAGCAAAGAGCTCCATATATCCATACATCTTTCCTTCTGTCCATCTGTATGTCTTTCCATCCATCCGGAAATTTGTTTATGTGATAACATGAACAATAGTTATTGGTCGAGTTTTTTTAAAAACTCCAGCTATAGTTTGATGAAGTCAGTGTGTGGGTGAGTGGGCAGGTATATCAGCTTGTTGCTCTTTAACTTGGACAGAGTTATGGCCCTTAATTCATTAATTTTTGCCTGTTTTCATACCTTTAGTGCGATAACTTGAACAAATATCAATGGATTTGGTCAATATTTGGTTTGTGAAACTCTTAACAGTTAATTGTCTTGAATGAGTTCGAAAACTGATATGGTTCAGCCATACTAAGCAGAGTTATGGCCCTTAATTTGTTAATTTTTGCCTGTTTTCATATCATTAGCATGATAAGTTGAACAAATATCAACGGATTTGGTCAATATTTAGTATGTTATTTATTTATTTATTTATTGGTGTTTTAGGTCACATAATTTAGTATGTGAGACTTTCTTAACAATGTCTTGAAGGAGTTCAAAAACTGGTATGGTTCGGCCAAACTGAATAGAGTTATGGCCCTTAATTAGTTAATTTTTGCTTGTTTTCAGCTCGTTAGCTTGATCAATTCGACAGATATCAGTAGATTTCATTTTCTTATCATGACAAGCCTTACATGTGTGAAAAAAGCTGTATCCCACATCAGCGATGTGCTATCCTTGTTTTTGGTGTGCTTCTTTATTTTAACAGTGTCATGGACAAGTTCATTAACTACCATCATTTGTTTGAAATTAAGGGAGTTATTGTCCTTTGTTTAATTTTACCCCAGATTTCTTTGATGCAGTGATTTGAACAGTAAACCACAGATTTCAGTAAAATTTAATAGACTGCTTTATATTAACATTGCTTTCTTTTATGGCCGTGGATATTTAAAAATTGAATATGACACTTGAAAGGTAAACAAAAAAAATACAATTCTGGAATGTTTGTACAGTGTTCAGCACAAAGGCAAACCATTTTTATTTTGCATTTGTGAAATTGTTGACTTGAAAATCTACATATGTTGTGTGATGTCACATTCAGGGCTCGATTTAACTGGATTAGCATAGCAGTTTTTGAATCAATTTTCAACTATAGCTAATTAATTTCAAAAGAAAAATCATGTAAATAATAGGAAATGCTAATCCATATTCATCCAAGTTAGAAAACTGCTATTCAATTTTAAAAAATTAAATCGACCTCTAGTCACATTTGAGACAGACATGCTGTGGATTTGGAAAAGTTGAGACTCTTGTTTTCCCCAAATCAGAATTGATTGGCATACTAGTGATATTGAGGAGCTATTTATAATAATCATGAAATAAATACACAGAAAGACACATGCATGTGAATGGGTTAATCGATATTGAACGAGTGTCAGAGTAGAAGGATAAAACAAGAGACTGTAGGCCTTGAGTTTTATCCTTCCGAGATGGCACAAGTGCCATATCGATTAACCCATTCACACGAGTGTGTCATTCTGTGTTTATTACATGCCTTACTTCACCCCCATTGCCCACGTGGGGGCATGGTGACGCTGTGTACTAAGGCGTACTGCACGTCGATGGTGCACCTGTCTCCAACCAATGCTAACCCTGCTTGTGTGGAGTTAGTATGTTGGGGAGCTGACAGTTGCTCGTCGTTGCTCGGTGGTTCTCTCTGGGTACTCCGGCTTCCTCCACCCGTAAAACTGTCGAGGTCATGATTAGCCATTGTGCAGAAATATGTGACCTTAAACACCAATAAATAAATAATAAATATACATGCCTTCACGTCTATAAAAGCAATTATTAGAAGGACACTCAGCAATTCATTTGACAGCTCGTCCCCTGAGTTCCAATGTGTTCTGTGTGCCAGTAGGCGCATAGAAAACATTGGAACTCAGGGGAAGAACTATCAACAAAAAGAACAATTTTATCACCAACCAAATTTGCGAGGGGAACCTGTGTTCCTATTTTTAACTGTCACTAGCAATTTAAATTGTATTTGCTGCGCACAGGTTGTAGAAAATTTCAGTGAAATTTTGCTTTTATTATAAAATAGTTTGTCAATGATTTCCATTTGTCACATGTGTGTGGAACAGATTTTCATTTTCCGCTAGAGCTGGTCAGTTTGAAATTTTCCTCGGTTTGGTTTCTGTTTGGTTTTGGATGAAAAAAATTGGTTTTCGGTTTCGGTTTAGGTTTTTGTAACACAATACACATTTTCCATATCTTATGTATTAAACTGGGACAGGATAGTACTAAAACATGTTAAATAACAAACAAGTGAACTTGAAATGAAGTAAAGCTGTATTGCGATTGTTTCCTGTAAATTTAATGAACAAAAAATTATATCTGTAATCTGCATACGCCGTCATAAAACGTCACTCAAGCCCAAGGGCATTGATACGGGAGTTGGGAGTGTGTGTCAAGGGGGAGAGGAGAGGGGGGGGGCTCAAACAGTTAGACACAAAGATGCCGTTTGAGACGGAGACTTTATGATTCCACCATCGTGTCAGATTCACTTTTCATTTCCATTCACACCATTGATGTGTTGCCTGACATGAAAATAAGTGAAACGGGTCAGAATTTGAGAAAGCAACTGCCCAATTTCAAGGAGAAGTTGCGAACTTTAGAATATGCCATTTACTTTCAGTAAAATAGATACCCATTTCAAAATCTAACTAACTTGACAAGTTGACATTTGTTCCTGAAAGGAGCAAACTCTAACTCCCAGAATCATTCATTTACAAAGCACTGAAGAGGTAATGCAAATTACTGACAAGATCATCACCTGACCTGATTTCCATGTCCATTCTTCCTTTCAGTTTGCATTGAATTTTCCTTGTCAGAGATTCACTGAATTCTGAGAATTCCCATTACTTCGAAAAACAACCCAGCCACATGCGTTTTGCACGTATAAGTGTATTTTGGATTTTTATTTTCATTCTATTCAAATTTCTGATTGACACTTTGTATGACAGGTATGTGCAGCTAATGTTTTATTAATATTAATTTAACCCCTTTCCTGCAAAAAGGGGTTCCCCAACATCAACTGAGCTTTGAGCGAACTGATATTTTGCAGGTGTCACAATCCGTTCTTTTTCAATAACAGTGTTGCACCCTTCGGCGCGATTATTCTGTATGTGGTGATGTAGGTTGGAGGTATTTTGGTACTGGGTGATGACTGATATAATTATTGCATAATTGGCATTTGGCATTCTATCGTGGTTTCTTATTGATATGCTACCATGCGTTTCAGCTGACATTTTGTTGATTATACAAAATCTATGGCGTGCTAAATGTGAATAATCAAAAGTTAAGCAAAACCGAAAGTATACGGTTTTTAATCTCTTTTTCGTTTCGGTTACTGTTCGGTTAAACCGACCAGCTCTATTTTCCACATGGTTTAGTGTTGCTGTATATGAGGATTTCATAGAACAGGCGTGTAATAAAGTGAAGTATCATTCCCTTTTGTACTTATTGTCCTAGAATTTCCCAATCAGAAACTAAGGCTATTAAAAAAATTCACTATTCATTGAAAGTCTGCCTTATCACTTTTTTTTTACTTGTAAATTTCTTCATTGATACTATTTTGCACCAAGTACTAAAAATTTAACAACTATATCTTGTTTGACAGAGCTCACTGAGCTTTGTTAAATAAGATATACATGTAGTTGGTTAAATTTGCTACTTCAGTATGGTAAATTTTCACCGCTGAAAACATTGTTTTTTTTTCCCCAGAATAGTGTAAGACGTAAAATTAATAATTACGACTGTTTTCAGGGACTCATTCTTAAACTGAGAGAAATTGTCTGAGAAACAAGAATTTTTTTGTTACAGAACTTAGCATAACTAAAGGTTCAGCTGCAGTTCACAAATGTTGTGGACATTGTAATCCCCCGAATGTAAGGGATATAGTGATGAGCTCCATCTTGAACAATAGTTATCAGATTGTGTATCATCAATTTTGGAGTGCTGCTTTGTATTAACAATATATTTTTATACTGTACCAATGACCCAGACATAGCTGGTGCTAACTCTTAAAATATAGGGCCAAACACAAATTTTGCCCCCCAATCCCCAAAATTTGCATCTAAAACTAAAGAAAACATGTCCAGAGAGGCCCTCCACACCTCGCCCCCACTGCGCATGCGCAGTGTCAAGGACGTTCCGAAATTGGCGCCATTTATCATTCTAAGTTTGGCCCTTCATCAGTTAACATCTGACTGATCTTTGTGCTTTTAAATCTCAGTTTAAATGATGCCAGACAAATAAATATTAGTGAAATGGTGATTCTAAGGAGGATAGAAAAGGAGGAGAGGAAAAGAATGTGTGACAGAATATTATCAGGGCTGTAACTTAAAATTTTTTAATGAAATTATGTTAAGTTACCTATTTTCAAGGCAGCAGCCATTTTGTTGTCATTCTGATTATTTAGTTACACTGTTTTTACAAGTGTTTTTCCTCTCTCCCTGTCCTTTAAGTTCCCCCTTGCTATTCTCCCATGCTTTTGGCATAATTTCTGTAATTATTATTACTAAAATTTCTTGGGAGTTTAGCTGAATAACAGAATGAATTCTGTTCTTTCCCCATGTTTACGTCTTCACCTACGGGTGGTTAGGCGTTGTGTTCTGCATCTACCATCTGATGTTCTGCAGTTTCTTCCCTGGAAGTCTCTGTTTTGCATCAGATGGTGTATTTTTGGTAACTGATTTCGGGCCTGGGTGCCTGGAGTCTTATTTTAGTGTTTTTACACTCATTGTTTACATTTACAACAGCCCTCTGTGTGAGGGGGGGATTTCTAAATAATAATATCTTTATGTTATTTCAATCATAACTAGATACATTATTATTGTTCGTAAGTGTTGAATAAATTGTTTAAAATATTTTTAAAATTTTTGTCCACACTTAGGCTTGGGATCCATTGGGGCTCAACGTTACTTTTCAGAAACTTGGGCTGTTCTGAAAAAATATTTTTTCAAAATATTTTGATTTCAATTATTTTTTCTATATTAATGGATCATATTATTATTATGTATTTTGATTGCCAGGGGTTAGTGCGAGTACCAGGACTTGTTTTCTTTTCACATTGAAAGGATATTGATCTATTGTTTTAAGAGGAAGTCTTCCTCTGACCTTATTATCATTCTATATGTGGTCAGTGTACTCGCATTAACTCCGGTTCTGTATCGTATGATTTCGATGACAATATGGGAAGCGTATGTCACGGTATGTTGTTGGGGATTTGGACACTCCGGTCCTTTCCCCGCAGGGTCACTCTACTTTATCAATTTCTATTTCAGACGATCAAGATTAGGGTGATGTATCTGTGATGTCTTCCAACAGTGTGCCTCCGTCGTCACAATTAATGAAGGGCTAGCGGAAAAGTGCTCATGTAATACGCCAATTGCCTAAGAGGACCCTAGTAGGTTCGACGGCCTTTGACGTCCGCTAGCTCGCCCGGTGTAGCGTCCATTCACCGAATGGTTCGGCAGCCGGGTTCGTCCGTTGCGGTCTAGAAGGAATTTTGGGGTGATGCGAGCACTATAAAATTAACTTAATGCACACCCAGTGACGGCGGATCGGAGGGAGAACGGAGGAAGCCTTTTAGTCCGGTTCATAGCTCGTTCCGGTCCATCCGGACGGCAAGCGAGAGAGGCCCCTCTCTCGTTCAACAACATCTGGCCCCAGATGTTGTGGTACAAATGTGTCGTTAGCGGAGCATACGTCCGTCGCTCGGGACGCTCCGTTGTATAGGCAGTCCGCTGAGACTGCTAAGGCTTCCTCTTCTCGTCAGCGCACACGACCGCACCTTGGCTGCGTGACCGCCGATATATTACCAGCTTCGCCGATCAAGGATTCTTCGGCGACCAGGTCACACCATCCGGCAGCCAGGGATTCGAGACCGATGGACTCCGGACGTTCGCATAGGAAAAGTATGCGGGAGCCATCTGATGCGGAGCTGCCCTCGGCGAAGCAGCGATAGACTGCGCCTCCGCAGGTCTCGACGCCGGACATTCTTGTGCACATAGCACAGCTTATCGCAGCATCCCAGCAGCCGACAGAAACGGTGTCGGATCGAGAATTATCCGACAGCGCTGGGTCGGTAGCCGGGGACTCGAGGTCTGCAGACTCCGGACGTTCGCATAGGAAGTATGCGGGAGTCAACGTACACGGAGCTTCCAGCGGCAATGCATCGTAAGTCCGCTACTGCACAGGCCTCGGGAACGAACGTGCTTTCCTTAATAGCACAGTTTATCGCAGCATCCCAGCATCAACTGAATCTGTCGCATATATTTTATCCGACGATGCTGGGTCGGGACGCTCCGCGGAAGCGGGTACGGACGTCCGAAAGTTTCATCCGGTCCGACGGGATACCGAAAGGGATTCGGTGGATTTCAAGCTTTCCCTTTCGGAACAACATATGCTGCGATGCCGGATAAGAAACTGATAGCGTCGGTGGACTTAGAAATTTTTGGTTCGGTTCAGGGACATCGTCCCTCAGTTCCGACATAGTCCAATAATGTCACACAAACTTTCGAATTATTGAACGACGCTATATATATTATTATTTTATGCTTGCTATCCAAGCATTTCTGGTTTCTTGTTCGAAGAGTTATGGAGATGTCTTTCAAAAGTGTGCCTCTGTCGTCATAGTTAATGAAGAGTTAGCGGCAATAAGTGCTCATGGAATATGTCTATCGCTTACGGAGTGACATTCGCTAGCTCACCCGGTGTAGCGTACATTCATCGAATGGTTCGGCTGCCGGGTTCGTCCGTTGCGGTCTAGGAAGGAGATTTGGGTGATGCGAGCACTTTAATTACTTTAGTACTCACCCAGTGACGGCAGATTGAGGACAGATCGGAGGAAGCCAACAACATAGGGGACCGCATGTTGTGGTTCAGATATTTTACATTCGGAGCATATGTCCGTTGCTCGGGACGCTCCGTTATATCGACAGTCCGAGAGACTGTCTTTAATGCTTCCTCATCCTCACAGCAGGGCACACGACCGCACATTGGCTACGTGACCTCGAGTATCCGATCAGTTTCGGCATTCAGTGATTCCACAGCGAATAGGTCGCGCCATCCGGTAGCCAAGGGACACGAGGCCTATACACTCCGTTCGCTCGCATATTGGAAGTATGCACGGGGTAACGATCTCGGAGCTTCCTGCGGCAATGCATCGTAAGACCGCTGCTCCTCAGGCCTCAGTGACGGACGTGCTATCCGAGTTAGCACAGTTGTTTCGCAGCATCCCAGCAATTGACGGTTTCTCGGTCGAATCAGGAATTATCCGACGGCGCTGGGTCGGTGCGGTCCGCGGTTGCATCAAGCTACGGACGACCGAACGCTTTATAGGGTCCGACAGGATGGCGAAAGGGATTCGAAAGATTTCGAGTTTTCCCTTTAGTAGTATCGGAAGATGCCTTTCATATCTTCTGGCATTTCTTCCAGTGATTATTTTTCGGACTTCATTGCTGCGATCTTGGATAAGAGACTTATAGCGTCATTGGACTCGGATTTTTCGATCGGTACAGGGACTTTGTCCCTGACTTACCGACGCAGTCCAATATTGTCATTACAACATGTGTTTTATTTTTCGACGCTATATATTTATATATATACAAGACGGCTACTAAGCATGATAGTTTAGTTTCTTGTCCGCGTGGCTCATTTCTGCCATTTTATCTTTTTTACATATAGTTTATTTTGGCAGAGCAGGGCATACCGAGAGTTCATATGCGTCTAGACGGTGTGATTAAAGACTGCATATATTCTTTTTCACCGTTTATGTCTTTTCCAATTTCAATGTTGGGAACGACATTATGTATATTAGACTTAACTTAGACGCTTTATTATACGTAATCCGCCTTACTGAGGCGTTATCATTACGTCTTCAAGAAAAGATTTACGGGATATTATTCTCAATGTAATTTCTTTTGAGGGCAGTAGTTTGTTCACGTATAACTCCGCCCTTCAGTGGCTGATTGGAGTTGGTTAGACGTGAGGCAGCCCTAGCTACATCCACGCGTGGATAGTAGGTTAAGAACTCTCTCAGAGTCGCTTCGTTCTCGGAGGAGCTTCTCTTCGACGGCAACTTTCCGGCAATCCATGAATTGCTTGTTTTATACATTCTCTTGTCTATCTAGTGTTACAAGAGATTCAGACTGGGGCAAACATTCGGTGGTTGACTCAGAGAGTGCCGCCGCAGTTGCCGGACCCGAGTGTGGCTGTTATGACGGTTGCCAGTCAAACAGATTGGGATATATACTGATCCCTACGGATTCGAAGTGCCAGGGTCTTTGGGTTCCGCAGTCTTTTAGCTATCAGTTAACTTCCGCGGAATAATGTTTTTTAGGCTTGCTTTATGTCATTGCATGAACATTATTC
This sequence comes from Pictodentalium vernedei, assembly GCA_031216915.1. Taxonomy (NCBI): domain Eukaryota; kingdom Metazoa; phylum Mollusca; class Scaphopoda; order Dentaliida; family Dentaliidae; genus Pictodentalium; species Pictodentalium vernedei. The sequence goes on from CM062293.1 coordinate 339,698,915, forward strand.
AGAAACGCATGCCCAAATTCCTGTCCTTTAATTCGACAGTAGTGGCGTATCTCCGGAACCAGGGAGGCACTCTTTCGTTTCCGTTATTCAATTTAATGGAAAGAATCCGTCTGTTGGTTATAGTACACCAAGTTCAGTTTTGGTCCGTCATATTCTGGGTCGTCTGATTGTTTTATCGCACTCCCGTTCTCTTACGGGTCGCTTGTTGCTGTCAGAATGGACTCTCAACAAACAAGTATTCAATCAGATTTGCTATCTATGGGAGCGCCCAATGATGTTTTATTTATGACACAGTTGGCTAATCAATTGCAGACGTATGTGTTGGCTTGTCCAGATCTCTGAGCTAATACTGTTAACGCTCTATTGATCTATAGGACAGAATGATAGGATACGCGTATCCTCCGGCGCTGTTGTTTTTAGCAGGTATTGCTAAGATAAACAACCACAATATATTTCTGTTGATAGCATCTCTATCTTCACAGAGATCATGAGTAATTTACTCTCTTGTCTACTGTGGATCTTAACGTGAAATCTTCCTCTATGTGAGGATCTTTTTTCACTGGGTAAATCGTGTCATTTTTATCACAACCAGCAAGGTCGCAACCTTCATGTTTTCCGTTGTGTGGTCCATATTGCATTGTAAGCACTGTACTGGACGAGCTTTCGACGCGATTTCTTACTATAGGAGATCCTCTTCTTCGCTATTCTATGCGACTAAAGTGGAGGCTCTTCCGTCGTGGTGTAGGGATCATTATGTTCATATGGTTGATCCCTCCATACTACTCATTGCTATTTTTTAGTATACTTGTTTCACAAGATCTACTGCAGCCTGTTGTTATTTAGGTTATAGGTTTATGTTACCTCATACCTATGCACTCTACGATAGTTTACAATTGAGTCTTTTGTCTCTTTATCTAAGTCAGTTAGTAACTTTTTGATAAATAGACTTAGAATCTTTAGATTAAATTCCTATACGGATTTTAACTTCAGGTTCTTATTTAGCTAAGTAATCATTTGAGCCTCTGGAAACAGTAGTTTTCAAATTCTGACCTTTTAGACAGTAATTCTGTTGGTTTCTCTTTTACTGTAGAGTCAGTGAGTTTCATGCACTATCGATGGATGATTTTCACTTTCATAGTTTCGGAATCAATACTTCCGTTACTATTTAGGTTGGATTGTTGCATAAGAGTTAGGCTCCTATTATCCGGAACCTATTATTTTAAGGTCCTTCCGTCTTCGTATGGGCATAGGCCTTTACTCTTTCCGGGTACAGTTTATGTATTTATAAACAGATATCTGTTTATTACAAGGGCGTAAGCTTCTTCTGTCTTTGATGTCTAGTAGAAGGACGTTACGCTCCATTTTATTGTTAATGGATTCTATTAACTAGCGTACTGCTTATGGTATATCATTGGCTTAGCAGTTGTGCTTAAGATTTCGGCTCATGAAGTAAGAGTTCTTCTACTTCTTGGGCTTACATTAATAGTGTTCTATTATAGATTTTTGAAGGCTGCTCATTGCGCTCAGCCATCCATTCATGAATTTTATCTCAGAAATATCGAGTCCATTTCTGGAGGCCTCTATTGTTAGGTCTATTATCTACTGCTCAGAATGTCATTCACTTAACAGTTGCTACTATAGCTAGGTAGGCTGTCTGTTTCGGCAGTGTCTCCGTTCGGCTGCCCTCTTCGCTCTGGGCTATTTGACCCAGGGCAAGAAAAAGGGGGGGGGGAGGGTGTTCCCTTGGGTCACCTGTTTTTACTATGAAAACAAGGGGATACCTCCTCCGGAGTTAGTAATTCTGAGCTGTTTTTAGGATGGTTGTTTAGTGAGAAGTTTAAGTTTATAAAATTCATTCAAGTCTTAGTTTTTAAAGTATAGCTTTTGAATATTGCATATGTCAACGGACATGATTATGCAATTCTCACATACTTTTATGAGTATAAGAGTCTCTATTCTCTAGACTTACTTTATTATTGGCTTACTTTAAAAATTATTAGTATAAGGATTATTGGATATTAATAGAGTACATGGATGTATGAAGCTCAATTTTTGGAAGGTGTTGTATCTTTCTAATTTATCATAAATAAGAAAGATACATTTAAGGCCTATTACTTCTTTTCCCTACAGGGGATGACTCTATTTTATTTTATTGAGCGTATTCCATTTTGCTCTATGTCCTTGGCCCTCCAGCCTTTTTACTATTCAGCTATGTCTGGGTCATTGGTACAGTATAAAAATGTTAAAAAATTTATAGTAATTTATATATTTTTTATACTTACCAATGACCCAGACGGGGATGGCCCTCCCAGGAGTTGGGAACTCTTGCCTCCCCGCTGAGTACATAGCGCTTACCAGGCACTGGTTATTAGAATGATAAATGGCGCCAATTTCGGAACGTCCTTGACACTGCGCATGCGCAGTGGGGGCGAGGTGTGGAGGGCCTCTCTGGACATGTTTTCTTTAGTTTTAGATGCAAATTTTGGGGATTGGGGGGCAAAATTTGTGTTTGGCCCTATATTTTAAGAGTTAGCACCAGCTATGTCTGGGTCATTGGTAAGTATAAAAAATATATAAATTACTATAAATTTTTTAACTTTCGGCAAGTTTGATAACCACCAGCATGCGATGAAAATTGAGGAAGTTATTGCCCTTTGTTTATTGAATTTTGCCTGAAGTATCATTGTTTATGAAATAACTTGAACAGTAGACCTCGGATTTCAATAAAATTTGATGGACTGTGCTGTATATTAACATGGTCATGGGTTGGTTTGGAAACCACAGAGATATCTCAAAATTGTGAGAGTTATTGCCCTTTGTTTGTTGAATTATGCTCGAAGTTTCAATGTTATTGCAATAAGTTTTAACAGTAAACATGCAATTTAAATAAATTTTGATATAGTGCTTTGTATTGACTTGTAGAGTGCTGGAAGCCCATATTTGGGCTTTGTTTTGAAGTGCAGGTACCAAGCCTTAAAGGCTTCATATTCAGTGGATGTGCTTCATATCATCTTCGAATTGAAATTATTTAGTCTATGAATTTGACTTGTTGCAATGTATGGGAGAGTGCCTGTTGGCACTCTCCCATACATTGTTACAAGGCAAAGTTATGTGAACAAATTTTAATGACCAGTTTTCATGACAATTCAGACTGGTATTACAAAACAGAAACCAACAACAAGACAGGTCTGGAATTATAACAAATCCAACTTTATTAAAATGAATAATTTTATATCCCAGACAGACTGGCAAACAATTATTAATAGTAACAACAGCCCAGACACTTCACTTCATAACTTTCTGACACGGTTTCTCGAAATTGCAAAAGAATGTATACCGTACTACGATATTACTGTCTGCCCATCTGATAAGCCATAGTTCGATTCTGCACTGCGTCGGGAAATTCGGAAGAGAGACCGCTTAAGGCAACGTGCCCTAAAAAGTAATAATTCCACTACTTTCGAAAAATATAAACATATCCGTAATAAGGTAAATAATATGAAGAAAAAGGCTAAATCTACATACTTTTCTAAATTAGACACTTATCTCTCTATAAATCGCGACCCGAAAACTTTTTGGCGTACTGTTAAACACCTATTATGTAATTTTGATAGAAAGTCTCAAGTTCAGCACCTGGAAACTGTGACTGACGCTGGAAATTTGGTAACTATATCCAGTGATCAACAAATGGCTAACTTGCTTAATACAAATTTTATGGAAAATAGCGAAATCCACGATGAAGGACATGACTTGCCTGTGTTCCATTCCAAGAGCCCAGAAATTCTTTCCGACATTAATGTTACGGAAGCAGACATCTACGAGATACTAAGTTCGCTAGAAATCAATAAAGCGGTCGGCCATGACGGCATCAGTAATCGAATGCTGAAGGAGACACGGCAAACATTATGCAAGCCACTCCTATTATTATTCTAGCAGTCACTTACTTCTCACACGTACCCATCAGACTGGAAGCTGGCTACAGTTATACCAATCTTAAAGAAAGGCAACACCCACGACCCCAACAACTATAGGTCCGTTTCTCTTCTTAGTTGTGTGAGTAAAGTCATGGAAAAGATTATTTTCAAGAAAGTATTTGACCACTTTCACAACAATAATCTGTTCTTTAAATACCAGTCTGGCTTCCTACCAAAACACAGTACTGTATTCCAGCTACTAGAAATCTACCACAACTTATGTTTAGCCTATGACAACCGTCTGTTCTCACTAGAGGTTTTTTGTGACATATCAAAAGCATTTGATAGGGTCTGGCATAAGGGGCTTATTTTTAAATTGAGGCAATATGGTATTACAGGATCCATCCTGGAATGGTTCAAAAGCTATCTGAAAAATCCTCAACGAGTAATAATAAATTCTGCTTATTCTGACTATCTCCCCGTTAAGTGTGGAGTACCGCAGGGATCAGTGCTGGGACCGCTACTCTTTTTGATGTACATCAATGACATTTCTGAATATATGTCCTCAGCAGGTTCGTGTAGGCTATTCGCAGATGACACGTGTATAACAAAAAACAATTCAGATCTTGATCAGCTCAGTATAGATATTAATCTTCAACTTAATGTTGTATTAGAATGGGCTCAGCAGTGGCTTGTAAATTTTAACCCATCAAAAACCAAGGTCATGCTATTTACCAGGAAAGCAGTAGCCGTGAGTCCAGGTGTGAGATTTGGGGGGACACTTCAGGATCTCTTTTGAACATACACACCTCGGATTAACATTACAAGCTGACTTGAACTGGAATACACATATTTCCAACATATGCAAGAAAGCCAACTCCAGGCTTTCCCAGTTGAGAAGACTTAAATTTACACTGAGCAGAAAAACTCTTGAAATAATGTACAAGACTTTTATACTTCCAATATTAGAGTATGCAGACGTAGTATGGGCCGGAGCCCCCAATTACTTACTTTCTAGACTAGATAAAATACACACGGAAACCGGGAGGATAATAACTGGACTCACTAGGTCGGTACCGTCTTTGAGAGTATTTTTCGAACTCGGCTGGGAAACCCTAGAACAACGGCGAAAATTGCATAAGATGGTGACCTTCTTCAAAATTATCCATGGGGATGCCCCAAAATACCTCCTTGAACTATTGCCCCAGTCATTCCAGGACTACTCACCATATAACACACGTGCTCATTCGAATATCAAAATTCCTCTGATGCACACTGAATTATTGAAAAATTCTTTCATCCCATCTTGTTCTCAGAGTGGAACTCCCTTCCCATGGATATAAAGAACCTGGAATCTTTAAGTGAATTTACGAAGTATTTCAAAAGCGAGGTATGTAGGCCACCATCGTATTTTGGAATCTGTTCAAGAAAGATGAATATACTGCATTGCAGACTACGTAATGCATGCAGTGATTTAAATTTTGACAAATTTCAAAATTATATTCATGACACACCAAACTGCTCATGTGGCAACGGACTGGAAGACGCATCACACTACTTTTTTGTCTGCTCAAGGTATACCAACAAAAGATTAATACTACAACAGGACCTGGCCAACATCACAATTAATTCTGTTACGGATATCCTTTACGGTATCCCTAACTTGTCACCGTCTGCAAATGACCATCTATTTCGGATAATACAAAAGTATATCAAAGCAACCAATCGATTCAATACCTTTGAGAATTTTCATTCAGGAGGTAGATAGTTCTGTTTCCAGGCCGCAGAAAATAATGTAGTGCTGGTCTACTACGGTGGACAGTGCCACATCATTGGAAAAAATTGCTCTGGTAGCTATTGAGTGGTGGGCAAGTCATCTATAGTGACTGGCATGATTAACCCTTTGCCAGATGTAGTGGTCTAAATCTGCCAGCGCTATTCACAAAATCAGTATTTTCTCCTCTTTTTTAATCTCAAAATATAGCTTGCATCTCCTCATTGGAGCAAGCTCGTTCAATTCGTTCCATTGAGGAATCATGAGCTGTGTGTTTGGCACAGAGGATGGAAATGGGATAGTTATTCAAGAGGTTTAGTTGCAAATTTCCTCTGCCTTTGTTGGTGGGTAAAGTGTTAACTATGATTGGAGGATCTTGACTTACCCGTACCATGTTTATGAAATAGCAACACATGTTGGAACTGATCATATATATTAGTGTCACGTATATACTATTGTCACGTGAGAACCATGGGGTTCGATCTTCCAGTGGAAGAGAGAGCATTGTGGTTGTCAGATGACGATATATTGTTAGACTTAGCTTACCTACTTTATATGTGATGATAAAACACTGCATGCACCTTGCAGTGATGGGGCTCTTCTGGAGCGTTGCGGCCTGGTGAGTTGGCTGGAGACAGTTTGATATTTGTTTGATGAGTACATGGTATCAGTCCCCACCCCCCTCTTTTCTTCCTTCTCTTTTCTTTCGCTGAATATCTACCATCTTAAAACCATTGCAATCTTGAATAGCATATTGTTAATTATGATGTGTATATATTGAAAAAATGCTGCATTTACTTGTTAATCGTATACAAAGGAGAGGACGTGTTTTAAGTGTTGAGCACTTGTTGTCCAATCCTTTTTGTTTATTTTGAAAAATAAAATATGTTTTAACTAATGACCAAAAATAATTTAGCCCTCTACCAGTTAATAATGTCTTGAATAAGTTTAAAAATTACAATGACTTCATGAAAATTGAGGGTGTTATTGCCCTTTGTGGGTTCCTGTTTAGTTGAATGTAATGTTTATGTGATTACTTGAATAAATTGTGTATACTGCTTTTTATTATACCCCCACTTTTGGAGAAAATGAGGGTATACTGGATTACATGCGTCCGTCCATCTGTCCGTCCATCCATCTGTCTGTGCATCCGTGTGTGAGTCCGTCCGAAAGTATTCATAACTTAAGTAAATTATTATTTTTTATAATATTTGTTGGTCAGAGGTATGCCCACACTACTTATTTTTTTTTATATTTTTTTTTTATATAACTTGTTCACTTAGAAATTGTGTTCATCCGAGCCAAATTTTGTCTGTTCAGCCTGTATCTCGGGTATCGAATGTTCTATTGCAATGAAATTTGCCATGAACACTGCTTATGGTATAGCCTTTAAAAAAAGGATTCAACGATATTTCTCACATTCTCCTTTTTAGAGTTATCCCCCTTTTTTGACTCAGAAATTGTAGGAAATAGACATTATTTGTCTGTTCAGCCTGTATCTCAGGTATGGGTTATCGGATTTTGGTGAAATATGGCATGCAGTTTGCCTATGACAAAGGCTTCTGCCTCATTGCATAAAACTTCCAAACACCAAACAATTTACCATACCTTTTGACTTAGAAATTGTTGAAAACTTTCGAAGAAAATGGAGGGGGGGGGGGGGGGGCGGGGCATATTGGATTGGGGTTATCGGATTTCAGTGAAATATGGCATGCAGTTTGTAATATACCTTTTGACTTTGTTGAAAATTGTTGAAAACTTTCGAAGAAAATGGAAGGGGGGGGGGGGGAGTGGATTGCCCATCCATCTGTGCATCCATCCATCAGTCCATACGAGAATATTTATAAATGATATTTGTTATTTATAGGTATGCCCACACTAGGCGGTACACCACGTGGGGGTATGCATCGGACGAAAGTCCAGCTCTTGTTAACATTGTATTGTATGCAATCAAACATTATAATGATTTGTTGAAAATGGAGAGAGTTATTGCCCTTTGCATATTCTGTTTTACTTTGATTTTTTATTTTTTATGTGACCTTCAGAAGTGAAGCAGTACTTGTTTCCTGTGGTGAACAAGCTCTGTTTTACTGGTAAAATAGAACCTGGTAACCACTGCCTGAGGTAAATAGGCAACATTGGTATAAATGATTGGCTGGACTTTACTTTATATCCATGTTGTGTTTGTTTTTAGATTCTCAAGGTTGGTACTACCATTTTGCAGACATTTATTATTTGTCAGAAATGAAAAAAATTGAATTTGTTATCTTTCCTACAATTCTGCTAAATAGCAGGGTTAAAATTTTGAGTACATTCATTATGGTGTTTAGTTATCAAAGATTCAGTATGTTTTTGGACGTTCACTTGAATAAGCTGAAGGATGATTTTTTCTTTCTTTCTGTCATTTCAGATAAATTAGAAAGCCATATTTTACAAGGTGCCAAGAAAGGATTGCGGAAAACATAACTACTTGACTTTTAGTAAGAAGTTTATAAAATGACTTACCCAACTTAGTGTATTACACTGTGCAGGATGATACTCATCTCATGACCATACAAAAAGGTTGAAGTGTGAAAAGCTTTCTTAGTGGGGTTCTTGTGGAAAGGGACAGAATGCCAGCCATAACCCTTTCTGTCCAAAATGTTTGTTCACCATTGGAAAAAAGTTGGTCACTGAGATGCCAACATTTTCTCTGAAAGCTGGTAATTTGATAACAAAGTTGATCATTGGGCAAATCAACAATTTTCATTATGCAAAAATACCTTTATGTTTCAAATAGACTTTGTTTGAATATGCTCATTATAAGTATATGACAATTGAGTGGTCATTTTCACAAAAGAATATTTCCAGTCTGTTGTGTTTTTAATTGTTTCATACCGACGATCAATGACAGGGAAACACTATCAGGAAATTTTAATTCACCATGTTGGAAAATTTTGAGATGTCAATTTCTGACTTGCAACTATTTAGGGAAGAGACAGAAGATTAGCAGATTTCTATTTTTCCAGAATTCAGTACTCCAAAAATGAATAGCGGTTTTGTCCATCCCCAAAAAATGAAAAATAAAAAATACTGGGCAATGCAAATTGAATCTTCCATTTCTCTAGGTTGCTTTATGTTTTCATACCTCAAAATCTACAGAATAGAAAGGGAAAATAGATATGACAAGATGTATTTTCTCCATTTTCATTGTTTTGAGTCATTTTTGTGACATTAACTAATTAGACTTCTGGCCTTAAAATTTGTCCCGATTCGCAGGAATCCATTTTGATTCTTGCAAACTCCTGGCACGAGAATCAATTTTCAGTTCATAAGTAATAGAGAGAGTCCTGTTATACATTTGACATACAAAAGTATTTATTTCACAGTGAAAAATAAACCTTATTTGTATACATTTACTGGTGTTAAACCCTTGAGGGCCTAATTCCATTTGTGGTGAGTTGCATGTACATGTAGAACACATAATCACATATTCCAACATTCAGGTTTTTGATTGTCTTGCAGATGGAAGTTACAGTACCTTGGCAGTGGTTTCTTGTGACGTCTTGGCTGCCTCTATAGGCAGCCAAGACTTCACTGGGCTCCTCATCTAAATTAAAAGTGTTTATCACAAGGGAGCAAAAAATGAGTAGAATTTTCCAATTCTTTAAGGACACTTTCAGAATCTATGACAAGACTCAAATGAACATTTTGTAAGAAACAAAGTTGATTCTCATTGTTTTTAACACTTTACCTAACGAATCACCCGCATCTGCCCACTTAATTTGCAAATTCAGCAGTTGAAAGAAAAAAATTTTTCAAAATATTTCATCAAAACCATATCATGTGACCCCTCATTGAGCTTGTTCCGATGAGGGGTCACATGATATGGTTTTGTTGAAATTTTTATGTCCCCCCCCCCCCAACTTAAGTCGGGGTGGCATATTGTGATTGAAGTGTGCGTGTGTGTGTGTGTGTCTGAGCCAATAACTAGAAAACTGTTAGGGTCACAGTCATCAAACTTCACACAATTATAAAGGACCATGGGAGGATGTGTCACACACCATAGTCGGGTTCATACCTTCAAGGTCACATTTCAAGGTCACACTAAAAATCGGTCAATATTCGTGTCTCAGCCATAACTCAGAAACGAATCATAGTACAATTGTTAAACTTTTTACAAATGTTAAGGACAGTCAGAAGGTGTGTCACGTATAATAGTTTCCGCCACATCTGCAAGGTGAAGGTCACAATTGACCTTCATATGTTCAGGGTCACAAATTGTGTCTCAAGCATAACTCCAAAACTGTTAGGGCTACAATCATCTAACTTCGCTCAATTATAAAGGACAACGGATGCTCATCGATGCTTGGTTGTTCTCTCTGGGTACTCCAGCTTCCTCCACCCGTAAAACTATCACAGTCACGATTCTCCATTGTGCATAAGTATGTGACCTTAAACACCAATAAATAAATGATAAATAGATAATGTTAAGTGGGACCTATCTGAAGACAATTTTTTTTACCCATAAGTCTTCTTTTCCTTATTTACACAAAGACACAGAAGCGCAGTGACTCAGTGGTAGACTGTTGGACTTCTATGCTAGAGGTCCTGAGTTCGATCCCCGTCCGGGACGCCCTGCATTGTGTCCTTAGGCAAGGCACTTTATCCCAGTTGCCAACATATTAGGCGGGCACAGCTATTTTGAAAATGGGGGTGACCTCAAACAAATTGCAACAGAAACAATTTTTGTTAGCTCAGCTTTGACGAAGTCAAATTTGAGCTATTGTCATGGCTCGTCGTCCATCTGTCCGTCCATCTGTCCGTCTGTCTGTACGTCAACAATTGGCTATGACTCGGGCTAGAGGTCGTATTTATGAACCGATCTTTACGAAACTTCTTGTGTACCTTTGTTATGACCCTGGGACGGGAACGAGTGTTTTTAGGTGTGGTCCGAAATTCAAGATGGCTGCCAACGGCCATTTTGTACCGATGATGCAAAAATCAGTTTTTTGTACAGAACTTCTGTATGAAAGTTCTGATTTGAATAAAGTTTTGTATAAATGTTTAGTACCATGGGATACATCACATATAATACAGGTTTTTTTCTCGTGCGTAAATTATGCAAATTAGACTGACTTTGATTTATTTAGTGTTACTTTCAGAGCTGTAAGTGCCAAGCTGCTATGGCTCGGGCTAGAGGCCGTATTTATGAACCGATCTTTACGAAACTTCTTGGGTACCTTTGTTATGACCGTGGGACGAGAACGAGTGTTTTTGGGTGCGGTCCAGAATTCAAGATGGCTGCTAGCCGCCATTTTGAACCGACGATGCAGAAATCTGTTTTTTGTACAGAACTTCCATATGAAAGCTCTGATTTGAATAATTTTTTGTATGAATGTTTGGTACCATGGGATACATCACATATAGTACGGGTTTTTTTCTCGTGCGTAAATTGTGCAAATTAGACTAATTTTGATGTTTTTTGGTGTTACTTTCAGCACTGCAAGTGCAAATGCCAATACGGCTCGGGCTAGAGGCCGTATTTATGAACCGATCTTTACGAAACTTCTTGGGTACCTTTGGTATCACCGTGGGATGAGAACGAGTGTTTTTGGGTCCGGTCCGAAATTCAAGATGGCCGATGGCAGCCATTTTGTACAAAATTAGGTGCAATCAGATTTTTGCACAGAACTTCCGTATGAAAGTGCTGATTTGAATAATTTTTTGTGTGAATGTTTAGTAACATGGGATACATCACATATAGTACGGGTTTTTTCTCGTGCAGAAATTATGCAAATTAGATGAACTTTGATTTTTTCAGTGCGACTTACACACAGTAAGTACCCATATCAATACGGCTCAGACTGGAGTCTGAATTTATGAACTGATCTTCACGAAATGTCTTGGGTACCTTTGTTATCACCTTGGGACGAGAACGAGTGTTTCTGGGTGCGGTCTAAAATTCAAGATGGCTGCCAGTGGCCATTTTGTACCGAAATTAGGTCTAATCAGTTTTTTGTACACAACTTCTATACAGCTCAGACTAGAGGCCATATTTATGAACCAATCTTTACAAAACTTCTTGGGTACCTTTGTTATCACCGTGGGATGAGAACGAGTGTTTTTGGGTGTGGTCCGAAATTAAAGATGGCCACCAGCAGCCATTTTGTACCAAAATTTGTGCAATCAGTCTTTTGTACAGAACTTTTGTATGAAAGTTCTGATTTGAATAAATTTTTGTGTGAATGTTTAGTAACATGTAATACATCACATATTGTAAGGGGTTTTTTTTCGTGCAGAAATTATGCAAATTAGATGAACTTTGATTTATTCAGTGCTTCTTACACAATGTAAGTACACATGTCAATACGGCTCAGGGTAGAGGCTGTATTTATGAACCGATCTTCACAAAACTTCTTGGGTACCTTTGTTATCACCTTGGGACGAGAATGAGTGTTTCTGGGTACGGTCCAAAATTCAAGATGGCTGCCAGTGGCCATTTTGTACCGAAATTAGGTCCAATCAGTTTTTTGTCACAAGTTCTATACAGCTCGTATTTATGAACTGATCTTCACAAAACCTCTTGGGTACCTTTGTTTTCACCTTGGGACAGGAACAAGTGTGTTTTGGGGTGCATTTGTTATCACTGTGCTGTGAGAACAAATATTTTGGGGTTCAGTCAGACCCACTCTGGGACTCAAAGATTTCTTTTCTAGTTTAGCATCTGACTGTCACCCACCTTTACAGTACTTTACCTATACATTTGTTACAGGCAACGGTCAGTATTTATGTGCAGACCGTTACAATACTTTATATGTACCTTTGTTATCAGGTCATTACCAAGATGTTTGTCTTTGCTGTGTCACATACTATACATGTACATGTCTTTGTCTTGACAAGTTGAGAGACAGTGTCATTGACACTTTCATTTTGTTGAGTTCGGCAATGTCCCAGGAACATCTCATCCAAAATAGGACAAAATCGGCCCAGGCGAAATGCCCTAATTAACAAATTTTCAAAATGGCGGCCGTCGGCAACCAAAACAAGCTATATCTCGAAAAATATTGATTTTAGACACCCCAAATGTGTTACCAACAGATAGGAAAGTCGTACTGAGTAATCCAAAAATGTGACTAATATCGATGTGTGACGTCACTGTGACGTCATAACTTATTTTTTACGTCAAAACTCTGCTGTGACGTCAAAATATAACATGATTTGACTTTGAAATAATTAACTAAAATTAATTTTTTTATCAATTCAAAACTAAAATATTCAGTATAAAAATTATGTAAAAATTATCATTAACCCTTTGCCTATCGTAACAAGGAAAACTGACCAGCGCTGTACACAAAAATCTTTTTTATATTTTAATTTTTTGCTTCCAAAACATAGGTTATGATCTCTCATTGAAACAAGCGTGTCACGCTCGTTACAATGAGGGGGTCATAACCAGTGTTTTGAAAACAGAAAAAAATGAAAATTTTTAGTTACACAAGTGTTTTTGGCTCACCAACGTTAGTTGTGTGAGCCTATGGCATAGCCCTCATGTCGGCGTCGGCATCAGTGTCGGCGTCCGCTCTCAAATATTTTGAACTTTTGTGTACAGGTTTTGATTTTTTGGCTTTTAAAATTTTTTTTTAGTTTCTGCATATTACTATGGTGGTTCACTATAACATTTAACTCTTTTCCAGGGTATTTTGTCTTAATTTTAACCCTTTGAATCAAATTTTAGACTTATTTTGATGTTTGCGTGCAGGTTTTGATGTTTTTTTTTCCCTTCTTCCAAGTGGAGATTTACCTTGCAGCATATGTCCATGCTTTCTATTGTATGTAAACATGCATCTTAGGGCTATGTTTGTATTATTTAACCCTTTTCCTGCTGAATTACTTCAATTTTGGACTTTTATGTACAGCTTTTGGACTTAGGCTTACAGCTTCTTGGGAGCGCGGTGGCTCAGTCGGTAGAGGTGCAGGCTGCAAGCCGAGAGGTCCTCGGTTCGAATCCCGCCTGCGGCAACCGCGTTGTGTCCTTGGGCAAGACACTTTATCCCCATTGCCCGCGTGGGGGCACGATGACGCCGTGTACTAAGGCGTACTGCACGTCGATGGTGCGCATGTCTTCAACCAATCTAACCCTGACTGTGCTGCAGTGCGGAGTTACGATGTTGGGGAGCTGGCAGCTGCTCGTCGTTGCTCGGTGGTTCTCTCCGGGTACTCCGGCTTCCTCCACCCGTAAAACTGTCACGGTCATGATTAGCCATTGTGCATAAATATGTGACTTTAAACATCAATAAATAAATAAATTACAGCTTCTTACTTTTATGTACAGGTTGTGAAAAAAAACAAAACAATTTCAAGTGAGGTTGACCTCACTGCATATTGCAGTGGTGGTTAATATAACATTGATATCTTTCCAGTACATTTTACAAATTTTTTTAACCCTTTGAATAGATTTTTAGACTTATTTTGATGTTTGCATGCAGGTTTTCATGGATTTTTTTTTCCTTTCTTCCAAGTGTAGAGTTTCTGCATATTGCTATGGTGGTTCACTAATACATTTAACTCTTTTCCAGGGTATTTTGTCTTAATTTTAACCCTTTGAATCAAATTTTAGACTTATTTTGATGTTTGCGTGCAGGTTTTGATGTTTTTTTTTTCCTTTCTTCCAAGTGGAGATTTACCTTGCAGCATATGTCCATGCTTTCTATTGTATGTAAACATGCATCTTAGGGCTATGTTTGTATTATTTAACCCTTTTCCTGCTGAATTACTTCATTTTTGGACTTTTATGTACAGCTTTTGGACTTAGGCTTACAGTTTCTTACTTTTATGTACAGGTTGTGATAAAAACAACAATTTCAAGTGAGGTTGACCTCACTGCATATTGCAGTGGCGGTTATTATAACATTGATATCTTTCCAGTGCATTTTTAAAAATTTTTTAACCCTTTGAATAGATTTTTAGACTTATTTTGACGTTTGCGAGCAGGTTTTCATGTTTTTTTTTTTCCTTTCTTCCAAGTGTAGTTTTACCTCACTGGCATATTGCCATGGTGGTTACTGTAACATTTTCAGGGTATTTTTTCTAAATTTTAACCCTTTGAAACAAATGTGATACTTTTATGTGCAGGTTTTGAGGTTTGTCTTTCTTTTCTTCCAAGTGGATATTTTTCAAGTAGACTTTCACCTTACTGGCATATTGCCATTGTGGTTACTGTGACAGGGTATTTTTCTCAGTTTTAACCCCTTGAAACAAATGTGATACTTTTTTTTACTTTTATGTGCAGGTTTTGAGATTTGTCTTTCTTTTCTTCCAAGTGGTGACTTACCTTGTAGCATATTGCCATGGTTCCTATTTTATGTTAGGATGCTTCTTGGTCTATTTTTATATTATTTAACCCTTTAGCTCCTTATTTACTTTAATTTTGGACTTTTCTGTGCAGGTTTTGATATTTTTTTTAAGTGGAGTTTTATCTCACTGGCATATTGCCACACTGGTTATTGTAATATATTTTTATACTGTACCAATGACCCAGACATAGCTGGTGCTAACTCTTAAAATATAGGGCCAAACACAAATTTTGCCCCCCAATCCCCAAAATTTGCATCTAAAACTAAAGAAAACATGTCCTGAAAGGCCCTCCACACTTCGCCCCTACTGCGCATGCGCAGTGTCAAGGACGTTCCGAAATTGGCGCCATTTATCATTCTAAGTTTGGCCCTTCATCAGTTAACATCTGACTGATCTTTGTGCTTTTAAATCTCAGTTTAAATGATGCCAGACACATAAATATTAGTGAAATGGTGATTCTAAGGAGGATAGAAAAGGAGGAGAGGAAAAGAATGTGTGACAGAATATTATCAGGGCTGTAACTTAAAATTTTTTAATGAAATTATGTTAAGTTACCTATTTTCAAGGCAGCAGCCATTTTGTTGTCATTCTGATTATTTAGTTACACTGTTTTTTCAAGTGTTTTTCCTCTCTCCCTGTCCTTTAAGTTCCCCCTTGCTATTCTCCCATGCTTTTGGCATAGTTTCTGTAATTATTATTACTAAAATTTCTTGGGAGTTTTAGCTGAATAACAGAATGAATTCTGTTCTTTCCCCATGTTTACGTCTTCACCTACGGGTGGTTAGGCGTTGTGTTCTGCATCTACCATCTGATGTTCTGCAGTTTCTTCCCTGGAAGTCTCTGTTTTGCATCAGATGGTGTATTTTTGGTAACTGATTTCGGGCCTGGGTGCCTGGAGTCTTATTTTAGTGTTTTTACACTCATTGTTTACATTTACAACAGCCCTCTGTGTGAGGGGGGGATTTCTAAATAATAATATCTTTATGTTATTTTAATCATAACTAGATACATTATTATTGTTCGTAAGTGTTGAATAAATTGTTTAAAATATTTTTAAAATTTTTGTCCACACTTAGGCTTGGGATCCATTGGGGCTCAACGTTACTTTTCAGAAACTTGGGCTGTTCTGAAAAAATATTTTTTCAAAATATTTTGATTTCAATTATTTTTTCTATATTAATGGATCATATTATTATTATGTATTTTGATTGCCAGGGGTTAGTGCGAGTACCAGGACTTGTTTTCTTTTCACATTGAAAGGATATTGATCAATTGTTTTAAGAGGAAGTCTTCCTCTGACCTTATTATCATTCTATATGTGGTCAGTGTACTCGCATTAACTCCTGTTCTGTATCGTATGATTTCGATGACAATATGGGAAGCGTATGTCACGGTATGTTGTTGGGGATTTGGACACTCCGGTCCTTTCCCCGCAGGGTCACTCTACTTTATCAATTTCTATTTCAGACGATCAAGATTAGGGTGATGTATCTGTGATGTCTTCCAACAGTGTGCCTCCGTCGTCACAATTAATGAAGGGCTAGCGGAAAAGTGCTCATGTAATACGCCAATTGCCTAAGAGGACCCTAGTAGGTTCGACGGCCTTTGACGTCCGCTAGCTCGCCCGGTGTAGCGTCCATTCACCGAATGGTTCGGCAGCCGGGTTCGTCCGTTGCGGTCTAGAAGGAATTTTGGGGTGATGCGAGCACTATAAAATTAACTTAATGCACACCCAGTGACGGCGGATCGGAGGGAGAACGGAGGAAGCCTTTTAGTCCGGTTCATAGCTAGTTCCGGTCCATCCGGATGGCAAGCGAGAGAGGCCCCTCTCTCGTTCAACAACATCTGGCCCCAGATGTTGTGGTACAAATGTGTCGCTAGCGGAGCATACGTCCGTCGCTCGGGACGCTCCGTTGTATAGGCAGTCCGCTGAGACTGCTAAGGCTTCCTCTTCTCGTCAGCGCACACGACCGCACCTTGGCTGCGTGACCGCCGATATATTACCAGCTTCGCCGATCAAGGATTCTTCGGCGACCAGGTCACACCATCCGGCAGCCAGGGATTCGAGACCGATGGACTCCGGACGTTCGCATAGGAAAAGTATGCGGGAGCCATCTGATGCGGAGCTGCCCTCGGCGAAGCAGCGATAGACTGCGCCTCCGCAGGTCTCGACGCCGGACATTCTTGTGCACATAGCACAGCTTATCGCAGCATCCCAGCAGCCGACAGAAACGGTGTCGGATCGAGAATTATCCGACAGCGCTGGGTCGGTAGCCGGGGACTCGAGGCCTGCAGACTCCGGACGTTCGCATAGGAAGTGTGCGGGAGTCAACGTACACGGAGCTTCCAGCGGCAATGCATCGTAAGTCCGCTACTGCACAGGCCTCGGGAACGGACGTGCTTTCCTTAATAGCACAGTTTATCGCAGCATCCCAGCATCAACTGAATCTGTCGCATATATTTTATCCGACGATGCTGGGTCGGGACGCTCCGCGGAAGCGGGTACGGACGTCCGAAAGTTTCATCCGGTCCGACGGGATACCGAAGGGGATTCGGAGGATTTCAAGCTTTCCCTTTCGGAACAACATATGCTGCGATGCCGGATAAGAAACTGATAGTGTCGGTGGACTTAGAAATTTTTGGTTCGGTTCAGGGACATCGTCCCTCAGTTCCGACATAGTCCAATAATGTCACACAAACTTTCGAATTATTGAACGACGCTATATATATTATTATTTTATGCTTGCTATCCAAGCATTTCTGGTTTCTTGTTCGAAGAGTTATGGAGATGTCTTTCAAAAGTGTGCCTCTGTCGTCATAGTTAATGAAGAGTTAGCGGCAATAAGTGCTCATGGAATATGTCTATCGCTTACGGAGTGACATTCGCTAGCTCACCCGGTGTAGCGTACATTCATCGAATGGTTCGGCTGCCGGGTTCGTCCGTTGCGGTCTAGGAAGGAGATTTGGGTGATGCGAGCACTTTAATTACTTTAGTACTCACCCAGTGACGGCAGATTGAGGACAGATCGGAGGAAGCCAACAACATAGGGGACCGCATGTTGTGGTTCAGATATTTTACATTCGGAGCATATGTCCGTTGCTCGGGACGCTCCGTTATATTGACAGTCCGAGAGACTGTCTTTAATGCTTCCTCATCCTCACAGCAGGGCACACGACCGCACATTGGCTACGTGACCTCGAGTATCCGATCAGTTTCGGCATTCAGTGATTCCACAGCGAATAGGTCGCGCCATCCGGTAGCCAAGGGACACGAGGCCTATACACTCCGTTCGCTCGAATATTGGAAGTATGCACGGGGTAACGATCTCGGAGCTTCCTGCGGCAATGCATCGTAAGACCGCTGCTCCTCAGGCCTCAGTGACGGACGTGCTATCCGAGTTAGCACAGTTGTTTCGCAGCATCCCAGCAATTGACAGTTTCTCGGTCGAATCAGGAATTATCCGACGGCGCTGGGTCGGTGCGGTCCGCGGTTGCATCAAGCTACGGACGACCGAACGCTTTATAGGGTCCGACAGGATGGCGAAAGGGATTCGAAAGATTTCGAGTTTTCCCTTTAGTAGTATCGGAAGATGCCTTTCATATCTTCTGGCATTTCTTCCAGTGATTATTTTTCGGACTTCATTGCTGCGATCTTGGATAAGAGACTTATAGCGTCATTGGACTCGGATTTTTCGATCGGTACAGGGACTTTGTCCCTGACTTACCGACGCAGTCCAATATTGTCATTACAACATGTGTTTTATTTTTCGACGCTATATATTTATATATATATACAAGCCTGCTACTAAGCATGATAGTTTAGTTTCTTGTCCGCGTGGCTCATTTCTGCCATTTTATCTTTTTTACATATAGTTTATTTTGGCAGAGCAGGGCATACCGAGAGTTCATATGCGTCTAGACGGTGTGATTAAAGACTGCATATATTCTTTTTCGCCGTTTATGTCTTTTCCAATTTCAATGTTGGGAACGACATTATGTATAGTAGACTTAACTTAGACGCTTTATTATACGTAATCCGCCTTACTGAGGCGTTATCATTACGTCTTCAAGAAAAGATTTACGGGATATTATTCTCAATGTAATTTCTTTTGAGGGCAGTAGTTTGTTCACGTATAACTCCGCCCTTCAGTGGCTGATTGGAGTTGGTTAGACGTGATGCAGCCCTAGCTACATCCACGCGTGGATAGTAGGTTAAGAACTCTCTCAGAGTCGCTTCGTTCTCGGAGGAGCTTCTCTTCGACGGCAACTTTCCGGCAATCCATGAATTGCTTGATTTATACATTCTCTTGTCTATCTAGTGTTACAAGAGATTCAGACTGGGGCAAACATTCGGTGGTTGACTCAGAGAGTGCCGCCGCAGTTGCCGGACCCGAGTGTGGCTGTTATGACGGTTGCCAGTCAAACAGATTGGGATATATACTGATCCCTACGGATTCGAAGTGCCAGGGTCTTTGGGTTCCGCAGTCTTTTAGCTATCAGTTTAACTTCCGCGGAATAATGTTTTTTAGGCTTGCTTTATGTCATTGCATGAACATTATTCAGAAACGCATGCCCAAATTCCTGTCCTTTAATTCGACAGTAGTGGCGTATCTCCGGAACCAGGGAGGCACTCTTTAGTTTCCGTTATTCAATTTAATGGAAAGAATCCGTCTGTTGGTTATAGTACACCAAGTTCAGTTTTGGTCCGTCATATTCTGGGTCGTCTGATTGTTTTATCGCACTCCCGTTCTCTTACGGGTCGCTTGTTGCTGTCAGAATGGACTCTCAACAAACAAGTATTCAATCAGATTTGCTATCTATGGGAGCGCCCAATGATGTTTTATTTATGACACAGCTTGCTAATCAATTGCAGACGTATGTGTTGGCTTGTCCAGATCTCTGAGCTAATACTGTTAACGCTCTATTGATCTATAAGACGGAATGATAGGATACGCGTATCCTCCGGCGCTGTTGTTTTAGCAGGTATTGCTAAGATAAACAACCACAATACATTTCTGTTGATAGCATCTCTATCTTCACAGAGATCATGAGTAATTTACTCTCTTGTCTACTGTGGATCTTAACGTGAAATCTTCCTCTATGTGAGGATCTTTTTTCACTGGGTAAATCGTGTCATCTTTATCACAACCAGCAAGGTCGCAACCTTCATGTATTCCGTTGTGTGGTCCGTATTGCATTGTAAGCACTGTACTGGACGAGCTTTGGACGCGATTTCTTACTATAGGAGATCCTCTTCTTCGCTATTCTATGCGACTAAAGTGGAGGTTCTTCCGTCGTGGTGTAGGGATCATTATGTTCATATGGTTGATCCCTCCATACTACTCATTGCTATTTTTTAGTATACTTGTTTCACAAGATCTACTGCAGCCTGTTGTTATTTAGGTTATAGGTTTATGTTACCTCATACCTATGCACTCTACGATAGTTTACAATTGAGTCTTTTGTCTCTTTATCTAAGTCAGTTAGTAACTTTTTGATAAATAGACTTAGAATCTTTAGATTAAATTCCTATACGGATTTTAACTTCGGTTCTTACTTAGCTAAGTAATCATTTGAACCTCTGGAAACAGTAGTTTTCAAATTCTGACCTTTTAGACAGTAATTCTGTTGATTTCTCTTTTACTGTAGAGTCAGTGAGTTTCATGCACTATCGATGGATGATTTTCACTTTCATAGTTTCGGAATCAATACTTCCGTTACTATTTAGGTTGGATTGTTGCATAACAGTTAGGCTCCTATTATCCGGAACCTATTATTTTAAGGTCCTTCCGTCTTCGTATGGGCATAGGCCTTTACTCTTTCCGGGTACAGTTTATGTATTTATAAACAGATATCTGTTTATTACAAGGGCGTAAGCTTCTTCTGTCTTTGATGTCTAGTAGAAGGACGTTACGCTCCATTTTATTGTTAATGGATTCTATTAACTAGCGTACTGCTTATGGTATATCATTGGCTTAGCAGTTGTGCTTAAGTTTTCGGCTCATGAAGTAAGAGTTCTTCTACTTCTTGGGCTTACATTAATAGTGTTGCTATTATAGATTTTTGAAGGCTGCTCATTGCGCTCAGCCATCCATTCATGAATTTTATCTCAGAAATATCGAGTCCATTTCTGGAGGCCTCTATTGTTAGGTCTATTATCTACTGCTCAGAATGTCATTCACTTAACAGTTGCTACTATAGCTAGGTAGGCTGTCTGTTTCGGCAGTGTCTCCGTTCAGCTGCCCTCTTCGCTCTGGGCTATTTGACCCAGGGCAAGAAAAAGGGGGGGGGGGGGAGGGTGTTCCCTTGGGTCACCTGTTTTTACTATGAAAACAAGGGGATACCTCCTCCGGAGTTAGTAATTCTGAGCTGTTATTGGGATGGTTGTTTAGTGAGAAGTTTAAGTTTATAAAAATTCATTCAAGTCTTAGTTTTTAAAGTATAGCTTTTGAATATTGCATATGTCAACGGACATGATTATGCAATTCTCACACACTTTTAGGAGTATAAGAGTCTCTATTCTCTAGACTTACTTTATTATTGGCTTACTTTAAAAATTATTAGTATAAGGATTATTGCATATTAATAGAGTACATGGATGTATGAAGCTCAATTTTTGGAAGGTGTTGTATCTTTCTAATTTATCATAAATAAGAAAGATACATGTAAGGCCTATTACTTCTTTTCCCTACAGGGGATGACTCTATTTTATTTTATTGAGCGTATTCCATTTTGCTCTATGTCCTTGGCCCTCCAGCCTTTTTACTATTCAGCTATGTCTGGGTCATTGGTACAGTATAAAAATGTTAAAAAATTTATAGTAATTTATATATTTTTTATACTTACCAATGACCCAGACGGGGATGGCCCTCCCAGGAGTTGGGAACTCTTGCCTCCCCGCTGAGTACATAGCGCTTACCAGGCACTGGTTATTAGAATGATAAATGGCGCCAATTTCGGAACGTCCTTGACACTGCGCATGCGCAGTAGGGGCGAAGTGTGGAGGGCCTTTCAGGACATGTTTTCTTTAGTTTTAGATGCAAATTTTGGGGATTGGGGGGCAAAATTTGTGTTTGGCCCTATATTTTAAGAGTTAGCACCAGCTATGTCTGGGTCATTGGTAAGTATAAAAAATATATAAATTACTATAAATTTTTTAACTTTCAGGGTATTTTTCTAAATTTTAACCCTTTGAAACAAATGTAATACTTTTTTTACTTTTATGTGCAGGTTTTGAGGTTTGTCTTTCTTTTTTTCAAAGTGGAGACTTACCTTGTAGCATATTGCCATGGTTCCTATTTTATGTTAGCATGCTTCTTAGGGTTTATTATTATATTATTTAACCCTTTAGCTGCTTATTTTCTTTAATTATGGACTTTTGTGTGCAAGTTTTGAACTTTTTTTTTGACTCCAGCCACCCCTTTACATTGGCCACCTGTTGGTGAGCCACGGGGTACTGATACCCCCTCTAGTTTTATGAGTGTCATCTGCTACTAGCGTTAGGTAATTAGGTGAAGGGTTAATTAATAAATAAAATCAAACATAAAAGAATAACATTTTAAGGAGATATCTTTGCTTCTCTGCAAAGGAAAAATGAAATGTCTATCAAATGTAATATTTAGAGCCATTTAAAAAATGTCGAGAGTTTCTAGTTCTTCTAGCTCTTCCAGTTTTTCTTCGTCTAGAACGACGGGGTTAGGGGTATTGGTGCACATTTCCATGTTGCAGTTCTCACACACATATGTACGTCGGAGTCCATATCGTCGACATATACATTGCTTATTTTTACAATCCCCTTTACAATTACAACAAATTACTTTTAATAGATGATCCAGCGCAATCAGCGCATCCATCTTCTTCGACATAAAAGCACCATTTTTCATCTCCCATCCCCAGTTTGACGGATCTCTTTCAACCTGCTCTGCTATCCAAGTTCTAACTTGTAGAAACACGCGTAGGCTGTGATACTGAGCCGCATCAGATGTAGGTGGTAATGTTTTTACATGTATACCTGTTGTCCTAGTTACTACCTTCTCTCTGAATTTCCTCGCTCTCACACTATTCAAATTTTCAGTTATTTTACCTCCATAAAGAGAAACTAGTGCTTTTTCACCTGCCTTGATAATGTCATTTTGGTTAGGTATTTCGTTCCCACAAAAAAGTGCAGCTTGATGCTTGAAGGTGTTCTGTATTATCTTCAATGCCACGGATTTCCCAATTCCAAAGAGTCGTGTCACTACCTGTTATAGCATGAATAAATGGTAAGTAATGATAAACATCAGTGCCGAGAACATTGCATAAATTCCCTTTTTTCCCAAAATTTGTGTTTTGCATTTTTCTTTTCAGTTTTGAAGAATAACTGACCTTGTTGTATACTGTGTTTAGAAGCATGATGGCATAGTATCACGAGTAAGTCTGTGTCCTCAACCATTATACAAGTCTTACCACAAGCATCTGTTTCTATTGCTGTCAGCGATATTAAGACATTGGCATCACCATCAGCCTGTTTACTTTCAATTCCACCTGATTCAAAACATCCTTTAAGAAGATTGATGAAATTCTCTTTGTTTATAGGATTACTAAGGAACAAATCTTTTTTTCGTTTTCAGTTTTTTTTCTCTATCAAAACCACTGACTTTCGAACCAACCAATCCTTTCGACCGACGCTGATGGGTGCAGTCTTTTGTTGATGGACCTTGATTTAGCGAGACATATGAAGCGTCCGAGTCAATGCATATTATTTTCTGTTACTTAATTCATCACATTTGTGATGTCATAACATATTATGATGTCATAGTGACGTCATAGGTTGATATTAGTCACATTTTGGGATTCCTCGGTATGACTTTCCTATCTGTTAGTAATACATTCGGGGTGTCTAAAATCAATATTTTTCGAGATATAGCTCGTTTTGGTCGCCGATGACCGCCATTTGGAAATTATGTTAATTAGGGCATTTCGCCTGGGCCGATTTTGTCCTATTTTGAATGAGATGTTTCTGGGACATTGCTGAATACAACACAACAAAGATAGTTTCTGTTGCAATTTGTTTGAGGTCGTATGGTAGTGGTGCCCGCCTATATGGGGGCACGATGACGCGGTATACTAAGGCGTACTGCACGTCGATGGTGCACATGTCTTCAACCACTGTAACCCTGCTTGAGCAGAGCTTGAACAGAGTTAGAATGTTGAGCTGACAATTGCTTGTCGATGCTTGGTGGTTCTCTCTGGGTACTCAGGCTTCCTCCACCTGTAAAACTGTCATGGTCATGATTAGTCATTGTGCATAAGTATGTGACCTTAAACACCAATAAATAAATAAATAATAAATAACACAAAGCCACAGTTTGGGAAAACAGCATAAATTGATCACCTGAACTTGACATTGTTTTGATGGTGTAACCCTCAGCAGTCAAAGGGAAAACAGTTCATTTAACCTTGAAGATTTTTTATACATTATTGCAACACTTTGACAGTCTGTGTCTTGTGGCTATGCAGCAGTTTTTAGGCAAGTCATAGCTGCCTATATAGGCAGCCCCGATCTGCCTAAAAACAACTGCCAAGGTTCCATGAATGTAACTTTAGAGTTTTCACAGAGGCTGCATGTTGGGGCATCTGTTCTGTTATAGTAAAATGTGGTCAAGGGCAGAATTGGGCCTTTAACCTTTGAGCACGAGCGGCCACTTTTCTGCTCCAGGATCAATATATGTCATAATTTCATTAAGTAGGATGGCCGCTAAATGAATTTTTGCAGTAGACCAATCAATATTTTCAACAGACAGCCTAAGGGCTGAATGTTGAAAATATTAATGGGTCTACACCCAAATAATAAATATGGACTCTTCCAATTGCTGTCGGTGAATTGACATGGAAGGTACCACTAGTGTTCAAAGGGTTAAGAGTTAAACAACTTGAATGCCAAATTATGTCTCCCAGTTTGAAAAGATGCTCAGATAATTAAAACAGTTAAACAAACAAAACATATATATCAAAGAAATTTTGCCTGGTCTGACTGATTTTGGCATGCATGATTGTGTAAAATTTGAATTGATATTCAGTCACAATTAGCAAATGTACCAAAGTATGTGGCTTTAAACACTAATTAATAAATTTGATATTCTTCTGATGTTTAAAATAAAGGAAAATATGTTGATGTCTCAGAAAGACAAATGGGGAGGGTAGCCTGACAACAAGGATTGTCAATCTCTTCAGCCGCCAGTCAAATTCTGTAAGGATGTTGATGTTGCAGCTGTAGTTTTATGACTTCTGATATGTGCAATTTGAATTAAATATGTATTGACTGGAATATCTATAACTGAAGCATAAAATAATATCTGTATGTCTTTAGGATTAAAAGGACGTCACATAGAGAGTAATCGTTTGACTGGACTTGTTACGTGAAATAATTCATAAGAGTTGAGGGACGTTGTACAAACACGAGTGCACGAATGTGCATGAGTGTTTTACAATATAGTCCCTCGCCTCGAATGAATTATTTCACGTAACCAGTCCAGTCAAGTGATTACTCTGTTTATTACTTTTCATTATTAACGATAATTATATTATTTAACCCTTTACCTAACGTAACGGCCAGCGCTATTCTCAAAAATCGCCAATTAATTTTAATTTTTTTGTCTCTAAAACATAGGTTATGACCCCTCATTTGAACGAGCTCATCGAGCCCGTTCCAATCAGGGGGTCATAACCTATGTTTTTGAGACAAAAAATGAGAATAATAGCTATTCATGATTTTTTTTGCAAGTGTCGTCTGCTTTTCATGTTAGGTAAAGGGTTAAAAAAACAAAAAACAATAAAGTCCCCATTACACCCACGGCAAAGCATCTTCGTTTGCGCACACGGATACATGACACAATTGTTGATTGCATAATTCACTTGTTGAATTTATCGTTTATAATCAAACCCGGAAATCCCAGTAAATCACTCTTTGGAAAGTGATAAATTACATTAATGGTAGTGTGCGTGCAAACTTTCTTGAAGGTCCTGAAATTTAGATCTGAAAAGACCTTGAATATTATTAATTGCTTGAAAAGTGAGATATCAGATGATGAGAGGATCCAGGGGTGGACTGGGCCAAGAAAAGTTACCGGGGAATGCACCAAGGGGGCCCTAGACCCAGAGAAAATTTTTATTTTGCAACCTGAACAAACGTGGCTTCCTTGCATCTGAGAGATCAATGTCGATCCACATAGAGGACATTTTAATTGCTTTTTTGGTTTCATCTTCATCGATCATTTGACAAAATGGGTCTACTGGGTGGGGTCTTAAGACCCTAGTTCGGCCCAATCGGAGAACATTTTGATTTTTGAAATTGAAGGAATGCTGTTTCCTTTCACCTGAGCAAGCAGTGGTAGACTAGACTGCTGGTATATCAAAATGTCCTCTATATAGGCAGTTCACATAGAGAACATTTCGATATACCAGCAGTCTATGCAATCAGATCCATTTTGCCTTCCAATCATTTTCACAAAATTTCACATACCGGTAGGTGTTGGGCTACATCAACTCAGGGGGAGCCCAATAGGGTGCCTCCCGGGAATTTTCCTGGTGGACCATATGGCCAGTCTGCTTCTGCTTGCCTCACTGCAAGTGAATATTGCTCGAGTGGCTCTTCTCTGTGTAATGGAATGTCTGCCTAATAGAATTAGAATCATGCATTGTATTGTAGGTGTGATTGTGATGTGATCTTAAAATTGATAAACATTGATTGAACACAGATTACATGTATATGTAAATATGTTTTCACTTGGGAGTAACTTCCTTGTTTTTGCTGCAGGCAGAACACCATTGAAAATTTTGGAATTTCTCATCTGAAGTTCCTTGATAATTCTTGAAAATATATCTGGCATCTCCTGGAAACTTCTTAACCCTTTACCTAACATGAAAGGCAGACGACACTTGCAAACAAAATTTTCAAATAACTGATTTTTTTTTTTTTCATATTTTTATACTGTACCAATGACCCAGACTTAGCTGGTGCTAACTCTTAAATATTTAGGGTCAAACACAAATTTTACCCCCCAATCCCCAAAATTTGCATCAAAAACAAAAAATTACATGTCCTATATGGTCCTCCGTACTTTTACTCCACTGCACATGCGCAGTGTCAAGGAGGTCTCGAAATTGGCACAATTATCATTCTTTGTTTGGCCCTCAATTTAGTTACATCTCACTGATATTTGTGCATGTAAATTTCAGTTTATATGCTGCCAGACACATAATTATGAGAGAAATGGTGGATCTAAGGAGGAAATAGAAGGATGAGAGGAAGAAACAGTGGCAGGAAATGTTCAGGGCTGTAACTTATAATTTTTTTACAAAATTATTTCATGTTGCCTATTTTTGAGGCATGGTCCTGATGTTGTCATTCTCGCTTTGAGTGTTCCATTGTTGATCAGTATTTCCTCTCTCCCTTTCCTTTATTCCCCCCTAGCTATTCTCCCATGCTTTTGGCATATTTTTTGTAATGTTGATTACTAAAATTTCTTGAGAGTTTTGGCTTGGTAACAGAATTAATATTCTGTTTTTTCCCCATGTTTACGTCCTCACCCTTGGGTGTTTAGGCATATTGGTCTGCATCTACCATCTGATGTTCTCCAGTTTCTTCTCTGGAAGTCTCTGTTTTGCATCAGATAGTGTTTAAATTGGTAACTGATTTCGGGCCATGTTTACCAGTGCCTGGAGTCATGTTTCCGGTTTTTGTACACTTTTTGTTTATGTTGACAACGGTTACTTCTGATAGTGATTACTTGTCTTCTGCTTACTTCAATTCATAGCAAGATACATTAATATTGTCCGTAAGTGTTACATTCATTTTTTGAAATGGTTTAAAAAATTTTGTCCACACTTAGGCTTTTTTGGGATCCATTTGGGCTCATCGTTCCCATTGGGAACTTGGGCTCTTCTGAAAAATTTTTTAAAATTTTTTTTCTTTTTGAGTTTTTTTTTCGAAATGTTATAATGGATTATTTTATTATGTATCTTTGTTTTCAAGGTTTGGTGAGAGTACTATGACTGTAATTTTTCACAATGAAAGATTATTGTTCAAATTGTAATGCGAGGAAATCTTCCTCTGATTCTCATGATCAGTGTATTAATTGTAGTCAGTGTACTCGCACTAACCCTTGCCCTGTGTGTGTCAATTGGGATGACAAACGTTGGAGATGTGTGTCACGGTATGTTGTTAGCGGGAAGAGGTCCATGCCGGTCCTCTCTCTGCAGGGTCACTCTAGTTTTTCAATCTCTTTTTCAGAGGAACAAGAACAGGGTGATGTTTCCATGATGTCTTGTAAAAGTGTGCTTCCGTCGTCACAATCAAATGAAGAGTTAGCGGCAAAGTGCTCATGCAGATACGTCAATTGCCTAAGAGGTCCCAAGTAGGATCGACGGCTTTTGGCGTCTGCTAGTTCGCCCGGTGTAGCGACCATTCAACGAATGGCTCGGCAGCCGGGTTCGTCCGTTGGGGTCCAGGAAGGAGATTTGGGTGATGTGAGCACTATAAAAATACAACGTGCACACCCAGTGACGACGGATCAGAGGATTGTATGGAGGAAGCCTGTTAGTCCGGTTCCTAGCTTGTCCAGGTCCATCCGGACCGTGAGCGAGAGAGGCCCCTCTCTCTTACATCAACATCTGTGCCGCGATGTTGTTGTATGTTCGTTTGTTAGTCGGAGCATACGTCCACTCCTCCTGCTCGGGACGCTCCGTCGCATAGACAGTCCGACACGGCTGTTCTATTGGCTTCCTCATCCTCACGTCAGCACACAATAAAGCACCTTGGCTATGTGACCACAGATTTCCAGGGGACGTTCGCATATTATATAAATGCAGGAATGAACGTCCCTGGAGCTCCTGCTTCGCCGACCAGGGAATACACGTCGTCCAGGTCACTCCATTTGCTAGCCAAGGACATGAGGCCTTTCCAGTTGGGACGTTCGCATATTATATAAATGCAGGAATGAACGTCCCTTTAGCTTCCAGCGGCTAATTATGTAAGACCGCGGCTCCACAGGCCTCATTGAGGAACATGAACAGGGTGATGTTACCGTGATGTCTTCGAAAAGTGTGCTTCTGTCGTCACAGTCAAATGAAGAGCTAGCGGTAAAAGTGCTCATGCAGATATGTCAATTGCCTAAGAGGTCCCAAGTAGGATCGACGGCTTTGGCGTCCGCTAGCTCGCCCGGTGTAGCGACCATTCATCAAATGGCTCGGCAGCCGGGTTCGTCCGTTGCAGTCCAGGAAGGAAGTTTGGGTGATGCGAGCACTATAAAATACAATGTGCACACCCAGTGATGACAGATACGAGGATGGTACGGAGGAAGCCTTTTAGTCCGGTTCCTAGCTCATCCAGGTCCATCTGGGCTGCGAGCGAGAGAGGTCCCTCTCTCGTACAACATCTGTGCCCAGATGTTGTGGTACATAACGTTCCTCAGTCGGAGCATACGGCCACCGCTCGGGACGCTCCGTTATATAGACAGTCCGGAGAGACTGCTCTATGGGCTTCCTCATCCTCACGGCAGTACACACGACCGCACCTTGGCTATGTGATATCCAACCAATCTCGCCGACCAGGGATTCCACGGGCGACCAGGTCACTCCATCCGGTAGCCAAGGATACAAGGCCTTCATACTCCGGACGTTCGCATAAAAGATGTATGCAGGAGTCATCATCCAAGGAGCTTTCAGAGGCTAAATCCTGTAAGACCGCAGCTCCTCAGGCCTCTGTTACACATTATCGCAGCAACCGACAGAAACTCTGTCGGATCAGGAATTATCCGAGGAAGCTGGGTCGGTACGTTCCGCTGCAGGTTCAGGCATGGACAACCAAGATTTACAAGTGGTCCGACGGGATGGCGAAAGGGATAAAGAGGAGTTGTAATTTCCCCTTTCGGAACAACATAAATTGCCGTAGAGTGCATCTGGCATTATCTGACGTTGTTCCTCCGGACCAAAATGCTGCGTTGCCGGATAAGAGACTGATAGCGCCACTGGACGCAGAATTCTTAATCGGTTTAGGGACATCGTTCCCGAGTTTCCGACACAGTCCAGAAATGTCTCACGGACATTTGAACTATTGAATGACGCTATATATAACTTGCTACCAAAACGGGCAGGTCTGGTTTCTTATCGGCAAATGCTCTACATCTGCCTTTCATCAATTCATGGGATAAATTCGAAAAAGGCAGGACAGGGCATTCCGAGAGTTCCTAAGGGTCTAGACGACCAGGCCGAAGACCTAGTATTGCCTATACCGTCGTCTGTCAATTCCAACCACGACGTTGGAAACGACAATATCGTCTGACAAGGCAAGCTTAGACGCATTATCGTACGCAGATCACCTTACCAGAGCGTTATCATTACGTCTCGATGGAAAAGAATTCCAGGATGAACAAACCTCCTTAACAGTTCTTTCGAGGACTGTAGCATTCTCCACATATAACTCTGCCCTTTTAGTGGCAAACCTGGAGTTGGTTAGACGTGACGCGGCTCTGTTTACATCCACGCGCGTGGATAGTAAGGTGAAAAACTCTCTCAGAGTCGCTCCAGTCTCCGGAGAGCTTCTCTTCGACAGCAAGCTTTCCGCAATCTATGATCAGATAACTAAGAACGCTTCAGACTCTCTGCTATTCAAATCCGCTTCCACAAAGTCGGATTCAGCGGAGAAGAGTAGGACAGGCACTTCTGGGGCGAATACGTCCAAGGGAAGTTCCTATAGAGGTTCCTTTGCATCCTCTAGGTCTTACTCTAGAGACCGTCTGGGTAGCGACTCAGATAGGGGCTGTAATACTGGCGGAGTCAACCGGTCAGGTGCCCCTAGGTCGACGGAGCGAGGTGCGGGCCGTGGAGGACATGGTTTCTCCTTCTGCAAGCCTCGCAGGACCAGGAGGTGATGGTATAACCTCTATCGTGTTCCAGTGGGCGGAAGACTGTCGAGTTTCTCAACCAATTAGGAGTCGATTACGGACGTCCCTTGGGTTCGAGGGGTGATTTCGGAAGGACTAAAACTGTCCTTCAAAGGAAAACCTCCGTTAAACTCGAAGTCCAAGATGGACTCAGCTTTCGTCAAATCCGCAGAAAAGAGGCTCGCTTCTATCAGAAGTCCAGTCTTTTCTGGAGAAGATCGCGATAGAGATCGTAGAAAACCTGGAAGCTCCAAGTTTCTACAACCATCTTTTTCTTGTTCCGAAACCAGATGGCTTGTTCCGAAACCAGATGGCTTGTTCCGTCCACTCATAAATCTGAGCTGGATAAACAAGCTGATCGAGGCTCCAAATTGTATTTGAAGACCATCCGATCGGTCAGAGCGAGTATTCGGGTGAACGACTATGCTACATGCATAGATCTCGAGGATGCGTACTTTCATGTCATGGTACATCCAGCGTTCAGAAAGTATCTTTGCTTCACCGTCATAGGAGTCGTGTATCAGCTCCGAGCAATGTGCTTCGGTCTGAATCTAGCGCCCTGGGCTATCACTCGAAATAATGAACTTGGTAATGACTCATTTCCAAGCTCATTTGTCTGCGGTAACGTCGGCCTACCTGGACGACATTCTTCAGAGGTACGGCAACAAGTTAATGCTTCAGAACGATGTGCAGAATCTGCTTCTATTGCTCCGACGTCTCGGTTTCATAAGTAAATGAGGAGAAGTCGGATCTGGTGTCGTCCAAGTCATTCACCCACCTGGGGATGAGCTTCGAGATGCACAACAATCTCGTTCATCTGCCGTTAACCAGAGCGAATTAATCAGTTGTTACTCTCACTATTGTCTTCACTCAGACAAGGTTACAGCGAGAGAATTCATGAGACTGATAGGTTTGTGCGAAGCTGCCGCGGATTTTATTCCGATGGGGCGCTACGCACTTGTCCTCTCCAATTTTTTCTGACCCAGAATTGGAGGGTGAAACAAGAGATTCAGACTTGGGCAGATATTCAGTGGTTAACTCCGGGAGTTCCACTGCAATTGCCGGATCCGAGTTTTTCAATTATGACGGATGCCAGTCAAACAGGTTGGGGTGCAACATTGATCCCAACGAATTTGAAGTGCCAGGATCTTTGGGATCCGCAGTTCCTAATCAAGCACATAAACATCAAGAAATGATGTCAATTTGGCTTGCGCTACGTCATTGGATGAACGTTATTCAGAATGCACACGTGCAAATTCTGTCCGACAATACGACGGTAATAGCGTATATTCGGAACCAGGGAGGCACTCATTCCATTCTGTTATTCAAGTTAACGGAATAAATCCTTCTGTTTGTACTAGAACATCAAGTTCTCCTATCGGTCCGCCATATTCCGGGTCGTCTTATTAGCGGACTCCCTTTCACGGAGGGGTCGCTTGTTGCCATCAGAATGGACTCTCAACAATGAGTATTCAATCAGATTTGCTACCAATGAGAGCGGCCAATGATAGACTTATTTGCGACGCATCTCAACAATCAGTTGCAGACATATGTGTCACCATGTCCGGATCCTCGAGCGTTTGCAGTAGACGCTCTATCGATCTCGTGAGACTGAATGATAGGATATGCGTATCCTCCAGCGCCGTTGATTGAGCAGATATTGCTCAAGTTAAAACAATCTCAATGCAAAATTCTGTTGGTAGCATCTCTGTCTCCACAAAGACCGTGGATTATCTACTAAGGTGTCTGTTGTGGGACATACCGTGGAAGCTTCCTCCACATTTCGGTCCATTCTATTGCTAGATGGATTCAATTAACTATCCGTACTGCTTATGATAAATTGTCTTCAACTTTTCAGCTCATGAAGTAAGAGTTCTATCTACATCTTGGGCTTATGCTAATAGTGTTGCTATTACAGATCTATGAGGGCTGCATATTAGTCTCAGCCTTCCACTTTCACTAATTCTTATCTTAGAAATATTGAGTCCATTTCTGGAGATCTACATTGTTTAGGTCCGTTATCTGTTGCTCAGAATGTCGTCCACTAAACATTTGCAACTATAGTTATGTAGGCTTTCTGTTCCGGCAGTGACTCTGTCCTGCTGCCCTCTTCACTCTGGAGTATTTGATCCAGGGCAAGGAGAAGGGTTGGGGGGGGGGGGGGGGGGTGTTCCCTTAGGTCTCCTGCTTTATAGTGAAAAAGCAAGGGAATACCTCCCCTGGGGGTCAGTAATTCAGAGTCGGTACCGGGATGGTTTTAAAGTGTAAAGCTAATGTTCACTCATCCATGTAATATTTTTAAAGTGTAGCTCGGTGTGAAGCATTTGTATATCTCACGTGTCATACGGGCGTTAATATACAATCCTCGGACACTTTTAATGAGTATAAAGAGTCTCATTTCTCTGGACTTCCTTTATTTATTGGCTTTCCTTTAAAAATAATTAGCATAACGGGTTATACTGGAGGTTAATAGAGATCATTGATGTTATTGTGCTCAATTACAGAATGGTGTTGTGTCTTTCTTTTTTTTATACAAATAAGAAAGATACATGTAAAGCCTTTTTCTCCTTTCTCCTTGAGGGGATAATTCTGTTATATGTAGTTGAGTCTATTGGATTTTCCTTATGTCCTAGGCCCTCCAACCTTTTTACTATTCAGCTAAGCCTGGGTCATTGGTACAGTATAAAAATGTTAAAAAATTTATAGTAATTTATATATTTTTTATACATAACCAATGACCCAGACGGGGATGGCCCTCCCATGAGTTGGGAACTCATACCTCCCCGCTGAGTACATAACGCTTACCAGGCACTGGTTGTAAGAATGAGGTTTGGTGCCAATTTCGAGATCTTCTTGACACTGCACATGTGCAGTGGAGTAAAAGTATGGAGGACCATATAGGACATGTAATTTTCGGTTTTTGATGCAAATTTTGGGGATTGGGGGGAAAAATTTGTGTTTGGCCCTAAATATTTAAGAGTTAGCACCAGCTAAGTCTGGGTCATTGGTAAGTATAAAAAATATATAAATTACTATAAATTTTTTAACTTTTTTGCATCAAAAACATAGTTTATGATGCCTCATTGGAATGAGCTCAACAAGCTTGTTCCAAAGAGGGATCATAAGCTATCTTTTTGAGACGATAAAATGAAAAAAATAATGAAAATTAAATGATGATTTTAGTGAATAGTGCTGGCCGGTTTTGGCCATTACGTTGGGTAAAGGGTTAATTGGCTGCTCATTCGAGTGCAGGAACTCTCTATTTACAATCATTTTTGTGTGAATTTTTACCCGTAACCTAATAAGTTGGCCATTCTTTTCAAATTGAACAGTTTAAAAAAAGGTTATTTTTCAAAAGATTTCAACAAAACCTCTTATCATGTGGCACCCTCATTGGAAACAGCTTGCATTGCGCATTTCAGTGAGGGGTTACATATAATATTATGATGGTTTTGTTGAAATTTATTCCAAAATTTGAAGAAAAAAACAATTAAAATAACAATTTTGATATTGTCGATATTGGGAAAAGGATTATCTAACATGATGATCCATTCAAGCTAAGAGTGACTTCTAGGTGTCAATTAGCATGAAACTGATTATGCCTTTTAGATAGCTAAAAAAAATTTAAAATATTTTAAGTAAGAGATGACGCCTCTTTAAACCAACGACAACATACCAGATCACATTTCAGGAGTATTGTTCAACAACCAGATAATATGCCATTACATGAGATGCTTTTTGAAAGGTAATAAACATCCCATTCCAGTAACATGTCATTTTACAGTATTTCAGTAATAATAGGTTTGCCCAGTGATTTTGAAATTATGGAATTTTAAAATCATTTTTCTTTATCTGGAAAAGCAATGATTTTTGATGTGCAGCTCATTGAAATATGGTTGATTCAGAAACTTTTTTTGATTTGTAATGTGATTAAATCATTTAGAAATGATTTCCCCCATTTAGAATATAGCCAGAAATGTGATTTAGCTTTGCCTTTGCTTGAAGATTGCAGTTATATGTAGGGTGCTGTGAATCTCAGTTTTCGACTCAAATCGAATCAGGCAAAGGATATTAGTCAAATTGAATCTCTAATTGCATGTCCTAACTGAGGCTATATGTCCTCATGGAATGATTCGTAACAATGAAATTCTGTTACATCCTGGTTAAAATTCAGCCCAATTTGCAAGAATTAGTTTTGATTCTTGCAAACTCCTGTTGCAAGAATCAATTTTGATTCTCGCAAACTGCAGCTGCAAGAATCAGTTTTCAGTTCTTAAATAATTTAGAACATGAGAGTAATGTTATACCCTCCTGAGTGCAACCAACGTATTCCATAGTAAAAAACAAGCCTTTTATTTATATATTTCCTAGAGTTTAACTCTTAACTGATTAAGTGTTAGAAGCTACTATCAGAGCTTTCAAAAAATGAGGGTACTGGAGCAAAAGCCAACATTTTCCATGCTTTTTTTGTTTCATATTCAGTCAAATGCAAATAATTTTTGTTCATATAAATTTATTTTATTACAACTTATTGGAGAGTTCCCTGTGGGCACTCTCCAATAAATTGAAATTAAAAAAATGTTGAATAACAAATTCAGACCGCCAAAAATAATTTAGCCCTCAACCAGTTAAGGGCCAAGTTTCTTGTCTTACATGTACATAAAGAACACATGTTCAAACATACAGGCCTTTGATGTCCTCACTGATGGAAGTTACAGTACCCTGGCAGTGGTTTCACGGCTAAGTCATAGTATTACCATACTATGAGGAAGCAAAAAAGAAGTGAGGACACTTTAAGGACACTTTCAAATTCGTGATGAGAATCAAATGAACATAGCAAGAGTCAAAGTTGATTCTCATTGTTTTTTCTTATGAGAATCAATTGCGAGAATTGATTCTGATTTTTGTATGAATTTTAAGCCCTGCAGATGTTATATTAAAAGAGTTATACGTTAGATGAGATGCAAGCATTGTGTGCAGTGCTCTGAAGTCATAGTTTATGATTGTTCTTCTCATTAATTTTGACATAATGTAAGACCTCTTTCTTTGAACCTTTTTGTCGAATGGACAAAACAGGTACAGGGGAATGAATAGAATCTTTGCCAGTTTAAAATATTCAATTTACAGGAGTGTTCAATTAACAGACATTTCCCTGTAGTCTAGTAATATTAAGTTGAATGATTATTCTATTAA
This sequence comes from Pictodentalium vernedei, assembly GCA_031216915.1. Lineage (NCBI taxonomy): Eukaryota > Metazoa > Mollusca > Scaphopoda > Dentaliida > Dentaliidae > Pictodentalium > Pictodentalium vernedei. Next base: position 339,735,052 of record CM062293.1, read on the forward strand.
ATCTTGTTTTACAGTGCTCATGGGGCTCTGTCAAACAAGATATTATATATTAAATACCTACATTGGATGTGCTAATGCCAAATAGATCTAAAAGCATGGGGAATTCTGTGGTTGTCAGAAAATATTTGTTATATTACAAGATTTTTTTATTCAATTAACAGGAGTTTACTCTATAATCTATTACCTATGTGCAGTTGACAGATCAAATTTGTATTGAAGGTATGATGAATTGTTTGGTGTTTGCTATTTATATTCAGTTATTAAATAAAGTAAGACTAGATTGAAAATTTAAATGTACAGTTACTAAATCTTATTTTGGCAAAATGATTTGTTGCCTCAAAATTATAACCATCATTGTACATTTCAATTATTACATTGGTTTCAGTACTTTGCCACTTCTCTAAGTCCTGTGTTTCAAATTTCCCAGTAAGCACACCATCACATCTCTCACTTCTAGCTAGCTTTATCAGTGAACTGATTGATTATGCCTCCGACCTTCTTAGGAGGTTTGGTGGTATATAGTTGAGGTCTCCACCCATCTGTCCATCCATCTGTCTGTATGTCCATCCATACAAGCATTTTGTTTTATAACTCTGGCATTGGTTGTTGGATTTTGATGTCCTTGATATGATGATAGTCCAGCATGAGAGAAATGATACCCATGAATCACAACTTTAGTCCATATGTTCATACCAGAGTTATAGCCCTTGTAGGACTTAGAAAAATAGTCAAATAAATGTTTTGCATTATAACTCTGTCATCGGTTGTCAGATTTTGATGTCTTTTTGGTATGATGACAGACCAGCATGATGGACATGATATCCACATATCACAGGTTTCATCTGTATATTCCTACTATAAGTTATGGCCCTTGTTACACTTAGAAAACTCACTGTTCAAACGATTTGCATTGTAACTCAGTCATTTGTGTATGGATTTTGATGTCCTTTGGTATGGTGAGAGACTAGCACAGGAGATGACATCCACTTATTGCGGGTTTCATCCATGCATACAGACCAGAGTAATAGCCCTTGTTACACTTATAAAACTTTCCGTACAAACATTTTGCCTTGTAACTCCGGCATCAGTTGTAGGATTTTGATGTCCTTTGGTGTGGTGATGACCATTCTGGGGAAAAGGATATCTGCATATTGTGGGTTATGGCCATGCATACTTACCACAGTTATCAGAGTTAGGCCCCTTTTTAGGCTTAGAAAAACTGTCCGTGTGGATTGTTTTTTGTCCATGGGAATAATATTTGTTGAATGGCAGCAGAAAATTTAATAATTTTTGTATTGCCCATGTTGCCACTGCAGGAGGGGGCATATGAAATACTTTGCATTGTACTATTTTCTTGTATGTACCATAACATGTTTCCATGGATATTGCACTTTTTCTCTGCTGATTAAAGAAGATTTGTTAGATAGATGTGGCCATTGATTGAATGTTAAGGACCACCACCTTTGCAGGATTAAAAAAGATTGAATCCATGTGAATCAAATTGAATCCTCGCATTGATATTGAATGAAATCTCATATCCTTGCTGGGCCCTTATTATAGGCTCATTGTAGGAAGGTGCACTTCCAATATTTTGACATATACATCATTTTAGCTGTTTATTGGCTACTGTTGCAAATATGAGTCAAAGTATCCTACTTCTCACATCTCCATTGGTATCAAAAATAGTTAGAAAAAAATTGGTTTAAAGTCATTGAGGTTATTTCTCACTTTACATTGAAAAATATTGTCATATTCCATACCATTTTAATGAAATTCAGTACAAGATGTTAGTTCAGATATGATACACAACTATACATGTATTTTAAACCACTCGATGACCACCGAACGCATTGAGAAATGTGTTGCCGACATTAGAAGATGGATGACCGAAACCTTTTTGAAATTGAACACAGACAAAACTGAACTCATTTGTATAGGCTTTCCATATTTCTTGCATCAGTGTACTGGTCGTAATTTGGTGCTTGAGGGGATTTTGGTCTCACCGTCTTCTAGTGTTCACATTCTTGGTTATATAATGGACTGCAACCTATCAGCAGAGGCTCATGTCACACAGATCTGCAGGCAGTCTTACTTTCAAATTAGAAACATCGGCAGAGTACGGAATGTGATTGATGAAAATACGACGAAACTGCTCATCCATGCATTCGTCTCGAGTCGTCTCGATTACTGTCTCGATTACTGTAACTCACTGCCTTTTGGTTGCAGTAAATCTCTATTGGTTAAGGTACAGGCAGTCCAAAAGTGTGCAGCCAGAGTCCTGACCAAGACCAGGAAATATGACCACATATCTCCAGTAATGGCAGATCTACACTTGTTCCCAGTTCTGAAAAGGATTGACTTTAAAATCCTTTTAATCATATATAAATGTCTCAACAATCTTGGTCCTTCATACCTTACTGATCTTCTTGTTCCCCACAAACCTGTCAGGACTCTCAGGTCTGGTTTCTGTAATGACTTAGTTTACACATCTTGCAACCTTCTATCATGCGGTGAAAGTTTTTCATAACTGAATGGAAATCCAGACTTTGTTCGTTCATAAATACGAACCATAAAGTTATCAGCAATCCTAATTTTGTGAAAACATGAACAGTGATGCACCCTAAAATGTTAAGTTTTGGGGTTTTTTTTGCACTCCTGAGGTTGTGATATACTTTCTCCCTTAACTGGTTGAGTGCTACTTTTTTTTTGGTGGTCTGAACTTGTTCATCAAAATTTGTTTTATTACAAGTTATTGAAGAGTGCCACAGGCACTCTTCTATAATTTGTGATAAAACAAATTGATATAAACAAAATATTATTTGCGTTTGATTGAATGTAAAACATGAGCAAGGAAAAAAGACCTTTGCTGTGGTCCCCTCATTTTTTTGAAAGTCCTGATAGTGGTGCTAGCACTCAACCAGTTAATGAAGACTACTGTTTTTGTGAATGGCAGATTGACCTCAAGAAAGAACTCTCTACTATTCTCTGTTTACCCCTGGGCCCAATGCCCATGGTAACCTGGGACTGTCATAGAGGTCATACAGAGACTACAAGCACACAGGTGTGGGGGTTTTTCAGTATTTTTCAGAGTTTTACCTAACATTAATTACATCTTAATGATTGAAAGAAATTAAATTGACAAATATGCCTCTCTCTCTCTGTCTATTTGATGTGTTTGTGCTGTATGTGTTTTTAGTTCTCAAAGATGGTGGATAGAATATTTCAGACATGGAAGAATCATTGTAATTCTTTTTTTCATGGAGTGTCATATATTCCTTTTCCACAAAATGAACAGAAGCAGTAGCAAAAAATAGACCTAGCTTTTTCTGTCATCGTGAAATAGATCTCTGTACCAAAATGAAGCATATCCTGGTACAAAGAGCTTTTTAACCCTTGATCCAATGCAGACGACATCAAAATTTATTATTTTAAATATTAATTTTTCCAAATTGTTAAAAATAATTCAACAAAACCATGTCATGTAACCCCTCTTTGGAATGAGCTCAACAAGCTTGTTCCAATGAAGGGTCACATGATGTGGTTTTATTGATTTTTTTGGAAAAATAATATTTTTTCAACTCCTGAATTTGCATATTATGCGGGAGGATGTGGCCAATTCGTTAGGTAAAGGGTTAAGCCATTTCAACCAGGTATATATATATATGTAGATTCAGTTAATACAGTGGAACCCTGTTAATTGAATAGCCAATTTGACAGTGAAAATTATTCAGTTAAGGATTTGTTCACTTTCCTGATTCTAGAGATAAACTGAACATTTATACCATTAGATCTTGTTTGACATAGCTCTTGGAGCTCTGTCAATCAAGATATAATAGATTAAATACCTGTAATGGATGTACTGAGGCAGGGTTTCCACTAGGGTAACCTGGGATCCCCTGAATGGCCCCATTCCCCTTGCCCTAAACTCCCCTAACCACGCATTCCATAGTTGATATAAAATTGCTACAAGAAGTTTGACATCAGGGAAAACATGAAATAAAACTCTCATGCTACCAATGCAACGCATTCGAGGGTAAGAATCACAGGTTACACAAAACAGGAGCAGGAAATGCATTGTAAAATTATACACGAATGTCGGTCAGAGATCAATCATTGACACTCTCTGAGTTCGCAAAAAACATGTGTGAGTTGTGAAACAGTATATGAGAAACAAACTTCAATTCAGTCAGTGACTGACGTCACAACTGCATGCTTTTTGATTTCCGTATGATCGCTTCTGAGTAAACTGTTGCAACATATAATGGTTGTTGACATCTCCGTACATGCAATCATTGTTGAACTGGATCCCCCTGCGGGAACCCCAGGAAGTGACGCAGTGCTTGTTTTACTGTGGTAAACAAGCTCTGTTTCACTGGTAAAATAGAACCCAGTCACTAATGCTTGGGGTGTGAGTCCTCTAAAATAGGCAACATGGGGTATAAACGATTTACTGACCTTGACTTTATCTCCATGTTGTGGTCATGATTAGCCATTGAGCAGAAGTATGTACCTTAAACACCAATAAATAAAAAATAAAAAAATGAACTGGATCATCCATGCCACCATGGATCTGTATTGTTGGTAAGTACTGTAATCTGTATGAATGATTTTTCACCTGAATTTCTCCTCATTGGTCTTTTGCAATTACCGGCTCTCGGAATGTGAAAACCAACATAAATATCACTGTTAAAATTCTCAAAATATCCCTCAGATACAACGAAATGGGGGTTTGGGTACCCCAGAGAATTTAAAATTTCCTACCAGGGACCCAACCATGGTCGGCCCTTGGTAGTAACAACTCTTCATTGCCCCATTTTCCCCAAATTACCGGCCCAGCATTTTACCCTAGTGGAAACCCTGACTGAGGTCAAATATGTCTATAAACAAGGGGAATTTGGTGATTGTTAGGGTAATTATACCCCACGCAACGAAGTTGCTGGGGTATAATGTTTTTGACTGGTCCGTCCGTCAGTCTGTCAGTCAGTCCTACTTGTTTTCCGGACTTTTTTTCTACACGCTTCCAGATATTGAGCTGATTTTTGGTATGTGAGTCTAACATGGTGGCCTACAGATCATGTTTGCATTTTTTTCCGCTCCACTGATTTTTACCGAAATTACGGCCCTTGAACTTTGAAAAGTTCATCAAAATTACAGTTTTCCGGACTTTTTTTGTACATGCTTCCAGATATTGAGCTGTTTTGGGGTATGTTAGTCTAACATGGTGGCCTACAGATCAAGTTTGCATTTTGTTCCGCTCCACTGATTTTTACCGAAATTACGGCCCTTGAACTTTGAAAAGTTCATCAAAATTACAGTTTTGTAGACTTTTTTCCTACACGCTTCCAGATATTGAGATGATTTTTGGTATGTTAGTCTAACATCGTGGCCTACAGAACCAGTTTGCGTTTTGTTCTGCTCCACTGATTTTTACCGAAATTACGACATTGGACTCTGAAAAATGCGTTAAAATTAGTTTTCCGGACTTTTTTTCTACACACTTCCAGATATTGAGCTGATGTTTGGTATGTTAGTCTGACATGGTGGCCTACAGATCAAGTTTGCATTTTGTTCCGCTCCACTGATTTTTACCAAAATTATGGCCCTTGAACTTTGAAAAGTTCATCAAAATTACAGTTTTCCGGACTTTTTTCCTACACACTTCCAGATATTGAGCTGATTTTTGATATGTTAGTCTAACATGGTGGCCTACAGAACAAGTTTGGGTTTTGTTCCGCTCCACTGATTTTTACCAAAATTACGGCCCCATAGACTTTGAAAAGTTCATCAAAATTACAGTTTTCCGGGCTTTTTCTCTGCTTGAATTCTTTCAATACCGTTGAAACTACAGAACACTGTTTTCTGCAGTATTCCTAGAATCTATGTTTATTTTTAAAAAATGATTAGAGCTTGAAATATCGGGATGCGTGGGGTATGTGAGCGTGCTCACTGAGGTTATTTAATTTATCAACACATTACCAGATTTTTTATTCAATTAACAGGAGTTTACTCTTTGACCTATATGTAAATAAAATGTAAAATTTCTACTGGAGGTATGGTTAATGGTTTGGTGTTTGGAATTTATGTTCAGTTAACAGGGTTATTCAATTGAATGATATCCAATTGAATGGGCTGCATTATTCACTCAAGAAAAATGACTACTTGAGGTTGATGCTGTTCATAGTCTCCTGCACTGAAACAAATAATTGTTCTGGAAAACTGTCTTGAATGCTTTACATCCCATGGCCATTAGTCAATACAATAATTACTCCTAAATATCTAGAAATGTTCATTTTTTGCTTCAAAGACTTGGCCTATGATCCCTCACTGGAAGAAGCTCAATGAGAGTCATAATCCACATTTTGGAAGTAAAAATTAGAGAAGTAACAGAATTTAAAGGCTATTTTTGTGTATAGCAATGGGCAGATTTCACCGTTTCATTTCAGTGTCAGTGCATTAAATTCCTTTTCTGAAATCATATTTATTCATTACTTCATTCATCTCCATTACTCTATACCATAATAGATGCAAGTCACACATCACACCATGTTGGACAGTGCTTAGGAGAGCTCTGACAGTGCTTAGGATAGCTCTCTGTTGATCAAGATATGATGGGTTACCATTTCCAACACCACAGAGGCTAAATAGTGTTGCTGATGCATAAGAAAATTTCTTTTCATATTGAAGGCAAGGTTATCATGGTTCTCGGTTTCATTTTGGTGGGAAACCCCAGGAAGAGAGGCAGTGCTTGTGGTAGATGTCTGCTAAAGTGGACTGCATAGGTATGAACAACAGATTAAACTTGACTTCATACTTGTGTTAGGTAAGTTTGGTAATTCTAACCAACGTCAATCTTTCATGAAGTTAGTTTAAATTTTTTTTTTTTGACAGTCTGTGAGTTTGAAAAATAATCATGATAAAGTGAGGAGGAGGCCAATTTGGTAATATACCAGATGAAATAAGTTGTAGAATAACAACAAGACAATTTCTGTTTTATTTTTCCTCTGTTAATAACTCCAACTCTTGACATCATTTTTCAAATGATGTCAAGGGCTGGAGCTATCAACAAAGGCAGAAAAAAGCAAAAATACAGAGGTACCATAGCAGCGATGTCAGGTTGGGATTTATGAATAGAGAAAGCATGAATATTTATACCACCACTTTTTTTTTCAAAAAGTCTGGTCAACTGGATTGTGTCTGTCTTTGCATCCATCAGTACGTCTGTCTGTCCACACTCAGATGTCTGTTTGCATTACAACTTCAAAATTACTGCTCAGATTTTTATGAAATTTCATACAGGTGTTCAAGATGTTCCCTATTATGAGATCTTTAAGGAGCGTCAGCCGTTTTTGCTGTCGGAATATTTTTTCTGTGAGTTATGGCCCTTTGAATATGCAAAAATAGGCTATTTTTTTCTGTTCGCCTCGTATCTTAGGTTTGGGTTATTGGATCTCAATGAAATTTGGAATGAAGATTGTTTATGGGAAAAAGCATTCAAATGAGTCTCAAATAATATTTCTTACTTTTCACTTTTTAGACTTATCCCCTATTTTAACTTTAAAAATTTGCTGTTTGCCTCATAAAATAACCAATTTTTTGTCTGTTTGCCTCATATTTCAGGTTTGGGTTATCAGATTTCAATGAAATATGGAATGAAGATTGTTTATGGGAAAAGCTTTCAAATGAGTCATGTCCCTGCAGTAAAACAAAGAAAATATATGCAAATCACCTCCCCACATGTGGCATTATGTCTTTGTCCTATAAGGTTTGGGTATTAGATTTCAACGAAATTTGGAATGAAGATTGTTTATGGGAAAGGCTTTCAAATGAGTCATGTCCCTGCAGTAAACCAAAGAAAATACTTGCAAATCACCTACCCGCATGTGGCATTATGTCTTTGTTCTACACCTCTTAATGTGGATGGTCTGATCGTCGCTAGACTTTAGTAACAGGTGTTTCTGGCCTTCACAATTACCTTGCTGTAGAATAAAGAATAATTTTGTTGTTTGCCTCGTAAAATAACCAATTTTTTGTCTGTTCGCCTCATATCTGGTTTAGGGTTAGCGGCTCACAATGAAATTTGGAATGAAGATTGTTTTGGGGAATAGCTTTCATGGTGGCGCTTGGTTCATTTCTTCTATTCTGATTATTTGGCGGTTTGGGGGGGGGGGGGGGTATGCCCCTGGGTGTGGCTCCCCTCTCTTGTTTGTTATGGGATTTTTACTTCTCATCTCATCTTCCACTGTACAGTTACTGGTCAAAATATATTACTTTGAATTATTAAGAAATTGATAAAGTTGTAAAACTCAATATCTCCCAGGTGGGAGATATCGAAAAAAATTTTCACAGCAGCATGACATTGGAATGCCAGGATGTCCCATCGGATTATCTTTTTCAGCATGTTGTGATCACAATTAGCCATTGTGCAGAAATATGTGACCTTAAACCCCAATAAATAAACAATCAGATTGTCACTCATGAAAATTAAGTAAAACTGTTGAGCATTCATCGACAATATTGTTCCATGGTGCTTGTCTTCTTATTAAATTCTTATTCTAAAATAATTACGACCCATTTGTGAATGCTGTGTAGAGAAAAACAGAGAACTAAAATTTGATGTGTGGGTTTGAAAATAGACTATCCTGCAGGGGAATAGACAATGATCAGATGATTTTAGTTTTGACTGATTTGATTTCATTGATGGCTGTATCAGATAGGTCATTCATTTTTCTGAAGCATGTATAATAAAAATCAAATTTATTGTTTTTTTGGGGAGAATACCAACAATTGTCTCATTTGTGGAGACGAGAATTTATGTATTTCCTTGCTCATGGGAATACTTGATTCTTGTGTTGACTCCTCAGATAATCATCTGTCTACGCAAAAATACAAGATTTTCTCTTTCTATTTCTCCACCCCACTCTCCAAAAATGATCTAGAGTGGTCTTGAAATTAGTGACCGAATATAGCATTTCTGCTCGAATCGAATATCAAATCGAATATGCACCCAAAATTTTCGAATCGAATATAGACAATCACACATTTTTCTGTTCATGACCCATACAGCATATTGAGGCAAGAGGCTTCATGAAGATGGGTGGGGTGTGAAGCTGATTTGTCCTGACTGTGATGGTCAAGTCCTGAATGATGAAATATTCCAACAATATCATCAAGGCATGCTTTCATCGTATACCATATCTGAAAATTCCCTATTTGGTGCTCTGATTTTTCATTTTGAAACAAATCATTTTTCAAATATAGCATATTTGTAGGCCCTACTTGGAATAGTATATATTAGTCACAAAAAAAATGGAAATTCTTTTTGAGCGTCTTGTGCAAGCCAGAAAATAAGCAGACTGTCATCTGCAAAATGAAGTCTCCAGAGGGTGAATTTGGTGATACTACCCTGCACAGCAGGGTAGCATCACTAAATTTACCCTCTGTGAACCTCAATCTGAATCAGGGTCTCAAACCTAAACAGAGGTACCCAGAGGATAAATTGGCCCACTGTATGGGATAGCATCAGCAAATTCACCCTCTGGGAACCTCAATCTGCAAATGACAGATTGCTTATTTTCTGGGTTGGTCTTGTGGAAACCCTGGAAAGACAAATAATTTCCTTTTTTGAGACAAAAATGTTGATTGTGAGACTTCATAAACTGTTGATGAGTAAGATTATTTGTTAATTATATGAAAGAATTTGTTATGTAATTTTACTGAAAGGGTATTATATGTAAATTGACTTTGAAGAATAAATATATTATCACATGCAGACTTTTGTATTTCACACTGAAAAAAACTCTTCAAATTTGGATGTTACATGGATTGGTGGAATCGATATTTTATACATGCAGGAAATAATACTTCTGATAATACAGTGCAAACCCCACTGGGAACCCCGGGAAAGTGAAGTAGTGCATGTTTACTGTGTTAAACGAGCTCTGTTTTAAAATAGGACCCAGTCAACAATGCTTGGGGCTGAAAGTCCTCTAAAATGGGCAACATGGGTATAAACAATTGACCAAACTTGATTTTATCTGCATGTTGCGGTCTGGATTAACCATTGTATAGAAATATGTGACCTTAAACACAAATAAATAAATAAATAAATACAGTGGGACCCTGTTGTCTAGGTAGTTATCGATGAAAAATATACTTAGTTAACCCTTTGCTTAACATGACTAGAGGAAAACTAGCAAAAAAAAATTCTTCAAACATTGAAATGCTTGAAGGGTCATAAGCTATGTTTTAGAAATCCCCCCCCCCCCCAATCATCTGCCCATCCCGATATTTCCACAAGGACATTTGACCACCTCTGATCAGTAGTCCCCTCCACCCCCACCCCATGGGAGCCTCAGTCAGAGAAACTGTGCTTGTTTACTATGGTAAACATTCTCTATTTTACTGTTAAAATAGGACACAGTCACCAAGCTTGGGTTGGATGTCCTCTAAAATGGGCAACATGGGTATCTATTCATTTATTGGTGTTTAAGGTCACATATTTCTGCACAATGGCTAATCATGACCACGTCTGTTTTATGGGTGGAGGAAGCTGGAGTACCCAGAGAGAACAACTGAGCAGTGGCAAGCAACTGTCAGCTTCCCAACATCCCAACTCCACACAAGCAGGGTTATCAATGGTTGAAGATAGGTGCACCATCGACGTGCAGTACACCTTAGTACACAATGCCACTGTGCCCCCATGTGGGGAATAGGGGTGAAGTGTCTTGCCCAAGGACACAATGCGGCTGCCGCAGGTGAGATTCAAACCGAGGACCTCTCGGCTTGCAGCCTGCACCTCTACCTACTGAGACACCATGCCCCGGCAACATGAGTATAAACGACTGACTAAACTTGATTTTATCTCCATGTTGCAGTAATGATCAGCCATCATGCAGAAATATTTGGCCTCAAACTGCAATAAATAAATAAATAAATAAGTAGTGTCCCCTTCCCCTTAACTCGTCTCAATTAAAATGAATCAGTTTGTATATTTGTAAACATTTTATGTACTGTTCTGTCTTTTCAATAAATAGCATAAATTATAACAGAATAGAAACAGAATTTATGAGCAATGATCACCAAAATGGTTATATTCAGTGGACACCTCCAGTGCAAACAGTGCTTAACCCCAAGAGCTTCATGACTTGTGAAAATGGAAGATGTTTGAATTAGGGAGAGGAAAATGCCCCTATCATCACTTGGACCACTGAGGAGTCTCGGTGCCAGCCAGACATTGAAGAGTATTTTCTCTATTTGTCAAAAGTTGTTCCATACAGATCTTAAGAACTCCGCTCAGTGAGTTCATTCTAATAAATACAGTTTTACTAAAACCTAATTATGTTAATTATTTACTGATGCCCCAAATCAGTGATAAACCTCGGGGCTCGTGTCAGATTGGCAGATACCCAGGTGGCATATGTCCGGTTGGTAAGATGTCCAGTGGAGGAGTCTAATTAAAATTTAAATGGAGGGTTTTGTGAATAGCACTTGCGAGATATTACAATTAGTTAATAGGTTAACAGGAGTATTCAGGTTAGCAGAATTTGGGATTCTTCAGTAAAATTTTTGAGACATCACAATGTTTTTTTCCTTAATTTAGAGGGATTTACTCCATAACCTGCTTTGAAGCACAAATCCAAGTTCATGACAGTCCATCTTTCTTCCATTGTATCTTTTCTTGAATTTTGAAAAATCTTATGAGTTCAGACATTTTGCTAGCAACATCATAATGTGAGATAGGCCTAAGGGATTGCAATTATAACATATATTTGCCACTGTGAGTTACTACCTGCTAATGATAGGATATTGAGTCGCCTCCATGGAAAGTGCTTGTTTACTGTGCTAAAATGTTCTCTTTTATAGGTAAAATTGTACCCTGTAACCAACGTCTTGGTGGAAGTCCTCTACACTGGGCAGAATAGATGTCAACAATTGGCTAAACTTGACTTCATTCTTTTTTTTGTGGCAGTGGCATAGCTATAGGTGCTGAAAGTAACCTTAAACCACTAACTTTTAAGTCTTTGCCATTTGCTTTCCTGTAAGTATACACTAATACTTGTGAGATATTGTAAAATTCAAAAAAAAAATTGGGACCTAACTAAATTTAATAAATTATCACAAACAGGATTTTACATTTGCATTGTGGTCATGATATAGACATGTATGTTGGCGATGACTGTAAACACTAATAAGTAAACTAACCCATTATATTGATTTACTTATTCGTCACAACAATTCAGTAAATCACTATATTGAATTAGAAAAATGTTCACCGTATCCTTCTGTCTCTGGCCCTCTTTTTGATGTCACATTTGTGACCAGGGTGCCCTTGGCACAGCATTATATTTTTGTTGTGGTCATGATAAGGGAAAGAGAATGGGAACCCGGAAAGTGAAGCAGTGCTTGTTAACTGTTAAACAGCTGTGTTTTACTGGTAAAATAGGACTCGGTCGCCAATGCTTGAGATGGAAGTCCTCTAATATGGGCAAAGCCCCGACACAGTGTTGGAATATTTACCATGCCCTTTCTTTTGAAATTGGTATGCAGACCATATAAAGATGAGGGTTAAAACAAGAGATGAGCATACCACCAATATCCGTGAAGTTCAGATCTTGACCATTTTCCCTTTTTCCAGCAATATCCAGGTGACTTATATTTTTATACTGTACCAATGACCCAGACATAGCTGGTGCTAACTCTTAAAATATAGGGCCAAACACAAATTTTGCCCCCCAATCCCCAAAATTTGCATCTAAAACTAAAGAAAACATGTCCTGAGAGGCCCTCCACACTTCGCCCCCACTGCGCATGCGCAGTGTCAAGGACGTTCCGAAATTGGCGCCATTTATCATTCTAAGTTTGGCCCTTCATCAGTTAACATCTGACTGATCTTTGTGCTTTTAAATCTCAGTTTAAATGATGCCAGACACATAAATATTAGTGAAATGGTGATTCTAAGGAGGATAGAAAAGGAGGAGAGGAAAAGAATGTGTGACAGAATATTATCAGGGCTGTAACTTAAAATTTTTTAATGAAATTATGTTAAGTTACCTATTTTCAAGGCAGCAGCCATTTTGTTGTCATTCTGATTATTTAGTTACACTGTTTTTCAAGTGTTTTTCCTCTCTCCCTGTCCTTTAAGTTCCCCCTTGCTATTCTCCCATGCTTTTGGCATAATTTCTGTAATTATTATTACTAAAATTTCTTGGGAGTTTAGCTGAATAACAGAATGAATTCTGTTCTTTCCCCATGTTTACGTCTTCACCTACGGGTGGTTAGGCATTGTGTTCTGCATCTACCATCTGATGTTCTGCAGTTTCTTCCCTGGAAGTCTCTGTTTTGCATCAGATGGTGTATTTTTGGTAACTGATTTCGGGCCTGGGTGCCTGGAGTCTTATTTTAGTGTTTTTACACTCATTGTTTACATTTACAACAGCCCTCTGTGTGAGGGGGGGATTTCTAAATAATAATATCTTTATGTTATTTCAATCATAACTAGATACATTATTATTGTTCGTAAGTGTTGAATAAATTGTTTAAAATATTTTTAAAATTTTTGTCCACACTTAGGCTTGGGATCCATTGGGGCTCAACGTTACTTTTCAGAAACTTGGGCTGTTCTGAAAAAATATTTTTTCAAAATATTTTGATTTCAATTATTTTTTCTATATTAATGGATCATATTATTATTATGTATTTTGATTGCCAGGGGTTAGTGCGAGTACCAGGACTTGTTTTCTTTTCACATTGAAAGGATATTGATCAATTGTTTTAAGAGGAAGTCTTCCTCTGACCTTATTATCATTCTATATGTGGTCAGTGTACTCGCATTAACTCCGGTTCTGTATCGTATGATTTCGATGACAATATGGGAAGCGTATGTCACGGTATGTTGTTGGGGATTTGGACACTCCGGTCCTTTCCCCGCAGGGTCACTCTACTTTATCAATTTCTATTTCAGACGATCAAGATTAGGGTGATGTATCTGTGATGTCTTCCAACAGTGTGCCTCCGTCGTCACAATTAATGAAGGGCTAGCGGAAAAGTGCTCATGTAATACACCAATTGCCTAAGAGGACCCTAGTAGGTTCGACGGCCTTTGACGTCCGCTAGCTCGCCCGGTGTAGCGTCCATTCACCGAATGGTTCGGCAGCCGGGTTCGTCCGTTGCGGTCTAGAAGGAATTTTGGGGTGATGCGAGCACTATAAAATTAACTTAATGCACACCCAGTGACGGCGGATCGGAGGGAGAACGGAGGAAGCCTTTTAGTCCGGTTCATAGCTCGTTCCGGTCCATCCGGACGGCAAGCGAGAGAGGCCCCTCTCTCGTTCAACAACATCTGGCCCCAGATGTTGTGGTACAAATGTGTCGTTAGCGGAGCATACGTCCGTCGCTCGGGACGCTCCGTTGTATAGGCAGTCCGCTGAGACTGCTAAGGCTTCCTCTTCTCGTCAGCGCACACGACCGCACCTTGGCTGCGTGACCGCCGATATATTACCAGCTTCGCCGATCAAGGATTCTTCGGCAACCAGGTCACACCATCCGGCAGCCAGGGATTCGAGACCGATGGACTCCGGACGTTCGCATAGGAAAAGTATGCGGGAGCCATCTGATGCGGAGCTGCCCTCGGCGAAGCAGCGATAGACTGCGCCTCCGCAGGTCTCGACGCCGGACATTCTTGTGCACATAGCACAGCTTATCGCAGCATCCCAGCAGCCGACAGAAACGGTGTCGGATCGAGAATTATCCGACAGCGCTGGGTCGGTAGCCGGGGACTCGAGGCCTGCAGACTCCGGACGTTCGCATAGGAAGTATGTGGGAGTCAACGTACACGGAGCTTCCAGCGGCAATGCTTCGTAAGTTCGCTAATGCACAGGCCTCGGGAACGGACGTGCTTTCCTTAATAGCACAGTTTATCGCAGCATCCCAGCATCAACTGAATCTGTCGCATATATTTTATCCGACGATGCTGGGTCGGGACGCTCCGCGGAAGCGGGTACGGACGTCCGAAAGTTTCATCCGGTCCGACGGGATACCGAAAGGGATTCGGTGGATTTCAAGCTTTCCCTTTCGGAACAACATATGCTGCGATGCCGGATAAGAAACTGATAGCGTCGGTGGACTTAGAAATTTTTGGTTCAGTTCAGGGACATCGTCCCTCAGTTCCGACATAGTCCAATAATGTCACACAAACTTTCGAATTATTGAACGACGCTATATATATTATTATTTTATGCTTGCTATCCAAGCATTTCTGGTTTCTTGTTCGAAGAGTTATGGAGATGTCTTTCAAAAGTGTGCCTCTGTCGTCATAGTTAATGAAGAGTTAGCGGCAATAAGTGCTCATGGAATATGTCTATCGCTTACGGAGTGACATTCGCTAGCTCACCCGGTGTAGCGTACATTCATCGAATGGTTCGGCTGCCGGGTTCGTCCGTTGCGGTCTAGGAAGGAGATTTGGGTGATGCGAGCACTTTAATTACTTTAGTACTCACCCAGTGACGGCAGATTGAGGACAGATCGGAGGAAGCCAACAACATAGGGGACCGCATGTTGTGGTTCAGATATTTTACATTCGGAGCATATGTCCGTTGCTCGGGACGCTCCGTTATATTGACAGTCCGAGAGACTGTCTTTAATGCTTCCTCATCCTCACAGCAGGGCACACGACCGCACATTGGCTACGTGACCTCGAGTATCCGATCAGTTTCGGCATTCAGTGATTCCACAGCGAATAGGTCGCGCCATCCGGTAGCCAAGGGACACGAGGCCTATACACTCCGTTCGCTCGCATATTGGAAGTATGCACGGGGTAACGATCTCGGAGCTTCCTGCGGCAATGCATCGTAAGACCGCTGCTCCTCAGGCCTCAGTGACGGACGTGCTATCCGAGTTAGCACAGTTGTTTCGCAGCATCCCAGCAATTGACGGTTTCTCGGTCGAATCAGGAATTATCCGACGGCGCTGGGTCGGTGCGGTCCGCCGTTGCATCAAGCTACGGACGACCGAACGCTTTATAGGGTCCGACAGGATGGCGAAAGGGATTCGAAAGATTTCGAGTTTTCCCTTTAGTAGTATCGGAAGATGCCTTTCATATCTTCTGGCATTTCTTCCAGTGATTATTTTTCGGACTTCATTGCTGCGATCTTGGATAAGAGACTTATAGCGTCATTGGACTCGGATTTTTCGATCGGTACAGGGACTTTGTCCCTGACTTACCGACGCAGTCCAATATTGTCATTACAACATGTGTTTTTATTTTTCGACGCTATATATTTATATATATATATACAAGCCTGCTACTAAGCATGATAGTTTAGTTTCTTGTCCGCGTGGCTCAGTTCTGCCATTTTATCTTTTTTACATATAGTTTATTTTGGCAGAGCAGGGCATACCGAGAGTTCATATGCGTCTAGACGGTGTGATTAAAGACTGCATATATTCTTTTTCGCCGTTTATGTCTTTTCCAATTTCAATGTTGGGAACGACATTATGTATAGTAGACTTAACTTAGACGCTTTATTATACGTAATCCGCCTTACTGAGGCGTTTTCATTACGTCTTCAAGAAAAGATTTACGGGATATTATTCTCAATGTAATTTCTTTTGAGGGCAGTAGTTTGTTCACGTATAACTCCGCCCTTCAGTGGCTGATTGGAGTTGGTTAGACGTGATGCAGCCCTAGCTACATCCACGCGTGGATAGTAGGTTAAGAACTCTCTCAGAGTCGCTTCGTTCTCGGAGGAGCTTCTCTTCGACGGCAACTTTCCGGCAATCCATGAATTGCTTGATTTATACATTCTCTTGTCTATCTAGTGTTACAAGAGATTCAGACTGGGGCAAACATTCGGTGGTTGACTCAGAGAGTGCCGCCGCAGTTGCCGGACCCGAGTGTGGCTGTTATGACGGTTGCCAGTCAAACAGATTGGGATATATACTGATCCCTACGGATTCGAAGTGCCAGGGTCTTTGGGTTCCGCAGTCTTTTAGCTATCAGTTTAACTTCCGCGGAATAATGTTTTTTAGGCTTGCTTTATGTCATTGCATGAACATTATTCAGAAACGCATGCCCAAATTCCTGTCCTTTAATTCGACAGTAGTGGCGTATCTCCGGAACCAGGGAGGCACTCTTTCGTTTCCGTTATTCAATTTAATGGAAAGAATCCGTCTGTTGGTTATAGTACACCAAGTTCAGTTTTGGTCCGTCATATTCTGGGTCGTCTGATTGTTTTATCGCACTCCCGTTCTCTTACGGGTCGCTTGTTGCTGTCAGAATGGACTCTCAACAAACAAGTATTCAATCAGATTTGCTATCTATGGGAGCGCCCAATGATGTTTTATTTATGACACAGCTTGCTAATCAATTGCAGACGTATGTGTTGGCTTGTCCAGATCTCTGAGCTAATACTGTTAACGCTCTATTGATCTATAGGATGGAATGATAGGATACGCGTATCCTCCGGCGCTGTTGTTTTAGCAGGTATTGCTAAGATAAACAACCACAATACATTTCTGTTGATAGCATCTCTATCTTCACAGAGATCATGAGTAATTTACTCTCTTGTCTACTGTGGATCTTAACGTGAAATCTTCCTCTATGTGAGGATCTTTTTTCACTGGGTAAATCGTGTCATCTTTATCACAACCAGCAAGGTCGCAACCTTCATGTATTCCGTTGTGTGGTCCGTATTGCATTGTAAGCACTGTACTGGACGAGCTTTGGACGCGATTTCTTACTATAGGAGATCCTCTTCTTCGCTATTCTATGCGACTAAAGTGGAGGCTCTTCCGTCGTGGTGTAGGGATCATTATGTTCATATGGTTGATCCCTCCATACTACTCATTGCTATTTTTTAGTATACTTGTTTCACAAGATCTACTGCAGCCTGTTGTTATTTAGGTTATAGGTTTATGTTACCTCATACCTATGCACTCTACGATAGTTTACAATTGAGTCTTTTGTCTCTTTATCTAAGTCAGTTAGTAACTTTTTGATAAATAGACTTAGAATCTTTAGATTAAATTCCTATACGGATTTTAACTTCAGGTTCTTTTTTAGCTAAGTAATCATTTGAGCCTCTGGAAACAGTAGTTTTCAAATTCTGACCGTTTAGACAGTAATTCTGTTGGTTTCTCTTTTACTGTAGAGTCAGTGAGTTTCATGCACTATCGATGGATGATTTTCACTTTCATAGTTTCGGAATCAATACTTCCGTTACTATTTAGGTTGGATTGTTGCATAAGAGTTAGGCTCCTATTATCCGGAACCTATTATTTTAAGGTCCTTCCGTCTTCGTATGGGCATAGGCCTTTACTCTTTCCGGGTACAGTTTATGTATTTATAAACAGATATCTGTTTATTACAAGGGCGTAAGCTTCGTCTGTCTTTGATGTCTAGTAGAAGGACGTTACGCTCCATTTTATTGTTAATGGATTCTATTAACTAGCGTACTGCTTATGGTATATCATTGGCTTAGCAGTTGTGCTTAAGATTTCGGCTCATGAAGTAAGAGTTCTTCTACTTCTTGGGCTTACATTAATAGTGTTGCTATTATAGATTTTTGAAGGCTGCTCATTGCGCTCAGCCATCCATTCATGAATTTTATCTCAGAAATATCGAGTCCATTTCTGGAGGCCTCTATTGTTAGGTCTATTATCTACTGCTCAGAATGTCATTCACTTAACAGTTGCTACTATAGCTAGGTAGGCTGTCTGTTTCGGCAGTGTCTCCGTTCGGCTGCCCTCTTCGCTCTGGGCTATTTGACCCAGGGCAAGAAAAAGGGGGGGGGAGGGTGTTCCCTTGGGTCACCTGTTTTTACTATGAAAACAAGGGGATACCTCCTCCGGAGTTAGTAATTCTGAGCTGTTATTGGGATGGTTGTTTAGTGAGAAGTTTAAGTTTATAAAATTCATTCAAGTCTTAGTTTTTAAAGTATAGCTTTTGAATATTGCATATGTCAACGGACATGATTATGCAATTCTCTCACACTTTTAGGAGTATAAGAGTCTCTATTCTCTAGACTTACTTTATTATTGGCTTACTTTAAAAATTATTAGTATAAGGATTATTGGATATTAATAGAGTACATGGATGTATGAAGCTCAATTTTTGGAAGGTGTTGTATCTTTCTAATTTATCATAAATAAGAAAGATACATGTAAGGCCTATTACTTCTTTTCCCTACAGGGGATGACTCTATTTTATTTTATTGAGCGTATTCCATTTTGCTCTATGTCCTTGGCCCTCCAGCCTTTTTACTATTCAGCTATGTCTGGGTCATTGGTACAGTATAAAAATGTTAAAAAATTTATAGTAATTTATATATTTTTTATACTTACCAATGACCCAGACGGGGATGGCCCTCCCAGGAGTTGGGAACTCTTGCCTCCCCGCTGAGTACATAGCGCTTACCAGGCACTGGTTATTAGAATGATAAATGGCGCCAATTTCGGAACGTCCTTGACACTGCGCATGCGCAGTGGGGGCGAAGTGTGGAGGGCCTCTCAGGACATGTTTTCTTTAGTTTTAGATGCAAATTTTGGGGATTGGGGGGCAAAATTTGTGTTTGGCCCTATATTTTAAGAGTTAGCACCAGCTATGTCTGGGTCATTGGTAAGTATAAAAAATATATAAATTACTATAAATTTTTTAACTTTTTTTTATCTACTTTATGTTTTGCAAATATCAGCAATTATCAGAAAAAGTCTACATTAAAGTTGATTTGTCACAAATGACGGCAGTGGGTCTGGCTTGAGAATATCGGGTTCACAGATAATCTGTTTTATAATCTTGTAGAGGAATAAATACACTGAATACAATTCATGGAGAGAAGATTACCACTTGTACACTCAGGGAGTGGAGCTTTCACTGGGAGAATATGACTCGAATCATGCAAAAAAGCATAGTCTGGTAATATTTCAGCCAATTAACATCGGGAGAATCCCGGTGGTTCATTGGCTGAAATGTTGCTTGTATTTCTCTATGAGGGTTCGACGATTTACCCCATAGAACCCCATAGATACCCCATAGAACCCCATAGATACCCCATTCGCCGGAACTTAAAATGTTTAAATAAGACTTTTCGCGGAAAGTTTTTTTTTTGTCTCGATTAAAAAAGACAGTTCGCCGGGACATTAAACGTTTAAAAGAGACAATTCGCCGATTTTTTTTCTCCAACAAAAAAGACAGTTCGCCGGAAGATGAAATTTTTAAAACAGACACTTCGAAGCTATTAGTTTGCCATTTAAACAACTTTGGGTTATCTGAAGCGTGGAAAATTACCCGATATGTTCAGGGAAAAATATCCCCTCCTCCACTCCCATAGCATTTGTCAATGCAGGCCCTAACTGCAAGGATGGGCGGGGGCATCCCCAAATATATCGTTAGATGATGCTAAGTGAATCAATCTCAATCAGACGATCTGTGTAGTCCAAACTTGGACCCAAAGACCGCAATATAATTTTTTGGTTTGGTACATCCACATGATATACCCAACCAAAAAGTTATATTACGGATTTTGGGTTCAAGTTTGGAGTAGGCCTACCTCCTGTGCAGCCTCCGGCAGAAATATGTGCAAGTACGAACCTGCAATGTCATGATGAAAGGGTGGCAATTTGACAGCTTTTACCATGATATCTCCCAAAACAGTGGCTAACTTACATCTAATGATACCCCCCCCCCCCCCCCCCCCCTCCCCCCCCCCTCAAACAAATATGTGGTTACATAGAAGTCAATATAGAAAGCGGGGAAATTATCCGATATGTTCAGACAAAATATTCCCTCTTCCACTCCCACAGCATTTGTCAATGAGGGGTCATGAGCTATGTTTTGGAAACAAAAACTGAAGAAATAAAATGAATTATTTTTTTTAAAATTCTTGCCTCAAAACATAGTTTATGACCCCTCACTGGAACAAGCTCTACAAGATCGCTCCAATGAGGGGTCATAAACTATGTTTCGGAAGTAAAAAAAAGATTCAGGCTTCGTAATCGGATCGAATCGTTTTTTGTTTCCAACAATCGAAAAAATTTCGATTTGTTTCTCACAAAGTACAAAATATTTTGACTCGCATTCCACACTGTCGTTTACCAACGAAACTAGCATAAAATAACTAATCAAACTAGTCTACTGAAAAGGAGACAGACATACATGTGGGCATCTATGGGGTGCCCATCATGCTCTATGGGGTTCTATGGGGTAAATCATCAAACCGCTCTATGAGGTTCTGCAGAATGTAAGGTGAAAATCTTCTCTTTGTGTATTTTAGAGATTATTCACTCTACGTGCACCGTACCATGTCTTAAAACAGAATACTACCAAGGAATTGGATTATCACAAATAACCACTCAGCTAACCCTGCCTATAAGATACATACGATGGATTCTAAGGCTGGGTGATTTTTAGCTCAACTTGACGAATTCAAGCTGAGCTTTTGCTGTCACTTTTTGTCCGTCGGCATACGTACGTATGTATCTTTGGCACACCGCAGAGATTGTATTTATGATCGGATTGCTTTGAAACTTGGTATGCTTGTTTGGAGTGACCTCTCGATTGGAGCTATCGATTTTCTTCCACTTCCATCAAAAAATGTTGGCGTTGTCAATGACCTTGGATGAACTTAATGCAGTTATGCATAAATATTTCCCTTTGGCACATCCTGCAGGGCACATTTATGATCGGACCACTTTGAAACTAGGTATGCTTGTTTGTAGTGACATCTAGATGGGAGCTATCGATTTTCTTCCATTTCTGTCAAAAAATGTTGCCGCTGGCAACGGCCTTTGAACCTAGTTTAGTAAGGCATCAGTATATTCCTTTGGCACGCCCTACACAGCACATTTATGATCGAATCACATTGGAACTTGCTTGTTTGGTGTGACCTCTAGATGGGAGCTATTGATTTTCTAATATTGCTGTCAAAAAATGTTGCAGCAGGCAACGACCTTCGATGAACATAGTGCAGTTATGCATCAATATTTCCCTTTAGCACACCCGGCAGGGCATATTTATGATCGGATATCTTTGAAATTCGGTGTGCTTGTTTGTGTTGGACTCTAGATGAGAGCTATCGATGTTCTTCCATTTTTGAAAAAAAATGTTGCCGCTTTCAACGACCTTTGAACTTTGTTTAGTCAGGTATCAATATTTTCCTTTGGCACATCCTACAGGGAACATTTATGATCGGATCGCTTTGAAACCTGATATCCAATTTGGGGTGACCTCTAGATGGGAGCTATCGATTTTCTTTCATTTTTTTCAAAAATAGTTGCCGTTGGCAACGACCTTTGAACTTGGTCAGGCATCAATATATTCCTTTGGCACACGCTACATGGCACATTTATGATCGGATTGCTTTGAAGCTTGGTATGCTTGTTTGGGGTGACCTCTAAATGGGAGCTATCTATTTTCTTTCATTTCTATAAAAAAATTATTGTCGTTAGCCCCAGCCTTTGAACTTAGTGCATTGGTGCAGCAACTTATCCCCTTTTCGCTCTCTACAGGGCATATTTATGAATTTCCATAAAAGGAAGAAAAAAACATTGCCACTAGCAATGACCTTCAAACTTATGCATTTGTCTAGTAAAATCTTCCCTTGGCATGCCTAAGAGGGCACATTCATTATCAGGTTGTTTTGAAACTTTGTAGGCTTATTCAGGGTGACCAAGATAGGAGCTATCGATTTTCTTTACATTTCCATCAAAACCTGTTGCTGTTAGCAACAACCTTTGAATTTATTGCATTTGTGCATCAACATTCTTCTTTGACATGGCCTGCAGGGTACATTATCATAGGAATGTTTTTGAACTTGGTGTGCTCATTAAGTGAGACCTCTAGGTAAGAGCTACCGATTAGCTTTCATTTCTGTGAAAAAAGTTCCCATTTACAATGACCTTTAAACTTACTGCATTTGTGTACCAACATTCTTCCTTTAGCCAGCCTTACAGTTTACATTTAAAAATGCATGGATTGCTCTGACGTTGTGCACACACAATGCTGTTATGTTGAAGTTTCACCAAATAACTTTGGAACCAACGATCTTCAATTTTGCCATTTCACTTATAACTTATGAAGTTCAGGTTTGTCAAGTTGAGCTAGGTGGGAACTGGTCTAGTGACCACTATGGACGAGTCAATAAGGGAGAAAATGTGACAATGAGAACACAACATTATTACATAGATTATATGAACTTTATTCGTTTGTTCTTACACTGTTTTTTATGTGTACCCATACTATGTATGGTACACATAATGCCGGCATCCGGGGTGGTCATCCGTCGTTCGTCCATCCTTTGTCAATCCATCTGTCTGTCTGGCGTCCATATCCATTTGACTGTCACCCACCTTTACAATACTTTACCTATACATTTGTTACAGGCTACGGTCAGTATTTATGTACAGACCATTACAATACTTTATATGTACCGTTGTTATCAGGTCATTACCTAGATGTTTGTCATTGCTGTGTCAAATACTATACATGTACATGTCTTAACAAGTTGAGCTACAGTGTCATTGACACTTTCATTTGTACAGAAATTCTATATGAAGGTTCTAATTTGAATAAATTTTTGAACGAATGTTTAGTAACATGGAATACATCACATACAATACGTTTTTTTTTCTCGTGCAGAAATTATGCAAATTTGATGAACTTTGATTTTTTCAGTGCTACTTACACACAGTAAGTACACATGTCAATACGGCTCGGGCTAGAGGCTGTATTTATCAACCGATCTTCACGAAACTTCTTGGGGTACCTCTGCTATCACCTTGGGACAAAAACGAGTGTTTCTGAGTGCGGTCCGAAGTTCAAGATGGCTGCCAGTGGCCATTTTGTACCGAAATTAGGTCTAATCAGTTTTTTGTACACAACTTCTATACGGCTCAGGCTAGAGGCAGTATTTATGAACCGACCTTTACGAAACGTCTTGGGTACCTTTGTTACCACCGTGGGATGAGAATGGGTGTTTTGGGGTGTGGTCCGAAATTCAACATGGCCACCAGCAGCCATTTTGTACCAAAATTAGTGCAATCAGTCTTTTGTACAGAACTTCTGTATGAAAGTTCTGATTTGAATAAATTTTTGTATGAATGTTTAGTAAAATAGAATACATCACATACAGTACAGGTTTTTTTCTCGTGCAGAAATTATGCAAATTAGATGAATTTTGATTTATTTAGTGCTACTTATACACTGTAAGTGCACATGTCAATACGGCTCGGGCTAGAGGCTGTATTTATCAACCAATCTTCACGAAACTTCTTGGGTACCTTTGTTATCACCTTGGGGTGAGAACGGGTGTTTCTGGGTGCAGTCCAAAATTCAAGATGGCTGCCAGTGGCCATTTTGTACCGAAATTAGGTCCAATCAGTTTTTTGTCACAACTTATATACAGCTCGTATTTATGAACTGATCTTCACGAAACTTCTTGGGTACCTTTGTTTTCACCTTGGGACAGGAATGAGTGTGTTTTGGGGTGCCTTTGTTATCACTGTGCTATGAGAACAAATATTTTGGGGTTCAGTCAGACCCACTTTGGGACTCAAAGACTTCTTTTCTAGTTTAGCATCTGACTGTCACCCACCTTTACAATACTTTACCTATGCATTTGTTACAGGCTACGGTCAGTATTTATGTACAGGCCGTTACAATACTTTATATGTACCTTTGTTATCAGGTCATTACCTAGATGTTTGTCATTGCTGTGTCACATACTATACATGTACATGTCTTGACAAATTGAGCTACAGTGTCATTGACACTTTCATTTATGTAAATCTAATAATTTGATCCTGAGATATTAACCCTTTACCATTACGTTAGGCAGTCCTCCAATCCATTTATATATGTACCCATATCATGTATGGTGTACATAATGTCGGCATCTGTGGTGGCCCGCCGTCATACAGCTTTCTACTAGTTGCGCGTATGGGCACACATCTGACGATTTCATCGGCCTATTTTTTCTGACTGAATAGGCTTAGCAACTGATCCCTAGAACCAATGAGAATGATCAAAGCAGAGTTAGGTTTAACCCAATGGAGATACAGACGAGGCTTTTTATGTGAATGGTGTTGTACAAATGATTTCGGATTTTTTTTCAAGTTAACGAGCCTGATGTACTGTTTACTGTCTGTTCTTAGCACATAGGAAAACCGAACCGAAACCGAAATTTTTTCCTGAAACTTGCCGAAACCGAATCTGAAAAATTGAAACATCCCAGCTCTAATGAATTCCAACACTTATTTTTATGTGTACCCATACTATGTATGGTACACATAATGCCGGCATCCGGGGTGGCCACCTGTCGTTCGTCCATCCTTTGTCCGTCCGTCTGTCCGTCCAGCGTCCGTATCCATTTCTTTGTCATTCGATAACTTGAAAAATATTGCTTGGATTGTCAAGTTACTTTATAATTGTGTTCAGGTTACTGATGTGCCAAGCTGTATAGTTTTTGGTGTAAATCTGATAATTTGATCCTGAGATATTAACCCTTTATCCTTCAAATTGAAAATTCCTCCAATCCCTTTGGCATTCGATAACTTGAAAAATATTGCTTGGATTGTCTAGTTACATTATATTTGTGTTCAGGTAACTGATTTGCCGAGCTGTATAGTTTTTGGTGTAAATCTGATGATTTGTTACCGAGATATTAACCCTTTATCCATCAAATTGAAAATTCCTCCAATCCCTTTGGCATTCAATAACTTGAAAAATGTTGCTTGGATTGTCAAGTTACTTTATATTTGTGTTCAGGTTACTGATGTGCCGAGCTGTATAGTTTTTGTTGTAAATCTGTTATTTTGATCCTGAGATATTAACCCTTTATCCTTAAAATTGAAAATTCCTCCAATCCCTTTGGCATTCGATAACTTGAAAAATATTGCTTGGATTGTCAAGTTACTTTATATTTGTGTTCAGGTTACTGATGTGCCGAGTTGTATAGTTTTTGGTGTAAATCTGATAATGTAATCCTTAGATATTAACCCTTTATCCTTCAAATTGAAAATTCTTCCAATCCCTTTGGCATTCGATAACTTGAAAAATATTGCTTGGATTGTCAGGTTACTTTATATATGTGTTCAGGTTACTGATGTTCCGAGCTGTATAGTTTTAGGTGTAAATCAGATAATTTAATCCTGAGATATTAACCCTTCATCCTTCAAATTGATAATTCCTCCAATCCCTTTGGCATTCAATAACTTTAAAAATATTGCGTGGATTGTCAAGTTACTTTATATTTGTGTTCAGGTTACTGATGTACCGAGCTGTATAGTTTTTGGTGTAAATTTGTTATTTTGATCCTGAGATATTAACCCTTTATCCTTCAAATTGAAAATTCCTCCAATCCCTTTGGCATTCGATAACTTGAAAAATATTGCTTGGATTGTCAAGTTGCTTTATATTTGTGTTCAGGGTACTGATGTGCCGAGCTGTATAGTTTTTGGTGTAAATCTGATAATTTAATCCTGAGATATTAACCCTTTATCCTTCAAATTGAAAATTCCTCCAGTCCCTTTGGCATTCGATAACTCAAAAAATATCAATCCGATTGTCATGTTACTTTATTAGCTCATCTTGACAAAGTCAAGCTGAGCTAATCTCATCGCTCTCCGTCCGTCGTCCGTCAACACCATGTTTTGGTCTTCTCCTCCAAAGCCACTGGGCCAATTCAAGTGAAAGTTTGTGTGAGTGATGGTCCCAAAGGGGCATTTCATTTTTGTTCAACTCAGCATGCCCAGCCCCATAGGGAGGGAGTGGGGGAAAATGCTCCAAAATATTTTAAAAACCTTCTTCTCAAGAACCAGTGTGTACAATGACTTGATATTTGCTATGGAGCTTCCATATGAGGTGTAGAATCAACTTTGTTCAAACGAAGTTCGTGAAGTAATATTTGGCTTTGTAATAGGAGGGGTAAGATTTTTGGCCCCGCCCAAAATTTCTATTTTCTGAACCGATTGTCCGGTATGAACCAAATTGGTTTGTGGTAGTATTGGGTCATAAGTTCTTGACCCATGCAAAAAAAAAAATTCCCGCATCCCCATGGGAACCCTGGGAGCTAAAAATAGAAATATTTTCAAACGCCCATATTTCCCAAACCCCACGGAACAGAGAGCTTTTATTTGGTATGAAGTATCCTTATGACCAGTAGAATTGAATGGTAAAAAAAAATTGCCATCGGTTATGTTAAGGTGTTCTGTAATGGGCATCGAAAAATGCTGAGTCAGCATATTTGCAAAAATTTAAAAAAATCTTTTCTCCAGAACCAATCATCAGAATCTTTTGATATTTGGTATACAGCATAGGGGGGTCAGATAAAAGTTTGTTGAAATAAAACTCATTGGTTCATATTTGGTCTCTTTACAGGAGCCCGAAGTTTTAACATAGGGTAATATGGGGAATATTCTTTAAAAAATCTCCTTCTTCAGAACCACCAGTCAGAATCTTTTAATATTTGGTATACATCATTGTTATGAGGATCAGATTCTGAAGCCCAAATTTTATCTTTGTTCAATATGGAGGGTAATTTAAAAAAATCTTCTTCTGATCCATCAGTCAGAATGCTTTGATATTTGGTATGCAACATCTCTATGGGGGTCAGATTCAAGTTTGTTCAAATCAGATCCCTAGGTATATATTTGGGCTCACTATGGTAGCCCAAATTTTTACTTAGTGCAATATGAGGAATTTCTTTAAAAATCTTCTTCTTCAGATCCACCAGTCGGAATGCTTTTATATTTGGTATACAACATCTCTAGGGGGTCAGATTCCAGATTGTTCAATTCCAGTGCCTAGGTTAATATTTGGGCTCCATATGGGAACATGAAATTTAACTTAGTACAATATGAGGGAATTTCTTCAAAAATCTTCTTCTTCAGATTCACTTGTCAGAATGCTTTCACATTTGGTATACAACTTCTCTAGGGGGGTCAGATTCAAGTTTGTTCAAATCGGATCCATAGGTTAATATTTGGGCTCGCTATGGTAGCCCAAATTTGAACTTAGTGCAATTCGAAGAAATTTCTTTACAATTTCTCTTCTTCAGATCCAACAGTCAGAATGCTTTTATATTTGGTACACAACATCTCTAGGGAAGTCAGATTTAACTGTGTTCAAGTCAAGAGCCTGGGTTAATATTTGGGCTCTCTATGGGAGCCAGAATTGGCCATTTTGCTGAAGAATTAAACATTTTGTATTCAGAGAGGTACCCTCTAGAGGTACTAAGATTAATCCACATAGGTTGTATCAAGGGGCTTCTTAGGGGAGCTCTACATTTTACTTATGATCAACTGAAGAAAAGGCATGATGCCCAGATTATTTTTATCACTCCTGAGGGACTCAAGGATTGACAGTGTAGCCTATGGAGATGGCTTGCTTAATGTAGACTAATTCTTGGACTCTGTTTAAATTGTGTTCTGTACAAGATGAGCGCTTCAGGCCCCGTGGGGCCTCTTGTATATTTATTCAGGTTACTGATGTGAAGTGCTGTATAGCTTTTTTATGTGAATCTGATAATTTGATCCAGAGATATTAACCCTTTATCCATCAATTTAGAAACTCCTCCAATCCATTTCTATATGTACCCATATCATGTATGGTGTACATAATGTCGGCATCCGTGGTGGCCCTCTGTCATACAGCTTTCTACTAGTTGCGTGTATGGGTACACATCTGACTATTTCATCGGCCTGTTTTTAAATGAATGGATTCATTGGATGAATTGCTATGAAAGGTTTTGACCTTCTTCAAGACTCATTTGCTTTAAGCATATAACTGTATTGAAAAACTGATGAAGAGCTTAAGTGACTCCGGTCCCCAGCGGTGAAAACGTCCGCAGTTAGAATTGTCTCTTGAAGTGGAGTGAAATGCCTGACAGTTGAGGGACATTTTGGGACTTTTTACAAACAAATGAGGACCTTCTAATTTAGTGTGCGCCCCTTTGTGACACAGAGACCAGCAAGGGTGAACATAAATTTTGACCACCTCAACACAATGATGAAAGTATTCATATAGGCAGGGTGGGGAATGTACGTCATTTCGGAGGATAGCACTCTCCACTCAACTTGTTTGAACACACCATTTCCAGACAACATGCAGAGAGATTGACACATTCGAGCTTAGTTTATGTATATAATGCAAGTATCTTGGAACTGGTGTAACAGCCTATCACCATGAACAGTGAACACAAAGAAATGTAATTGTAAATTTAAAAGTACAATTAACTACAAAATGGAGAAAGTATCATGTCAACTATATGTTGATTTTTTGTGTTTATTGAAATGAAATTTATTTTAATATGCGTACATTTAGTTTTTCTTATTTTTTAAAGAAAAGTGTAATATGCTTGTTCCGTTACATTATAATAATACAACAGTTGTTGACTTTCCAGACTTGTCCAACTTTTTGTTCTATCATTTCAGAATCTCAGCCATTCACTAATTGGTATGATACTTTCAGGCCATTCTTATATGGATACGATTTCAACTTATCAAGCAGCATCAAAAATTACTTACACCGTTTGGAATGCCCAGGGCTTCATAAACAAAATATTGGATGCTGATATTGTTCAATTATTAACAAAAATGATTTCATCACGATAACCGAGACGTGGCATCAGACTAAGCATGAAATCATACTACCTGATTATACTTGTCTTGATGAGTCGCGGCTTCTCCCAACGTAAAAAGGGTTGCGTTGCGTTCTACTATCTTGACAAATATAAACCGTGTCTTTCAGCAATCATTGTGTGTCGATTAATTATCGCTATGGGTACAATTTGATGGCAAAATCTTCAATATGCAGACCCTGGTTGTTTTTGTTTCTGTGTATATACCCCCTAACAATTCTTACTGGAATACGATCAAACTCGAAAATTCTGTATTCGTAAATATTGAACAAAGATTTTGGGAGTATGGGTGTGACGATCTAATTCTACTAGGGGTGATTTCAACGCCCGAACAGCAGAAATGCCTGATTGCATTACAGATGATACCGCACTGCACGTCCCACTTCGCGATAACCACGCCGTTGCCCCATTGCTCTAACCATTTTAGTTTAGACAAAATGACTAATAGTTATGGAAGAGATGGTCCTAGGTCAAACAGCAAAACTGAGAACAGTCAATGGGAGGAGTAAGGGAGATGCAATGGGTAACTATACCAGCTACCAATATAATGGAGCGAATTCGTAGATTATATAATAGTATCAAATAAATATTTGTCCGATGTAGATTTTTTTGTGTTAAAGGGCCAACTGGGCACTCTGACCACTGCCAACTAACGCTACACTTAACAAATCTATGCCATAATATTCCGACCAAAGAAGCTCCAAAATACAGTTGCCCCCAACCAACGTATACCCTAAAATGGTCCAAAGATAGCCCAACGAGAGTTTTAGAGGCATTTTTGCGGCAAGACATTCAGTTGAAAAATCGGCAGTTTATAATGAAAAATTACACTAATGACGATTCTGGTGCAGAAGAAGCAATAACTGATTTGATTGTTGTACTGACCGACATAAACAATCTGGCATCCATGCGAATTTTGCGTGCCCCTAAAAAGAAAAAACTCAAAAAGGAAATGGTTTGATGATGAATGCAAACATCTAAAATACGCCATGCAAAATTCATTTAAGACTTTTAAAACGCTCTTTTGTCGACCACAAACCCATGTAAATGCATCAGGTGTTATAAACACAGAAGTGGATATTCAATACCCATTGAATAATGACAACATATCGGCTACCGAAATAATGATGCACTCTTTGAGAAGTCTAATAAACAATAAATCGACCGGGTGTGATAACATTTCAAATGAACTCTTAAAGATAATAGTCCCGCATATGATCGATCATGTAACTAAATTATTTAATCAGGTATTTGAATCACATCATTATCCCCCTTCATGGAGTAAATCTGTTCTCACCACATTATATAAGAAGGGTGATCGAAATGATCCCAATAATTATAGAGCTGTTGCCGTAAGCTGTGCCCTTGGTAAGCTATTCAACAGAGTTATCAAAGAAAGGATTAATACATATCTTGAAGATAATTTCTTGATTAGTGATAATCAGTTCGGGTTTAGAAAACACCGCAGTACTATTGACAGTGCCTTTATTCTTTAAACAGCTATAAACAAACATAAAAAACTTAAACAACTGCTATATGCTGTTTTTGTTGATTTTAGAAAAGCATTTGATACTGTTGATAGAAACATTCTTTTTGATAAATACACCACCTCGGTATACATGATAATGTATTTAAAATGTTAAAATCCCTAAATAGCTTAAGTTACTATCAAATAAAAACTTAGCGAGGATAAAGCCCACCCTTAATGTCAATGGTTGGTGTCAGACAAGGTTGTGTGATCTCGCCGACGCTCTTCAATTTTTTATGGACCACATTAGCTTAATCTTTGATGAAAAATGTGATCCCGTCCGTCTACATGCCACGAATCTAAGTCACTTGCTATTTGCCGACGATTTAGCGATAATCTCAAACTCGTCTCTGGGACTACATAGGGCATTGGACAGCTTGAATGCCTACTGCACTAAAAACACAAAATGTTGACAAAACTAAAGTTGTAATTTGTCAATCGCGAAAGAATAAGGAGTCCCATTGTTTCTGTATTCGAAACAATGCGCTTATGCACACCCATCAGTACGCATATCTGGGACTTTCGTTTACATCCAACGGTAACTACGGAAATCGCAACAAGATCTCAAACTGAAAGGTTTAAAAGCCCTCTTCGACCTGAACAACAACTTTAAAAGAAAGTGCAATCCGCGTGTTTCGGTTTACTTAAAACTATTCAACATCCTGATAAAACCCATCCTCTTATACGCCAGTAAATTATGGGTCTCGGAAATCAACGATGCTAATATTGATAAATCGCCACGTGAAACCGTTCATATTCAGTTCTGTAAGTTAGCCCTGTGTGTGAACAATAAACCATCGAACCATGCAGTGAGAGCTGAATTTGGACAGTACCCTCTGCACGGAGATGCCAAAATACAGTTCGATAAGTTTATATTAAAACTATATGATCTCCAAACCCCTTCCTTACTATCAGAGGCTAGAACTGAATCCGAGAATTACAATATGCCGGTCTCAATGTTAGTTAAATATCAGCAGCTTTTAGCCAGTTATAATCCTCAAAATAAATCTGAACAGAAAATTCCGCTTCAACCTGTGAAATACACAACACTAAGAGAAAATCTGAAAGAGACCCATATTAAATAATTGTTATAATGCTATATTTAGCTCAACTTGACAACGTCATGTATGAGCTATTGTGGTGGGTTGTGATTCGTCGTCCGTCCGCATGTCCGTACGGACGTCCGTCCGTCCGCCTGTCCGTCCACAATTCCTTTAGCACACCCTACAGGCTGCAGCTCTCACCCGATAAATCCAAAATTCCATATGTAGCTTTGGGGCAATGTCTAGATGGGAGCTATCGAATTTTCCCAATTTTCGTTGAAAAACATGACCCCCAACGGCCATATTATTAGATTTGGTATTTTAATTGTCAGCATTTCCATTAGCGCACCCTATAGACTCCATCTCTGACCCGATCTTTTTCAAATTTCACACGTAGCTTTGGTGTGATGTCTAGATGGGAGCTATCAAATACTTCTGAATTTTGTTGAAAAACATGGCCGTCAGCAGCCATCTTGGATTTGGATATGAATTGTCAACAATTCCATTAGCACACCTTACAGGCTGTATCTTTCAGCAGATCTTTTTTGAATATCAGATATAGCTTTGGTGTGATGTCTAGATGGGAGCTATCAAATATTTCTGAATTATGTTAAAAATTATGGCCGACAGCAGCCATCATGGATTTGGCATATGAATTGTCAACAATTCTATTAGCACACCCTGCAAGCCACATCTCTCACTCAATCTTTTTCAAATTTCAGATGTAGTTTTTGCGTGATGTCCAGATGGGAACAACCAAATTTTTCTAAATTTCGTTAACAAACGTGGCCGCCAGTGGCCAAATTGGATTTGGCATATAAATTGTCAACATCACATTAGCACATCCTACAGGCCACATCCCTCGTCCCATCTTTTTTTAAATTTCATATGTAGCTTTGGTGTGATGTGTAGATGGGAGCTAGCAAATTTTTCTGAATTTTGTAGTAAAACATGGCTGGCAGTGGCCGTCTTGGATTTGACATATAAATTGTCAACAATTCCATTAACAGACCCTACAGGCCGCACCTCTCACCCGATATTTTTCCAATTTAATATGTAGCTTTGGTGTGATGTCGGGAGCGCGGTGGCTCAGTAGGTAGAGGTGCAGGCTGCAAGCCGAGAGGTCCTCGGTTCGAATCCCATCTGCGGCAACCGCGTTGTGTCCCTGGGCAAGACACTTCATCTCCATTGCCCGCGTGGGGGCACGATGACGCCGTGTACTAAGGCGTACTGCACGTCGATGGTGCGCATGTCTTCAACCAATCTAACCCTGCCTGTGCTGCAGTGCGGAGTTACGATGTTGGGGAGCTGGCAGCTGCTCGTCGTTGCTCGGTGGTTCTCTCCGGGTACTCCGGCTTCCTCCACCCGTAAAACTGTCACGGTCATGATTAGCCATTGTGCATAAATATGTGACCTTAAACACCAATAAATAAATAAATAATAAATTGGTGTGATGTCTAGATTGGAGCTTTCATATTTTTCTGAATTTCTTTGAAAAACGTGACTGCCGGTGGCCATCTTGGATTTAGCATATAAATTGACAACAATGCCATTAGCACACCATACAGGCCGCATCTCTTACCTGATCAGTTTCAAATTTTATTCGTGGTTTTGGGGTAGTGTTTTGATGGGAGCTATCGAATTTCTGGTCGACTTGTGTTAACAACCGAAACCTATGGTTTTGTTTGGCGACGGTCGGTGTGCGTCTGGGCGGGCGTCCTCGCACTGTTAGTGGAATAACTTGAACAAGCGTTCTCTGATTTGACTAATATTTGCCATACCGCTCTTTTGCAATAATATCTCAAGCCAGTTCGAAAACTGGCCTATCCAGATTTTTCATTACAGTGTTATGGGCCTTAATTTATTAGTCAATTTTTACGAATTTTGAGCTCGTTAGCGCAATAACCTGAACAAACATTCTCCTATTTGACAGCCGGCATATGATTGATTATGGACATGCAACACTCTCCGATTGCCACCACAACTCCACGCCTGCATCTTCGATGCGCACCTCTTGTTTCTAATTTCGTTGAAAAACATGGGTGCCGATGGCCATCTTGGATTTGGCATATAAATTGTCAACAATGCCATTAGCACACCCAACAGACCGCATCTTTCATTCGATCCTTTTTAAATTGCATCTGTAGCTTTGGGATGAGGTCTAGATGGGAGCTATAGAATGTTTCTAAATTACGTTGAAAAGTATGGCCAGGACATGCCGCACATCTCACCTGATATTTTTCAAATTTTATATTTGGCTTTAGTTCAGTCCCTGCTATGTCAAGATGAGCTGCAATTTCATTGACACTTTCATTTAGGATTCATGTATTTAGGAATGCTGAGTATGATAGGCTCTCCCTGCAACATTTGAAACATGGGACAAGACACCCATAGACCATCGTTTACTGTGATATACATTTAACCCTTTGTCTATCGTATCGACCCAAAACGACCAGCCCTATTGACATAAATAACGATCATTCCAAATTTAATTTTTGTTTCAAAAACATTGCTTATGACACCTTCATTGGAACCAGATTGTTCCAATGAGGGATCATAAGCTATGTGAGATAAATAATGAAACTTTTTAGTTAAGGATTTCTTTTGCAAGAGTCGCCTTCTCGTCGAGTTGGATAAAGTGTAAATTTCACGCAATTTGACTGTTGAACTCTGTTATTTTAAGCACCCGACCTCGTTCTCTTCCTCCCCTCCTCCTAATTATTTAACGTTTGGACATAGTGGTAGTGAGTTGGGTGGAAAAAGACTCTTGCGTGTTCAGATCATTATTAGCAAAAACACAACTGAACGTTATATTATTTTTGCACTTGTTAAGAGTTCCGAGTTTCAAATCAAAGGATTTCAACAAATGTTACAAAACTTGTGAAAACCTTTCCAAGACATTTCTTACCTTTTCAAAATTTTAAAATTCTGTTCAAATGCAAATATTTTTAAGACCACGCCAACACTGACAATGCATTCCATGAATCTGACACCGAATTCTGTTTTACAATTCAAGCAGAACTCGTCTCCCCCGACAAAAGATCAGTGTGAGGTGAAATTTTAGAAGAAACACGAAATAAAACAACCATTTGTGAATATATCCTATAAAGAGGTTTAACCGTTAAATAGACTTATTATTTAGCGACATTAAAAATGTCAATATATTCATTTATGCAAAGCTTTGAATGTGAGTTATTTACTTGTTGTTGCGTTGGCGGTTTACCCACTCATCCTCGAATCGCCGCTTCCTTTTGGGCTTGACAAGAGGTATATCATACCAATGCTTTAGAGTTGATCAACAGGGTATTGGTCTCGTTAAGTCATCGTCACGGTATGCACATTTTACTGATAAAAAGCTCCGCCGTACGTCGCTTTCACAAGATATCCATTTCCAGAGAGTTTTTCTGCATATTGTTTTCTTCTAACAATTACAGTCACTCAGATCAGATGACAAAATTTGACTTCTTTTTTTTTTGTTTGAGGGGGGGGGGGGGGGGGGGTGACGTGCGGGTAGTTATGGATATGATTGGGAATTGGATGTGTGAGTTGGGGTCGGCGCTCTCGAGATTGTGTTACTACTACTACTACTACAACTACTACTTAACCCTTTACCTAACATGAAAAGCAGACGACACTTGCAAAAAAAATTCTTGAATAACTAATTTTTTTTATTTTTTGTCTCGAAAACATAGGTTATGACCCCTCATTGGAACGAGCTCGACGAGCTCGTTCCAATGAGGGGTCATAACCTATGTTTTCGAGACAAAAAATGAAAAAATCATGAAAACTAATTGGCGATTTTTGAGAATAGCGCTGGCCGGTTTTGGCCGTAACGTTGGGTAAAGGGTTAAGTACATCATCATATATGATGAAATCTTATCTGTATCCAACGCCAATGCCTATTCTCTTTAGTAATCTTTTTGGCATCGCAAGAATTTGTTAAATGTTTAACATTTCAGTTATCTGCTGGTTTGCCACGTTTTTCTCCAAAGAGTAGGCCACCAGATTGCTAAAGGATACCTATCACCATGTCAGCTATGAATTGTTCTATTTTCCACCCTCACTGTTCATCAACACCATGAAGACACAAATATTCGCACGCAATAACTCAGATTATAGCTTTCTAACACGAAGCAATTTTTTTAAAACCTGAAAAATCCTGTAAAATATTTAGGGTTCAAGTAACCAAATGGCAAAAGTATCGGGATATATATCCTCTGAATCTGTATTTCGTAATCAAAAGTGGCAGGAAATCATTAAATCTCAAGGGACACAATTCTTGCAGATGAAACACACATTTTAGCTTAGCTTGACAAAGTCAAGATAAGCTATTGCCATCACGCGGG
Source organism: Pictodentalium vernedei (assembly GCA_031216915.1). Lineage (NCBI taxonomy): Eukaryota > Metazoa > Mollusca > Scaphopoda > Dentaliida > Dentaliidae > Pictodentalium > Pictodentalium vernedei. The sequence continues at coordinate 339,771,596 of CM062293.1, forward strand.
CGGAAGTCTGTGAGTCTGTCAGTCTGTTCACATTTTCTTTAGCACAGGCTACGCCCCGGAATTCTTGTCCGATCATCACGCAGTTTAGTATGCGGGTTCGAGGTCATGTCTAGATGAGAACGTCGTCCCCTTTTGTCACGATCGGTCAACCATGACGGCTACGAGAACCCGAAACCCGAAAACCTTTAGCACAGTCTCCGGATCGTATTTATAAAGGGGATTCCATTGTAATATGGTAGCATGACTCCATAAAAGATCTAGATGGGAACATCCCCTTTTGGTCGCGATCAGTCAATCGTGATGGCTGCGCAGGCCCGAAACCCGAAACCCTTTAGCACAATCTACAGGTCGTATTTATGAAGGAATTTTATTGTATGTTCGTAGGATGACTCTGTATAATGTCTAGATGAGTACGTACTATTTTGGTCAGGTTCAGTCAACCATGACGGCCACAGGGTCACGTTACCTAGATTCCTTTAGCACAATGTACAGCTTGCATTTATGAAGGGATTTAATTGAAAATTTGTAGGATGACTCAGTATAATGTCTAGACGAGAACTTCCTATTTTGGCCGTGATCGGTCAACCATAATGGCCACACGGGTACGTGACCTAGATTTGTTTAGCACAGTCTACAGTTCATATTTATGAAGCGATTTCATTGTAACTTGGAAGGATAACTCGGTAATATGTCTAGATGAGACTGTCCTATTTTGGTCACGATCGGTCAGCCGTTACCGCCTCCAGGTCACGTGACCTGGATTCCTCTAGCACTATCTACAGGTTTTTATGAAGGGATTTCATTGTAACTTGGTATGATATCTAGATGAGACTGTCCTATTTTGGTCATGATCGGTCAACCGTCACCCCCAAACCGTCACGTGACCCAGGTTCCTTTAGTAAAGTCTACGAGCTGTATTTATGAAGGGATTTCATTGTAACTTGGTAGGATGACTCATTTTTTTAATTATTTTATTGTAACTTTGGTTGACATACATTAACTGTGAGGGCCATATTAACCCAGACCACATTTCTTTAGTACAGTCTACACCTCAAATTATTCTTATTGAAAACATTGCATATAGGGAACAGAAATTAACATATTCTCAGTTATCACACCTATTGTTTTATTTCATAATCCTTTCATAAACATTAAACATCATCCTTTTCATTAGACACTACACACTGTCAAGTTAAGCTGCAGTGTCATTGACACTTTCGTTCAGTGATTAATCTGCATTTCCGCTTCCTACCAAAATCGTTCATACTTTCATGTTTCAATATTCCGTGGATTCTTCATTTTAGTTTAACTTGTCAAAGTCAAGATAAGCTATTGCGATCACGCGCTCGGAAGTCTGTTGGTCTGTGAGTCTGTTCACATTTTCTTTGGCACAGGCCTCACCCCGCAGTTCTTGTCCAATCATCACTAAATTTCATGTGCAGGTTCGAGGTCATGTCTAGATGAGAACGTCGCATTTTGGTCGCGATAGGTCATCCGTGACGAGTGCGCAAGTTCGAAATCCGAAAACTTTTAGCACAGTCTACAGGTTGCATTTGTGAAGTGATTTCGTTGTAAATCGGTATGATGACTTGGTATGATGTCTGGATTTCATAAAAACTTGGTTGGATGACTCAGCATGATGTCTGGATGAGACTTCTTATTTTGGTCACGATCGGTCACCTGTTACCGCCGCTTGGGAACGTGATCTAGCACTGTCTACAGATCGTATTTATGAAGGGATTTCATTGCTTGGTAGGGTGACTCGGTATGATATATAGTTATTTCATCCTGTAGCCCTGTTTTGGTTGAAATCGGTCAACCATGAGGGCCGCACGAGTCGTAAATTCTTTTATCGCAGTCTAAACTTCTTAGTATTGTTGTTGAAAACATAAAGGTTAAGGTACAGAACTTAACGTGTTGTCGATTGTCACAATTCTTGTCTTATTTAATGATCCTTTCATAAACATGGACCATCCTTTCATTTTGTATGATGTCTAGATGAGAACATCCTGGTTTGGCCATGCTCTTTCAACTGTGACAGCTGTGCGGGTTCGACTCCTAAAGTCTTTATTTACCATAGTCTTCAAATTATATTTATGAAACAATTTCACTGTAACTTGGTGGTATGATTTGGTCTGATGACTAGATGAGAACATCCTACATGTATTTTGGTCTAAATCGGTCATATTGCTCAACAGTGAAGGCCTCACGAGCCCCTGCTCTTAAAACCTTCGACACAGCCTACATGCCGTATTTATGGGGTGATTTCTTTGTATCTTGGTTAAGTGACCTGGGTCTGTGGTGTACAGATGGAGTTCTGAACGAATGTCCAGATGAATTTCCTATTTTGATTCAGATCAATCTACTACGAGAGCCGTACTGGGCCCCAGGCGTCAGGTCTAATTCCTTTACCACACTCTACAGGTAGTTTTTTAGCTTACCTGACCGAAAGTCAGCGGGAACTTAAGTGATCACTTTCTGTCCGTCGTCAGTCCGTCCAGCGAGAGCTTTACATTATCGACTTCTCATAAACCACTGGGCCGAATTGAACTAAATTCGATATACATGTTCCTTGTCATATGTCATTTCCAATTTGTTCAAATAAAGTTGCTACACCCATAGGGGACACCACAAGGGGCATTACTCTGATAGCACCCATAAATTGTTTTTCAAAATAATAAAAAAAAAAATCTTCTCCAGAACCAATAATTAGAATCTTTTGATATTTGGTATATAACATATCTAGGAGACCACATTCAAGTTTGTTCGAATCAAGTCCCTGGGCTAATAATTGGGCTCCCTGTAACAGCCCGAATTTTAACATTTTAAGTTGTTGTGATGAATTGACGGTAACATGGTCTGAGGTTTACGGCTCGGAGCTTATGTTCAACCAAGACGCAAAGCATCGAGGTTGAACATACGCTGCGACCCGCAAACCTCAGAGCATGTTACCGTCGACTCATCACAATGACGTATATGTTCCAATAAGACACTACCCATATCCCACAACCTACATCGTGAAACACGAGAGGCTTACTTACTAAACTTGTGATCGTTAAAAGTTGCTTGATCGCAGGTTTAGTAAATAAACCTCCCGTGTATCCCACGACGGCACTGGATAAATAATCAATCAACCAGATAAACTCGTTCCATCTCAGTTCAAATCGTAAATCGGTTTGTAATTTAAACAACACTTTATCCGGAACACCGTTTGCCGCACGTGTGAAAACTCCAGAAAAATGAAGCGGCTTGCTGGTCACTCCGTTTATGAAGCAATTACGAAACGGGCGACGTACTTTCAAATATTTCGCGTTGTGACGTCAGACGGTAACATTTGCTACTGGAGCCGTAAACATCCAATCAGAGGGGGAGGATTTTACTCTTATTTGAACATAGTGCAATATGAGGAAATGTCTTTTAAAATCTTCTTCAGATCCTCCGGTCAGAATGCTTTCATATTTGGTATACAACATATTGGGGAGGGGGGGGGGGGGGGTCAGATTCAAGTTTGTTCAAATCGGATCCCTGGATTAGTATTTGGGCTCTCTATGGGAACCCAAAATTTAACTTAGTGCATTATGAGGACATTTGTTTAAAAATCTTCTTCAGATCCACCAGTTAGAATCCTTTCATATTCAAGTTTCAGATTCAAGTTTGTTCAAAACGGGTAACTGGGTTCACAATTGGGCTCCCTTTTTTGCAATATGAGGAAATCTCTTTAAAAATCTTCTTCTTCAGATTCACCAGTTCGAATCCTTTCATATTTGGTATACAACATCTCTAGGGGGTTCAGATTCAAATTTGTTCAAATCGAGTCCCTGGGTTGATATTTGGGATCTCTATGGGAGCCCGAATTTTAACTTATTGCAATATGAGGAAATCTCTTTAAAAATCTTCTTCAAATTCACCAGTCAGAATCCTTTCATATTTGATATACAACATCTCCAGGTGGGTCAAACCCAAGTTTGTTCAAATCCGGTCCCTTGGTTGATATTTGGGTTCCCTATGGGAGCCTGAATTTTAATTTAGTGTATTATAAGGAAATTTCTTTAAAAATCCACTTCTTCAGATCTACAGTCAGAATGCTTTCATATTTGGTACCAAATACAACATCTCTAGGGATGTCAGATTCAGGTTCGTTCAAATCGTGTCCCTGGGTTAATATTTGGGCTCCATATGAGAGCCCGACTTTTAACTTAGTGCAATATGGGGGAATCTCTTTAACAATCTTCTTCAGATTCACCAATCATAATCCTTTCATATTCGGTATACAACATTTCTAGAGGATCATATTCTGGTTTATTCAAATCAGATCCCTGGGTTAATAATTGGGCTCCCCGTGGAAGCCCGAATTTTAGCTTAGTGCAATAAGAGGAATTTCTTTCAAAATCTCCTTTTTCAGATCCTCCAGTCAGAATCCTTTCGTATTTGGTTTACAACATTTTGGGTTGAGGGGGGTGGGGTGGAGGGTGGTGGAGTGGAGTCAGATTCAAGTTTGTTTAAATCGAGGCCCTGGGTTAATATTTTGGTTCCCTATGGCAGCCCGAATTTTAATTTAGTGCAATATGAGGGAAATTCTTTAAAAATCTTCTCCAGAACCATCTATACACCTGGAACTTAAGCACCCACTAAAACGTTTCATGACAGTGAAGTTGCTGTTACTGATTATTATGTTTTAATGATTGCTATGTCTTTCAGTACATTTCATCTAGCGAAACATGATGTTTCTGGTTGATCGCGTACCCCAAACACATCCCCTCGTCCACATTAAGCATGCTTTCTACGAATGTCACAAAAAACACTCTCATCCACATGCAATATCTGGGTATAAAACAAGAAAATTTGTCACTTCTTTTATCAGTAACTGTTGACATGGCAAGGATGAGACTTCAGAGGCATTAAGATGGCAAATCACTGGCATGCATGCAACAGGCATGTCATTCAAGGCTATTGGAAGGTAACTTGGTTATAGTCATTATGTCATCAGCAGACCTGTCCGAAAACATCAACAAGCCAACGATGTTAAGGACCGACCAAGGCCTGGACAACCCCAAAAGACATCTTCTCGGGAGTCTGGCACGCCTCGTTAGGCGTGAACCCTTTGCTTCAAGTGGGGTTTTGAAACGCCTTTGGCTCTCCAACAGGCGTTTGTGCAACAGAACTGCCCGAAACCGCCTCAAAGCACTGGGTATGAGGTCCAGAAGGGTCACCAAGCGTCCATCTCTGTCCGATCAGCATCAAAGACGACGTTTGGAGTGGTTTATTGCACGACAACATTGGAATCTCAGGACGTGGAGGAGAGTCCATTGGTCAGACGAGAGTAGGTTCCTGATTCACGTCGCAGATGGTCGCATGAGAGTGTGGATGCATAGAAATACTGATTACGTGCCCAGGAACATCGGACCTACTGTGTCTTATGGTGGAGATCAGTAATGATCTGGGGGTGCCTCCCTCATGATTGTAAACTTGATGTGGTGATTGTACTTGGGAATCCAAGTGGTCATCAGTACATCCGGGACATTCTCAATCCGGTTGTCGTGCCTCATTTTGACGACCACCCGCTGGCTACTCACCCTGTGTTCATGAACGACAATACAAGGCCACCTCGTTCCCATGCTGTGAGAGCATTCCTTAAGAATAACACTATTACAACACTACCTTAGCCTGAAATAAGTCCCGATTTGAATCCCGTATAACACATCTGGGATTTTCTTGGACGTCGTGTGCAAGCAAGGGATCCGCCTGTACAGAATTTGACCCATTTGGAAGCTACATTGCATGGGGAGTGGCAGACGTTGCCTCTGGGCCGTATCAGGAGGCTCAATGGTAGCATTAGGAGGAGGGTTCAGGCTGTCATCCGAACACGTAGTGGATACACTTGCTACCGATGTCAGACACTGCTATTGTATTCAGGAGATCACAAGTTACATTTTTTGTCTGTAATTACCGGCATTGTTTCATCATGGACCGTTCTAGCACCAGTCTTGTCGAGAGAACTTTTTTCCATCAAAAACATTAGTGACAGATATGTAGTTAACGCCATTAAAATCCTGCATATTTTCATCATTGTGTTGTCTTTTATTTGTCAATACACCATTCTTTCCGCAAACAATCACTTGGCCATCTGAAAGATAGCATGAAAGTAATGACAGTTTCAATTTACACAACTGCGAAAAAATTAGGGAGGTGCTTAATAAAGTTCCAGGTGTCTATTAGAATCTTTTGATATTTGGCATACAACATTTCTATGGGGTTCAGGTTCAAGTTTCTTCAAATTGGGTTCTGGGTTAATATTTGGGCTCTCTATTGGGGTGTTGTGGTGACTGCAGTGACATAACAACCTTTGGAAATTTGGCAGTTCTTGCCTACAGCTAACAGAATTGGAAGCAGTCAAGAAGACCTGTGATAATGATCATCTGACATGGCACCAGACGTTATGAATAATTTCATGACTTCATTCCTCTGTAGTGCTGATAAACTATGCCTAACTGAATGTGACCCAAAATGCTTCTTTGAACCACTTGGTCAGGTGAGCGATTAAGGCCCCTTGGGGCCTCTTGCTTTTTAATGATGTTACTGTAACTTTGTAACTTTGGTTGACATTCGTTAACTGTGAGGGCCACGTCAACTCAGGCCTCAGTTCTTTAGTACAGTCGGCACCTCAAATTATTCTTGTTGAAAACATGGCATGTAAGGAACAGAAATTAACATATTCTCAATTATCACAATTCTTGCCTTATTTCATAATCCTTTCATAAACATTGAACATTGTCCTTTTCATCAAGCACTACACATAGTTAAGTTAAGCTGCAGTGTCACTGACACTTTCATTCTATTCTTTACAGAGCCTGCAGGTGATATTTTAAATGTTTTTGTATATACTGGAGCGTATGGGAATTTCCTTCCCTTTGAAGTTGATAAACTCCCAGACAATGGTTTATCAGTTTTCAAACCGGTTTAAAATTTCAAACGCCATGAAATATATTTGGGTAACGAATTTTGTCCACTGAACTTTATTTAGTTTAACTAAATTCAACACTAGCAGCCTTGATCGGCCTTAGAGGTACGCTAATTTATTGATAGATTATACCTTGTTAACGTCTCCCAGGATTTAATACGTTTTTTTATGGCGATTAGGTTAACAAAGACGGGAGGAGTTTAAATAGCGACAAAAATATTGAATGGGTTAGTTTAATCTTTAGTCGTGTTATGATGAAATAAAAGTGGACTAATAGTTTGCCAAACAGGGGCGGCTGAACCGGGGGTGGGGGGGGGGGGGGGCTTCAGCCCCTCCACTTTTTTGCCGGGCCATGTTGTTTTGTATGCATATATTTTAACACAACCAATGACTGGTGAAACAAGGGGCGGATCCAGACCCTCCCCCATATTCTCGCCAGCTATGTTTCTCTCGTACTGGTTCAGTTTCGATGGATTTCGGATCATTTTTTCCAGTAAGTGGCAGCAAACGCTAAAATGTATACAGTCTATTAAAAAATCGGTTAACTGAAGTAGATCGTAATCTTACAGACATACAAGTACCAAATCCACCCCCAGACAAAATAATCCACAGACAGTATAATTACTGTAAACGTCTGGTAAAGCATACAGCTGAGGTCTATTTATCAGCTTTGGTCGTTACGACCAAAGCTGATAAATAGACCTCACCTGTATGCTTTACCGACGTTTTTTAACGGCTCTTAAAGTGTGAAATCTTTCAAATACATCTGAAAAATCTCAAAATATCCACTCAGATGCATGGATATGGGGGTTTTGGGACCCTGGAATTTAAATGTTTCATACCGACGACCATCCATCGCCCGATCCAGCCCCCCGCCCTCCACTTTGAAAATTGTTCCGCCGGCCTTGACAAAGACGGCGGTCCTGGCAGACAGGCGGGTGTTCGGGCAGGTCTAAACAATTGGTGTCCGAGCATTAACTTTAACCGTTTAACGCAGGTCCACCAAACTTACAGAGTTGATGCCCTTATAGGGTGAGTTCCTCATTCAAAAACCAGGGTTAATTATTGTAGTCATTAGGTAGTGAATATAGTGTTTGTTTGTAGAGTGGTCAAATGTATAAGAATTTACATGAGCTGATAATCCACGATTAGCACATTTGTGTAACGGTCAGCGGCGGCGGATTGATTTTCAAAGTGTGTGTGGGGGGAGGGCGGGGGGGGGGGTCTGGATCGGGCTGAAGCCCCCTCAGCTCCCCCCCCCCCCCCCCGGTTCCGCCGTCCCTGACGACACACGATACTAGAAAACTCGTGTATTTCAAAAGGGTTTAAATATTTGGTTTAGGTGCATGCTTACAAGTAACCATTCTTATAAGTAACTGTTATGTATTTTTAGTGTCATTTTTCCTGAAGACGGTAGTCTGGCTATACCGGCTGAGAAAGAAGTACGGTTGGTTATTTCGCCGCTAAATGTAAATAAATGTTTAAAGTTGACAAGCGCTTGGAGTGAGCTAATTTCCCTCACTCTCGTTGAAGGAGAAGTCTTTAGATTTTCTGATTTGTCGACTAAGTTCAAGGTACCAGTTATGAAAAATAGCACTTTTTAAAGTCCGGGCGATACCATCACTTATATTTATCACAACTCATTCAACTTGCAGAAAGTACCTTGTCGATTTTGAAGTCGGTAGCCACAGGCCGATGGTCTCCGGACCATTTCTAAAATCGTTACTATAAAAAGACATTTCTCAAAGATCGTTTCCTTGCCAATAACTTTTGTGTGGGAGGGGAAGAATCCATCGATTTTGCCGTCAGCAAATTAAGATCGATGGTCATAGACTGTCACTATAAATAGAACTTGGACAAAAATTGGTTTCCGGTGAATATTTTTGATTCCACACGACTTAAGTACGACTTAAGTACATCAAACCTAAGGGATTAGTAACCTCATGGCAGGGGAAGTATCTACGAAATCCCACTGGGGCCAGCATGTGTAGTGGGAGCATTGCGAACATTTGCCTTCACATTTCGAATATTCGCATTGACATTCGCATTGACATTGACAATGCATTGCGAATATTCGCATTCAACACTGCGAATATTAGCATTCAACATTGCGAATATTCGCATTCAGTTGCGAATATTCGCAATGTTGAATGCGAATATTCGCAAAGTTGAATGCGAATATTCGAAATGCAAAATGCGAATATTCGCGATGTTAAATGCGCATATTCGCAATGTTGAATGCGAATATTCGCAAAATTGAATGCGAATATTCGCAATGCATTGTTACTAAAAATAGCACTTTTCAGTTTCTGGTTGATAACATTAGTTCTATTTATTACTTTCCAAAGTGTGATTTAATGGAATTATCCTGTCGATAACAGGCTTCGGCGGTTGATAATGTCGCCCTTTTTCAATAGCTAACTTATGATTGCTGATACGAAGCTTGGTGAAAATTTCCCGGTCTTCCGCCGTGTTCTTTTCCACTAAGTACGTTTCCATTGAATAGTCATTTTTAAACAACCTGTAAGTTCTCAGTTTATTATCTCCATTCTTTTTGCGGTCCTCAAACATTGACTTCTTGAACGTGTTTACATGCTGCAAGCGCAAATTATACTTGAGCTTACCTATAGCATTAGTGTCAGTGATAATTGGATGTTGAGGGACAGCGAGACCGTATCTTTCCAGTAATTTGAAAGGGGATTCCGGTTTGCCTTTACGATTTCTTTGTTCAGCTACCACATTCCACACCAGGTCATTATGATTCTCAGATATTTTGATTGCGAAAGAAGCCATCCTACTTACCGCCTCGACATATAGCGGATATCGACCAAGTTCTGCGCGGACCGCGTTGTTGGAGGACAATTTCCCAACGCCCAAGACTTTTTTACAAAAGGAAGTGTGTAATTTTTCACAGGCTATGTTGTAACGCTTACCGTGCGTTATTTCTGATCCCCAAACTTCACACCCATATAAGGCTATAGGTTGAATTAATTTGTCAAACAGCTTTGACATTGTCTTTATTGGAACCCGTGAAGTTTCATTAAATGCACGGAAAAGTGAATATAAAGCTTTTTGGGCTTTAACAACCAAATCATTTTGGGCTTTAGAGAATGTACCATCTTTTGAGAATTTTATTCCTAGATATGTAAATTCGTCAGCCATATCAATACGCTCGTCTCCGATAAAAAATATTGGTTGCTTGTGTGTGTTCCATTAACTGACGCAGATCCAAATCTTAAACATTTTGTTTTTCCAGCGTTTATTTGCAGCATATTAGTTTCAGCATAATTGTGGAGCTTATTGAGGCACCGTTGAAGCCCTTTCTGGCTATCAGATATCATTACAAGATCATCTGCAAAAAGAAGATGATTTTATTTGTAACCACGAATCCACACAGGATCACACAAATTGTCGAAAATGTCTTTTATGTCTTCAATAAAAAATTTAAATAGAGAGGGAGATAAGATGCACCCCTGACGGACACCTACAGAAGAGAGGGAGGCTGGTCCCAACCCACTAGACGTTTTAGTCAAATAAAAGCTTGATTCATACATAGATTTGATCACGTTGAAAACTTCACCACTCACACCTATATGCTGAAGTTTCAACATGAGCAATTCCCTGCTCACCGAATCAAATGCTTTGCGAAAATCAACAAAAACAGCATACAGTGTTTTTTTTGAAGATTTGTATTTGTCAATAACCGTTCTCAAAACAAAGGCACTATCTGTGGTCCCTTTTCCTTTGCAAAATCCAAACTGGTTTGCGCCAATAATATTGTTATCATCTATAAAATCAGATAATCTTTGGTTGATAATTTTGTTGAATAATTTTCCGATAGCGGAACTTACTGCAATGGCCCTATAATAATTTGGATCATTGCGATCACCCTTCTTATATATTAAGGAAAGAACAGACTTACTCCAATCTTCCGGATAAAAACCAGAAGTTAAAACTTGGTTGAAGAGTTTTGATAAACTATCTGTCATGCATGGACCAACTGCTTTCAGCAAACTGTTACTAATATTGTCAAGACCCGATGCTTTCCCACTTTTCAATTCGCGCAACATTGAAAGTTTTTCCGATGGTGTGATAGGAGTATTGTACAACTTTATTTTTATTTCCGGACAATAAAACGAATTATCATCATTAATAACGCCAGTATCTCCATTTTTAGAGTACAATTTGGAGAAAAATTCTACTGCGGTGTCGGGATTAAGTTGACTGTCACAATTCTTCTTTTGTCGCAGTTTGTTAATAAGGTTCCGGTATTGTTTTGGGTCGCTAGATTCCAAATCATCCAATTGTTTGTACAACGCACAAAAAAATTGTTTCTTTTTAAACTTTGTTTCCCTTTTTATGCCTTCCGTATTGTAAAATACTTGATTCGTAAACCACCATTGAATGGATCATGCCGCATTTGATTTATAACTTTGTTTAAATCATTTTTCAAAGTTTTGCATCTATCATCAAACCACCGTCGTTTACGCATTGTGTTACCCTTACGGACCGGTAATCTCATGCACGCAGAATTGTTGAACTATCCGCAAACCCACATTTCTACACATTGCCAAAAGTTGATTACCGAATGAATACATTAACATGTCGATCCATGTTTGCTTTAGTTTCTCAGTGTCCAAAATGTAATGATCGGGAAGGGGGAGGTGTTTGTCATTATCGCCTGCAACGTGATCCGGTTTCTCTCCAATTCTGGCATTAAAATCATCAGCAAGTACAACCATATCATGAACTTGATATTCAAGTAAATGCGTTTGAATATTTTCAAAGAGTTTCATTTTCATTTCTCTTCTTGTATTCCAGTAACTTGAATTGCTTGGGGGCAAGTATTCAGATATAAAAACAATGTTGTTGTCCAAACCAAACATATTTCCTTTCAATTCAACGCACGATGCAATTTCATCTATCATTTTTGTGTTTTCAAAAAAATGGTTTGAAACATGTTTTATAATAAAAGACAATACCTCCTCTATCTCCATTTGCCTTGGAAGTTCGACTTGCTCATACCCAGGTAAATGAACGTCGCTCTCCTGGTTTTGCCAGGTTTCAACTAATGTAATGAAATCATATTTAGTAATGCACTTTAAAAAATCTGGATCTTGGAGTTTGACTCCCTGGACATTCAAAGCTGTGAAACTCGCCTTTTTCGGCGTAATAGTTTTCTGATTATTCAATTCAATCATTATTGAAGCTAGGTACTATTGAAGTCGGAGCATAATGCGATGTTGGGACTAACATTCATATGAAATTAATGATCGTTATGAAACAAACGATGTAATATGAAAAGCAGACGACACTTGCAAAAAAAATTCTTGAATAGCTATTATTTTCATTTTTTGTCTAAAAAACATAGGTTATGACTCCTGATTGGAACGAGCTCGTTCCAATGAGGGGTCATAACCTATGCTGTAGAGACAAAAAATGAAAAAATAATGAAAATTAATTGGCGATTTTTGAGAATAGCGCTGGTCGTTACGTTAGGTAAAGGGTTAAATAATATAATTATCGTTAATAATGAAAAGTAATAAACAGAGTAATCGCTTGACTGGACTGGTCACGTGAAATAATTCATTCGATGCGAGGGACTATATTGTAAAACACTCGTGCGCATTCGCGCACTCGTGTTTGTACAACGTCTCTCAACCCTCGTGAATTATTTCACGTAACCAGTCCAGTCAAGCGAATACTCTCTATGTATTGCAGCTCAGCCAAACTTGCATGACTAATCGCTCGAGGAAAAGGGAAAATCCTATCGATTTTGAAGTCTTCGGCCATCAGGTCTAAGTTCATGGGAGTGTTGCTATAAATAGAAATATGTTAAAAATTGATTTCTAACAATATCACAACTCGACTTGTGGATCTGCGACCCTCTTATCGGATGTTATTAATTCGCGAAGATAAACGGATAAACAGTGGGTTGCAAAAGAATGGTGAAATGTCAACTTAAGTAGCCTGAATGCAATTTGGGAATAAAAGATTGATAATAATACATTAAAATGCATGTTCATAAGAAAATTGTTTGAAGCTGATAGAACCCAAATACCCACAGACTGTCTCTCGGCCTATCAAATCAGTAGACTTCATTCATTCACCATATAATTAAGATTCTCACTCTTCTCTCGGTTCTTGACAAGCTGTTTTCACTTTTTAGAACTGCCAACTAAGGCCGGCCCGAAGATGACCGATTGAAGGTGGGGGGGGGGGGAGGTGGAGGGTTACACCTAATTTGTCTTGATTGGAATGACTCATGTCCCGACTGGTAGAATATTTCAACCACATCATTAATACATGCCTTGATGACGTAGTTGGAATATTAGTCAGTCGAGATTTTAGTTATAAAACTCAATACTTCTTGAAAATTTATTTGTGGATAAATAAAATATGCCTGTAGCAGTCGCGGCGCCACTGGCTGTTGGTGGGCTAGCATACCAAGGTGGGATACCGTTACGGGATCCCGTAACGGTATCCCACATTGGTTATGCTAGCCCACCAACAGTCAGAATCAGATACAACAGTCGTCCAATTTGAATGACAGACTTTGTATGTGACATTCACACAAACTGTATCAGATATAGTCTGGCAAGAAAATACACGATAATAAGCAAGCGCGAATTGATATCCAAGACTCCAATCCAAACGAAAATAGCGCGAATGGAAAATTATTGTTGGGAAGTTGTGGGGGGGGGGGGGCGCCAACAATGAAGTTCAGACAAAGGTTTGTTATTGACGGCCATATTATTTTACGTGAGAACTTCGGGAAGTGAAGCATTGCTTCTTTACTGTGGTAAACAAGTTATGTTTTACTGGTAAAACAGGACCCGGTCACCAATGCCCAGGCTGGAAGTCCTCTAAAATAGGCAATATGGGTATGATCGATTGCTGGACTTCAGTTTAACAATATTGCGGCCATGATTAGCCCTTGTGCAGAAATATGTGACCTTAAACACCAATAAACAAATAAATAATCTTACGTCGGGTGTTATCTTAGTGCTCTGCACTTGAATAATTCAGTAATGGAAGGAGTCTGAATGACATAGAACATTCCCAGTATATTTTAAAGAGTTTTCGAGGAGCAAGTAAGGAGCAAATCGGGGATTTTCAAGAGATTTCCCGTTTAAGAATGACAAGTACATGTGAGCTGAGAGAATTTGTACTAAACAGTGCCAACTTTTATGTTACATCATCACAACCATCTCCACGATCTAATGCTTTATTCTCATTCTGTACACCTGGAACTTAATTAAGCACCCCGTTCTTTTCACAGTGGTGTTAATAGAAACTGTCATTACTTTCATGCTATTTTTTTTAAGTGACTGTTTACGGAAAGAATGGTTTATTGACAAAGGAAAGACAACACAATGATTTGTCACCAATGTTTAATGTGAAACATAAAATCAAAAAATGTACTTTTGACGCAGTTGGCCGTGTATTTGTAGATCATTCATTCATTCATTCATTTATGCACACCTTCATTCATTCATTTACTACGTATTCATTTACGCATTCATTCATTCGTTCGTCCGTCCGTCCGTCCGTCCGTCCGTCATTCCGTCCGTCCATCCATCCATCCATCCATCCATCCATCCATCCATCCATTCATTCACAATTATATAAAAATATGTATTTGAAGCAGAAAAGATACTCAAACTTCATGTGCATTAATTTCGGACTCGTTATGAACATATGAAGTGGAAGTGAAAAGTGAAAGAAAAATTATACAATTATGAAATTATAAAATTTATAATCACCTTGATGTAAAATCGAGAAAGAAAAGTACCTAACGCATTAATTTCCCATCTCAGTTCAAAGTAAGGAGAATTATTCTACCTGTTGGACAACGATACTCAGTTCACAGGAAAAGTGGTGTTCACTTAGAAAAATCTCCCAAATTGCTCTTCTTTAGCGATAAAATAAAGCAAAAAACCATTAGTGCATATTTATTATTTTTAGATTATTGTCTTCAGTCACCATTGCAGATTACTAAAATAACACGTAAAAATTTCGACAGATATTCAAAAAGGTCAGAAAATGGACTTAAACACCCCTGGGGTCGATTATTTTCGTAAAATTTACTAACGTAATACACGATTTTTAGGACCAATTTTCAATCCAAAAAGGAAGCAAAAAAAAAAAAAAAAAAAATGACGCAATAACTAACATAAGCATAACACATAAAACTAGAAATATTCAACTAAATGGACATAACACGTAAAATATTGTTACTCAACCTGTTCTTTGTGTAATAAATATTTAAAATATTTTCTCCATAGGCCATAGTGTTAAAATTTAGACTCAGTTTTTCCTCGAAAGTTGCGCATGCGCAGTCAGCATAGGATGAATTGTTGGGAATGTGTGACGTGAAGCAGGAACCTACTCTCGTCTGACCAATGGACTCTCCTCCACGTCCTAAGATTTCAATGTTGTCGTGCCATGCATCACTCCAAACGTCGCCTTTGATGCTGATCGGACAGAGCTGGACACTCGATGACCCTTCTGGACCTCATACCCAGTGCTTTGAGACTGTTTTGGACAGTTCTGTTGCACAAACGCCTGTTGGAGAGCCAAAGGCGTTTCGGAACCCCACTTGAAGCAAAGGGTTCACGCCTATCGAGGCGTGCCAGACTCCGATCTTCCCGAGGAGAGATATTTTGGGGTTGTCCATGCCTTGGTCGGTCCTTAACATTGTTGGTTTGTTAATATTTTCGGACAAGTCTGCTGATGACATAATGACTATAGCCAAGTTGCCTTCCAATAGCTTTGAATTACATGCCTGTTACGTGCATGTCAACGATTTGCCATCTTAGTGTCTCTGACAGTCTCCTCCTTGCCATGTCAACATTTATTGATGAAAGAAGCGACAAAGTTTCTTGTTTTATACCCAGATATTGCATGTGGATGATAGTGTTTTTTGTAACATTCGTGGGAAGCATGCTTCACGTGGACGAGGGGGTGTGTTTGGGGTACACTTTCAACCAGGAACATCATGTTTCACTAGATGTAATGTGCTGTAAGACGTAGCGATAATTAAAACACAGTAATCAGTAACAGTAACTTCACTGTCGTGGAACATTTCAGAGAGTGCATAATTAAGTTCCAGGTGTATATTAGGCAAGACCTAATTCCGCTATTGGAAAGAGAAGATCCATTCGAACTATATTCAGCTCACTGCGAAGCTGAAATTAATCTCCTCTGGTCGAACCCATATCTCAATTTTCAGGGTTTTCAAAGGAAGTTTCCAATCTTTATCGACCTTTATACGTTCGTAGGAAATGATTTCTAAATGTTAGGACTTCCAAGGGAACGCGAGAACCCTGCATCTTTTCTTTACATTGTTTTCTTGTTGAATATTCAGAGACGGACTGACCGTACGGTCCACCGGGAAAATTTCCAGTGAGCCTCCTATTGGGTTCCCCCTGGGGCCCCCAAAATTTATGCAGCCCAACACCTGTTGGTGTGGGAAATTTCGTGAAAATGACCAACTGGCGAAATGGATCCGATTGCAAAGAGTGTCGGTATATGGAAATATTCTCTAGGTGGTCTGCCATTGGCAGTCCTCATTGAGGGTATTTCAATACACCAGCAGTCTAGACTGCCATTGGTCGTTCAGGTGAGAGGAAGCAGCGTTCTTTCAATTTCAAAAATCAAATTTTTCTTATTCTATGTTCTTCTCGCCCCCCCCCCCCCCCCCCCGGTAGAACCATTTTTGCCGAATGAACGTTGAAGATGATATAAAAATGTCCTCTATGTGGACTGCCATGGATCGCTCAGAAGAAAGGAAGCCGCGTCTGTTCAGATCCAAAAATCAAAATTTTCTCTGGGTCTGGGGCCCCGTTAGTGCATTTCCCGGTAACCTTTCTTGGCCCAGTAAGCCCCTGGTTCTATTGTGTCTTATTACCCACTGCACATGATTATTTATAGTGGAGGTGTTTTGGTCTGGAAAAATCAAGTCATCCTATTCAACTTGCAGTGAAAAGTTACTTCAAAACATATAGGAGCTCAGGATGTTAATTATATCAACTTGCCGAAAAAATATGTACCTCCACAAAATCTTAGAAATCTACTTTGGTTGAACGAGTAGTCAAATTAATGCGTTTCTCAAACATTCCCAGCGCATCACAAAGGTAACCGATTGGGGAGTTTGGAGTAGTGTAAACTTGATTTGTCCCGAATATGATGGCTCAATACACAACTCATAAAATATTCCAACTATATCAACAAGGCATGCCTTCATTGGGGGCATGCCTTGAAGATGTAGTACAATATTAGTGAAAATGAATTATGGTGAATACATGGCATCAACGATGGCGATCTGGATAGGCAAAAACGAGGTCTGGAGTTTGGGAGAATTTGCTGGGTTGTTAATGGTAATTAGATAATTAGATATACTCCCATTCCACTGAACACACCCTCCAAACACCCTTTCCTATTAGAGGTTTTGAGTCACATAGCAACCATGTGCCACCATTGAAGTCAAGACCTAGCCGCCCGTGTGGGCTACCATGACAACACAACATAACGTGACTGGATCACGTGACATGACGTCACATGAGATCATTAGATGAGATCAATAAGATCAGGGAAGATTCATAAATGACATACTACTCACTTGCCTTCAATCGCTGTTCACTCAGCTTTTGCTGTTAATAAGTTGGAGAGTCTGACAGTTGCTTTCTATTGCTCGGTGCTTTCTCTGGGTACTCCGGCTATTCTTCCACCCGTAAACTGTCTGGCACGATGTACCCTTAGCCGCTGACAGTGTCGTTAACCCCCAATAAATAAACAAACAAACATTACAGATGATACTGTACAAAATTAACAAGCAAAGATTTATGAAAGTTTAATAACTATAGTATGAGGGTCGGGGTGGGGGATAGAACACGACCACCCAGCATGTACATGCAGACTTTTAGCCCATACCATCAATTGCTTGACCAGTAGAAACTCGAGGACCGTACCAACAATTTTGCAGCTCATGGACCACCGGGTAGTTTACCTGGTGTATATGAACTGAAAAATTTGCTTGGTGGATTCTCAGGTTTCTGTTATTCAAGAAAACAATTGTACGGGTTGATGTCCACCAACTGGATGGCCGGGTACCGTAACTTAATCCCTACCAGTATGTTTGTATTGTAAATTAATCCCGAATGTTGGGGCCACTTTACAACTCTTCTCGTTTGAAGATTTGAGCACTTGGTCTATTGTAGTTATATCACTTTTGGGACATTGTGGGGCATCGATTAGAGCATTGGACATCAGGTCGAAAGGTCGTACAAGTTCGCTCCTGACCCGCGTCATCTGCACTGTGTTGCAGAACACTTTATCCAGATTACTCAAGTAGGAGCACTGTGACACATAAACAACAACCAAAAAGTATAAAAACAACAAATACGGACAATTTACAGTCTTTGGTCATTAAGTTTGACCGTTGGTGTCTTGGGTAAAGCGTTGTTGTTCGGAGTTGGTCTGCACATAGTATAAAATATGGGTAAAATTTAACTTCGATATTCAATTTTCTATAGTTATAGGCGCAGTAAGGTTAAAAGTGTGGGTTATATATGCAAAGATAATACCTCAGAGAAGAAAACAACAGCAAACACCAAGAGAAAAAAATGATAATAAAATTCATGAGTCATGAATGACAAATTAATAAAGCGTACAGGTATTTTCCTTTCAGAATTGTTGTTCGCGTTCAAGTGTGTGTAACTCGTTCATTTGGAAAAATACATAAAACCACGGGTGGTTATTATGTCGGCTGTGATTGGCCGAGGCAAACCAGCGAAACCAAACTTTGAAAAATGATGTCACTATTAATTTTATTCCAAACATGGATTAAAATGAAACCGCAATCATTTCCGATCGACATGAGTGACAGGGTAATGAGATGATACGTGTGTTTGTCACTCCCCCGAAAATGTCCGACAAAATAAATGAGATGGAAAAATTACTCATCATTATTATGTAATAAATGAAGTTACAAACTGTGGTAGATTATCAGTTCACGGATCTACTTGAAACAGTTAACAAATGCGGCTGGAATAACAAAAAACTTGTTCTCTTTTTCTTTTCTCTGACAAAAAATATCAACGGAATAATGTTTTCTTCAAAGCATGTTTTGTGTTTCCTTACTGTAAGTATACCGCGCTTATATTAACACGATTATTTAGTTCAGTGACTAAACACGACAATCATTTTACTCCTTTATCCACTGCATCATTAAAATTCTCGCAGGGCTGTGCAGAGACCCCGCAGTTCAAATGCTGTAATCCTTACAATTCTTGTTTCCAAAACGTAACTTATGACCACTCATTGAAAGGAGCTAGTTGAGCTCGTTCCAGTGAGGGCTGATAAGTTATGTTTTTTTAGCAAAATATATATTTTATCTCAAATGAGTGAAGTTCAGCGGGCTGATAATTTTCCATCCGCCGTCGTCCGTCTCTCGTGAACCTTACGTTATCGACTCCTCTCCGTAAACTAGTGAACCGAATTGAATCACATTTGATATGCATGTTTCACTCGACATGGCAATTCAAATTTGTTCAAATAAAGTTCCTATGTCCACAGATGACGGTGTGACAGGAATGGAAGTCCGTAGGAAAATTAGTCCCTCAGGACTATTATTCCGCGGAATTATAGTCCCAGGTCTAACATTTCTAGGAATAGTAGTCCGCCGGACTACTTTTCCTAGAAATGTTAGACCTTGGACTATAATTCCGCGGAATAATAGTCCAGAGGGACTAACCTTCCATCGGACTTCCATTCCTGTCACAACGGAACACGAAGCATACCTCTGTTAGCACACCAAAGGAATTCAAAGTGAAAATGTCTTTTTCAGAACCATCAATCGGATTTTTTTTTTATATTTTGTATACATCTCCCGAGGAGGGGTGGCAGATCTAAGTTTGTTCAAATCAAATTCCTGAGGTCATATTTGGGCCATGGAAGCCCGAGTTTTTACTTGGTGTAAAATGAGAAATATTCTTTAAAAATCTTCAGATCCACCGTCAGAATCTTTTGATATTTTGTATTCAGCATCATTTTTTTTTTTTTTTTTTGGGGGGGGGGGGGGGGCTGATTAATATTTGTTCAAATTAAGTCACTGGCTTCATTTTTGGACTTCTGGTGAGGAATATATTCTTTCAAAAAGTTCTTCAGATCCACCAGTCAGAATCCTTTGATATTTTTTATATTTGGTGTACAGCATCATTAAGAGGGGGTGGGGCAAATTCAAATTTGTTTAAATCAAATCATATTTGGGTTCTCTGCTGAGCCCGATTTTTTACTTCGTGCAATATAAGAAAGATATCTTCTTAAAAAACCTCCTTCTTGAGTTGCATCTGTAAGAATCTTGATATTTTGTTTGTAGAGTCCACTATGAGGGTCAGATTCAAATTTGTTCAAATAATGTCCTTGGATTCATATGTTGGTTCCCTATTTGCGTCCAAATTTAACTTTATGCTATCCGAGGAATGTTCTCTAAACGCCCTGTGAGAATCGTTTCATTTTTTGTATACAGCACCCTTCTTGGTGTGAAATTCAAGTTTGTCCTCATCAAGTGCCTAAAGCTGAAACGGTTAATGGGTTTTCTTGATCGATTAATCACATGGATTAATCTTGGTTAACCGATTAATCACTTGCCCTAATAGTTAGCTGAATAATTGTCTTACCATTGATGATTTACAGCATTAACCCTTTACCCAGAGTAACAGACAGAACCTACCAGCCCAATATACAAAATTCTCCATTCAAATTTTTTTATGTTTTTAATCTTTGTCTCAAAAACATAGCTTATGACCCCTCATTGGAACGAGCTCGTTCCAATGAGAGGTCATAAACTATGTTTTTGAGAGCTCTTCCAGTGAGTGGTCATATGCTATGTTTTGGAGACAAAAATGAATATTTTTTTAATAATTCAATAATTTATTTTGCAAGTATCGTATACCACCTGTATTGGGTAAAGGTTTAAGAGTGCGCCATTTCCAGTTACTGATACAGAATAATGATCATGCAAGTGAAAAGGTATGCCAGCACGTAACTTGCATGCTTTACTCTGTCTCATATAATTGATGCGAGTCGGTGTGACAATGTTTGCCTGTTTTGGAGCAAATTTGTTCCTTTGTTAAAAGTAACGCTAATCGATCAATTACTTTTTTGATCGATCAAGACATAGATCATTGGTTAATCGATTAATCGGGTAATCGTTTCAGCTCTACTTGAAGTGCCAGGGTTTATATTCGGGCTTGTTATGGGTACTCAAATTTAACTTAGTATAATATGAAGAAAATTCTTTAAAAATCTTCGTATTGATATCCACTTATCACAATCTGTTTAATTTTGATATTCAGCGTCCTTTGGCGGAACATTCAAGTTTGGGCTTTGTAATATTAACTAGCCATAGATGCTGGATGTGACCTTAAATCCTTCTTTAAACAATTTTCTCAAGTTAGCGATTAATGCCCCTTGGGTCTCTTGTTTTAAATTACCCAGGAAAAAGTATCGTCAGTGTCGTCTTTTAATTTCGTTTGTGTTTGGTAAAGGATGAGTCCATGGAGCATGCATGGTATTCTTACAGGCCATATGCGCGAGTGAGCAAAATATGGCGATCGATCAGCAGGCACATCTGGAAAAGACTTGCCCATTTTCACTTTACAGTTGATGTATTATACTTAGACGAAACAGCTCATAATTGAAAGAGCCTGGTGTTCAAGACGCCGTGGTAGCAACAACTTGAGCGAGGACAGAGGAGTTCCCGAGAGTGTGCTCTCCTGAAATTCAAATGCTTTTTCTTTCGCATCTGCTGGCAGTGTTGTTGGGTCATCAGTTTCGCAATGACAAACCGCCTGGTTCTCTAACACCTGGGGCGGTTACATTTGAAGAAAAAAAAAGTAGAAATGAAAGCTCAGATTTCTTTCGATAAGTCCATTTTGTAGTAAAACTCAGGGTTCTTCCCGGAGCCTCTCGAATACCCGTACCGCATGTAGACGTTCCCAAGAAATCTTGAGGGTATGCTGCCCCTGAAAAATGCATGCATATACCCATAAATACGTCCCCCTTACCACAGCACACACCCCTCCCTTTCGAGGTTGATTTTCTTTGCCATTTGGATTTACCTCTTAACCATCAAATACGCAAGCAACTTAGGCACACATGTATGGGTTTTCCGAACCATCTGGACATAGTGGTCAGATTCCTTAAAAAATAACGATGAGACATTCTGCTTAATTATTATTGACTTTTCTTGAAGAGATTCCATTGTGTGCATTTAAACTCCCTACCATGGGAATATATACAAATACGAGACGCAAAAAATGAAAAGTCGCCATTGATATTTTATTTTTTCGTTTTTCCTAAGAAATTGCGGCTTGATGACCTTTTACCTAACGCGAAAGGAAGAC
Organism: Pictodentalium vernedei; assembly: GCA_031216915.1. Lineage (NCBI taxonomy): Eukaryota > Metazoa > Mollusca > Scaphopoda > Dentaliida > Dentaliidae > Pictodentalium > Pictodentalium vernedei. Next base: position 339,793,964 of record CM062293.1, read on the forward strand.
GACACTTGCAAATATAATTTTTGAATAACTATTTTTTGTTTCAAAACATAGCTTATGACCCCTCATTGGAACGAGCTCGACGACATCGTTCCAGTGAGGGGTCATAGGCATGTTTCTGAGACAAAAAATAATGAAAACTGAATGGTGATTTTTGTGAATAGCGCTGACCGATTTTTCCGTTACGTTTTTAAGGGGTTAACTACAATTTGAGTGACTTTACTGAGTGAGGGATTATTCCATAATTTTTTATCCGACAATCGACCAGATCGACCCTGCACTATTCACGAAAATCGAAATTTCATTTATCTTCATTCTTTTCCTTCAAACTACATTGTTTATGAACATTTACCGGGAGATTTTCGAGCGTGTGTGGGGCAATGTGATAATCTACGGAACTCAACACAGAGAACATTAGCGTGTTTGAAAAGAAAAAAAATCGAGAAGGCATATGCGGAGCTCTGGTACACACTCCACTCTTGTATTTCGTTATAACGAGGTACTCTTTCGAAATACGAAAAAAACTGAAATAGAAAAAATATTATTTCTTTATTTCGAAATGATATATTGTTATAACGAAAAAATAATAGGTGTTACGTGTCCTTTTCCGGCCTCCGTATTGTCACAAAGACGTGGCGTAATGTTTAAATTGTCATATTCTTCGCCAGACGATTATGATATGTTTAGTTATGTGTATGGGAAATTCTGGTTCACATCTCCACGTCCTTTCGCTTATCAAATTAATAAAAAAAAATATAGTACTTTGATCAAGGAAAATTGGTGGATGAAATTGTAATGTTTTGAGTACTATTTTTATTCATGTTACTTGTAGATTCTCGCATACTGCCCTGTAGAGGATGTTTTATGCTAATAAATGTTGTGTTATGTTGTGTTATGGCATAGAGACATGGCGTTATATTAGTTTAACCCTTTACTCAACGCAGACGATATCAAAATTTATTATTTTAAATATCATTTTTTCAATTTTCTCAAAAAATTTCAACAAAACCATATCATGTGACCCCTAGTTGGAACGAGCTCGACGAGCTCGTTCCAACGAGGGATAACATGATATGGTTTTGTTGAAATTTTTTGAAAAATAATATTTTTTCAACTGCTGAATTTGCATATTACGCGGGTGGATGCGGCCGATTCGTTGGGTAAAGGGTTAAACCCTTTACCCAACGTAACGGTCAAAACCGGCCTGCGTTATTCACAAGAATCACCATTCAATTTTCATTATTTCTTTCATTTTTTTTTTGGTCACGAAACATAACTTATGTCCCCTCGTTGAGCTCGTTCCAATGAAGGGTCATAAGGAATGTTTTGGAGGCAAAAAAATATAAAAAAATAGTTATTCACGAACTTTGTTTGCAAGTGTAGTCTGCTTTTCGTAAAGGGTCAATTGAAGCCTATACGCGCCAAATTACACGACAGTACACGATCATGATCTTATCCACAAAGCTTTCACAGAATTGCTACTTTTCGTGTATAAATGGTCCGGGAGCTGAATGTGCAACCCTTTCAATCCAGACACCTTTAATGGTATCGTCTTATATACTGCTGCATGCATATTCAGCGAAATGGGCGAGTCAGTCTTTTACTTGTTTGGAGGAGGCTCAGTAATAATTTAATCAAATAGGTCTGTAAGATTAAATCATCACCGTTTCTCCTGTCCAGATATATAGATGTTGACTGTGTTGTCTGCTCACAGCATGCCGATTTTGGCAATCCGCAAAATTTATACATATCTGGGGGCGTCGGAAAGATGATGGAATAGTGGGGTCGAAGGCATGCCTTGATAGTGTAGATGGAATTTTAGTCGGGATTATAGTTTTAACCCTTTACCCAACGTAACGGCCAAAACCGGTCAGCGCTATTCACAGAAATAACTATCCAATTTTCATTATTTTTTTCATTTTTGGCGTCAAAAACATAGCTTATGACCCCTCATTGGAACGAGCTCGTTCCAATGAGGGGTCATAAGCTATGTTTTTGACGCAAAAAAATGAAAAAAAATAGTTATTCAAGAATTTTATTTGCAAGTGTCGTCTGCTTTTCGTGCTAGATAAAGGGTTAAAAACTTAAAACTTCTTTGAAATTTATTAGTGAATAAATAAATACGCACCGGACTCAAAATTGGACATGCTGGGGCCCAGGAATCCCAAATCAACCAGAGACCTCAATTTGCATGAGGCCTACCGCGTGTGTATAAAATGAGTCCAAGAAGCAAATGCAGTCCTATACGAAAATACATGATTGCCGATTGAGGTTTTCAACAGTCAAGAGTCGTGTCGTGTCGGGGTCGGTTTGCATATGGAGAACAAAGTACCCATGAGACAAAGGCGGACTGGCCGTACTGAGGCCCCCCAAACTGATGCAGCCTAACACCTGTTGGTGCATGAAATTTCGCGAAAATGACCAAAAAGCGAAACGAATCTGACTGCATAGAGTGCAGGTATATCATTTAGATATATCAGCTATCTAGTCTGTAATTGATAGCTCAGATCCAGCATTTCCCCAAAACTAACCCTTTATCTAACACAAATCTAAGATGGCGATAATGATATACACTTAGTACATACGGGGTGATTTGATATTACGACACTCGGTGGATGAACATCAAATTTATGGTCGCTTCAGGGGGTTCCACACGAGCGTATAATATTTAAAAACTCTAAATATCTAAAACGACACTTGCAAAAACAAATTATAAAAAAAAACTGAAAAAATCAGTTTTAGCCTAAAAACATGGCTTTTGACACCTCGTTGAAATGACTTCTATCCAATCAGAGTCATTTGACTTTTGCGACAATAGTTTTATCGCAAAAGTTAAAAAAAATAGCAAAATTGTAACGGAGCGTTCAGCAAGAGTCGTCATAACTTTAGAAGGGGCCCACAAAGTCGATGTGCAACATAAAATATCCTTTTGTGTTAAATAATACACTCTAAATTCAGTTGGGTTAAAAATCAGCCCAAATCAACTGGGTTGAGTGAATATGAACCCAATTGGGTTCATATTCACTCAACCCAGTTGATTTGGGCTGATTTTTAACCCAACTGAATTTAGAGTGTACCCACGCGTTAAATATTTTCTTTGCTTTTGACACCAGGGGTGTAGCAAGGAAATAATATTGGGGGGGGGGGGGTATTTTCCAGTTGACGAACCAGGATATCCGCCGCGAAACGACGGCGCGACCTGAGGCGCGTTGCCCGGAGATAGAACGAGAGAAGAAATCTGGGGGTCATCCCCTGTGAAAATTTTTAAAAATCTGCGGTTGAAACAAGCAATTTGGTGGCTTTCTCGATAGTTTCAAACAGGATTTCTCTTCACCACAAATCCACCCGTTATTGAATTAGATAAGATAAGATTTATTAAGCAAAAACACCAGAACAAAGACAGATTGCTTTGTATATAGAAAATCAACATAAATAGAAACATAAAACAATACTAATTCCAAATGACAAACGTAAATTTCAATAGTGGTTGTAATATAATATTATTATTGTCACCTCTTGGTGTCAGTTTGACAAAACTTGTTCTCGTTGTTTTAAGAATTTTGCAACCCTTTCAATCCCGACACCTTTAATGGTATTGTCTTATATACTGCTTTATATTCAGAGAATTATGTCACGAAAAATGATATGTCACGCAAACTTTGTGGCGAAACGACCGAAATGCACTGAAATTCTTGTTCATGATATTTTACGTAAGCTAATAATGATTCTTGTGCAGAGAACGTTCGTAACTGCATGATGTTTAAAATTGTTCCAAGGTGAAATCCTTTATGTAATGTGCTATTGTTAGGAGGTACCTCCGAGAAAATTTTGGAAACATAACTCCCCCGAAAAGTTAGCAGTGATATATTCGTTAAAGAAACTTACCATATGCGTGCTGGACATGATAATGGAAGAATGCTTACATTGGACGAAAATTTAACTCCATATTTGGCAAAATATTTGGGGTAAATACACCCCTTCAGTTTTTAAGCGCCACTGTTTGATAAAAGGAAACAGGTTTTTTTCAGTTTGCAAAATCAAAATTTTCTCCCATTAGGCCGAACTATGATCGGCTTGATGCCCCCCCCCTTCCCACACACACACCTTGATGCCGAATGAACGATGAAGATGATACGAAAATTCCATCAAAATATCCTCAATGTGGACTGCCATTTGATCGCTCAGATGCAAGAATAATTAAGTATAGCGTTCTTTCAGTTTGAAAAAGCTAAATTTTCTCCGGATCCTGCCGGATCCCGCATTTCCACAAAACTTTTCCTGGCCCAGTCCTCCCCTGTGTAGAGAACCACTGAGCAACGGGCTATCCAAGTAACTAACCTGGCACAAGTATCGGGTTAGCATTGGTCGAAAGCAAGTGTGCTCCACTTTTTTTGCCGGGCCATGTTTTTTTTGTATGCACATATTTTAACACAACCAATGACTGGGGCGGATCCAGAGCCTCCCCCATAATTTCTCCAGCTATGTTTCTCTCGTACCGGTTTAATTTCGATGGATTTCGGATAATTTTTTGCAGTAAGTGGCAACAAACGCTAAAATGTATAGAGTCTGTTAAAAAAGTCGGTTAACTGAAATAGATCGTAATCTTACAGACATACAAGTACCAAATCCACCCCCAGACAAGATAATCCACAGACAGTATAATTGCTGTTAACGTCTGGTAAAGCATACAGGTGATGTCTATTTATCAGCTTTGGTCGTTACGACCAAAGCTGATAAATAGACCTCACCTGTATGTTTTACCAACGTTTTTTAACGGCTCTCAAAGTGTGAAATCTTTCAAATACATCTCCAGAAAAATCTCAAAATATCCGCTCAGATGCATGGAAACGGGGGTTTTGGTACGACGACCATCCATCGTCCGATCCAGCCCCCCCCCCCCCTCCCCCACTTTGAAAATCGTTCCGTCGCCCCTGATCGCAGTGGTCCTGTGTGAACGTATATGCCACCGATTATCAAATTGTGAATGGTTATACATCATTGCATACTTAACCGACGATGCCAACCAAAAGTGGATACTGAATGCACCTTAAGAAAACATGTCATCCAAGATGAAAATCCCGTTCAGACCTTTAGTTCAAGTTATATTAACCGGTCGATTGTCAAAGATTGATCTGACTATATCAGAGGCTTGAGAGCGCATTGCAATGTACTGCAAGGCCTACTGGCAAAAAGTCCATTATTCAGTATGGTAGCTTCTGGGTGGTCAAGCTACACCGAACACAGAATGAAACTACAGCCCCATTGCCCGTGCTTGGACTAACATTATCTTTGTTACACTTCTGTCCTATTTAGCATTAAACTCTCCGTGCGGAAGCTGTAAATAATTTATTCAAACGCTGGAGCATTGCCAGGGTAAATAAATATTTTAACCCTCCCCCTCAACCCCACTTCATTTCACCTTCCTCTGGGTTAAGAGTCTATGCCTCATAGGTGAAGGCCCAGGGTGTCCCCCACCCCCACCCCCAAAACAAAAAACTTTTCACATCAATTCGAACACCCTAGGTACAAGTCTTTAGTATCTGGAAAGAGGAGGAATAAACATAGCGATGACCCGTGAAATATCAGACCGAGAGTACATGAAAATTTGATTTCATCACGATAACAGAGACGTGGCATCGGACTAAGCATGAAATCATACTACCGGGTTATACTTGCCTTGATATGAGCCGCGGCGTCTCCCAACGTAAAAAGGGAGACGTTGCGTTCTACTGTCTTGACAAATATAAACCGTTCTTTCAGCAATCATTCTGTGTCGATGAATTGTCGCTATGGGTACAATCCGATGCAAAAATGTTGAATATGCAGACCCCGGTTGTTTTTTGTTTCTGCCCCCTAACAATTCTTCTTACTGGAATACGATCAAACTCGAAAATTATATATTTGCAAATATTGAACAAAAACTGGGGAAGTATGGGTGTGACGATCTAATTCTACTAGGGGGTGATGTCAACGCCCGAACAGGAGAAATGCCTGATTGCATTACGGATGATACCACACTGCACGTCCCACTTCCCGATTCCTACACCGTTGACTATTGCTCTAACCGTTTTAGCTCAGACAAAATGACTAATAGTTATGGAAGAGAGCTGCTGACCCTATATCAAGCAGCAAAACTGAGAATAGTCAATGGGAGGAGTAAGGGAGATGCAATGGGTACCTTTACCAGCTACCAATATAATGGAGCTAGTGTCGTAGATTATATAATAGTATCAGATAAATATTTGTCCGATGTAGATTATTTTTGTGTTAAAGAGCCAACTGAGCATTCTGACCACCACTGTCAACTGGCGCTACACTTAAACAATCAGTGCCATAATCTTCTGACCAAAAACACTCCAAAATACAGTTACACCCAATCTAAGTATACCCTAAAATGGACCAAAGATAGCGCAGTGAGAGCTTTAGAGGCAGTTTTGCGACAAGACATTCAGTTTAAAAATCGGCAGTCTATAATGAAAAATTACACTAATGACGATCTGGTACAGAAGAAGCAATAACTGATTTGATTGTTATACTGACCGACATAAACAATCTGGCATCCATGAAAATTTTGCGTGCCCCTAAAAAGAAAAAACCTAAAAGCAAATGGTTTGATGATGAATGCAAACATCTAAAATACGCCATGCAAAATTCACTTTGTGGGGGGGGGGGGGGGGGGGGGGGGCAACTAGGGGGGCAGACTCCCATGAAGGGGGGTAAATACGTAAAGGATCATATCATTACTTTGTTATGAGGTAGTCCAAACTTGGACCTAAAGTCCGTAATATACTTTTTTGGTTTGGTACGTCCTGTGGACGTACCAAACCAAAAAATTATATTACGGACTTTGGGTCCAAGTTTCGACTAAATGTAATGGTAATTAGCGGTCCTCCTTTCAAAAAAATCCTGGATCCGCGTCTGGTGGGTCTGTGCGTGAGAGAGAGAGAGAGAGAGAGAGAGAGAGAGAGAGAGAGAGAGAGAGAGAGAGAGAGAGAGTTTAGATAAGGGATATGGATAGACATGCCTTTGTTGGCTCATAACTTAATTATAACTTATAAGTATCTGCATCCGAGTCTTTAAATCTCTACTGCCTGGATGTGTTCATCAGCTAGCCTGAGGCTTTAGGCTAAGTGTGTATGGGAAATTATTGGGAATAAAAAAAGAGAGGGGTGTGTGTGTGTGTGAGAGAGAGAGTGACTGAATGTGTTTGTGTGTGAGGGTGGATGGAAATGCATGCGAGATGGTTGGGGGGGGGGGGGGGGCAACTGGGGGGGGGGGGGGGGGGGGGGCAAAGCCTTCGTTTGGGTGGGTGGGGCAAATCCCCCATCCCCCCCCCCCCCCCCCCCCCCGTAGCGCCGCCACTGACTCTCTGAGAAGTCTAAAAACCAATAAATCGACCGGGTGTGAGAACATTTCAAATGAACTCTTAAAAATAATAGTCCCGCATATGATTGATCATGTAACTAAATTATTTAATCAGGTATTTGAATCACATCATTATCCCCCTTCATGGAGTAAATCTGTTCTCACCACATTATATAAGAAGGGTGATCGAAACGACCCCAATAATTATAGAGCTGTTGCCGTAAGCGGTGCTCTAGGTAAGCTATTCAACAGAGTTATCAGAGAGAGGATTAACACATATCTTGAAGATAATTTCTTGATTAGCGATAATCAATTCGGGTTCACAAAACACCGTAGTACTATTGACAGCGCCTTTATTCTTAAAACACTATAAACAAATATAAAAAAACTTAAACAACCGTTATATGCTCTTTTTGTTGATTTTAGAAAAGCATTTGATAAAGTTGATAGAAACATTCTTTTTGATAAACTACACCGCATCGGGATACAGGATAATGTATTTAAAATTTTAAAATCCCTATATAGCTCAAGTTACTATCAAATAAAAACTTCGCAAGGATTAAGCCCATCCTTAATGTCAACGGTTGGTGTCAGACAGGGTTTTGTGATCTCACCGACGCTCTTCAAAATCTTTATCGACGACATTGGTTTAAAATCTTTGATCAAAAATATGATCACGTCCGTTTACACACCACGAATCTAAGTCACTTGCTATTTGCCGACGATTTAGCGATCATCTCAAACTCGTCTCGGGGACTACAGAGAGCATTGGACAACGTGCATTTAACAAATTTGAACTTGAATACCAAGAGTTTGTTGAGATGGACACATCCGAGAGATTCATATTCCTGATGAGAAACAATGTGCCACAGCTGTGCGGTATCATCTGTAATATGACCCAGCAATTCTCAAAACAACGAGAACAAGTTTTGTCAATCTGACATCAAGAATATTATATTACAACCACTATAAGCCTTAATATTTACGTTTGTCATTCGGAATTAGTATTGTTTTATGTTTCTATTTATGTTGATTTTGTATATACAAAGCAATCTGCCTTTGTTCTGGTTTATTTGCTTATCTTATCTTATCTTATGAAGCAGATTTGGGGAGTTAACCCTTTAATAACGCTGACGATATCAAAAATTATTATTTTTAATATAATTTTTTAAAATTTTTCCAAAAATTTCAACAAAACCGTATCATGTGATCCCTCATTGGAACGAGCTCGACGAGCTCGTTCCAAAGAGGGTCACATGGTATGGTTTTGTTGACATTGTTAGAAAAAAATAATGTTTTTCAGCTGCTGAATTTGCATATTACGCTGGGGGATGTGGCCGATTCTTTGGGTAAAGGGTTAAGGTATGGTATGGTATGGTATGTAAGGTTAACATTTTTCAAGACAAGTGTGTGGAGTGTGGGAGTGGGGGGGGGGGGGGGGGGGGGGCGAGTGCCCTAACCACCCATGGCTTCGACACTGTTCATACATGCGCTATCATTTATCATTTAAATATATATCTTCACAGGCTCGAAGGCAGAAGCTCCTAATTTCCTGACATGGTGAAGCGAGTGTTCAAATTTCACGACAGTGTTCCCGGGTTATTGGCCGTCGATACAAACTTGAAACCCAACTCAATATACTTCTTTAACCCTTTACCCAACATAAAGGTCTAAATCGGCCAGCGCTATTCACAACAAAAACTACCATTTTATTTTCATTATTTTTTTCAATTTCTGTCTCAAAAACATAGCTTATGTCCCTTCATTGGAACAAGCTCAGTGAGCTCGTTCCAATGAGGTGGTCATAAGCTATGTTTTTGACCTAAAAAACTTTAAAAATTAGTTATTCAAGAATTTTGTTTACAAGTATCGTCTGCTTTTCATGTTAGGTAAATGGTTAAAACAATAATAAATAGGAGCGTAGTGGCTTAGTACATGGCTACGGCATTGATCTTCGAACTGAAAGGTCCACAGTACTAACCCCATCAGGGGCAACAGTGTTGTATTTTTGGAAACTTGACAAGGCACTTAATCCTGATTGTCCCATGAGCAACAACAACAACAACAACAGTAGTGGCAGCTGCATCAAAAGCAGCCTTCAAGTTGCAAATTATATTTGAATGTTGAGGGCTATCCCATTTCCGAAAGTAGGCACGTGGCGCTCCGGGTAGTATACGGTGCAATACTCAATAATTTATATTTTGATGACAGCCAAATGACCTTGCGGGGAAATGTTAAGTGGTAGCGCAAAGGTATTTCCGGACTTTAAAGCATGCAGTCATCATAAATTATTCATTTCTCTTTTATAAATACCCTAAAATGTTTGTGGTACGCATCACAATTTGTTTCGGTACGTTAAAAATAGAAGTATGTTTAATATTCATTTGAAATCAGTCATCTGAGTGCCTTTGTTGAATTCCTTCCAAGCCACGTCTGTACAGTTCAATACAGATAATATTCACCGGCCGTAGGTTTGGGTTTACAATTCAACCGTGGCGACAAGGGAGGGGTGCCCCAGGGGAGGGGTGCCCCTCACACCAAACGTGGTCAAAATTTTCAATAGTTAGAAATTTAACCCTTTGAACTTGCAAGACCGATTTATCGGTCCAAGGCATAATTTCGTCCCATTTTTGTATTATTATAAGAGGTCTCTCCACGGAGCATTGATGATAAAATAATAACTGTAGTCTGCAGCCTGACGGCTGCAGATTGCAATTATCATTTATCCCCCCCCCCTGTATATTGATATTGGACTGACTCATTTCAACTGTAAGTATACACAGTGGCGATGCCATTCCAGGAAACGAGGTTTTAAAGTGTTAAGCCTCAAACCACCATCAGTTGGAAATTTCATGCCCTAGGGTAATCGGTTTCGTGGCATTTTATCCAGCTTTGTCGGGGTGGGGGGGGGGGGGGCACGGTGGTGCTGTATACTAAGGCGTACTGCACGTCGATGGTGCACCTGTCTTCAACCAATGCTAACCCTGCTTGTGTGGAGTTAGTACGTTGGGAGGTCTGACAGTTGCTCGCCATCGATCGGTGGTTCTTTCCGGGGTACCATGGTTTCCTCCATCCATAAGTGTCCGACATGAGGTGACCCTGGCTGCTGAAAGTGTCGATAAGCCCTAATAAATAAATAAATCCAGCTGCAGACCGCTTGTATCAGGCATTGAGTGATTTTTAAAGCTTATTTCAGCGGATTCTCCAACTAGCGTCAATATTCAGTTCTCATTGTCACATTTTTTCCTTACTGACCAGTTCTCCGGACTGGTCAATAAGGGAGAAAATATGACAATGAGAACACAACATCGATTAGATAAACGTCTTACATTTGTGATGATAATTTATGTGGATTTTTTCTGTCTCAATCGGTTTTTTTTTATAAGTTAACGATCCTGAAGTGGTGTTTACTGCGTGTTTATGTTCCGACAGGGGCGGTGGAAGCTGGATAAAAGTGGAGGAGCACAAATTTACAATGCTACCATGGTTCGACCCAGTGTGAGAAACGTTACAATCGTATATCGGTAAATGTACCATGACTCGCTAGAGTCTCTCGTTTAGATCAATATGCCACTGTGTGGCCACTGTCTTGTCCGGTTCTTCTACTTCAACCATCTTTCAACCCGAAAGCCAGCCTTTGGTTGGAAGATAGTTGAAGTGGAAGGAACGGACCGAAGCGACCGAAAGTGGGATTTTTTGGTTAAATATTGTATGGATTTGCAAATAATGTTTCACGAATGCCTGTATATTGACACGTTCGCATGCGCCCATTTTAACTCTTTTTGTAACTGCGAAACACATCTGTGGAAAACAGCGGAGGGGCAAGTGCACCCTGGTCCCCCGCCTCTGTGTTCCGAAACCGAGTTTTTTTCTGAAACCCAACCGAAAACAAACCGAATCTGAAAAATCAATACCTCCCAGCTCTAGCACTGCTGCAGCTGAAGACGTGATGGTTCAATGTATTCAAAGTGTGGGGGACTCACAGTATGTGGAGAGTGTATTATCACTAAATCACCCACAGAGTGGAGATTCCACCCATGCAATAATTGCAAATTTGTTGCAAAGCATAACAAGCACACGCAGTTTCATCCAATGGACCTCCGGGTTAAACCATGAGGTCCATTGGCTGAAACATTGCTTGTGTTTATTGTACAACATTTGAAAGTTATAGTTTGAGTGATAACTCCACTCCGAGGGTGATTTAGTTACAATCCACTCTCCACGTACTGTATGAGCCATTGAGTTCGAATCAAGTCACATGCGTTGGGTCCTTCAGCACGACACTTAAACTCGCTGGTTCGTGTGGTCGCGGAGTGTGATAAGGTGTTTCCCACGTTGTTGAAGATGAGATAAGATTAGACAATAATATGACTAATATTCCATCTACATCATCAAGGCATGCATTCATAATGTGGTTGGAATATTTCTCAGTCGGGATTATAGTGAAAAAACTCAAGACTTCTTGGAAATTTATCAGTGAATAAATAAAATAATCATCATGTAGTTGTCTTGACGTAACTTCTTATTTAATTAATACGTACCGCATGATTATGCTGGATGTCCAACAGCCCAAATTGTCACAAGTCCAAGTATCTAATCCAGTATGTTAACCCTTTTACTGCCACGCCCACTTTAGCCATATATGGAGGATCTCTATTTACGCATGTATTAATTAATTAATTAATTAATTAATTAATTAATTAATTGGTGTCTAAGGTACCCGGAGAGAACCACCGACCAACGGCGAGCAACTGTCAGCTCCCCAACATACTAACTCCACACAAGCAGGGTTAGCATTGGTTGAAGACAAGTGCACCATTGACGTGCAATACGCCTTAGTACACAACGCCACCGTGCCCCCACGTAGACAATGGGGGTGAAGTGTCTTGCCTAAGGACACAACGCGGTTGCCGCAGGTGGGATTCGAACCGAGGACCTCTCGGTTGCAGCCTGCACATCTACCTGCTGAGCTGACGCGCCACCGTGTACGCCTTTAAGCGAGAAAGTTTAATAAGATTTATGACTTACTTCAAACTCTATCATCTGATTAATTGTTGGAAAGGGCTCTCTGAGCCCTTTCCAACAATTAATCAGATGGTGGGTTTGATCTGTGCATATCAGAACGAACAGATACTCATCATAAAGTAGGTGACAATAGCCTCTTTTGGCAGTGTAAGTGTTACGAAAGTACATGATTACTAGCAAGAGAGAATTCATATCTTAGACGCCAATCCTGTAGAAAATACCACGGCTGGGAAGATTGTTGGGGAAGGGTGCATACCTCTCCTACCCCGCACCCTTAACGACGCCTCTGATAACCAGGCCAGGAGTTTTTTTCTAATTTGTGTCCAATTAAATGAATATTACTTTCCGGGCTTGTAAAAGTTAATTCAACTGTACAGCCAATTAATAGTTGACCAGTATCTGTTTATTACATATCAGTATTTTTATTCAACAAAAGCGTTCTTTTAAAAAGTTAAATTTCCATATTTCAATAACCATTCCCTGTGATAACTGAGAACAAATCAAGTTTTCAATGAATTAATTTGTTGAACAGAAATAAATTTCCAGTTGTTTAAAACATGGGAAACTGAATGCCTTCTGGATACCTGCCCGATGGATTAAATGAAATATACGTTTTCTGACGGAATGACTATTCATTTTACAGGAATCCACTGAATTTGAAAATTTCATGAGGAAAAATTTCTCACCAATGCGTCTCTATCAACATATCGAGCTTTCTCGCCATTCTATATGGATATAATCCAGAGGAATTCAAGAAAATAACAATTGTTTAACAGCAGATGAAAAAATGTGGAATAATGACGATGATTAATTCACTTTTGGCAAACAATTCAACCTTCACTACAAATAACCCCTTCCCATCGCAGAAGCTTCACATGTTAACATCAGACACAAACAAAGGTTGTGATATTATTTCGCGTTATGCTCCCGAGTAGCCTATTGGCTGAATACGGAGGGGACGAGAAGTTTTCGAAAATCACGCGGGCGCGTACGAATGGGGATGGCAACAAGTCTTCTAGTACACACCCACGGTCACATAGCCAGACCCTCCCCTCCTTTTAAAAGACGATTTTTGAACAGAGTCAGTTTGTGTAAATTGATGTTAAAAGGAGAATCAAAGCGACCCCAGATTTGTGACGCACTTTGGGGTCGAAGAGGACTCCCCGACTCTCGCCAATGGGATGAGAGGAGTCTTCCCATCGCCGAGGCTTTGACTTTCATAGGGAAGGGTGATTTGATCCTTTACCCAACGTAACGACCAAAACCGGCCAGCTCTATTCACAAAAATCGCCGATTAATTTTCATTATTTTTTGTCTCGAAAACATAGGTTATGACCCCTCTTTGGAACGAGCCCGTCGAGCTCGTTCCAATAAGGGGTCATAACCTATGTTTTTGAGACAACAAAAATGAAAACAATAAGTTATTCAAGAATTTTATTTGCAAGTGTCGTCTGCTTTTCATGTTAGGTAAAGGGTAAATCACAATGAAATCACGCATCTTTAAGTTCAGCTTAGATCACAGTTGAGCTCAGACTGTGAGTAAAAGGTTACCTTAAAATGTATGAATAGAATAGTTTAAGTTTAATGACATAATACGTCCACGCGAGACTGATGTCATGAGTACAAAACAAAAGCAACAATCATTCTGAGTATCAATAAGTAATAGCTGAAACGGCAGTCAATATTTTTTTCTTCTCTAAATTCATTTACGGTTATATTGATCCCATTATTGTTATATTAGTTAGTGTTGGACAAATTTGATCTATGTTCAGCGGGAGGAGGGGGGGGGGGGGGCATGAATTCTAGGAACATCGGAGCATTTTTAAATTTTACCCAAAATGACCACACCCACCCCAGAAAACATTTTTTGGAATTTTTTTCCGCATAATTTTCAGACCCCTCCCCCCCCCCCCCCCCCCCCCACCATTTGAAGAAATATTTGAAGTAATCCAGCTGATTATCTAGTCATTTTTTAAATTTTATTACTTAATAATTTATATTTTCATTTCGTGAGTGGGTGATTCATTGTAAACGTGTGTGACAGAAATCAGACAAATCGGAAATCCATCCCTCATAATCTCTACGCTTGTGCACATTGCCATTGAATTGATATGGAAGATACCACCGGTTCAAAGGGTTAAGTATTTGGGTGGCTGGTTGCACGTAGACATCTGGACTTCAGGGCTTTATTGATATATTTTTATATATTCTGCCGACTCACGGCTTGTCGTGTGGATCCTCCTTCTTTGACCTCCACTGTCAAAACGACACATCTATGAGATGATGTGGCATAATATTACATAGCATAATGATTATCACATGGATTGCCATGGAGACACGTATAAATAGCCAAGTTGTGACGCCATAACCATAGCAGACGTGGCGTGAGTGGGTGTGCATGAGGCGGGTTATGAGGGGTTTCTTTTCAGAGGATGATAACCCCTACTTGTTACATGGGGGTTGAGACTATTAACTAATCCTACAAAAACTGAAGTTGTATATTCAACAGATCGATAATTGCATGTATAATATTTGGAAGGAAACATCGGGACGTGGATAAATTGTTCCAACAGAATTACGACATCTTCCATCCTAACCATTTCCAGTAACAACCAGTTTTCAGAATCAGTTATGTTTTTTTTTATTATATTTTTCAGGTTGTCGTGTGCACAGAAATTTCTTCAGGTAATGGATGTTTTGGTTAATAAAATTCACAATGGTTCATTCCGTTCAAGATTGACAAGCAGATAGTTCAAGCGACGACTCGGTCAGCCTTTAGTTTCGTTGACCATTCACTTTTCAAATCAAGCAAACCCACCCACTGTCGCATGTAAGAACAGCCATTCAACTTTTATTTATCGTTTTTGTTCACGAGATAATTTAAGGGCACTCATCAAGGCTGACAATTATCGTCATTGGAAGACACTTATAGGAAAGTTGGCTCCCCGTTCAAGAATGAAAATGGCAGAAGACTTAGGGTTAGAGTCCTTATGGAAGTAAGATTCTTCGACGGTTTATTCGATATAAATAATGTCGTAACTATGCTAAAATAGTGGTCCTCGAGGAAGAACAGCCAACGCGCGGGAGACTGTTCCTCTCCGAGGACAACTGTTTTGGCACAGACAACTCCAAGCCGCGCAATATTGTAGGCCTCTGCGGGTTTTATAAACGGCTCATCGATTTCCTTTCATTACAGTAAATCCCGAATACTCTCGTTTTGCATTAACCACACAAGTGTCCCAATAAAAAGTTTGAGGATAATGGAGTCACCTCTTTCCGTAAATTTCTGTTCAGCCGCCTTTGAATTATGAAGTAACACTTTTAACCCTTTACCCAACGTAACGAAACCGGCCAGCGCTATTCTAAACAATCGCCAATTAATTTTCATTATATTTTCATTTTTTTGGTCTCGAAAACATGGATTATGACCCCTCTTAGGAACAAGCTCGTCGAGCTCGTTCCAATGAGGGGCCATAGCCTATATTTTTAGGACAAAAGATGACAAAAAATTAGTTATTCAAGAATTTTGTTTGCAAGTGTCGTCTGCTTTTCATGTTAGGTAAAGGATCAAATGAGATACTTAATTCCCAGTCATTACAAATCCACTAGTTTGGAATTATTTTATTGGGAAAGTCTTTCAAAAATATTTTTTGTAGATGGCGCTTATCAGGGTTTGAACTAAGGCACCGAGGTATTGTTAGCATCTTCGATTTGAATTTTCTTATTACTTTTGTTGATGAGTTTGTGTAGCATTGACAGCAGATTGATTATTACTATCGAATGTTAAACTTACCCACCACTTTATTTATTTCACAGGACATTTTTGCCAAGAGAGAGTTGCTGATGTTGTCTTTGTTTTGGATTCGTCGACAAGCATATGGGAGCACGATTTCCAAAAGCAGCTAAAGTTTGTAGAAGAGGTCACAAAACAGTTCAATATTGGCGAAAATGACGTTCGAGTGGGAGTACTGACCTTCAGTCACGAGCTAAAAGTTAACTTCAACTTAAAGGACAATTTGGATGAAATAAGTTTGATTCATGCAATTCGAAGTGTTGAATACATAAATGGCGGAACATATACATCACACGCTATAGAATACGCCCGAAAACGCATGTTTCTACCCAAACATGGTGGAAGGCCATGGGCAACCCATATTATTGTCGTCATAACCGATGGAATGTCACATAACACCACGGCAACAATATATCAATCAGGCATGGCACAATATGAGGGTATCGAAGTGTTTGCCATCGGAGTTGGTCACGGCGTCGAACAGAGAGAACTGAATGGAATTGGAAGCAGTCCGGAATCAAAATACGTCTTTCATGTAAATGATTATCAGTCCTTGCAATCAGTGAAAAAATCACTTGCTGCTAGAGCCTGCAATGGTAAGGATTTGTTAAATACATAACTCTTACTGTTGTTGACAAATACATATGCACAGTACTCTTCAGTGAATATATAAAACCAACTGAAGAGAATAACCGCTAACAGAAAAAAAACCCAAAACACTGAGCAGAGGGGAGCAAATGCCACACTATCCAACTAACTCTATACACTAGCAGAGTTAGCAACATCAACGTGCATCGCGCCTTAGAATACACCACCAACGTACTCCTACACGGGCAATCGGGATTAAGCGTCGTGTAATGTAAAACGTTAATCAAGCTCTGAACACAGAACAATAATAAAGTTTGGGACTGGGATAGAGATGGGCAGTATACCGAAAAACTGAACCGACACCGATATCATGGGGATACCGAAAAAGCCAAATCGAACCAATCGATGAATACCGACATCGTCTGAATTTTCAAATTTTCCTACATCCGCTATTGATAAGTCTCCGTTGAGGCTTGATAACAGATGAAAGCTTCATTTTCATGAAAAAAGTGACTGATTTTCTCTTCAGTCTTCTCAACTCTCAATGGACTGGTTAACTGTCCTGAATTCCCACTAGATTACAACCTGCATGTCCATGTCCAACTGCTTAGCAGTGATTTCTAGTCAAGTCTTGGCTGCCTGTTAAGGCAGCCAAGACCTGACTAGAAATCACTGCCCAGGTGGTTTGTCTATTGTCAGCAGGACTTCCTAAAGATGGCAGGTTAGAGCACATGCTCTGAGATCGCAAAAGCCTGAAATGGGTTTTAAACATTAAGCGGCGTTTAGAACAAGTCACAAAATTAATGTAGGCCTAGATATGATTTGTGGCCGTAAAAGAATGTCACTGTTGAGCTCATTAGCAGTGCCATTTATAGCGTGGTGGTAGAATGACACTACAACAACTTTGCTGATGTGAACTCCTCTTTGGTACTATCGGCAAATTTCAGTCAAGTCAGATACCAAATACCGAACCGATACCCAGGTATACCTCTCTAAAAATGCCGAAATCGATACCGAACTTACAATTTCAATACCGCCCATCTCGAGGCTGGGAATAAGTTTAGTTTGTAAGTTTATGACCATTACAGCTATCGGTGAAATTAATTCACATCACCCCGTTCTGCACTGTTGCCCTTGATAAGAACAGACACACTAACAAATTTTGTAACTCCCGTCTAAATACAATTCCCGGAACTATAAGCAGATCTCTTGGCATCAAATGTATTTTAATTGGTAAATGAGCAACAGTTTGCCTTGAATGGTTGTAACTTAAATTTGTGCAAATAGAAATTTTGTCTTTATGTTCTCAAGATAGTTTATAGTGACAGAGATATTATAACATTTCCACTTTACATTTACAGAAAAAGAAGATGAACCTAAGGTCAATGATGCTCCTTATACAAGAGCTGTGAACCTCGTGAAAAGTGAGTTAAGTTGTTCTCAATAGAATTTATCAACATCTCCCACATTAATGACGCCCCCCCCCCCACCCCCCGTGTGGCCTTTATTTACAAAACAATAATCACGTGTGAAACAAAATAGAAAGACTAGGGTGGGGGGCTAACATCTATCGCTTCATAATTCACTCATTTCCTAACTGTATCCCAACTCTGCAAAGTCATATAATTGACTGGTATTGACAAAATATATTATTATGATGAATTGACAGTAAGTTGAGTAACATGGTCTGGGTTTGCAGCCCGGAGCTTATTATATATTCAACCGAGACTCGAAGAGTCGGGGTTGAACATACGCTCCGAGCCGCAAACGTCAGATCTTGTTATCGTCAACTCATCACAATAACGTATATGTTCCAATAAGACACTACCCATAGCTCCAAACCCACATCGTGAAACACAAGAGGCTTATTTACTAAACTTGTTCAAGGCAACTTTTAACGATCATAGGTTTAGTAAATAAACCTCTCGTGTACCCCTCACCGTCACTGAATCCAGAAAAAATGAAGCGGCTTACTGGTCACTTCATTGGTGAAGCAATTACGAAACCGGCAACGTCATTTCAAATATTTCGCGCTAGTACGTCAGTTGGTGACATTTGCTACTGGAGCCGTAAATATAAAATAAATTACGCCTGCTTCGATCATCCAATCAGAGGGCGAAGATTTTACTCTTCTTGGAACATGATGATAAGAGTTATTTTGATGAGTTGATGGTAACATGGTCTGAGGTTTGCTGCTCGGAGCTTATGTTCAACCGAGACGCGAAGAAAATGTTGATGCACATAATTATCTTGTAATAATGTTTAAAAATTCAGGAACGTTCACTCAAGCAATTTTTGAACAGAGTGCGAAAGGTTTGCGATGTTTTCCTTACTTGGCGCTTGCCATAGAAATACCCGCTTCCTGTCAGAACTTCTCTCAAAATATTTCACAAACTAATAAAGCCTGTTGCTTTATATGATTGTGAGTTATGGGGTATGGGAATAACTGAGAAGAATATTGATCGTCTTGACTTTGAACAACTACACATTAAAATTTGTAGACACTTATTTGGAGTTGGAAAACGTGCATGAAATAATGCTGTTAGGACTAAACTGGGTAGTTACCCATTATACAATGATATTCTTTGTCGTATGGCATCTTACAATAACAAATTAGCATCAGTCTCATGTAACTCACTTTTGCAAAATGTTGCTACCGAACACATGAATCTAACATCAAACAGATCAATTTTTAAAACTTTGGAATCTTTTGGAATTAATACTCATATTAGTGATGATAGTTTAGCAACCTGTAATATAAGTGTATCAGCATACAGAAATGAACTTTACGCAAAGCATTCAAATGATTTTAATGTTCAAATACACGCGGATAACAGTAAACTAAGAACATATTGTCTCTTTAACCCTTTACCTAACATGAAAAGCAGACGACACTTGCAAAAAAAATTCTTGAATAACTATTTTTTTTTCATTTTTTATCTCAAAAACATAGGTTATGACCCCTCGTTGGAACGAGCTCGACGAGCTCGTTCCAACGAGGGGTCATAACCTATGTTTTTGAGACAAAAAAAGAAAATATTTTGAAAATTAATTGGCGATTTTTGAGAATAACGCTGGCCGGTTTTGGCCGTTACGTTGGGTAAAGGGTTAAGAGCAAGTTTGAGCTTGAACCATACCTTGTGTATACGAATTCAAGTGATGATAGATTCATATTCACCCGTCTCCGAATAAGAAATCGTTGCCTTGCTATAGAAAAGGGACGGCATCATCAGCCTCCCATTGAACTTGAAAATAGGTTATGCTGTGTTTGTTCAATGCGAAAAATTGACGTTGAGAAACATTTCATAATGGTGTGTCCTGCAAATGTCGAATTAAGAACTGTATTATTTGACACAATGAAGAAATATCATAGATCTTTGATGAATAAATGAATCTAATTATATCAAATAATTGTCAGCAGCGTAATCCGACAGTTCTTTGATACCCGGCAATTGCTACTTTATAATCGTTTGTACATTGAGATTTACCTGTCACGTATTTGAATTATAATTCAAATATATGTATGTTCTTTTCTACATGCATATGTTCATCGTTGTTATGTAATCGGTCCATATGGATGTTTTATTGCTATTAAATTTATTCTATCTTATCTAAGGTTGTGTTGACTTTCTGTAAAAATGCATATTGTAGGATGTGGAAAGCCTGCAGAGATTTATTTCCTGCTTGATGCCTCGAGTAGCATCTGGAAACCAAATTTTGAAAAGCAGTTGGCATTCGTCAGTAGCATGGTCAACACATTCGATATTGGTCCAGAAACAACCAGAGTGGGCGTAGTTGCTTTCAGTGACAAGGTGCATCCAGAAATTCAACTGGGCGATTTTTATAACGCAACGATACTCAAAGAACGTATACAGTCCATACCATACTACACGGGTGGCACAAACACTGCAAATGCTATTAAATATGTTAAAGAAACGGGATTTGGATCTAATGTCGCCCGTCGTGGAGTAGCCCATATTGTTATTGTTTTGACGGATGGACAATCTCAATTTCCCAAGAAAACGTCCAAGGTAGCTAAACACGCACGACGTGCAGGTATATACATCTTCTCCGTCGGGATAGGCCAGGACGCAGATATGGAGGAGCTCAGAGAGATTTCAAGTGATCCGGACGAAAGTTACGTGTTCAAAGTTTCCAGTTATGGACTTCTTGAAACCATACAGAGTTTACTAGCCACGAAAACTTGTGATGGTAAGATTATTGTAACACCCTGCCTGTACTGTCCATGCCTCGACTGTCTTCACTACAAATGGTAATGAAAATACGCCCCCTGAGTTCCAATGTGTTCTATGTGCCAGTAGGCACATAGAACACATTGGAACTCAGGGAGCAATATAGATGACAGCATAGAAAAATTGGAGACTAGCTGGTGGAATATTTTCAATAAATTTGACAATTTACCATCTAAAAATTATATTATATCAACTTAGTTTATAACTGATGCCCTCCCCCTGCGCCTTCAAATACAATGGATTCTTCCAAAATCATTATCGCCAGCGTGTGGCAATGCCATCCAAAAACTCAGTGTTAAAAGAAGTTAACACTCTCATTGGATCAACTGCAAAGGTTCGTTTGGAAATTTTCAGTAATGGCAACACCGCGGTCTTGCTTGTCCGGAACACTACGCAAAGAAAGAATTTTAGTCGTATTTTTCTCCGCCCAGGGTATGTTTATCTAACACCCCCTCCCGATAGGATGGTACACCGGGCACTTACAACCCACACCTATGTACTCAGAGACCGTCTGGTCATTTTGGAATCTCTCGCGACTGAGGATCATATTCAGATCAAAATCAGGTAGAGGTGTGCTATTGCGATATGTTCGCTGGGACCGAAATACTCTGGGGGAATTCTCGTGGCGATATGCACACATTAGGAAATGTATTTGGGTGTAAAGGGACTAAGGGAGTGGCAAAAGCTCATAGGTTTGTTCGTTGTAATTTAGATCCTGGTCACAATGGTGGCAGAAGGACTGACGTAAGTCTGTTGCCGTAAACAGCAGTGCGGAAAAACAGCATGGGTAGCCACAAGTTCAAAGACGTCTTCCGCTCTACCCGAGTACTCCACAACAATGCACGGAACAGAGGTACAAGTGAGCCTTGATGGGTGATACAACTTGCCCTAAAACTAAAATTAGTCATGAAATACTTATTCTCTTCCAGGTTGAAAGGGTCTTTTGAGCTGCAAGCGTGCATTCTGGATCATTTAAACTCATCCCACGCCTCCGTACCATAAGCCTCCCCGTAGGAAGGGCCTTTAGGCGGGTGAGGTGTTTCCTGGACTAAAATTGAGCATTCATAAGGCCACTAATATACCACCAGAGTACTTTTGTCTCCGTAAAATTCCCTTGTCTCCCTAAAATCAAGATGATGGCCTCCAACAACTAAAATGGTTGGTGGAAAGCGTATTACCCTAACATGCGAGTTGATTATATGCACAGCAATCACATATCACCTTGATAATGTTGTCAAAATATTGCCGTTCACGCGTGCTATCACAACAAACCCACGTGACATCCTACATGTGCCTCGACTATATGTGTATTTGTCACACGAGATAGACCATGATATCAACCAAAAGAGGGATGAAAATCCACAAGATACTACTATGGCCAACTTTGAGCTGACACTTAAGTCTGAAATATCTCTAAGATATGGTTCAAAGTACCAAACGAGTGATTTTACTGATTTACGTTCATGGGAGTGGTGGCTCATCGATTATAGTGTTGAATTGCAGACCTGCGCCATCGGAGCAAGACATCGAATCTCATTTGCCCAAGTGGAGGCATGGTTGTGTACTGTGCTAATGTGTACTGCACGTCATTGGTACACATGTCTTCAGCCGCTGTTTGTGTCGGGTTAATAAATTGGAGAGTCGGGCAGTTACTCACTGCTGCCAGGTGGTTCACTCCAGGTACCCCGGCTTCTTTCACTCGTAAACCAGCCCGGCACGATATAACGCTTGCTGCTGAAAGTGCCATCAAACCCTCATTAAATAAATAAATACGGGTTTATACGTGGTGCAGATTATATTTTACTTTAGATTAATTCAAATCGCCGTACGAAGATCGTTATCCTTGTCCACTGAAATTAACTCTCTGAATGCCGCTGGTGGTTATTCCTGTCCGGGACAAAAACAGAACTACACGCTGTGTGAGTGGGTTAATCGATATGGCACGAGTGCCATCGCGAAAGATTAAAACTCGAGGCATGCGGCCTCTCGTTCTATCCTTCCGCAATGGCACTCGTGCCCCATTCACACACGCTTGCTGTTCTGTGTTTATTACACACCTTCACGTTTGTAAAAATAATTATTAGAAGGACACTCAGTAATTCATTTGACAACTATCAACAAAAAGAAAACATTTTGTCGCCTACCAAATTTGCGAGGGAAACCCGTGTTACCGAATTTTCCCCTGGGTTCCAATGTGTTCTATGTGCCTACTGGCACATAGAACACATTGGAACCAAGGGGGCGATTTTAGCTATCGCTTGCCGCTGCGATTCAAATTGTAATTGCGTTGCACGATTTGTAGAAAATTCCAGTGTAAGTTCGCTTCTATTTAAAAGTAGTCCGTCAACAATTTCCGTTCCGCACATATGTGCGGAACAGATTTTCATTTTCCGCACGGTTTAGTGTTGCTGTAGATGGGGATTTAATATAACAGGCGTGTAATAAAAGAAATCTCTTGCCAGTAAAATAAGAATAATTTGGGCTAAAAAAAAATTTCCCTGTAAATTGTGTAAATTTTTTGTTCACTGATTTTTTGAAATAACTGTATTGAATTTTCCATCAAATCTAGTTGGGGATGCTTCACTGCAGCCATAACTAGATTTGATGGAAAATACTTTTAAAATAATCAATGGTGTTTTTATTGGTGTGTAGCGGTCGAGGTATAAAGGCCATTTACCAACCATCCTGGTTGGTCCGGATCTCTTAGTCTCGTGGTAAATCGGTCGCTTTGTGTGCTAGAGGTCGACGGTTCGAACCCCGGCTCCCGCACTTATCTCTCCTCTTGTTACATTTGGGGGTTCGTCCGATCCGCAGCAGTAGGTGGCACTGTGGGTGTTTCGACCGCTCTGGGGGAGGAACTTGGGTGAGATTCACATGTGGTGAATCTCAAAAGAAGGGGAGAGTAGTGTAGCGGTCGAGGTATAAAGGCCATTTACCAACCAGCCTGGTTGGTGCGGATCTCTTAGTCTCGTGGTAAATCGGTCACTTTGTGTGCTAGAGGTCGACGGTTCGAACCCCGGCTCCCGCACTTATCTCTCCTCCTGTCACAGGTGTTTAACGACACTTTCGACAACTAGGGTCACCTCGCGTCGAACAGCTTTACGGGTGGCGGAAGCCGGAGAGAGCCACCGAGTAACGGCGAGCAACTGTAAGACTCCACAACGCACTAACTCCGCACAAGCAAGTGCGTTGGTTGAAGTCAAGTGAACCTCGACGTACAGTACGCCTTAAACACAGAACCGTCTTGCCCTTGCACGAGCAATCGGGATTAAGTTTCTTGCCCAAGGACACAACGAAGTTACCCCTGGTGGGAATCGAACTGTGTTCCTTTCCGTTTGAAGCTCAACGCCGTAACCGATGAGCCACCGCGCTCCCACTCGGTGGGCTAAGAGTTAAACTCCGCCTCGATGAGTTATCCTAGCAGCTCTTCTTTCTATCCTGTTACTCGGAGAACAAGAGAGAGAGTGGTGGCCGAGTGGATAAGTGTGCAGGTCTCTCATGCCAGAGGTCCCGGGATCGATCCCCGGTCGGGGGAAGTTCTCGAGGTGTCCGAACACTCTCTGCCAGCATCAATTGTGGGGTTGATGCTGTCACAGCTTACCGTCCTATCGGGTGGGGACGTAAAATGGCTGTCCTCTTTGCGGAGAGAGACACACTCCGTGCAGGCTAAAGATGCCTTCGTAGTATTCGAGAAGAGCTAGGCCACGAAGTTGCCGCTATGAAGGTCATCCCACACACCTACGCCATTGGGCCAAGGAGAGGCGTTAATATAAGTTGCCTAACTTGTTCGCCAATCCTTATAAAACAAATAAGATTAAATAAATAAATAAAGGAGAACAAGAAAGGAATAAGTGCGTTCATGTATTCCTGAATATTATAAAATATTTTCAGATTTGATCGGCAGCCATTGGTTAAAATGCGCGCAAAGCTCGATAGTTCACGAATCTGCAATAAGAATCGTACAGTCAGTTTGTCATTCAAAATGTGACGATGTTCGCAGAGTAAAGTACGAACGATCGTCTCAAATTAATTGATCAATGTGTGTGTTATAAATTCTACAAACCAGTTTGAGCTGTGCCGTTTGCAGACGCGTTGAAATAAATATTCATTGAGAAAGCTGTACACCTCTGTATTCAATGAAGATCGGGATTTATATAATTCTTCTTTTCGTTTTTTATGTTTTATTACGACAGATTCGGGTTTCTAGGTTTCAAACGATTAAAGCCATTGTCTTTAATAATTGGGCCAATACCACTGGGCCAACTAACAGACACCACAATCGTTGAAACAAAACCAGCAAAGCCGACTGCAGTATTCCAGTTGGGAAGCTGCAGGGTTACAGGTTGTCGCAAGTTCCATCTGATTTTAATTAACACAACAATGTAGAGGTATTGTTTCTTTTATACATTGTACTGATCAACATAGTAACAAACATGAGAAATGGCTATTCGTCAGCAGAGTTACACATCGGGAATGCACCTCATTACTCAGAGCTGAGTCAATGCTGTAGATTTTATCTGGAATCTGCAATTGAGGAAGTGGGTACATCACAGAGGTTGTAGTCTCTTATGTCAATGAGATATAAAGGTCATCCCGTGATGTGTCGATGCACACTCATTGATCAAATTGTGTAGAAATATTACTTACTAGTTCAACTATTCATCTATTATTTTTTTGGGGTGTGCCCGTGTGTGTGTGGGGGGGGGGGGGGGGGGGGACTTTCGACAACACGACCACCTCGTGTCGAATAATGGGAGCCGAAATACCCAAAGAGAACCACCGAGCAGCGGTGAGCAACAGCCAGACTCCCGAACGTAATAACTCCACACAAGCCGGGTTAGAATTGGTTGACGACAATTGCACCATTGACGCGCAGTACGCCTTAATACACAGCGCCACCGTGCTCCCACTTGGGCAATCGGGATTGAGGGCCTTGTTCAAGGACACAACGCAGTTACCCCTGGTGGTGATCTTTCGGTCTGAAGTGCAGTGCTGTAACCACTGAGTTACCGCGAACTCTAAAACACAAATAATAAATAACCTGGGTTGTAGGTTTGTTTGTGTATATCTATCGAGGTTTAAAGACAATTTCAACAGCCATGCAGGGGCAGCTTGTGTCGGTGTTTTACGCCTCAAACTGACGACCTCTCGATTAAAAAAAAATCGACATGCTAATCAACGAGAAACTGTGTCATTCAAGGTGCCTGAGGCATCCAAGGGCATGGGGACATGGGTATCAAAAAGGGTACCCGACTCTGAGTATAAGTGAAGACCGGGAGTTTACGTCATAAATTGTAATTTGCACGAATGACACGCAATTTTACTAGCATTTTATATAAATCGTCCCTTGAGAGTAACAAGGCACAATCTGCAATGCTAAAACGCCTGTATCCCCCCCCCACCACCCACACACACGCCCTCCCCACTGACAACGACAACTTGAGATTTTCTCAGAGTTCTTGGAAAGTGGTCTTTCCCACAAGTGCACTTCTGGCGAAAAAGGCACGCACTGTCACCCTTTCGTCTTGCGTCAGGGGTGTGATTCAGCCTTCATTTTTATTCGCCCGCTTTCACAAAACGGGTGTATTGTCATGGCGTTGTCCGGTTGTCCTATTTATAGCATATGCGCCCATGAAAACTATGTCGGTTTGCCGGTGTCGATACTCGTTCTGTGTTTTTTATTGGAAAGATAACTGCGCTTCATTTGAAATAGTAATTGGCTATTCTGGGAATTTATGGGGGAGACTAATCAATATTTTCAACGTGCAGTCGAAAGGCTGCGTGTTGAAAATATTAACCCTTTACCTAACCTGAAAAGCAGACGACACTTGCAAAAATAATTCTTGAATAACTAATTTTTTTCATTTTTGGTCTCAAAAACATAGGTTATGACCCCTCGTTGGAACGAGCTCGATGAGCTCGTTCCAACGAGGGGTCATAACCTATGTTTTTGAGGCAAAAAATGAAAAAAATAATGAAAATTAATTGGCGATTTTTGAGAATAGCGCTGGCCGGTTTTGGCCGTTACGTTAGGTAAAGGGTTAATTGGTCTTCCCTCAATTGATGAATGAATGAAGATGAAATAATAAATTTTCTTTGAAAATATCATCTCCATTCACTAAACCCTTTACCTAACATGAAAAGCAGACGACACTTGAATAACTATTTTTGTTCATTTTTTGTCCCAAAAACATAGTTTATGAGCCCTCATTGGAACGAGCCCCACGAGCCTATAACCTATGTTTTGAGACAAAAAATGAAAAAAATAATGAAATTTGACTGGCGACTTTTATGAATAGCGCTGGCAGGTTTTTGCCGTTGCGTTGGGTAAAGGGTTAATTCGAGTTTAATCGTGGTATAAATACAGAACACAACTCGAGTAGAGGAATCAACGACACCTGAGGGAGTTATAGCTGTTTTTCATGCCCGCCTTCAGCGCTCGTTAAAAAGGAAAAAGAAAACACCTTGTGTTTTGTCTTATCAGTCAGAACTTACAGCAAGAGCACACCTTCATACATACGTTTTACATTACTTGACTGTGTTTTACCAATCACTACGTTCAACATCTGTAACCATTAGAGGTTTTCTTTTGGTTTCGTTTAAATCAAACAGGAGCAGGTAAATCGGCCTAATTGGTTTGGAACACTATGATCATAGCCTTCCTTGAGTGTAAAAAGATGCCATCTGCAATGGCAATGCAGCAGTATTGCAGATAGCACCTTGTTGTACTCAAGAGACGATATATCAGTAAAAGTGTAAGTCAGTTCCTCTGATGTTCAGACACATCATTTCACAGATTCAAATATTTTCAAACCAGATACGGCTGATACGCCAAATATATGAAGCACCCCCCTACCCCCACTACCATCACCACCAACCGGTCTCTTAAAATATTTTAAGACACACTAAAAAAAATTTAAAATACCGTAAAAATGTTGACAACCAGACACAGGCACACCTACCGTAAAATAGTACGGTAAAAGTACCAAATTACACTACTTTGGGCAATGTCGACCTTTTTTGATCTTGGAGGAAAGCCAAGAAATTGCTACACCAGAAAGATCTATAGCTGTCATGAAGGGCAAACAAATTAATCTCTTTATCCCTTTACCCAACCAGACGATATCAAAATTTATTTTAACTATCATTTTTCAAAAATTTTTCAAAAAATTTCGATCAAACCATATCATGTGACCCCTCATTGGAACGAGCTGAGTGAGCTCGTTCCAATGAGGGGTTACATGATATGGTTTTGTTGAAATATTTTGAAAAATTAATTTTTTTCAACAGCTCAATTTGCATATTACGCGAGCAGATGCGGGCGATTCGTTAGGTAAAACGTTAACCCGCTGCACCGTGGCTGTATTAAAGGTGTGAATTACGAAACAATCCCAGGCAAGCATTTCGAAATTGAGGGCGGGGAACAGTTATAGGACACCCGGACACGGAAGTTTTTTCTGTGGTGGCCCTTGTACCTTAGAGCCATGGTAGGAATACAATACACAAAGCTATGTTTGGGACTAACGCACCTTTACATTGAGAAAAATGCAGATTTTAAGCACCATATTCAACCAGTTTCCTAAATTGTTTTAGCCTGGTGATGAAATTTGTTAAATAAGGAACCAAAAATGTTCAATTTCCCGAACCGTAAGGCCATAGAAGAGACAAATCAGACGGGAGAATCTTCGGTCAAAGCTTAAGAGAAAGCACTGGAGTGATGAGTGTACCCCTCCCCATCCCGATTCTCTGGTAGTGCATGGTATTATGGTGTAACATATATTGACCTGAACTCTCCCCCCCCCCCCCCCCCTCTCTCTCTCTCTCAACTATTTCTTGAAGAAGTAGGGCACGTGCCTGTGTGTCTCCTGGTTCCTAAGTCCCTGCTTTGCTTATAACAGATTTAATATATTAGGGTGGTTGCAACTGTCAAACCCAACCCCTAAGTTCTTCACTGGATCTGCCTGTTTATTATGGTTCTGCGTGTGTGTTTTTATTTCTACCTCGTTGCGTTAGTTAATGAGCGGAAGTGAAAACTTGCAAACGGGAAATATTCACTCCTGTACTTAATTGCAATAAGCACTCTATAACCTGCATCCGATCACGATCCTGCTCCTGGTTGGCCTATACACTTCTACTTGATGATTGTCTCACAGAAATTTGAAAAACTGTCGGGATTCAAGAAGTTAACACTCTTCACATGTATGTCAAAAACATTTAATGCCGAAATTTTAATCGTCCATTTTGGCCCATAATGCAGCAAGGAGTTTAACTGGTTGGGTGCTAGTAGCCACTATCATGGCTTTCAATAAATCAGGGTATCAGAGCAAAAGCCTTTGTTTTTCTTGCTCATGTTTCATATTCAGTCAAATAATGTTTTGTTTATAAAAATTTGTTCTATTACAAATTATCGGAGATTGCCCGTTGCACTCTCCAATAATCTGTAATAAAACAAATTTTGAATAACAAAAAATTCAAACCATCAAAAAATATTCTAGCCCTCAACCAGTTAACCAATTCAGCTCTATTTAACAGAGCAGAGTGGGATCTGCGCTAGCTCTCCACCAGTTAACCAATTCAGCTTAATTTAAAAAATCCGAGTGGGATCTGCAAAACGCGTTTGAATCGGTGACATTTCCAGTTGCATTGTGAGAAATGGTTGCTGTTTGAAATTTTGATATTTTTCCACCAGTGTGCAGAAGGTTAAACACTTTCATATATACTATTACTACATTAAAAGCATACTAAAATTCAATTACAAAATCGTACAGTGACTGCATGACAGTGGCTTAGAATCGGGAGGGGGGGGGGGGCGGCTAGAGGGGCGCACCAACCCGATCAAGAATTATTTGAGTGCTAATATCGGTTAGACGTTTTAGACGTTGGCTCCCGACTCTCGGCCAGCCCAAAAAAAACTATCTTCGTCAATGTCGATTCCCGTCGATTGATACGAAAGCCAGACGTGTAGCTGGGCTCGATCCCCGTTTCTCTTCACGGTTGTTTATGATTACAAGAGATGAATATTTGGACCGCCTTTGGTATACCTGTCACCATCTTCCCGGCTGCCCCGTAAATTTATTTCAAGACAACTGTATGTTGCGTTATTCCCATTTTAAAGATGTCCAATAGAAAGAACACAGTGTCCACCGAGGGTGTCGCCAGCATTTTTTTTAGGGGGG
This sequence comes from Pictodentalium vernedei, assembly GCA_031216915.1. Classification (NCBI taxonomy): domain Eukaryota; kingdom Metazoa; phylum Mollusca; class Scaphopoda; order Dentaliida; family Dentaliidae; genus Pictodentalium; species Pictodentalium vernedei. Next base: position 339,824,161 of record CM062293.1, read on the forward strand.
GGGGGGGGGGTCGCCCACGATGCAACTCAAGGATGAGAATGTCTGGCAACTAAAAAGACCGAAAACTTGGCCAGGGACCAAGCCTTGGCCAGAGGTCAAGTTTGAGGAGATTATGGGAGGGGTGACCCCCCCCTATAATCTCCTCCAACTTGACCTTTGGCCACCGGTGGTGGTCCGGTGTGGAAAGTGAATCAAATTCATTGTAGGCATGTATTAGATTGTTGTGGAGAATATCGGCAGCGGACCTCTGGGATTGGGGGTGGGGGGAGGGGGGGGGGGCAATGAAAAAAAATGCGTCAGGGGGGTGGAGCATAGGGGCACGTGCTTCCAATCCCTCGCGGACGTAATCTAACGATGACGCCTTGTAAAACAAAGTAGTGATAATCAAAGATCAGGTCTGTCATTGAAGTTGAGGGTAAATCTAAAGTTAGTGGAAAGTGTCGTCTGTTCAGTAAAATCATTAACCCTTTAACCAATGCACACGATATCAAAATTTGTTATTTTAATTAGTTTTTTTTTAAAGATTTTCATATATCATGTTTCCCTCATTCGAGAGCTCGTTTCAATAAGGACTCATATGGTATGGTTTTGTGGGACGTTTTTGAAAGTATTTTTCAGCTGTTCGATTTGTAAATAACATAGGCGGTCAGGATACGGACTATTCTTTAGGTAAATGGTTAAAGTTACGCTGTACGAATAAATGTTCCAACATTCAGATTTTGGTGGTCTTTCTGACGGAAGCTACAGTACCTTGGCAGTGGATTCTAGTGAAGTTGTGGCTGATGGGCAGCCAAGACTTCACTGGGCACCTCTGCGTTGTCAAGTGTTACTTTATTATCAAATAAACATTTTGCGATAATCATTGTTTTCCTTGCGAGAATGTATTCTGATTCTCGCATGAATTTTAAGCCCTATCCAGTAAAGTATTGATGCGGTGGTCAGCACAGGCCATGACTGAAAGGATAGCATATTTATTTATTTATTTATTTATTTATTTATTTATTTATTTATTTATTTATTTATTTATTTATTTATTTATTTATTTATTTATGTTTAAGGTCGCATATTTCTGCCCAATGGCGAATCGTGACCGCAGCGTGGATATAAAGTCAAGACTAGCCAATCGTTTATACCCATGATGCCCATTTTAGAGGACTTCCACCCCAAGCATTGCTGACCAGTAGCCAATACTATAAAACTTTTACAATTGTATTTTCTAGAATTGTATTTTCTACTTATTAATATAACTGCCTAAAATGAATCATCAGCATTTTAAAAGATGCGGCAATTTGACAACTGGCAAACTGCCGTATCTTTTAAAATGCTAGTGGTTCATTTCAACCCATATAAAGTCATAACTTGAAAATACAATTCTAGAAAATACAATTGTAAAAGTTTTTTAATATTGGCCCTAGGTCCCCCTATTTTACCAGTAAAATCGAGCTTGTTTACTACAGTAAAGAAAGGAGTTGCTGAGAACCATTCTTTTTAAAAGCCTACAAACAGATATTGTTGGGTTTTTTTTTCATTTTTTCGGATACCTTTCTGTTTATCTCTGCTGAGAGGCTGAGAAACAATTACCTCCCTTAATATCACAATACTCACAAACTGAAATGTCATTTAATATGAAATGATACACTGTAACAGTACAGTAGTAGTTCACTAATATGTGTTATTTCCTTTTTCAGTTCCACTTCCACGAGATCAACCAGGTAAGTTAAACTTTTAAGCTCAAAACAGTTCTATTGGGGAAATAAGTTAAAGGTTTCGGGTTTGAAGCACTTCAGCGTTTTCATTATTTAAAAACTTCTTCGGGAGAGTAATCTCCCCTTGTGATAATATCTTTCTATGAAAATATCAAAGCGAGTTACGAGAAACTGTCCTTAAATCCACCCACGACGCACATGTGAGCAGGCAGCTCTCTTTGAATACTGCTGGGGGAAGGAATACTGCTGGAAGAAGGAATACTGCTGGAGGAGTAACGTGAAGATCAGACTTTAATCAAGAAGAGGGTAACTTCATCAGAAAAGTCCATCCAGTCGTTACCTGAAGATGCTCTAATTACGTTAATACTTTCATGTCAATATTTGTTCAATTTGCAGTCCTTCGTCACGCCTGCAAAAGAGCAGCCTGTCATGTTCAATGACAGGTACAATTTGCATGTTTGACAAGGAAACAATTCACTTGTTCCTGACATAATGACCAGTTCATTTTCTTGAAATTCACTGTAAGTTTATTTGGATATTTCACTTATTAAATTCAAACCCTTTTTATAATTTGTTGTTGAATAAAACGTTCAATTTTAGTAGGTTTACCAAAATTCTTGATTTGTCATCTTTTATTGGAAAACTCTCTCTAAGAGAGGTTTTCAATAAAAGATAACAAGTCAAGATCTCAGTCAAATCTACATGTACAATTAACGTTTGGATGAAGTACAGTTAAGCTTGATACCTAGGAAGAAAGAGTGACCAGTTGAATGTGATTGAAAGACATGTATGTAAGCTATTCTTTACATCTCATGCAAAGGATTAATTAAATACACGCTGCACGAGTAAATGGTAGCTATCACGCGACAAAGACCAAATGGTTAAAATTGTCCTACATGCACTATTTATAGAGCCTTGTTTGGGCTTAATAGCAGTTGAAGTATTCATTTTCGTGAAAGAAGTGTCTGACTTTTTTCAGTTTTGTTTACCATTGAGGCCTGGACAATCGTCTTGAATTCCCAATAGATTACAACCTGTACGTGTCCAGTTGCTTAGGAATGATTTCTTGTCAAGTCTTGGCTACCTTAACAGGCAGCCAAGACTTGACTAGAAATCACTACCCAGGTGATTGGTCTATTTTCACCAGAACCTCCCAATGATGGAATATTGAGGTCACATGCTCTGAGATCGCAGAAGCCTGACATTGGACTTTGAAGGTTAAGGTGTGTTTGGAACAAGTCACAGAATTACAGTAGATATTATTTGTGTTGGAAAAAGAATGTCAGTGTTGAGCTCATTGGCAGTGGCATTTGTGGCGAGGTGGTAGAATGATGCAAGAATAACTTATTCTGTATTTTCCTGGTGTGATTTCCCTTTGGTTCTATAAGAACGAAAAAATCATTCAAGTTAGACCCCGAATATCGTAACCGAACCGATAGCGTGGTACCCCCCCCCCCCCCCCCCCACACACACACACACCCTAAAAATACCGAAACTGATACCGAACTCCAAATTCCAGTACCGCCCATCTTTAACTATGTAGCTGACCGTCACGAACAAAAAGCTTGAAAATAATAGATTTTTTTTTCTGTTGCCTGTCATTTCGACAGCTACCATAGTTAAAGATGGGCGGTTCTTTAATTTTGAGTTCGGTATCGGTTTCGGCATGACGTGGCGAGTGGATTACCACTTAAACTCACACTTAGAGGAGTTTCACCTCCGATAATAACTCCCAAACAATAAAAAAGTAATAACCCTTTACCCAACGTAACGGCCAAAACCGACCAGCGCTATTCACAAAAATCGTCAATTAATTTTCATTATTTTTTTCATTTTTTTCTTCGACGAGCTCGTTCCAAAGAGGGGCCATAACCTATGTTTTTGAGACAAAAAAAAAAAAAAAAAAATGCACAAAATAGTTATTCAAGAATTTTGTTTGCAAGTCTGCTTTTCGTGTTAGGTAAAGTATTAAAAGTGGAATCAAAGTGCCAGCTGATGGCTGTTCGTGTTGAACCCGGAGATCCATGACTCTGAGCTGAAACCCCGCTTGTGCCTTTTTAACTTTCCAGCAGAGTGGAAATGATGCAGTTTCGTGAACGTAAATCTGAAAATAAAATTTGAATGCATTTTTGTCGCGTTAATACAGTTCCAAACAAAACTGAGGGGCGACCCTGGTGACAATTTTGGAAAAATATCTGAAACCGACAAAATTCCAACGTGGAAACAAGTTTTATTCCTCTTTTACCACACCCCCTCATCATAGTAAATCAATGACGAATATTTGGTTTCCGTGCGCATTGCATGATTGCAAAAATTATCGACTAGAGGTGTGACTGTCCCAGGTGGGTTTGTATACCCCTCGCCGCCATATTCTCAGACGAAAAGGGGCATAACTCTGGAAAGAAGTCCGATCGAAACTATAATCGCAGGTGCACAGGTTCCCATGGTAGTAAACATTCATACCAAGTTTCAAAGGACTCGACCCATAAACGTTTGAAAAAATCTCCGGACAAAATTATGTCCACGGACAGATGGACGGGCGATTTTAAGACGAAAAGGGGTATAACTCTAGCCAAAAACATCTGATCGAAACTATAATCGCAGGTGTACAGGTTCCCATGGTAGTGAACATCCATACCAAGCTTCAAAGAAATCGACCAATAAACGTCTGAAAAAATCTCGGGACAAAATTATGTCCACGGACAGACGGACGGAAAAGCTGATTGCAGTATACCCGCCCCGTACCCCCACAACTTTGTTGCCGGGGTATAAAAACCTCGTATAGAATTGCCTGTAATTCAATGAGGTATCATTGGTGTTGTAAGTCAGAAAATATGGCATGATCTGGGTGATCTCATGAACGATTTCGGACGTGACGTCATACCACGATGCATGAAACTGACCTTACTGCAGTGTCTCTTAGAGAATTATTTAACAACACAAATTCGCATAAAATTCAATCGTTTCTCAGGGAAATCAACCTTTTAAAGAAATTTTAAATTGTTTTTATTCTCTTCAACTCTCATATATTCACATCTATTCAACAGGTGGCAGCGTTCTCTAAACAACTGGTCTCAGTTTCTCAATACTGTTTCACTGCTCATTTTTATCCCTCATGTTTTTCCAGATCTCATCGACTCGTTTTTAGTTCATGGAAAACAGTAACCTCTTTTGTTATCCATATTTTTCATCGCCAAAATATAGCTTTAGATGTAGATGTGGCGTTAAACACCAATAAATAAATAATAAATAAATAAATAGTATCAGCCGAAAACACATCATATAACAGAGCTTGTGTCAGAATCGTAAAGAGTCAATTTAAACTTTAAAAACACCTACATGTACATTCTGTTCCTTTTGCAGCCATTTTGGAGTCATATTAGATATTTATCACATGATCAGTGCTTTCATGTTAACATCTGAAATATGCTTCAGAATATTTCAAGGGACATAAACAGTTGAATTGATTATTCCAGGAAGGTCGGGACGGGGGTCATGTGACCCGAGCCCTGCTTCATTTATTTAGCTTGTTGACCAGGGGCATAGCCAGACTAAATGATGTCGTGACAAAATAATTGGCAGCAGAAAAATATCTGGCCCCCTCTTCCTCATTTCAATGGCATCAGAAAAATATTTTTTTCCTTCCACTTCATTTCACCTCGTGTTGGGTGAACAGTGTGATCCCCTATAGGTTAATGTTCTACCCTGGTGACAACGATTAACGTTTCATGTCAATTGGTGTGCCGTGAGTACCTTCTTTAAAAGCTTGAGTACTCAGAAAGAGAAGGCATAACTTTAGCAAAATGACCCGAGCAGGGACACCGGAAGCACGGGGGCAGAGGGGGCAGGTGCCCTTCCTGCCTTCGGGCCACGGGGGCGAGAGGGTGCAGACAATACCCTTCCCAGGTTCGTCACCCAATTTTTGTCAATGATTTTTTCTCGAAGTAAAGCTAAAATACATCCTAAATCCGTTGTAGGAGCATTCAAAATCCAGTGGGGAGTTTGGGAGGACGTGCCCCCTCCCCCGGTGGGAGGGGGACACTTCTCAAACTGCCTCCATCTCGGGCCTTCGACCTTCGAGACATGCATGCTTCGGCATGTCACGGCTGAGCTGTTAGTGCGAGTAATTGCCCTTTTCCGGGAGGTCTGACACCTCTGCCCTGAAGTACTTCCGGCGCCCCTGCACCCAAGAAGTATCAGGACGAGAGTACACGAACCAGGTTTGAGATTTTAGGAATACATGTAAAGAAGGTTGACGTTTTTCAGGAAAAGTGAAGGGATGTGCCCCCAGCCCCCCCCCGCCCCCCAGCCCCCCCCCCCCACACACACACTCACACACACCCAATTGACTATGGCAACGGCGCTGTTGCTGGCGACAGCGAACCGAGAAAGACTTTCATCTACTTTGTGCTCGTTTACAGACATGGAATTGATGTTCATTTTTTTTTATTTTCACAGGATGTGTTTTGTCAAGAAAAATAGATATAATGGTCGTGTACGACTCTGCTCGGAGGAAAACTCAAAAAAAGATTACCACTTCTCTTCATCGTTTGCTCAAAGGATTTCGTGACAGTGAAGAAAATATAAAAATGGGAATGCTGCGTGACACATGTCAGGAATTGACGACTGACACTCCTCCACTAAGTCAACTCACCGATGCCAAGTTCCTTGTCGAAAAACTTCAAAATATTGAAAAACCTTCATTAAAAACATTACTGCACAAAATGAGAAGACACTGGTTTAAAAAGACACACAGTGGGAGGAAGGATGCAGAGAAAATTGCTCTTTTATTTCTTGACGACACAATAGAAAATCCACAGGAAGTGATATTGGAAGCCAAAAGAGCAAAACATCAAAATATAAGAATTTTTGTGGTTGCAGTGGGCAATTCAGTCAGCAGCAAAATATTATATGAACTCGCAAGCCGTCCATTCAAAGACCACGTGTTCAGAGTTAAAAGTGCAAAACAAATAGATAATTTCCACAAAGATTTTATCCAACATGTTTGTTTTTAAGCTGCCTTGCAGACCTTCTTTCTTACAACGAGAGAGAGAGAGAGAGAGAGAGAGAGAGAGAGAGAGAGAGAAAAAAAAACAAACAACATCATCGTTTGGAATATGTGGTAAACGGTTCAAGTGAATCGTGTAAAAGGGAGTTGTTGTAGCTTAAACCTGGACGGGTAAACATTCGCCAGCGCGTGTTGAACTCGACCCTAAAGGGAAAAGGAAAAAAAAAAGTAGTTCTTGCGAGCTGTGTACAAGAAAAAATTAAAATTCAACAAGGAAAAATGGGCAATGCGAAGCCCCCCCCCCCCCCCCCCCCACTCCCATTACCAGTGTCATTGGTGTACCATGACATAAGCAAAAAGAGTAGTGAACAAAACTAATCCTTAAAATTAGCAATAAAACGTAGAATATGATTAGCCGTTGATGTGGCGTTAAACACCAATAATGTACATAAAAGTAGAAAAACGGCATACCGAAAATTAGCGAAATCTTATAATTACATCTCAAGTTTTCGCATAATCATAATAAATCAAGTAAAACTAAAATAACAAAGGGCATTAACTCACTTTTCAACAAATCACTAGGGTTTTCGAAAATGTCCGAGACGATGTTTACACTTTTAACTCTTTCGACAGATTTTTCAGTCCAAGGCATAATTTCGTCCCATTTTATGTCTTATTATAAGAATAAGAGGTCTATACACGTGGCATTGATAATAAAATAATAACTGCAGTCTGCAGCCAGACGGCTGCAGACTGCAGTTATTATTTTATCCTCCTTGAATATGGGTATTGGACTGACCCATATCACTATAAGTGTACACAAAGGCAATACCATTCCAGGAAACGAGGGTTCAAATGGTTAATATAAAGTAGCATTACAAAATTTATTGAAATCTGTTTGCTTTTCAAGTGATAACACAAACATTTATGAAAAATTTAAGTACAGCGAAATTAACGAAGGGCAATAACTCCCTCAGTTTTCAAGAAATCATCGTGGTTTGGGAATAATATTTATTTATACGAAGCAGCATATCAAAATTGATTGAAATCTCATGTTTTCTGTTCAAGCTATTGTACAAACAATGAAATTTCGAGCAAAATCAATCGAACGGAGAATAATAACTTATTTGTCGAGAAATCACAGTGATTTTCGAACTTGTTCAAGACATTTCAAACTTATCCAAGACATTGTTAAAAAAGTTGCATACCAAAATTGAAACTTGAGAACTATCATTCAAGTTATCACATGAACAAACACCTGGACCCACAGGCGGACGGAAGGGCGGATTGAGCTATTCACTATATCCCTTCCGTTAAGGGTGGCGAGAGGGGTGGGCGGTAGGGGAGACGATAATTATTTATGAAAACAAAGCACTTGAGCTACAACGATTCATCGAAATATTTGTAAATACTGCGAAACCATGACAAATGACATGCGATGCCTTTACCTTTATCATTTTATTTTATTATTTTAAAATCAATATATATATTTTGCGATACGGTAATGCAGCGATATGCGAATCTGGTACAAATGTGAATAGCTTCAACCAGATGCAACTGCTGATCTATCCTAAAACAATAATTGGGTAACATGAACTCTTCATCTTTTCCCTTCCATGAGGTGGGGGATAATTATTTGCGAAAACAAAGCAGTTGCGTGTGGTAATAAATTTGTTTAATAGTTTGTAAATACAGCGAAAATCATGACAAATCACACGCGATGCCTTTGTTTTTTACCCTTTACCAAAGTAAATGCCAAAACCGGCCACCGCTATTCGCAAAATCACCATTCAGTTTGATAATAACGTGGTTTTCAAGGTCATTATGGTTTATTGGTGGCCCAACAGAAATAATTAACGGCCCGAGATCTTATAAGTGGGTCGAGACGAAGTCGAAGGCCGCTAATAAGTCAGAGGGCTGTTAATCATTTCGGGCGGGCTGCTAATAGAACCGTAATACCCAAGAAAATCATGTTATTACTATTATTAGGCTACTACTAATAGTGAAGGACATTCAAGTAACCTCAAACGAACTGCAAGTCAATGGTTTAATCAAATCCGAGAATTATTCAACATTCTTACCCAGTACGTTACGTAATGATTTGGGAATTTATCGCGTATTAATGCCGAAGAAATTAGCAAATAATGGCCTAAGGAAAGCCCGCTAAAGTGGTAATAACATTTATTATTTGTTCAGTTTTTGTCTCAAAAGCATAGCTCATGAGCCCCCATTGGAACGAGCTCGTTGGGCTCGTCTCAAAGAGGGGTCATAAGGTATGTTTTGACGCACAAAATAAAAAACAATCGTCTTCATTTTGTGTTAGGTAAAGGGTTAACACCAGGCCTGAAAATAAGCAGTCTGACATTTGCAAAATTAGGTCCACAGTGGGTGAATTTTATGATGTTATCCCATACAGTGGGCCAGTTTATCCACTGGATACCTATTTTTGTTTAGTTTTGAGACCCTGATTCAGATTGAGGTTCACAGAGGGTAAATTTAGTGATGCTACCCCGCTGTGCAGGATAGCATCACTAAATTCACCCTCTGGGGGACCTCATTTTGCATATGACAGTCTGCTTATTTTCTGGCCTGGTTAACACTATATTTCGTAATCAGTATGTATGATATTCGTATTTGTGAGTCTGGCATAAAATGAACACCACCGTGACCCCTCCAGCCATCTTCGACTCTGCCGGGAAATTTTCCGATTTTGGACTGCAAAAGTCGTTATTTCTTCGAATTCCATTGCGAAATGAATGATTATACAGATAACAGATTTAGCGTCTCAATGGGGCATTCAAATTTCGTCTGCAGATAACTCGGCATTTATTCTAATTCAGTGGGCAAGTCGTGTTGCTGGTCATGATTGAGGCCTTGAGGCCCTGGCTTTTCTGAATCTCCGAGACAGAAGGCTACTACCCCGACTTCTCCGCCCCTCCACGCCCCTGGATATAGTTGGGGTCAAATGGGTGACGACACTCCTCCAAGGATTTGTTGGAAATTTCGAGTTTTATTACCTTGTTCGCCCACATGATTAGCTGTAGTATGAAGACAATCTTTCTCATTATTTGATTTTAGATGGCATTGTATATCGATGCTTTTTTGGCTCAGATGACTATGACCGAAATGTAAACAAACAGATAATGAAAACAAAGCCGATAGTTTTGGACACCCCCCCCCCCCCCCCCACCCTACTCCACGCAGCTCTGTCGCTGCGTTTTAAAGAATTTTGATTTCCTAGCTTTGTTCTCGGATATCTGAAGGACATTTAGCCACGAGCTGTTCTCCGGAAATATTATTTTATTATCAGTTCTGATACGAATACGCTTGCAGACTTCCAGGAACAATTGGTGCCTGCTGTCAACTCTATGAGTTGATTGCATATATATTTTGTATTCTATACACTACAACCTTCAGTTTGATGTATAAGTTGTGTATATTTAATTTGAATGTATGGAATATCAGAGGTGGGAATTTCAAAGTAAACAAATTTCCCTTACTTATATAGCACCTTAATTTTTCTAAAAAAAATAGCTTATGAACCCCTCATTGCAACGATCTCTTTGATCTCGTTCCAATGAGGTATCATAAGCTTTGTTTTTGAGGCAAAAATAAAAAAAAGATATTAGGCGAAGGGTTAAATAATAATTTAATAATAAAAAGATGTTGATTAAGAAATCTCCATGGGTAGCCTATAAATTGGGATTCATCATCAAAAGTGTTTATTTGTGTGTGCAAGAGAGATGGCTTGTGTGTGTGTGGTATATGATCCTAAAAAGGTGAGAGGCCCATTGTGTTAAGGTTACGAGGTGAGGCTTTGCTGATGTTTAAAGTGTGCTTTGCTGCAAATCTCAATAATTTCGAGCGAAGGAAGGTTCGTACCACTCGGGTGAAAAATTGGTTGTGTGTAGTATCCAATACTTCGCTTGCATTCAAAAACAACTCGTCCCCTGAGTTCCAATTCGTTCTCTGTGCCAGTAGGAACTCAGGGGACGAACTGGCGTCCAGTCGGAAGCGCGTTCGCCAATTCGAGATTGGCCGCAGAATACCATTGCTTCCACAAACAATTAGTGTAAAAACAGTTGGAACCGTTGTATTCTGTTGAATAAAAATTTCTTCTTTGGCATGCAGAAAAAAATACAGAACGCACAGGGGGATTTGGTACGCGACCACCCAGCGGGTTGATATTAACCAATGCACATATTTGTTCTGGAAATACTTGATCCACCCAGCAAGATATGTGGCGCATGGACCACGGAGTAGACTACCGGTTGTCCATGCGCTGAAGTTTGTTTGATGAACCCTCCTCAAGTTATTCAGGTTTTAGGATACGTTTTCGCAAAAAAAAAGAAAAAAAAGAGGCCGTTTTAGGGCCGATTCACAAGCTACGTCATAATGTCATTAAGGGGGATGACTGCAAGGTAAATATGTGGTGTAGACCAATCAATATTTTCAACGTGCAGCCCTAAGGCAGCACGTTCAAAATATTAATTGGTCTTCACCCAAATAATAAATATGGACTCTTCCTATTGCTACCATGGAACTGACAAGGAAGATACCACCAGGGTTCAAAGGGTTAAGAAAACCGAAAAAAAATTTGAAAGTCGATATGTTCTACTGCACATTTATATGGACATGTGGATATTATTTATAGATTTAGTTTAATTTCGCTTCCTTGTTTCGAAACGTTGACCCTTTATACAACGTAATGGCCAAAAACGAACAGCGCTATCCACAAAAAATGCCATTCAATTTTCATTATTTTTTTCATTTTTTGCCTCAAAAACATTGCTTATGACCCCCTATGCGGGTCATAAAAAATGCTTTTGACATAAAAAATGAAAAAAAATTAGTTATTTAATAATTTTGTTTGCAAGTGTCGTCTGCTTTTCATGTTAGGTAAAGGGTTAAGCAAGCTGAAGTATTGGTGCGTTCGATGTGCAATATTTGTTCAATATATTTATGTAATTACGCTGTGATAACTTTTATTCATGTACACATTTATTGATGCATATTTGTAAATGTAAATATCAAATCGTTTTCATAATAAAATAATTTAGTACAGTATATATTTTCAAAATATATATGATAGTGTGGGTATAGCCCAATGGTTCCTTCCTGGGTGAACGACGTTCCTTAGCATTCATCTTCGCTCCCCAACAATTTCAAGACCAGGAATTGCTTGATCGTCGCGAATATCAACACAGCGAGCAGTCACCGGTCTTGCTATTCGCACCAAAACCGTTTTAGCTGTACGTAACTCGCGTTGCCCTACTCCGAAAAACAATGCCCACTTTGTTTGAAGAGTTTTGGAGATGAGTTTTGGAATAGCTGTGCAGGGGCGGATTCAGAGTGGGCGCACCCGGGCATCCCTCCTATTTGTGTAATTCATTTTTTACAACCACCGATGCCAAGGGACGTGATATTATTGCCGATAATACCGCACCTCATGAATACAGCTATAAGCCCAGCTCCTATGCGGATTTAATGTGAGACGATACAAACTGGCTTCTTTTCTTCAAAATTTCAATGCTGGAATATTTTGGTTGGAAAACATTACGGTCATGTCAAAGAAACCCGCGGAGGGCCACACTGACCTTCCATGTTCCAACATTTTCCGCACGAGCTCCTTCTGGACTCCGCTGATAAGAGTGGGATACCCCCTGTCGTGTTCGCCCCCAACTCGCCGCTACGATCGTCGAGTGATGCTTCGCATCATGAGCCACGATTAAAATGTGGCGCCCCTCAAACCCAGAATCATGGGTCCGCCACTGCAGTGAACCCTGGAGGCCTTACTACGAGCGTAAATTGGGCCCATCGATATATTGGGTTGACGCCTTTGTATTGCTGTGTGTAGATAAATCGTCCCCTGAGTTCCAATGTGTTCTATGTGCCAATAGGCACATAGAACACATTGGAACTCAGTGGACGAAATGTCGCGAAAAAGCAGCAGGTAACGCCGTGAGATGGTTCGGAAGATTAGTCTCAGACAGAGGTTGTCATGCAGACAAACATAATATATACATCAGAGATTCAGAGTTATAAAAGTGATACCGGTTCCAAATACACTTCTTGAATACTACCCAAACAGCTTCTCATCAGGAAAACGAGTTTGGGGAACTGGAAGAGAGAGTTTGTTTCCTCCTGGGAATGATGTTGTATGTGTCTGCCGAACTTGAACTTTAAGGAGCTAGAATATTCATTAGCACAAGTCCTTTTGAGAGGAATCGCAAGCAGAATCCATAAATATTTAGCAACACTATATGTTTACTGGTCGACCTGGTGGAATGATACATTCCGACCTACGTGATGGGAACCGGCCAACCTAAGTGGGACGAGCACCAGGTTTAAAAAAAAAAATGTTTTTTATGAAGTTATAACAGCCAGGGTGGACGTACTTCTGCATCTGTGTGTGATGGCCAATAAATATCAATACGGTGATAGCGAGAATCGCATGTTTTGAAGCAAAAACGCCCAGGAATCGTAATTTGAAAAAATTACATCTTTCCTCATAGTTTCCACATGTATTTTGGTTTTGTTTGTTTATTTAATACACTGCCTTTAGTCGTTAACCCTTTACCCAACATAACGGCCAAAACCGGCCAGAGGTATTCTCAAAAATAGCCAATTAATTTTGATTATTTTTTCATTTTTTGTCTCAAAAACATAGGTTATGACTCCTCGATGGAACGAGCTCGTTCCAACGAGGGGTCATAACCTATGTTTTTGAGACAAAAAATGAAAAAAATTAGTTGTCCAAGAAATTTTTTTTGCAAGTGTCGTCTTCTTTTCGTGTTAGGTAAAGGGTTGTTTCATATTCAAAACAGCCCTTAAATGAATGATATCAAGCATCCGAGCATGAAGAGATCGGGGAAGAAATATTGTCGCCCAAACCGATTACACTTTTGCAATATGTGGGACTCACAGTACGAAAAACTTGCCAGATGTCTCAACATGAAAATCAACCGATCAAGCTCAGTTGTATTCTGTAAAGCATGCTCTTTGCATAACAGGGTGTTCTCGATCTACATTCTTCCTGTTCTGTTCAACTGTTCTGTCCTACACTGCTCTCTGCACCATAAAACACCCTTATACTGCCAGGTATGCACTTTTTCTTTTAAAAATGCCCCAAAAGTGGTGGATCCCTGATTTGCCTTGGTAAACATTCACCTAGGAGGGGTGGGTTTCCCGGACAGGGCTGGCAAAAACTTGCATTCCGGGGGTGGTGGATCCCTAATCTGGGGAAACAGAAAATTCCGCCTCTAACCAACAGTCCCCCTCCCCCCAGTTCGAAGGTGACCTTCTGATAGCTCGTACGCATTTGGAAGACGAAAGTAGAATGAAAAAGAAGCATTCCATACGGTTGATTTGGAGTTATCAGCTTGATTGGGATATTTTGGGTGAATTACGAGAAATGAACAAAAAATGTACTCACCGTTCGACATCGAAGCGAGAGATCTTAGAAAATCAAATACCGCTGTCGTGTGGATTTATAATTTATCATATGACTATGACATTTTTACCCTAAATATCACTGCTGTTTGACGATGTTTTCCAAACTGTTGTATCACACCCGGTGAGATTTTTCCGGATCAAAAGTCCATATCACACTCTTACGGAAATCAAAAATCCATATCACACTCCCACGGAAATATCCGAGAGTTTCCGTGAATAGTTTTCGTAACTAGGGAAGTCGTTGTTGTTTCGTCTGCCGGGAAGAATCTGGGTATCAAATTTATAACGGCCAGTGAAACGAAGTGAGCAAATTATGTTACTATTTGCGTGTCATATGATAAACATATCATCATAACAGTGTATTGATCCGTGTCGTCGCATCACGTCTCGTTGAGGTGGCCAGATTTCCGGATCACACTCGCTGCCTGCGGCAGCTCGTGTGATCCGAAAATCTGGCCACCTCAACGAGACGTGATACTACGACACGGATCAACACACTGTTATGATAATATCTATATCACTTGCGTCCACGCACAATGGAGCAGAGTGGTACTTCACTTTCGGTTGTTCAACCACAAAACCACTCTACCGTTCTTTTGAGACCCCTCCCCCTCCTCCCTAGCCACGAATTTCATCCAAGTTCCTTACTCAGAGTGGTCGAACCTCTGATGTCAGTACCACTTCAGCAAACGAGAGGAACATACATTTTACCGCTATTTTTATCGGACCAAGCAGACCAAACTTGGAGCATACTGGGTTTTATAATTATTTTACCCATTCTCCCTGTGGTGGCATCGAAGGTGGAGGGGTGGGGGTCAAGTGGGCTACAGATCCACTTTCGCGGAACTCTAGCTCCCCTCGTCGATGAAACTGCATCCATTATTCTGGGCTTGTATTGTAGTTGGAGGGGATTACTCTAGCTACTCCCCTGTCAGTGAGAACAAAGCCGTTGTCGGGCAAAATCCTTGTTCCACCACTGCACACCCTCCCCTTTAGAGCGGGAAATGGGTAAAAATATGCCCCCCCCCCCCCCCACACCTGTAGGATCCAAGTTTGGACTATGTACCAAGACATCTTCAATTGTCTTTTACCTGACTCTACTGTTCAAACTATTGATATAACACCACATTTTTGTGTTGCAGGTGATTAAATTATAAGAAATGACTCTTATTGCGAATAAAATTATTGAGTTATCAGGAGTTTTATAAAAATATTGGGATATAAATTTACCCCTTGTCTCTCGTGATGAATAATTTGTCCCCATTTTTTTTTTCATTTCATAACTTCATTAACTTAATCGAAACAAAGACAATTTCTGGAATAATGCTCCTAATTTTCTTGTTCAAGTACAGTGTACACTTTTGCCAAATGTGCATTTGAGTTCCTTTATTTTTTGTTATTATATTTGAAGTTTAGGATATGGTTACACACACATTGAAGATGTGTAACATCTATAAATTTTGCGAAAAAAATTGTTTTCACAAAATTATTGCCCTTTTTCGACTTTTCCAGTGTTTTTTTAGGTCACCTGACTGAAAGTCAGGATGAGCTTTAATGATCACTGACCGTCCGTGAATTTGGTGTTTGCACCTGCTCCTCCTAAACCGCTGAACCAATTTTAATCAAATTTGAGGTGATTGCTTGTTCTGAAATCGCATTTCGTTTTTGTTCAAATCAACATGCCCAGCCCCATAGGGAGGGGTGGAGAAAATGCTCCAAAATTCTTTAAAAGTTTTTTTCGCATGAACCAGTGGGTAAAATGACTTGATATTTGGTATGAAGCTTCCTTTTGGGGTGTAGAATCAAGCTTGTTCAAATATTTACCTTTATAATGGGAGGGGCAAGATTTTTGGCCCCGCCCGAAATTTCTATTTTCTGAACAAATGGTCAGAAGTGAACCAAATTTTATATGTGGTGTTATTGTTGAGTCATAAGTGCTTGATTCGTGCCAAAAAATTTCCCGTGTCCCCATAGGAACCTCGGGAGCTAAAAATAGAAATATTTTCAAATGCCCATATTTCCCAAACCACACGGAACAGAGAACTGTTATTTGGTATGAAGCATCCTTAGGACCAGCTGTACTGAATGGTAAAACATCCCATCGGTTGTCTCAGGGTGTTCTATAGAGGGCATAAAAAATGCCGAGTCAGCATATTTTCAAAAATAAAAAAAAAAAAAAAATCCCCATTTTCTCCACAACCACTGATCAGAATCTTTTGATATTTGGTATACAGCATCCATATGCTCAATACAGGAGCCCGAATTTTTAACTAAGGGCAATATGGGGAATGATCTTTGAGACTCTTCTTCAGATCCACCAGTCAGAATGCTTTCATATTTGGTATGCAACATCTTGGGGGTGGGGGGGGGGGGGGGTCTTCAAGTTTGTTTAATTCGGGTCCCTGTGTTAATATTTGGGCCCCCTATGGTAACCGGAATTTTAACTTGGTGCCATATGAGGAAATTTCTTTTAAAATCTTCTCCTTCAGATCCACCAGTCAGAATACTTTAATATTTGGTACACAGAATCCCGGTGGTGGAAGGGAAGGGCTCAGACTCAAGTTTGTTCAAGTTAAGTTCCTTGGTTGATATTTGGGCTCCCTAGTTTTGCATTACTGGAAATCTGGGCATTATTTCTGTGGTAGCATCCCGGTATTAGAAAAAAAATCATCTGGCATGAACAACAGAGTTATAAATAATAAAATAACTTAATTTTTCTATAGTGTTAACTAGCTATAGATGCTAATTAAATCCTTCTTTAAGCAACTTTTGTCAGGTGAGAGCCTCAGACCCATGGGCCATCTTATTAATTGAGGGTACCTTCATGGTGTAACCAACTCCTCCCACAGTTTCTAATGTAAAGTGATGAAACTGTAGGATTTGGTTACACATGCCTTGGAAATGAGCAACATATATAGTTTGCAGAAAAATATTTTTTCACAAAAATATCAAATCAAATCAAGTCACTCTTACATTTTGTAAAGAGGCAGGGGGTAGCTTTTTGTGTCACCATATGGTAACACTTAATAGTTTCTATGATATATAGTCCCAATGGTCTGTAACCCTTCATCCATCACCCAGTAATAAAATATTTCATTTCTGTAATGCTATCCATGGTGTTGCAGGCGTGATTTTGCAGGCGGGGCCAAGAGGCACTCTCCTATAAAATTCAATATGGCAAACCCTTAGGGACTAAGTAATTTCACTTCTAAGATAATATGAAGCACGTCTACAGAATATGGCAGCTTTATGCTGGGGTACCTGCTCTTCATATTAAAGCCCTGATATACACAGAACGACACGCGTGTGTATGGGTTAATTGATACGACACGAATGCCCGCGCGGAAGGATAAAAGGAGAGGCCGCAAGCCTCGAGTTTTATCCTTCCGCGATGGCACAAGTGTCATATCGATTAACCCATTCACACGCGTGTGTCGTTCTGTGTTTATTACATGACTTCACGTCTATAAAAACAATTATTAGAAGGACACTCAACAATTCATTTGACAACTATCAACAAAAACAACACATTGTTTCCCCAACCAAATTTGCGAGGGGAACCCGTGTTGCTATTTCGTCCCCCGAGTTCCAATGTGTTCTGTGTGCCTACTGGCACATAGAATACACTGGAACTCAATGGATTTTCAGCTATCACTAGGGATTCAAATTGTAATTGCGTTGCACGATTTGTAGAAAATTTCAGTGAAATTTCGCTTCTATTCAAAAATAGCCCATCACCGATTTCCGTTCAGCACATATGTGCGAAACAAATTTTCACTTTCCGCATAGTTTAGTGTTGCTGTAGATGGAGATTACATAAAACAGGCGTGTAATGATGTGGCTTCTAGCACTCTAACAGTTAATGAATATGAAAAACGTCCTCTTCTCCTCATCGATGATCATAACAGATCTCACAGCATGATCGCAGACTGATCAGCACTCAATGGTGTGGGTACGATCTTGGATTGTAGATATATGTACAGCCTTTTGCTTTTAAAGTCAAATACCACCCCTTTGTGAATTGATGCAGCATGCTGCCTCCCTCACCTAATCCTTTTCGTAAGATTTTCAGTCATTTTGGTTCATTTGAATAATTTGAAATGTATTTTTAGACACTGAAATTATTGGTACCCACCCCCATGATGTGACTCACTGAAGATTATATATCTTGACATATCAACATTGGGTGTGTGTGTGGAGTAGGTGGGGCGGGGTGGCTCAATTGTCATGATAATAGTTGAATTGTTGTTTTTCTTTGGATAAGAAATGATAAAAAGCAATAGATATCCTAAGTTACAGATGAAAAAAGAGCTTTAAAAAGCATGATGAGAAAGACAACTGTCCCCAGTCTTTAAAATCCCCACCCTCTTCTGCTTGGGAAACGTTTCTTTACAGCGCTTTGAACTTAGGTGGTTTGTGACGTATGTAGTACAACTCGTTCGCTTCAACCCAATTTATTTTTTTTTTTGGGGGGGGGGGGGGGGTGGATCTCATGCCATGTCATGTCATGTCGCAGTGAATTATGAGCATCACGTGTGTTGTACTGATAAGCCACCTCAGCATATTGTGGCGACATTACCGTGGTAACAGGGGGCGCGGTGGCGTTGCGGTAACCGTTTCTCGTCAGATCACCGAAGTTAAGCAACGTCGAGCCCGGTTAGTCCTTGGATGGGTGACCGTCTGAGCGATCGATTCTGACTTCCGCGTGGTGTCCTTGGGCAAGGCACTTCACCCCGATTGTCCACATGGGGACACGATGACGCCGTGTACTAAGGCGTACTGCACGTCGATGGTGCGCATGTCTTCAACCAATCTAATCCTACCTGTGCTGCAGCGCGGAGTTGCGATGTTGGGGAGCTGACAGCTGCTAGTCGTTGCTCGGTGGTTCTCTCCGGATACTCCGGCTTCCTCCACCCGTAAAACTGTCACCGACACGATATGACCTTGGCTGTTAAAGAGTTGTTAAACCCTAATAAATAAATAAATAAATAAATAAATAAATAAATAAATAAATAAAGATCATGGTAATAAGCGATGTCCATGCGCGTGCGTGTTGTTAGGGTTTCCGTCGCCCATTTTGTATTATGGAAGCCGCAATCTTGGTTTCGATGGTGACACGTGTTTAGTACGACGCTGGAAGGACTATGATGAAGTGAGGGTATGTTGGGATGGTATGTTCGATTGAATGAGAGTATATCTGTTTTCCATAAACGACCGGACAACTACCATAAATGACTTTTCGAGACGACCTTTTGAGTAGCATTTAGTGCTATGGGGCCGTTAACCAAGTAGGGTATGACCAAGGGCCCGTTTGCCTGGTCCGGAATGCAGAGACGAAGAACCCCAAATTTTGTGTATACTCTGTGTTTTTGTTAATACTTTCAACTTTTCTGTCATGTTCTGACCACTCTTGATCCTTCCATTTGATCTGGTGCCGATCCCTGTCCTCGAGTATTATCAGATTCAGTCCGATAGCTTCATTCCCTTAAACTGCATCTCCCTATGCAGTCCCTCCGCCAATGTTTTATTTACCTATTAACTGCCTGTCCAACACAGCAACGTTGTATTTAGTCAGATACTTGAAAGATCGAAATGCGCTCATGAGGAAGATCGCAATGTGCCACAGACTATTTACATACGGATATTCGAGGAATCTGGAGACTGAAGTCTGGTTGTTAGTGGTGTAATGTTTGGGGACTGTGCAAATAGTATAGACGGGCGAGGGACTAGCTCGTAGCTCCTAAACCACCTAATGGTTCATTGATATAAGATAACCGATGGTTTCACGGCTTTTAGACAACTGTCCCTGGTAGCTACCCCTCTCATTATCTACTTGTTGTACTAATGCTTTATATCACTTCTACTGCTTCCTACCCATACTACACGGTCTTCGATGACGACTTCAGCTCCTATGGCTACCACAATCTACAATGTGCTAACATCGTCCACCATTATTACTGACTTGTAGCATTACTACAAGCTTGCTAACTATCTCTGAACCAGTTTCGACATCTGTCTTAGACCCATAAAACAGGTCCCTGTAGGCTCAATCAAATTGCGCCATTCATCTTGACCGAGTTTATGCCGAGGTTGCTTCTATGTGAGAGACTGTCTATTGATCGTATACCGTGTGCCTGTTAACAAACAGTGACAAGAAAAGTTTTGTGCAAGCACAAGCGCGAGATAAAATGTTTATTTTGTGCATATATCATGCAATCTTTTCGTATTACAACGTAGAGTCCTTCTCACTAAAAGAAGGTGACTACCGTATCTCAACGCAGTTTGACTAGTTATTCACAAGAAATTAGTTTAAAATAATTTCGAGTTTATTGGACAGGGTTCAAAGCTATGAGAGTTAATATATATCTTCGAAAACACTTGAAAGACACCCTTCCCACACAAAACACCTCAGTCTCCCCTAAAACCCAGCTTTTTGAACGAATCGTCCGGTACGAATCTCGACTTAGGACAAAACGCCCGTTCTGAGGTAATTTTTTGAGAGGAACTGCCCGGCACCATCTCCAAGTATTGTCAGTGGTGGTTTTTGATTAAAAAAAGAAAAAGAACTTCAAGCTTATTTGGACGAGAGAGGGAGGGTGGTTGCACTTTGGGGTTAATATCTCCATTCGAAAAAGCTTGGAAAACTACCCAACCCATCCACACACAAAATAAACAAAGCAGAATGCATAAATGTAGGCTACAAGCATTTCACGAATTGGGAGAAAATATCCACGCAGACTTCTCATCTAATATTGTCGAGGGTGGATGTAACATAACAAAACAGTTTTAACTAGACTTTATGATTCTGGAGAATCATGGCTTTTCCCGATGAGATTCCATGATTCTTCATGACGCCACAGTGTCTGATGAATTGTTTTTAACTGTCTCACTGGAGTTCCTCCATTGATTTTAAGAGAAAGGTGAATATAGTAGTCTCAAATGACTCAGTTTGATAAAACATTGTTTACGTAAAAACCATCATTAACGGTGGAGGGGTTAATATCAATATTGTCGTCCTACGAGTCAATGTCCGACAAAAGGAGTTATGTTTGTTTGATACATACCCACTGAGTGCTGTGTTTGTTTGAAAATGGTCCATTTTATCTCAAATGTATCAAAAATATTGATGTCTGGTCCTGTATCAATTATCTCCTATTGGACCACAGTTGTTATGCATTATTATGTCATTTTTTCACACCTTGTAGAGCTCACCTATCACATGTCTGTTAATAGCAGAAGTAAATTTCTCTCCAATTGGTTTTTCCCCGTAGGATTAGTTTTATTTATTACAATGAAGATGTCCATACATACAACGACAAACATAAAGTTATTACATTCATAAATAGGAAGTGTTGTTTGTACATATGTGTAGATAAAATATACCCTGGGACGGAGAAGGGGAGTATAGCCGTCTTACAATCTAGTATATATCTAGCCCCACTGCCGGGGAAATCTTGGCGCCATGCACCACTGCATTTGATAACCGCCTTACAGAGAAGTAAATATACCTGCCCCCCTTCCCATGTTGGGGACCCCCACCTTTTATTGTAAGGCTCCTTAGGCACAACATAGCGTCAGTAAGATGGATATATACTGCCACGTCGCCACCCTGGGGCGGAGGAGGGGCAGTGTATAGCCGTTTTACAGACTAGTATATACCTGGACCCACTGTCGGGGAAATGCTATAGTGTCAACACTATTTGATATTATTATAAATAACTGATCCCATTGCAGCTAACGTTATTTACTGCTTTCTTATCATGCAGTGGCGGGGCGCGGTGGCATTGTGGTAGCCGGTTCTCGTCAGATCACCGAAGTAAAGCAACGTTGAGCCTGGTTTATCATTGGATGGGTGGCCGTCTGAGCGATCAATTCGGACTCCCATGCTGTGTCCTTGGGCAAGGCACTTAACTCTGATTGTCCATATGGGGGCATGATGCCGCCATGTACTAAGGCGTACTGCACGTCGACGGTACGCATGTCTTCAACCAATCTAACCCTGCCTGTGCTGCAGTTCGGAGTTACGATGTTGGGAAGCTGGCAGCTGCTCGTCGTTGCTCGGTGGTTCTCTCCAGGTACTGTGGCTTCCTCCACCCGTAAAACTGTCACGGTCATGATTAGCCATTGTGCATAAGTATATGCCCTTAAACACCAATAAATAAATAATAAATGATATCATGCAGGGCAGTGTGGAATACGAGGGGAGGCGTACCTTTCAATGCGTGTTTGGTTGGAGAAAGAGGCAGGGAGGATGTGGTAACCTTGGTAATTTTGTTTGGATAAATCGACCGCTGGCGTGGGACACCGTGGAATTGACCGATGAAGCGGGACACAGTGAGAGTGGAATTTATGGGCAGTTATTCTTGGTAATAAATAACTATACACTTACTTTTGAGTTCATACAAGGTGAGTATAGTAGTCTCAAATGAGAATGGCCAATATTTGTCTTGAAAACCTACGAGAGGCTTTCAGAGAAATCCTCGGAAAATACCAATTTTTAACCTTTTGAGGGGTATCGCTCTGTAACCAGCCCTAAACGGATTAATGCTTGGTTTTATGAATACCTTCATTACTTACAAAAATGATCCTCAGTGAATTTCACTTCCAATGAGGAAGGTTATGTTTATCACGCAGGTACACATTGGGTGTTATGGGTGCCCCAAAACAGCCCATTTTCTCAAAATGTCTATACTTTGCAGGCTCTGGGGGGTTAATAATTGCTTACCGGAATATTTTGTCCATGCAACTTGTAATGTCACTCAAAGACCTGCAAATGGTCAATTTTTCTTGAAAACGTGCTAGATTTTTTTGAGAAATCCACAGAAAACGGGAATTTTAAGCTTTTGAGGGGTATATCTCCTTAACTAGTCGACAATGGGTTAAGACCTCGATTTTCGAATATCCTTACTACTTACAAAAATGTTTCTCTATCAGGTTTGCGTCCAGTAAAAGAAGTTACGTTTCTCTGTGGCATTTCCATTTGATGTTGTCAGTGTCCAAAAACAGACTATTTCTTCAAAATTTTTGACATTTAGCAGCCCATGGAGGGTTAACAAATACCCACCAGAATAATGTATGCAACTGGTAATGTGATACCAAGACCTATCAACGGCCATTTTCTCTTGAAACCCTACAAGATGTTTGTAAAGAAATCCAGGGAAAACGATTTTTAAGCTTTCGATGGGTATCCCTGTTAACCTCCCCAACAGGGGTTAACGCTTGGTTTTTTGAATACCCTTATTACTTACAAAAATGGTCCTCTGTGAATTCCACTTCCAACAAAGGTGATTATGTTTATCTCTCGTGTATACTTTGGGTGCTGTGCGTGTCCGAAAACAGCCCATGTCAACAAAATTACGATGCTTGGCAGCTTGTAGATGGTTAATAAACGCTCACCGGAGTATTTTGTCCCTGCAACTTGTAATGTCACATAAAGACCTACGAATAGTCAATTTTTCTTGAACCCCTACAAGTTAATGTTAGGGAAGTTCACAGAAAATGGGAATTTAAAGCTTTTAAGGGATATCTCTCTTAGCCTACCCAAAATGGGTTAAGACTTCGACTTTTGAATACCCTTACTACCTACAAAAATGTTCCTGTATAAATTGTACACTCGATAAAAGGAGGCGCTTTTCTTTGTGGTGTACCCATTTGGTGTTGTTGGTGTCCAAAAAACAGCCCATTTTATCACAGTTTTGACGTTGGGGAGCCCTGGGAGGGTTAACTAATGCTGTACGGAATATTTTGTCCATGCAACTTGTAATGTTGCACCAAGACCTCCGAATAGCCGATTTTTTCTTGAAAACCTACAAGATGTTTTTAGAGAAATCCACAGAAAATGGGTATTTTAAGATTTTAATGGGTATCTCTCTTCAACCAGCCCAAAATGGGTTAAGACGTCGAATCTTGAATACCCTTACCACTTTCAAAAATATTTTCCGATCAATTTTGCGTCCGATAAATGAAGGCCACTTTCTCTGTGGTATGCCGTTTGGGTGCTGTTGGCGTCCAAAAACAGCCCATTTTATCACAATTTTGACTTTTAGCAGCCCGTGGAGAGTTAACAAATGCTCACCGCAGTATTTTGTCCATGCAACTTCTATTGTCACATCAAGGCCTGGGAGTGACAATTTTTTCTTGAAAATCTACAAGACTCGTTTAGAGAAATCCACGGAAAACCTGAATTTTTTAGCTTTATAGGGGTATTGCTGTTTAACCAGTCCAAAACGGGTTAATGCTTGGTTTTTGAACACCCTTATTACTTACAAAAATGATCCTCGGTGAATTCCACTTCCAATAAATGAAGTTATGTTTATCTCTCGTGTATCGTTTGGGTTTTCTGGGGGCCTAAAACCGGCCCATTTCATCAAAATTTCGATGTTTGGCAGCCTGCGGAGGGTTACCATATGCATCGCCAGATATATCATGTGTATCAAAGGTCGTGGCACAGGCAGGTCTATCAATGATGAAGGTTTAAAAAAAATCTACAAGACGTGTTTCGAGAAAGTGCCGATAAACCCCACTTTTGACAGTTTTTTGCCAATTCTGACGAAATAAGGGTTAAATCGAAAATTCCGCTTTGGTACATTTTTAGATTTTGTGCCCCTCTATGCGTGTGCAAAATTTTGTGAAAATCGGTCTGAAAATGGCTTCGGAATCGTGCGGACAAAATGTGTGGAAAAAAAAAAAAACCCAAAAAACCAGACTTTATGATTCTGGAGAATCATGGCTTTTCCCGATGAGATTCCATGATTTTTCATGACCCCTCAGTGTCTGATGAATTGTTTTTAACTGTCTCACTGAAGTCCCTTCATTAATGTTATGAGAAAGGTGAGGATAGTAATCTCACATGACAGAGTTTGATAAAAAATTGTTTAGGTAAAAACCATCATTAACGGTGGAGTGGTTTAATGTCAATATCGTCGTCCAACAAGTCAATGACCGACAAAAGGAGTTATGTTTGTTTGACACATACCCACTGAGTGCTGTGTCAATTTAAAAATCCTTCATTTTATCTCAAATGTATCCCAAATATTGATGTCTGGCAGCTTGTAGGGGTTTACAAGTGCTAACAGGAATATTTATTCATGCAACTTGTAATGTCAAACCAAGAACTGTGAATGGCCATTTTTTCTTTAAAACCTACAAGATGTTTTCAGAGAAATCCAGGGAGAACATGAATTTTAAACTTTTGATGGGTATCATTGTTTATCCAGCCCAAAACGGGTTAAGTGTTGTTTTTTGAATACTCTTATTACTTCCAAAAATAATTCTCAGTGAATTCTACTTCCACTTTTTTTTTATCTCTCCTCCCAACTTTGGGTGCTGTGGATACGCAAACATAACCCATTTTTTCAACATTTTGATGTTTGAGAACGTGCATAGGGTTAACAAATGCTTACAGGAATATTTTGTACATGCAACTTGTAATGTGACACTAAGATCTGAGAATGGCCATTTTTTCTTGAAAACCTACGGGATGTTTTTAAAGAAATCCTCAGATAACACAAATTTTTAACCTTTTGAGGAGTATCTCTCTGATCGCAGCTCTAAAGGGTTGATGCTTGGTTTTGTGAATACCTTCATTACTTGCAAAAATGATCGACGGTGAATTCCACTTCCAGTGAAGGAGGTTATGTTTATCTCTTAGGTACACATTTGGTGTTACAGTTGCCCAAGAACAGCTCATTTTCTCCAAATGTCTATGCTTGGCAGCCTCTGGAGGGTTAACAAATGTTTACCGAAACATTTTGTTCATGCTTGTAATGTCATTCGAGGACCTGTGAATGGTCAATTGTTCTTGATTTTTTTTTTGAGAAATCCACAGAAAACTGGAATTTTAAGCTTTTAAGGGGTTTATCTCCTTAACCAGTCAAAAATGGGTTAAGACCTCGATTTTTGAATACATTTACTGCTTACAAAAATGTATCCCTGTCAGTTTTGAGTCCGGTAAAAGAAGTTACGTTTCTCTGTTGCATTCCCTTTTGATGTTGTTGTTGTTCAAAAACATACTATTTTTTTAAAAATTTTGACATTTAGCAGCCCATGGAGGGTTAACAAATGCTTACCGGAATAATTTATCCAATCAACTGGTAATGTGACACCATGACCTATCAATGGCCATTTTCTCTTGAAAACGCTACCAGATGTTTGTAAAGAAATCCAGGGAAAACATAAATTTTTAAGCCTTTGATGGGTATCATTAGTAACAACCACAAAAGGGGTTAACGCTTGGTTTTTTGAATAGCCTTATTACTTACAAAAATGGTCCTCGGTGAATTCCACTTCCAACAAAGGAGATTATGTGTATTTCTCAGGTACACGTTGGGTGCTGTGTGTGTCTGAAAACAGCCCATTTCAACAAAATTATGATGCTCGGCAGTCTGTAGAGGGTTAATAAACGCTCACCGGAATATTTTGTCCATGCAACTTATAATGTCACACAAAGACCTGCGAGTAGTCAATTTTTCTTGAGAACCTACAGTATGTATTTAGAGAAATCTACAGAAAATGGGAATTTTAAGATTTTAAGGGGTCTCTCTCTTTAGCCTGCCCAAAATGGGTTAAGACTTCGACTTTTGAATACCCTTACTACTTACAAAAATGTTTCCATATAGATTGTGTGCTCGATAAAAGAAGGCACTTTTCTTTGTGGCGTACCCGTTGGGTGCTGTTGGCGTCCCAAAACAGCCCATTTTATCACAATTTTGACTTTTAGCAGCCCGTGGAGGGTTAACAAATGCTCACCGCAGTATTTTGTCCTCGCAACTTCTATTGTCACACCAAGGCCTGGGAGTGACAATTTTTTCTTGAAAATCTACAAGACTCGTTTAGAGAAATCCACGGAAAACACGAATTTTTTTAGCTTTATGGGGGTATTGCTGTTTAACCAGCTCAAAATGGGTTAACGCTTGGTTTTCTGAACACCCTTATTACTTACAAAAATGATTCTCGTTGAATTCCACTCCCAATAAAGGGAGTTATGTTTATCTCTCGTGTATTGTTTGGGTGCAGTGGGGGCCTGAAACCGGCCTATTTCATCAAAATTTCGATGTTTGGCAGCCTGTGGAGGGTTACCATATGCATCGCCTGATATGTCGTGTGTATCAAAGGTGTGTCACAGACAGGTCTAGCAATGACGAATGTATAAAAGAAATCTACAAGATGTGTTTCGAGAAAGTGCCCATAAACCCCAATTTTGGCAGTTTTTTGCCAATTCTGACGAAATAGGGGTTAAATCGAAAATTCCGCTTCGGTACATTTTTAGATTTTGTGCCCCTCTATGCGTGTGCAAAATTTCGTGAAAATCGGTTCGAAAATGGCTTCTGAATCGTACGGACAAAATGTGTGGAAAAAAAAAAATAAATAATCCGTAGAAAAACAATAGTCTTTTCCAGAGGGAAAAGTCTAAAAAAAAAAAAAATAAATAATAATAATCCGTAGAAAAACAATAGTCTTTTCCAGAGGGAAAAGCCTAAAAAAAAAAAAAAAAAAAAAAAAAATAATAATCCGTAGAAAAACAATAGTCTTTTCCAGAGGGAAAAGCCTAAAAAGGTACTTCTAACTTTGCAGATGGCATACTTCGTCAATTTGCCGTCATGCTCGAAAGATTACTTGCTTCTAAGCGGCTTTCATTGTTGACTAACTTGAATTCTTATTCCGTTACGTTAAGTACCATACCAATATGTACCGCGCATGGGAACGTAAAATTTAGCGTCACTCTTATCCTAATTGTTAAATGGGAATTAGAAAATTGTTCGAGATACGCGTACGTCTTTCAGGTCAATTTATTACTTGGCAAGTGGCCGCCTAGCTTCTAACTACGAACCCATTTATAAAATCACCGTTTCATATCTTCCTTGGGTGGCAATAAGGAAAGATATGTTCTCAGAACAAAATGAAACGCGGAACATATCTTTCCTTATTGCCACCCAAGGAAGATATGAAATATATATATTCTCAGAACAACGTGAAACGTGGAACATATCTTTCCTTATTGCCACCCAAGGAAGATATGAAACGGTGATTTTATAAATGGGTTCATAGTTAGGAACTAGGCGGCCACTTGCCAAGTTTAGTATACTGTTGGTGCAATTTAGCTAGACTACTGGTACAATTTATCAAATTGTAGCTGCAATTTAGCTAAATTGCAGGTACGGTTTACTAATTGCAGGTGCAATTTGATAACTAATGGAAGTGCCAAATGACGCAGTAGCTTAACTTGACTGTGTGTAGTGTTTGATGAAAAGGATAATGTTCAACGTTTATGATAGGATTATGAAATACGACAAGAATTGTGATAATTGAGATTATGTTAATTTCTGTCCCCTGTATGCTGTTTTCAATAAGACTTATTAGAGGTGTAGACTGTACTGAAGAATTGAGGTCTGGGTTAATGTGGCCTTCCCAGTTAATGTATGTCAACAAAAGTTAACAAGTTACAGTAAAATTATTCCAAAACGAGTCATCCTACCAAGTTACAATGAAATCCCTTCATAAATATAACTCATAGACTTTGCTAAAGGAATCAAGATCACATGACAGTTCGGAGGTCACGGTTGACCGACCGTGACCAAAATAGGAAAGTCTTATCTAGATATTATACCAAGTTATCCTACCAAGTTACAATGAAATCCCTTCATAAAAACAACCTGTATACAGTGTATAGAAGCTAAGTCACGTGACCAGGTGGCGGCAACGGCTGACCGATCGTGACCAAAACAGGGAAGTCTCATCGAGACATCATACCGAGCTATCTTTCCAAGTTACAATGAAATCGCTTCGTAAATATGAACTGTATACTGTGTTAAACAATCTAGGTCACAGGCATGTGCGGCCGTCATGGCTGACCTGCCATGACTAAAATAGGACGTTGTCATCTTGGCATTATACCCAGTCATCCGACAAATTTGCAAAGAAATCCGCTCATAAATGTAAGCTGCAGATTATACTAAAGTAATCTAGGTAACGCACCCCTGCGGTCGTCACGGTTGATTGAACCAGACCAAAAAAAGGCTTTCACGTCTAGACATCATACAGAGTCATCCTACGAAGTTACAATGAAATCCCTTCATAAATACGACCTGTAGACTGTGCTAAAGGTGTTCAGGTTTCAAGGTTTCAAATATTAGTTTCGGATTTTGCAGATGTCCATTTTATCTCAATTTATCAATTGAATCTTACAGAGCATTGAGTTCCCCATGAATTTTCCTCAGAATCGCCCCAAATATTACGCGCGCATGCGCGCTAAATAATTAACAACGTAAAGCACAACACATACAAGGCATGGACACACAATTGTATGAGGACAGTTATCTGAGGACAGTTATCCGAGATGCTTTTTCAGAGGCTAGTTATCTTAAGAAATCCTTGCCGGCACTGATAACGGAGATACTCCGCTGTTGCCTTTAAAATCGTTGGTAGCTACTTCTACTGGTGTTTCTTTCTACCTCTGCTTTTGGCTACCGCTACGGTGATCTATTCCCATCGCTAGAGTGGCAGTACTACAGTGATCCACTCTCATCACTACAGGGGCCGATTCTACAACTGTTGCAGGCTTGTATCTTTACTACAGGCTCTCGTCACATCTGTACTGATAACACTACTTGTTGCTTCTACTAATCTTGCCATCGCTAGCCAACACGTACACTTTCATTGTGAGTTCTGTGGTTTACGTCCACGACAGCTTAAAACTTGGAGGAGCTAAGACTCAAATCAAATCTTGCTCGCACGACTCTTCGACTCATCTGGGTATTTGAGGAGACTCATGACATGTTGGTGTACTATTGGATGATACTTATCGAAGGGCCATGAGGTTTGACCTCAGTAAGCGACTACCTATAACCTCTTCTGGGTATTTGAGGCTTAGAAGGACACTTAGCAATTCATTTGACAACGTTTCTATCAACAAAACGAACACATTTTATTGCCAACCAAATTTGCTAGGGGAACCCGTGCTACTATTTTTAGCTATCGCTAGCGATTCAAATTGGAATTGCGGTGCACGATATGTAGGAAATTTCCATGAAATTTCGCTGCTGTTTACAAATAGACCGTCCATGATTTCCGTTCCTCACATCTATGCGGAACGGGTTTTCATTTTCCTCGTGGTTTAGTATTGTTTTAGATGGGGATGTCAAAGAACAGGCGTGTAATAAACAGATTAGACCTCACTGAAGTATTACCAATAACATCATCTGGGTATTGGAAGATTCTTATGGTATGGCGATGAAGTATTGTATGATAGTTATCGGAGGATAGGTCTTCGTAGTCGTATGACCGTCCATTGAAGAGGGCAGTGATGTTAGAAGTGGAGTAAACGCTGAGCATAGGACTGATATGGCTTAGCGGTAGTACTCGGCAAATAGTAGGTTAATGATGGGGCAGTTGTGTGGTCTATCAGCTGTATTGATTGAATCTATAAAACAATTATCAGAAGGACACTATGCAATTTATTTGACAACTATCAACAAAAACAACACATTTTATCGCCAACAAAATTTGCGAGGGGAACCCGTGTTACTATTTCGTCCGCTGAGTTCCAATGTGTTCTGTCTGCCTACTGGCACATGCAAAACATTGGAACTCAATGGGAGATTTTCAGCTATCGCTAGGATTCAAATTGTAATTGCGTTGCACAATTTGTAGAAAATTCCAGTGAAATTTCGCTTCTATTTAAAAATAGCCCGCCAACGATTTCCGTTCCGCACATATGTGTGCAACAGATTTTCATTGTCCGCATGGTTAAGTGATACCAAGTATCACTATAGATAGTAGTGACAGGAGGCGACTATAGAGTTGAGGTATTAATCGGAAATGGTGTAGTGGGGTTGAAAGAGCAGTAGAGGTAGAAGAGATTGGTACAACTGGAAGATGGTGAGATGGATAGTTGATAGTGGCAGTAGTCCATAATCCATGAAACCATCAACTGTCTAGTAGTTTAGAGCCATGGAATGATCTTGGAGCTAGGGGCGAGTCCCCATCAGTCCTCACTACTCCCCATCAGTTTCTATAAATACCCAAACACTAGTCTCCTAACCACAGAGGTACCTAAATTCGAAGCCCTGTAAATAAATCTCCACAGAGCGGACTTGTGCGGATTTTGGATATGTTATGAGCCTGAAACTCCTCTGTCCAATGGTACCAAAATTGGCTTGTTACAAATTATTTCCGGGTCGGCGATATATTTCAGCTCCCACAACCAGACTACAGGTCCACCTATAAGGGATTCATCTCTATACCTTCCCTATTTGAGCTCATAATGAGAACGCACCACAATTTTCTTATTTTTTAGAGCTTTCTCATATATTCTATATACACGTAAAGCAAAGCTGTGGCTATGTATTTCAGAGATAAACTAGAGAATTGGCCATCCGTTCGTGTTCAAATTTGGTACCTGGTGGTAATTTGATCGGGAAATTCATCTGTTATTGCTCATGATAGCGCCCGACTTAGCGTTCACCCTTCAACCACAGAAACACCAGGATGCACTCCTACATTTTCAGAAGCATCGATTGGAAAATTGACCTGTAGGAGTAATTGAGATGGGCAGGGTGAATTTTACGTTCGACGTCGCTTTAACTCATCAACCTTTAACCCTTCTAACAGTTACACCAACGGGATACACTTCTGGGCTACATTTTCAGAAATTAAGCTGGAATTTGTCACAAAGGAGTATTTTTTTTTATCAGGAGTAACATGGACAGTATGAATTCTACGTGCGACATCGCTTTAACCCATAAACCATTAACCCTTCACCCATTGCCACAGTGGGGTGTACTTCTACATTTTTAGAGATATCTAGCTGAAATTTGGCATGCATGTGGGCGTATTTTTTTACCCGTACTAAAAGTGGCAGGGTGCATTTTCCATTTTCTGTCAACCGTTATTGACCCTTCAACCGATGCAGCATGGGGATCTACTTCTATATTTTCAGATATATTGAGCTGAAATTTGGTACCTGAAGTAGTTTTATATCAAGAGTAATATGTGTAGAGTGTATTTTGCGTGCGACGTTATGTTGAACTTCAAGCATTAACCCTTCAACCAGGGCAACGCTGGCATGAACCTCTATATTTTCAGAGACTTGGAGCTGAAATTTGGCGCGTATGACGTCGTGTTAAACATTTAATCATTAACCCTTCAACCATAGCAACATCGGATGCACTTCTTTTGTATTTTCAGGGATATCGAGCTCAAATTTGGTACGTGGTGGTGATTCTTTATCACGTGTAACATGGGCAGGGTGAATTTTGCGTGAGATGTTGCATTAATACTTCAACTACATCAAGCCTACAGTTTCAGACATATCGAGCTGAAATTTGGCGCCTATAGTTGTACTTTTTTATCAGGAGTAACAAGGGAGGGGTGAATTTAACGCGATGCCGCCCGTTTCACGTTTCAACCCGAGCAACACAGAGTATATCCGATAGTAGGCTATAACCCGCAGCAAGTTAAACGCACAAACACAAACTTATGAAACGGTGTCCCTCTAATTCTCTGTTCGAGGGTCCCCATAATGTGTAGCTTTCCGCTCAAATAGATAACAGCGAGCGAGTGTAATTCCATGGGGGGGGGGGGGGGGGGGGGGCACAAATACCTGTAATTTCGACATACTTAACACGTACCTCAAATCCGGGGGCGTAACTAACCCATAATATTGGAGGTGTATTACTATTCTTCCGAGCCAATGGCGCTAAGTGCCCCCCCCCCCCCCCCCCATCTCCAAAACCATACAATTGTCCTGTCGTTTAAACGCCTAATTCCGTTAAAATAAATAGATGATCTGTACTGGTACATGTCAAGTGCCCTAATTTCAGGGCATCAGACTTGGAGAAATGAATTATTAACTGGTAGAGTGCTGGAAGCCCATATTTGGGCTTTATTGTGAAGTGCAGGTGCCGCAACTTAATGGCTTCATATTCTGTGGATGTGCTTCATATTATTTTTTAATTAAAATAATTTAATCTGAGAGGATTTGCCTTGTTACAATTTATGGGAGAGTGCCAAGTGGCACTCTCCCATAAATTGTAACAAGGCAAAGAGACGTGGACTAATGCGGATGGCCAAAAATAATTTAGCACTCTACCAGTTAAAACTCATCGAGGTCACGGTATTCCTAGTGAATTCCTACATTGTACATGTTAAAAAATGTAGCCCCTGTTCGTGCTCATGCTCTGCCTTGCGAACGGATAGCTCAAAAATGTAGGTACCCACCATCCCCTCACCACCACCACCCACCCCCCTATTGACGCCCCTGTTCAAATCCCATATCCCCGCCCTCTGGTCTAACACGGAATAAGTGTTTTTTTGGACTAAGTTATTCCCAAGATGAAACGTTCTCAAATCGCCACCCCTCCTCCGCCACCACCACTACTTGACTGGACCGACATAACGTACTTCATTTTTATATCCATGCAGCCCAATCTAAGTAAGGATGCTCCATCGGAAAGGAACACGCCTTTCCGCATTCGTACACCTCAGCCATCCTCATCGTTTTGGGGACGACCGGCAGGAAAGTGGACAATCACCCTCAAGACAACTCGCCATTGCACAACTCGTCCTCAGTCTGGACACCTCGCACCAAAGTTTGGACAACTCGCCTTTGGAATTTTGGACAACTCGCCCCAAAGTCTGGACTACTTGCCACCGGAATTTTGGACAACTCGCCTCAAAGTCTGGCCCACTCGCCCAAGAAAATCTGGACAACTCGGCCAGGGTTTTCTTGAAGGGAAAATGAAAACACAGACTTTAAGACAGTGAATTAATGGTAGAGTTAAACGAGCACGGATCCCTTTACAGAAAAACTAAATGAGCTGGAGACAAAAGTCAATGAGGTTTACCTCGCCAGTCAAACAAACTTATGGGGTGGAGTTAGTGGGGACTACCTCGCTGCTCAACGCGTTAAACATACCATAACACGTTGTGGAGGGCCGGATACTTGATGTAGAACAACCAGGACCGGTGGCAGGTGACGATACGCATGCAAGCTTGACTCTGTCTTTATCTGTATGGATACGTCATATTGTTGCTACTGGGCTAAAACATGACGGAAGTGAGACGGGTCTATTTTGATGGTTCGCTAGGGCAGATTTGAGGCCTTCTGTTGTACTAGCAGCTACAGTTTTTTCGTCCAGGTGGTTCCAATCGATTGCCGTGTGTACAAAGAACGAATGTTTGTACCGGTCTGCTTAACAAGCTGGTTCAGTTACGGATCTACTATTGTTTCTTACTGAAGATGATATGATGTTTGTGATTATACAATTGTCAATTTGTTTTGCCCAGATCTGACGCTTTGGGGTCTGTAACTTGATGAATTTGTCTGGGGGCATTGTTGGTATTTGTCCCTCAATCACTTTAAAGAATAACGTTAGGCGCTGTTTCTGCCTTCTAGGTTGTAGTGAAAGTAGTATTAGTTCCTCTGACATTTTGCCATACACCCCTCTTCTCTTGATTTATAGTTTTTCGTGATGAATCTTGCACCCCTTCTTCGTGCTTTCTAGTTTTGTGATCCCTTGTTTTGTGTATGGGTCCCAGATGATATATTCCATTATCGATCTTACGCGTGCAATGTAAGTAGTATGTAATGTGGTTTTCACCCCCCATCAGCAGGATCTCATGCAGGATCTCATGTGACGTCATGGTCACGTGACCCAGTGACGCCATGTTGTGTTGTCATGGTAACCCACGCGGTCGGCCATGTTGTGACGTCATCGCCATAGTGATACGTGGCAGCGCGTGTTGTTAGGGTGATACGTGTTTCCGTCGTCCATTTTGCATACTGGTGGCCGCCATCTTGGTTTCTATGGTAGCACGTGGTTGTTATGTTACCCAAAGGCCTACAACAAGACAGGGGTATGTTCGGAGGGTGTGTTCGATTGAACAGGAGTAATTTCCCGATTCGTAGAATTACCACAAACAACAGACAACTTTTACTATTTCGAATTCTTTCAGAATTCTCTTCTTCTATCTATATATGCAATAGTTTTCATCAACCTGACCATGCTCCTTTGCTCTGGTGTATACTCCAGTAGCGTAGAAGAACCTATCAGTTGGAACAGCTGTGCTTATTATTGCTATATTTAGCAATTTCTGGTCTACTCTTGTTAGTTCTGACCCTATCCCGAGTACTCTTGTAGTTTCCTTTATCTGGATCATTAATATAGATTATAACTAACCAATCAGATTGCTTGATTTCCCATAATCCGTACGCAGAGTTACCTCCCATGTGTATAAGAAAAGCCTATATCATTTCCAAATATCCCTTTAAGCTATCGAGCAGTTACTGATAAGTCATTGCTCGAACGACTCGAAGCCCATCGAGCAAATGAGCTATCGAGCAAATGCTCGTTCGAGTGACTCGCACATATTGCTTGTCGACTCATTTCAGTATTTGAGGATACCTATGGCCCGGTATTCTATTATTTGAGGATACCTTTTATAGGATACTTATCTGAGGATACTGTTACCTGTACCAGAAGACATACCTATCCCAAATATCCCTTATAAGGTAAAGAGCCAAGAGAGTAATTGCTCCATGAGCAATTGCTCGAACAACTCGAAGCTCATCGATCAAATGAGCTATCGAGTAATTGCTCGATCGAGTGACTCGACATACTGCTCAAACGACTCGAAGTGTTGGTAGGGTCTATCGAGTTCTGGAATATAATTGACATTGATGGAGCGAGGCTGTCTGCATAGTTTCGATACTCTACTTGAAATTGTGTCTGGACCATATGATTTTGCATGGGTCGATGTTTTAAAGTAATTTTATCACTCAGTCTTGGTTGATTTTGATATTTGATATGGTTTGACGCACATGGACTGGTGTTTTGGGCAGAATGCTTCTCTTTTTCCGTCGTGAAAAACAGATGAGAACTGTTTGATTTGGATCTATGCTTTGCCTCTTCTGTCGTTCACTAGTTGTCCTTTTTCTTTAAGTGGTGCTAATTGGATGTTTCCTGTTTTCTTGATTTTACATATTTCCATAATGTTTTGTTCCATCCCTTTTAGTATGGCCGAGTTTATGTAGTTCCATTCTGCTTTACACATTTCCCTCGTGCATTCCTTTTGGTGGTGTTCATAGTTTGACCACTAAATATTTCGTTCTGTTTGCCTGGTTGTTTTCGCTTGTTGTTTTCCTTAACATTTTTATTCTATGGTTGAACCATGGCAGTCCGTTATTTGACTTGGTGGATTTTAATGGGATGTGTTTGTCAAGGTTTTTGGTAGGTTTTTGGTCAGGTGTTGCTTGAACGTGTTCCAGATGTGACATCGTGTCATTTATGTTAGACCCGTTCTTGTCCATTTCTTGTATTAATGGTATGAGCAAGTCCAGATCGTGGTTCACTTGGTCCCAGTCCGCTTTTTTCCCAGACGTTAGATTTCCTTGGATTGGTCTGTGAGTGGTAAAACTTGGTCAAGTATTTACATGTTGACTAAAAAGTCCGTAAAATTTATTCATCTGTGTAAATGCTGAAAACACGAACAATGTTATAGGTCTTGGCTATTTTCAACTTGTCGATCAGCGGAAAGTACACACTCAAATACGCGGGGAAAACCATCACATTCTCCCACAACGCATCAAGGGGCACAACTTACATTACAGATTATTTTTAGCATATTTCTGGTCAAGGATATGTTTTGGTGACGTCATACGAAAGTGCAGGGACAACCAACTAAACATGGCGGAAGCGGTCGTAGAAGACAGTCGTTGTCAAGACTTGATTAAATTTTATTGCCACCAGTGTAATACAGAAATTAAACCAAAATTACCAGTATGTACACATGAAGTGCATCAGGGTTAATTAGTTATCCAAATCATTACGATTATATTAGTTTCATTGTTGCATAATTTGGATACACCACTTCAGTTAGAATGTTCTATAATCAAAATACTGGGACTTCAAACCCAACAAACAGTTGTAAAGTTGTGTTGACGTTAAACAGCCACTCTAGAATAGTGTATAGTTTTGTTCAACGAGGAGATTATAGCACCGATCATCATAAATAGTCAACCATTGAGTGGCTATCTGCACAGAGAATTCGAAAATTGTATACTCTGTTTACATCATTTCAACCGATTCAATACGGATTGGCTGGACTGGTATTTTTTAGTTCATGAGTTACAGTAACTTACACTACTGTAAGTTGTAAGTGTAACTAGTCCAAACTTGGATCCAAGAACATAAGGTATCAGGACCACTCGTACCCATGACATCTTGTACCGGTCAAGTCTCACGCAAAATTCGATGAATCGCCCACATTACTGATTGGATGACTCTGTCCTTTACCACAAATTAATTCACTCATCCCCACCAAATTACACCCAAACAGTCCTCTGGCCAAACTGCCCCCCAGCAATTTGACCCAAACCGGCTGCCAGTTGAACCAAACCGTCCTCCATAGTGGCTGAACTGTCCTCCCCCAATTTGACCCAAACCATCCTCCAGAAAATGAGTGATTCTTATGGATGACAGAACTAATGTAACAAAAGAAATTATATTTGTCCAAAAATCCAGATAGTAGGAAATATTTCAGGCAAAAATTCCAACAGTTGGAAATTTGAAGCATTGTTTTAACAGACATTTTTTCCAAATGTGGTATTCCAACTGCCGAGTGCTGACTCCCACAAACAGAATTCTGATTGAACAACGCACAATTTTCTGACTACTCGGACTCAGTGGCTCTGAAGTTAATTCCACAACTGTGGTTGTGTTAAGCTTTTGTTCCTGTTTATGTGTAACCTCTTTAAACGTTCATGTTCTAACAAGCATTTAGCAAACCAGTTTCTTGAATTATACAAGACAGGTGATCTCTCGTGACAGTGGTCTCTCAAAACAGGTTTTACTGTGCTCATGAAAGACAGGATATAGCCAGGCTGAAAATTTTGATTTATATTTGGTATTGTTGAATTAATATCGCGCATATTATATATAGTGACAAAAAGGCTGAGTTAGTTGGCTAACTCATTACTCCTTCTTTGTAAGCATAATGGATGGTTGGTTGTTAGTCATTGAGTTCATTTCAAGATTAGGGTGCTCACTGCTCAGTATGACCTCATATTTGAGATGATTAATTAATAAATTATTGGTTGAATACTGATTTTTTGAGCATTCTCCATACATGTACATTCCTGTAATTGACACAATGTATAATGGAGGCAGATACTCCCCATATTGCCTAATTAAGACCATGGATGGGGTATTCGTATTCAGTACTCGTATTCCGTCGTATTCGAATACAGTTTATCAAGTATTCACATGTATTCAGTATTCACTGAATGTTATGAATATATGTATTCGTATTCAAATACATTAAAATTTGAGCTGTATTCATGAATACATTTTGAATACTTTCTATATTTTGGAATTAAAGAACCATATACTGAATAAAAGTTTTCCACAGATCAAGCCCATGAACTCCAGACAACAAATTCACACCTCATATCAGTATTAAAGATTTAATAATCCCTGATATTATTTATATACCACCAAACACCTTGTCTGAAATTTATGCATTGAAAGCAGACAATAGACTTAATTATCAATTAACAGTATTATTAACTTGTCACAATACAACCTATTTGTGTAACAATGGCCACATATCCCCATGGCTTTTTAAATTGTTGAAAACATGGACGATAAAAATAAAACAAAAAACTTGTGTTGTTGGACACAACTAAGTTATTCAATGATATTATATTCTAAAATTCTTGGATTTATTTTAAGTTTTTCTATTTATCCATTATTTTACAGTGAAAACCCATATTTATTTATTTATTTATTCCTGTTTAAGGTCACCTTTGTACAGCTCAGTATGTCTAATTATAATCGGTGAAAGCACGTAAATATTATAAGAAAAGGTAGCCGGTAAAAAAGACAGCGGTAAAAAAGACAATGGTAAAAAAGACAAGGTAAAAAAGACAATGGTAAAAAAGACAATGGTAAAAAAGACAACGGTAAAAAAGAAAATGATATTTTTATCAGTAGGTAAAAAAGACAATAATGTTTCGTGCTATCTTGTGGTTCTGTTCTTGGTGCTGCCATTCTTAAATTTTAGAGGAATTACATTGCTGATCTTTTAGATTTAATAAATCAGACAAAGTAATTACCCTAAATTTTTTTTTATTTTATTCTCAAAATCTTACATAAACAGTACAAAGTTGTATAAAAATAACAGATAGCACAGTTTAGGCCTATGAGCCTACCTAAAACATTACCAGCTTAACCCTTACCCAACACACTTTTCAAAAATACACTTAATTTTGCGTTACCAAAACACCTCTTTTTTGAAAACGCCTATGAGCCTACCTAAAACATTACCCTTACCCAACACACTTTTCAAAAATACACTTAATTTTGATTAACCAAGCACAACTTTTTTGACAAAGCACTAATGTTAATGAAGCCTTATTGTGTGTCCTATTCCCCACAAAAATTGTTGCATTGTCTTTGTTCCTTCTACATAATCATCACATAAATTTTTAAGGCGCACCTGCTGGTTATAGGTTTCCCTACGAAATCTCTTTTTTGGTTGAACTCCAATAGCATCTTGGGCAAGCATAGTTCTAACAGATTATTCTTCCATTTGAAATACTTTGATACATTTCCATATTGTGGGATGTTTATGTCCAACCATGTGAAAAAACTTATTGTCCCAGGCTTCACTAATA
Source organism: Pictodentalium vernedei (assembly GCA_031216915.1). Lineage (NCBI taxonomy): Eukaryota > Metazoa > Mollusca > Scaphopoda > Dentaliida > Dentaliidae > Pictodentalium > Pictodentalium vernedei. Next base: position 339,864,002 of record CM062293.1, read on the forward strand.
TTATTTGTACGTGGGTTACCTTCTATGGTTGAAGTGTGCACATTCCACAAGGCTGGGGGAAACAGTGGAGGACACCTCCTCAGTCTAACTGTATTATTATCCCCACGGACTCTTCTATATGTTCCAGACACATAAGTACTGTCAAAGTAATCTAAAAGATCCATAGCCTCTGGGGGCGAAATGCTTCTCAAATACTCTAAGCCTTCCGGCACATTATCCACTGGGAGAAAAGCAACACCGTCTAACATTCCACAAAAGTGGCGGAATTCGTTATCCTCTTTGTAATTTGTCACGAGAACAAGTTCCTGTATCTTCCTCCACGTAGACTGGGTGAGGTGATAGAAGCAGCCCTTTATTTCTGTTCCTTCACACAATACCTCACGTAACGCATTAATTGTGGCACTTTCAAAATCAGCCATCACAATCTTTGGATCAGGAGTGTAACCAAACTATCTTTCTCTCTACCTATAACTTTTCTAACTGAACATTCTCAAATTTTCTTGCAACGCTCTTATCAAGAAGACGCATGGAAATGGTAGACAAAGCGTAGGAGGAATTGGTGCAACCTACCTTTCTGCAACATATACAAGAAACCACCAAACGCTAGGCAAGGATTGAAACAAGCTTGTCTGGCTGGGAACGAGTGTACATTTGATATAAATAAACATATGAATAAAGATTTAACAGCCCTTTTAAGGGCTTGAGGGTGTGTGTCAGTGAGAGTTTTTTTTTTTTTTTTTTTGGGGGGGGGGGGGGTGGAGGAGGTCATTTGGAATTCCCGAAGGATAACCAGATACCTCAAAATCACATACGGCATCCTATCTCCCAGAAGGCTTGATGGATGACTCCCGGTTTTTTAAAACTAAACTGTTGGAGCTTTCTCCACTTCTTTTTTGTAACCGCTATGGTCATATACCGGGGCCGCTACCAAACCGGCGTTGCTGTTTGGTTTTCTTTTCTCTTCTTCCCTTAAACTTGCCATCGCACAACATTACATTCTGGCTCGCCACCATGGTGGGACTCAAACCTCTACCATCGCCGAACTGGAACCGAATAGAGCTCGCCCTCTAATAGTTTTAAAGGCGTTGAGGGATTGAGTATTAACCATCTAACAATCCAACGTAAACTGCCGGGTATTCTAACCGCGTGCATAACCCCCTCAGACTCCATTTTTGGGCAATAAGAAAGCTAGGCCTGTGTGATCCAAGGGGAAAAAAAAAGGTTAACAGGGTCGCAAGGGATTTGTAAATCCCACAACGTCCCTGCGCGCCTTCGGCACGCTAAAATCTTTCATTCATTCTGTATTTGTGCAAAATTGTCTTTTTTACCTACTGATAAAAATATCATTGTCTTTTTTACCGTTGTCTTTTTTACCATTGTCTTTTTTACCATTGTCTTTTTTACCTTGTCTTTTTTACCATTGTCTTTTTTACCGTTGTCTTTTTTACCTACATTCATAAGAAAATACTACTGCTGTTAGCAAACTTTCAGCCAACAGACCTCCAGGTTTAACTATGAAGTGCATTGGCTAAAACTTTACTAGTCCTTCTTATGTGGTGTCATTGCAATTGATACTTAACGTTCAGGAGGAAACGCCAGTCTGTGACTTTTTAGAGGTAATCCACTCACATTTTGTGATGTGTTGTCCATGGAGAGTAGTCTAATTACTATGACACCCATAGAGTGGATTTCCTGTCAGGTAATTACTTTAGTTTTCCAACAAAGCATGGTAAGCACAATTAAAGCTTCAGCTAAATGATCATCAGTTTAAAAATGACTTTTAACCCAACAAACAAAAAACTTAAAGGCCTTGCTATAAATACTTCTAATTTAAAAAGTATTCAAGTATTCAAAAATGTATTCATGAATACATTGTAATGTATTTGTATTCGTATTCAAATACATTTGAACATTTGTGTATTTGTATTTGTATTCATGAAATTTCAAAGTATTCGTGTTCGTATTCGAATACATTTACAAAGTATTTGCCCCAAGCCTGATTAAGACTACAGTACCATAACCAATTGTCATTTTGTGTTGCCATAAAACTTCAAATTATGTCTGTAGATAACTAGATATTTAGCCACAGTCATTTTTAGCTGCCTGGAAATATTCTCAATGCCCTAAAACCTACTGGTACAGTCAGTCAGATAACATTTTGAAAATTTCCCCCTCCCGGGTGGTGGGTATCAAAGGGAGGGCGTGCAGGCATGTTAAAGTACTGTCGGTACCACTAAACTCGGTACCAGTACAGTACTGAGTATCGCCAACACGGCACCGGTACCAATCAGTGAATCATTCCTCTCCAGTTTCATTTCTCCACATATCAGGGCGAATATTTTTCTGGATACGGATTCCGTCATTGAATCACCGGGTTCAATGACGGAACAGGACAGGAAACAACACTATTGTGTCTATTCAGTTTATCCAGTCGCTTACTATGAAGCTATTACAGGGGCTCATTTTACTAGCATTCTGAATGATAGTAAAATGAGCCCCTGTAATAGCTTGATCAAATGTACTACAGTAAGAATGTTTGTCATATAGGAATAAAGTCAATAAACTCAGATTAATATAATCGATCATGATTTCCAAAATGAACAAAAACAATGAAGATGATAGTACAGTGGTGGCGCTCCTCGGGCTTCCATTATTTGAAGAACAATAAAATAAAGAAATTCAGTAACAGAATCTATAGGTCAATGGTTCATTGATCTTCCAAAAAGACAAAGTGTTCAACATCAGTCATGCGTTTGCAGTAACCTGGCTTTGATCAACATTTTAGCCAGTGATGATAGATCAGAGAGAATGACAAAAGGTCGTAAATTCCCCGAAAGGACAGAATCAGGAGATGTTGTATTTCGTCTCCAAGTTGGAGCATTAACCCCCATGATTCGGAGCCTCGTAGACATATATTTTATTCACATAATTTTTCACCTTTGCGGAACCTCAGGACTCCAGACGGTAGCTTTTTATTACTCGATTGTCTGTCGGATTTAATCTTCATGCAAAGAGAAATGTTTTTTTTCTGAATTAACAAAGTTACCTGTTATGATACCTTGACATCATACCGTCATACGTTCAGCTTTTAATTGAGGAGCCACGCGGGCAAAACCTGCAACTGAAGTTACGCACCAGTGACCGGAATCTTGCATTGTTTTTGCAAGGGATATCGGGGCAGTGACGAATGGGAGCAAAATGGAGGTGAGTGGGAAATCGCTCACCTCAAATAAAGTTTGCGAGAGTGAATACTGTGAGGAGAGTGAATTTGATTGAATGTTGATTTCAATGTTTAACTTCAACTGACAAGCGTCCTTCGAAACGAATGTATGAATTCAACTGAACATGGATGGAAATTCTGACGGTGAAAATATATGTAACCCACTAAAATTAGTTCTGGATTTTAAATGGCAGATTATTAAAATCATGGAAAATGGATGCATAAATTCCAAATCGGGCACATTAATTTGTGTCACTGGTGAATTGGAGCGGCAGGTGTCACGTGTATACACATGTATACTGCTCAGCATGACCCGTGACATACACGTGTATAAAAGAAAACAAGGAATGGGGCAACATTCCGCATGTCTTCGATAAAAAAATACGGAAGTATTATAACGTTTCTCAGATCTCAGAATTGCCACCGTTTTTTTTTTTATCTGAACATGCTTGTTCGTTTTGTGGTGGGGTAAGCTCTGGGTGAGTTGTCAGTGTACAACCCTCTTACTGTTAGCGTTGCGTGTGTGGATGTATAAGCGAACTACTGTGTGTCATGTTCATAACGACGGAAAGGGAATTGTTTGGAATTGTACTTTAAATGCATCAAATTGTGAGTGATTCTTAAAAAATTCCCAACATCAAAACTTAATTGAATGTTTCTGTTGATGCAACTCAGAAGGATGAAAACACACCCAAGAATAGAGGCGAGAGATTATTCGCGTACCTTGGACAATTTTTGCGTGCGTGATGGTGTGCCAAATGTTTGTCATGTTTCACTCTCCCAAAATGAGGTAGTAGTGCTAATCGGTTCTCTGCTCTGTCACAGTACTTTCACGAATGTCTTGTTGAAAGTTCAGGCCATTAGATTACCCCAATTTCACCCCGTTTACAGGGGTGCCAAGTTAAAGGTGTGAGGACATCAAGAAAAATCAAATTTTTAAGTTCTCTGTGCTTCTTCTATATTTGAGAAAAACTTCCATCATAATAAATATGAATATGATCATAGAAATACAACGAAAGGCATAGCAATGAAGTATAACGGGATGCAGCTGTTATTTCTGGTTTTAATGTGCCCAAATTAGGGCAAGATGGTGTCCCCAAAATAAATGAATTTAAAGGCCTGAAAGTTTGTCATGTTTCACTCTCCCAAAATGTGGTAGTAGTAGTAGTCAGATCTCTGCCCCAGTATGTTCACTAATCTCTTTCCGAAAGTTTGTCGTGTTCCACTATTCCAAAATGTTGTGGTGGTAGCAGTTGGATTTCAGTATGTTCACAAATCTCTCTTGTCAAAAGTTATTGCTCTTTAATTGACTCATAAACTGAATGTTATATTCCAAAGTTAATGATGAGTTCTGTGAGTTAGTGTTGGGGCGCCTATCAAATTTCCCTGTCGACTTGTCGCCAGCTATTAGTCGCCGACTAGTCGGTCTGCTACACAAGCAGAAATCAAAACGTCCAAACTGGTTAGCAGGGGTCGAAATAACGCTTGTCTACTTGTCGCCGACAAGTAATTTCTACCAGCGTCAACCAAAAAATAGAATCGCTTTTCCCAGGCGACAAGTGCTATTTTTGGCTTGAGTTTCATATTAAACTTGAAAAGCTATGTGCTGTTAAAATATTTTTTGGAAATATCGTTTTTCGTAAAGTCCTTCATCCGCCACTTAACCAACTCTGAACCGGTATTGGGATGTAACAACTGTGCGAATGAACTCACCAGAAGCATAAAAATGTCTGCAATGCAGAAAAGGAATTCTAGTCTAAGGGAGGTAATCAAATTAGCTATCAAAGAACTCAGCTATTTTGAAATTGCTGACAGGGCTTTCTCCACACATGATGCCCCATATCTATCACCAAATTTAATTTGCTTCGTTCCTTGGCTGATTTTAAATAATATAAGTGATCTCAAACTTTGATATCACAAACCTTTTCAATTTTTAGCTCAACTTTGGCGAAGCCAAATTTGAGCTTATGCCAAGGCCCGTCGTCCGTCTGTCTGTCTGTCCGTCAACAATTGGATGCGGCTCAGGCTAGAGGCCGTATTTATGAACCGATCTTTACGAAACTTCTTGGGTACCTTTGTTATGACTGTGGGACGAGAAGGAGTGTTTTTGGGTGCGGTCCAAAATTCAAGATGGCTGCCACCCGCCGTTTTGTACTGACGATGCAGAAATCTGTTTTTTGTACAGAACTTCCATATGAAAGCTCTGATTTGAATAATTTTTTGTATGAATGTTTAGTACCATGGGATACATCACATATAATACTTTTTTTTTTCTCGTGCGTAAATTATGCAAATTAGACTAATTTTGATGTTTTTTTGGTGTTACTTTCAGCACTGTAAGTGCAAATGTCAATACGGCTCGGGCTAGAGGCCGTATTTATGAACCGATCTTTACGAAACTTCTTGGGTACCTTTGGTATCACCATGGGACGAGAACGAGTGTTTTGGGGTCCGGTCCGAAATTCAAGATGGCCGATGGCAGCCATTTTGTACAAAATTATGTGCAATCAGATTTTTGCACAGAACTTCCATATGAAAGCGCTGATTTGAATAATTTTTTGTGTGAATGTTTAGTACCATGGGATACATCACATATAATACAGGTTTTTTTCTCGTGCAGAAATTATGCAAATTAGATGAACTTTGATTTTTTCAGTGCTACTTACACACAGTAAGTACACATGTCAATACGGCTCAGACTAGAGCCTGTATTTATGAACTGATCTTCACGAAATGTCTTGGGTACCTTTGTTATCACCTTGGGACGAGAACAAGTGTTTCTGGGTGCGGTCTAAAATTCAAGATGGCTGCCAGTGGCCATTTTGTACCAAAATTAGGTCTAATCAGTTTTTTGTACACTACTTCTATACAGCTCAGACTAGAGGCCATATTTATGAACCAATCTTTACGAAACTTCTTGGGTACCTTTGTTATCACCGTGGGATGAGAGCGAGTTTTTTTGGGTGTGGTCCGAAATTCAAGATGGCCACCAGCAGCCATTTTGTACCAAAATTAGTGCAATCAGTCTTTTGTACAGAACTTCTGTATGAAAGTTCTGATGATTTGAATAAATTTTTGTATGAATGTTTAGTAACATGGAATACATCACATATTGTAAGGTTTTTTTTTTGTGCAGAAATTATACAAATTAGATGAACTTTGATTTATTCAGTGCTACTTACACATTGTAAGCACACATGTCAATACATTGAATGGGTAGAGGCTGTATTTATGAACCAATCTTCGCAAAACTTCTTGGGTACCTTTGTTATCACCTTGGGACGAGAATGAGTGTTTCTGGGTATGGGCCAAAATTAAAGATGGCTGCCAGTGGCCATTTTATACCGAAATTAGGTCCAATCAGTTTTTTGTCACAAGTTCTATACAGCTCGTATTTATGAACTGATCTTCACAAAACTTCTTGGGTACCTTTGTTTTCACCTTGGGACAGAAACGAGTGTGTTTTGGGGTGCCTTTGTTATCACTGTGCTATGAGAACAAATATTTTGGGGTTCAGTCAGACCCACTCTGGGACTCAAAGTTTTCTTTTCTAGTTTAGCATCTGACTGTCACCCACCTTTATAATACTTTACCTATACATTTGTTACAGGCAACGGTCAGTATTTATGTACAGACCGTTACAATACTTTATATGTACCTTTGTTATCAGGTCATTACCTAGATGTTTGTCATTGCTGTGTCAGATACTATACATGTACATGTCTTTGTCTTGACAAGTTGAGCTACATTGTCATTGACACTTTCATTTTTATTAAAAACATAGCATACAGGAAACAGAAATTAACATATTCCCAATTTTCACAATTCTTGTCTTATTTCATAATCCTTTCATAAACATTGAACATTATCCTTTTCATCAAACACAAACTTTACAGACAAATTAATCTACAGGGTCATTGACACTTTCATTGTCTTTTGAGGTCTATAGATACACAGGGCATTGATGTTAAAATAATAACTGCAGTCTGCAGCCAGATGGCTGCAGACTGTAGTTTTTATTTTATGCTCCCCGTATATTGATATTGGGCAGACCTATCTCACTGTAAATGTACACAAAGGCGATACCATTCCAGGAAACGAGGGTTCAAAGGGTTAGCTTGGCATCAAGGTAAGGTATTGCCATTACTGTTGGGAGGTTAACCGAAAATACAACTTGGCGTAGGTTATTTAAAAACACCGATCGACCTGAACGAGAGACAACCGACAGTCGGGACCTGCACAATTATTCAACTGCGCAATCTTGAATGCTGTCACTTCATGTAATGTGTTAAATAGAAGTGGCAGAAATCTCAGAAAAAAATCAGAACCCGGTAATTACTAGTATTCTTCTAACTTTTTTGGCCCCCACAGTATAATCATATTTGCATATTAAATAAACTTTCCTTGAAATGTCCAATGATAAAAATTGCCCCATTCAGCATGAGATTGAAAGCGCCACATGGTTTTTGACAAAAATAAAACAAATATCGAATTACCAAAATGACCACACACACCACTTAAATGCAAGAGATACCCATGTGCTGGCCACTGCCAATAATTTCCATGTATACATGTACATGTACATTTGAATGGAATTAAAAAAACACTGTTGTACACTTTACTTGCACCAATATCATTTTCAAGACAGTAGACAAAGATTTGGGGCTTTCAGTATCAACACACGAAACTCAACACGATATTCATTTATATTCATGACCTGAAATATTGCATTTGTGAAATAATCAGTTTACCAAATGCCGTTTCTTTTGCTGAACTGGATCTTGCCACTTGCTTCACATTTATACTGTCCGATATATATTTTTTTCGGTGTGTAATTTTTAAAGCTTGAACTTCAAAATAGGTTTCAGATTCACAGTTGAAGTCGGATGTAAATTAGGGTTATAATGAACTGAATGAGCGACTTTTACTTGATAAAATTTTTATTGTAACAGTTGGTAAAATTTTTTAGGGTCAGTCGGGTTACACCAAGCATGGGCATTTATTAGCTTAACTTGACAGTCAAGATAAGCTATTGCCATCATGCGTGTGGAAGTCTGTTCACATTTTCCTTTAGCACAGGCTACACCCTGTACTTCTTGTCCGATCATCATGAAATTTAATATGCATATTTGACTCCATGTCTAGATGAGAAGGTCCCCTTTTAGTCACGATCTGTCAGCCGCGATGGCTGCCCGAGGCCAAAAACCTTTAGCACAGTCTACAGGTCGTATTTATGAAGGGATTTCTTGGTAACTTGGTAGTATGAATCTGTATAATATCTAGATAAGAACGTCCCCATAGGTCATGATCTGTCAACTGTGATGGTTACCCAAGCCCGAAACCCAAAAACTTTTAGCACAGTTTACAGGTCATATTTCATACAGAGTGATTTCAGTGTAACTTGGTAGAATAACTCGGTATGATGTCCAGATGAGAATTTCCCCATTTGGTCGCAGTCTGTCAACCGTGATGACTGCCTGAGCCCAAAACCCCCAAACCTTTAGCACAGTCTACAGGTCGTATTTATGGAGGGATTCCATTGTAACTTGGTAGGATGACTCCATATAATGTATTTTGGTCGCGATCGGTCAACTGTGATGGCTACAGGGGCCCGAAGCTCGAAAACCTTTAGCACAGTCTACAGGTCGTATTTATGAAGGGATTTCATTGTAACTTGGTAGGATGACTCCAGATAATGTCTAGATGAGAATGTTCCCTTTTGGTTATGATCATTCAGCCATGATGGCTGCCCGAGCCCAAAACCCGAAAACCTTTAGCACAGACTACAGGTTGTATTTATGAAGGGATTTCATTGTAACTTTGTAGGATGGCTCAGGGACCAGCCGTGAGGGTGACTAGGGCGATTATGTCGCCCTTCTATACCCAATGTCACCTAGAAAAATAGTCGAGGCGATTACAAGTCGCCCTCCAAAAATTGGCCAAATTGAGGAAAGGCTGAACTGAGTGATCTGAGGTTTACATAAAAACAATTATTTTCAAGAATCGAATGTGCTTGAGTTTGATAAATGGGCATTTTCATTCGTCAAAAATCGACCATTTATTTAAAATACAGGAGAATCAAATGTCCATTGTCGTTTTTTGCTGATCTTTCTTCTTCTTCTTCTTCTTCTCATACAAACTTTGTCCGTGCCATAACTTTTTTGTCTTTTGACCTACACCTTAGATACTTGGAATGTGGATGCATCACCATGAGCCGGTGTGCAGTGTACCATTGTGACCTTCATGTGACCTTGACCTTTGACCTGAAGGTCAGATTTATGTGTTTTTTAATGGAAACATCACACAAACTTTGTCCGGGCCATAACTTTTTTTTTTGTCTTTTGACCTACACCTTAGATACTTGGCATGTGGATGTATCACCATGAACCAGTGTGCAGTGTACCACAGTGGCCTTCATGTGACCTTGACCTCAAGCTCAAATTTATGTACTTCAAATAGGGAGTAATTGTCCAGACCAGAATTTTTTTTATTTTTTGACCTAGGACTTGGTTATTTGACATGTGGATGTGTCACCATGAGACCGCATGTCGTCTACCCTGATGACCTTTATGTGACCTTAACCTCTGACCTTAAGGTCAAATTTATGTACTTCAAATAGGGAATAATTATCCAGACCAGAACTTTTTTGTTTTTTGACCTAGGACTTAGATATTTGACATGTGGATGTATCACAATTAGACTGCATGTCACATGAAATCATGACCTTCATGTGACCTTGACCTCAAGGTCAAATTTATGTACTATAAATAGGGAGTAATTGTCCAGACCAGATTTTTTTTGGACATGTGGATGTGTCACCATGAAACCACATGTTCGCTACCTTGATGAACTTCATGTGACCTTGACCTCTGACCTCAAAGTCAAATTTATGTACTTCAAATAGGGAATAATTGTCCAGACCAGAATTTTTTTTGTTTTTTTTGACCTGGGACTTGGTTATTTGACATGTGGATGTGTCACCATGAGACCACATGTCGTCTACCTCGATGAACTTCATGTGGCCTTGACCTCTGACCTTAAGGTCAAATTTATGTACTTCGTTCAAATAGGGAATAATTATCAAGACCAGAACTTTTTTGTTTTTTGACCTAGGACTTAGATATTTGACATGTGGATGTATCGCAGTTAGACCGCATGTCACATGTAATCATGACCTTCTTGTGACCTTGACCTCAAGGTCAAATTTATGTACTATAAATAGGGAGTAATTGTCCAGACCAGATTTTTTTTTTTTGGACATGTGGATGTGTTACCATGAAACCGCATGTCTGCTCCCTTGATGAACTGCATGCGACCTTGACCTCTGACCTCAAGGTCAAATTTATGTACTTCAAATAGGGAATAATTGTCCAGATCAGAACTTTTTGTTTTTTGACCTAGGACTTAGATGATTGACATGTGGATGTATCACAATGAGACCACATGTCATCATGACCTTCATGTGACCTTGACCTCAAGGTCAAATTTATGTACTTTAAATAGGGAGTAATTGTCCAGACAAGATCATTTGTAGTGCATAAAATAGAAAGGAAGGGGAGACATATGTTTTAGTGTGCTAAAACACTTTCTAGTTTCTATTTGGTTCTGTTCCAGTCGGAGCTTCAAGTGTCGAAACGAAAATAGGTGACTTACGCGACTCAACAAAATAACCCAGTTTGAAAGTAGGTTATGTCACTTAGGCTGCCCAAAATTCTCTGCTGAAAATGTATACACAATGGCCGTATTTTCTAACACTGTATTTTTATTTCGTTTTGCTGACAACTGTTAACTGTTGGGCCGTCTATTCCCAGAAAAACATGAATGGAAGTGAAACATGTGAAAAAAGCTTTAGTGATGACAAGAAAAGCTTTGTACAGGACACAAGTGTGCATATGAAGGATCTTGAAAAAGTACCTTCCAAGCAACCTTCTTACATCCTGTTCACACTTTCAGACCTAGCAAATTATTAGCTTAGTAGACTTTGGTGAAAGGCAACCACAGAAGGGTGCTGGGGGATTGTCACGAAGAAGAGGGGAGGGGGTCATGAAGGAAAGGGTAGCAGTGGAGGGATTTTCAATCAATAATTACTTTGTGATTTTTTAACCTGGCATAGATGCATCATATTCCTAGACAACTGGACCTGGATTAATCGTACGTTAATGGAGGACCACAAGCTGAACATATGAAGGGGTGGGGTCTGACATTTTACAACATTACACCCTCATCATTTTTTTTTTACTTATATGTATGGTGTGCATTGCTACCACAGCATTTTCCTCCTGGTTGGTGGGGAGGGGGGAAGATCTGCCAATGCTGTTCAACTGTATATCCTGGACTCTGAGTACAATCTTCATTATCTTCAAGATTGATGGCTCACTGTACTGGTCTATGTATAATCTCATAATGTAGAGAGCAGGAAAGGTACTTGCACTTTGAACATTCATTAAACTAATTTTTGCGAAAAAAAACAACTGTTTATAGTGTTTAATACTTGAATATTTTTCATTAAAAAAAACGAAACCGGAGTCAACTTTTTTCCAAAAAATGAGTAGAAACGGAAATTTCATAACCTCCCAACACCAATTGCTATGGCACATGCTGTTGTCTGTGAATCTGCCTGTCCACTTCTCATTCGTGGTATACATTCGGCTGTTCTTTTACAATCATTACCAAATTTCATATGTATGTTCAGGTTCATGCCTTGATGAGAACATCCTATTATGCCCTGCTCAGCACCCGGCAGCCCCACAGCATCCATCTTGGATTTCTTCTGCACAGGTTACAGGTCGCATTTATGCATCAATTTTCTTTAACAGTATGAATAATATGAATACCAGTAGTAGCTTAGAACTTTGTATTTTGGTAACAGTTTGGCACCTTCTCTTGGGATCCAAATAAAAGAAGGGGCTGGAATAATAGTAGGGGGTGGAAAAATTCATGAAATTAAATAAAAGTAGGGGCGGAATAATAGTAGGGGTTGCAAACATTTCTGAAATAGAATAAAAGTAAGGGCGAATTTATTATTTATATAGAAAGTATAGGGGGTGGGGGGGGGGGGAGGGGAGGGAGTTGATTTTTAGTTCACCTTGACGAAGTCAAGCAGAGCTTATCAAATCGCTCTCTGCCCGTCGTCCTGTATTGGGCTTCTCCTCCAAAATCACCAGGCCATTTCAAGTGAAAGTTTGTGTGAGTGAGGAGGCATTGCATTATTGTTCAACTCAGCGTGCCCAGCCCAATAGGGAGGGGGTGGGGGAAAATGCTCCATAATTTAAAAAAATCTTCTTCCCATGAACCAGCAGGTACAATGACTTGATATTTGGTATGTAGCTTCCTTTTGAGATGCAGATTTTAAGTTTGTTCAAAGAAAGTTTTGGAAGCAATATTTGCCTTTGTAATGGGATTGGAAAGATTTTTGGCCCTGCCCAAAATTTATATTTTCTGAACCGATGGTCCGATTTGAACGTAATTTGGTTTGTGATATTATTGGGCCATAAGTATTTGATTCATGCAAAAAAAAAATTTTCTGTGTCCCCTTGGGAACTCCCAGGAGCTAAAAATAGAAATATTTTCAAACTCCAATATTTCCCAAACCCCACGAACAGAGAGCTGTTATTTGGTATGAAGCATCCTTAGGACCCATGAATCCCATGGAGCTTGATTGCTTACTGTAGATTCATTTGTGGCCTCGGTTTATATCATGTTCTGTTCAAGGTGAGCACTTTGGGCCCCATAGGGCCGCTTTGTTTGTTTTGTTAGCTCACCTGGCTGAAAGTCAGGATGAGCTATAGTGATCACTCATCTTCCGTTGTCCATGAACATTGTGTTTGCACCTGCCCCTCCTAAACTGCGGAACCAATTTTAGTTATATTTGAGGTGATTGCTTGTTCTGGCATCCCATTTTGTTGTTTTTTCAAATCAGCTTGCCCAGCCTCAAAGGGAAGGGGTGGGGGAAATTCTTAAAAAATCTTCTCATGAAGCAGTATGTACAGTGACTTGATATTTGGTATGGAGCTTCCTTTTGAGGTGTAGAATCAAGTTTGTTCAAACGAAGTTCATGGATCAATATTTGCCTCTCTAATGGGAAGGCCAAGATTTTTGAACCTGTGGTCCGATTATAACCAAATTTGATATGTGGTATTATTGAGTCATAAGTACTTGATTCATGCAAAAAAAAAAAACATTTTCCTGTCTCTCTGTGGGAACCCCAGGAGCTAAAAATAGAAATATTTTCAAATGCCCATATTTCCCAAATCACACAGATCAGAGAACTGTTATTTGTCATGAAGCACCCTTATGGCCAGTAGAATTGAATGGTAAAAAAAATTGCCATCAGTTGTGGCAGAGTGTTCTATAGGAGGGGTATTGAAAAAATGCTGGGTCAGCAAATTTGCATAAATTAAATTTTTTTCTACAACCTCTGATCAGAATCTTTTGACATTTGGTATTCAGCATCCAAAGGGGGTTGGGGGGGGGGGATACAAGTGTGTTAAAATGAAGCCCTTTGGTTCATATTTGGGCTCAATACAGGAGCCCAAATTTTTAACTTGGGGTAAAGTGGGGAATGATCTTTAAAAATCTTCTTCAGATCCAACAGTTAAAATGCTTTCATATTGCTTATGCAACATCTTTAGGGGGGTCAGATTCAAGTTTGTTCAAATCGGGTCCCTGGGTTAATATTTGGGCTTGCTATGCAGTCCTTCCCACGAATATTTCTCCCAGGGAGTCTTAATCTGCTCCTGGGAAATCAATCACGGAAGTGATCTCTTCTCGTAAAGTAATTGCTCCGATGACTGAAGGTCAGAGCCGACTGCTGAATGCAGGAGCTGGGGAGGGTATGAGAGGGGTGACCCCTCTTGTTGGTGGGGGTTCAGCCTCCCCCGAGAAAATTTTGGTTTTTCCTTTGGAATAGTGTCTCATATTCAAAATGTTGAAAGAAGAACCATTTTTGAATGTATAACCTTTAAACAAAGCAACTATGCGAACCTCAAAACAATTGAATTTGGTCCAAATACGAGGTCAACGCCATCGAACGATTGGAGCATCAAATGAAATCGCATTTTACATCAGACTGTGGCAATAGCGTGGGGTCTCCAGTTGATAAAGCTTTCTGGTTTTCAGCCGAAATGAGCAAATTTTGATATTTTGCACTTGGGAACTGAAAATATGGGTGTTTCCAGGCACGAGAGCAAGAGCATGGGAAGGACTGGCTATGGTAGCCCAAATTTTAACTTAGTGCAATATGAGGGAATTTCTTTAAAATCACCTCCTTCAGATCCACCAGTCAGAATGCTTTCATATTTAGTATACAACATCTTGGGAGGGGGGCAGTGGAGGGGGATTGGATTCAAGTTTGTTCAAATCGGGTCCCTAGGTTAATATTTGGGCTTTTTCTTTAAAAGTCTTCTTCTCCAGAACCATCTCTTAGAATGTTTTGATATTTGGTATACTATATTTCTAGGAGGAGGCGTTCAGATTCAAATTTGTTCAAATCAAGTCCCTGAGTTAATTCTATGAGAGTCTGAATTTTAACTTGGTAGCAAGATGAGGGATTTCTTTAAAAGTCTTCTTCTCCAGAACCATCTCTTAGAATGTTTTGATATTTGGTATACAACATTTCTAGGGAGTCAGATTCAAGTTGATCAAATTGAGTTAATATTTGGGCTTTTTAGGTAGCCTGAATTTTGACTTAGTGCAGTATGAGGAAATTTCTTTAAAATCACCTTCTCCGGATCTACCAGTCAGAATGCCCTTTGTATTTGGTATACAACATCTCTAGGGGGTAGGGGGATGAGGTTAAAGTTTGTTCAAATTGGGTTCCTGGGTTAATATTTGCCCCCCCCTCCCCCCCCCCCCCCCTTATGATAGGTAGTGTTGAAACGATTACCTATTTTTCAAAAGCTAGTCGGCTTTTCTGTTGAAAACATAATTGTCTCAGTAAATTAGATGATAAGAGACTGTTATATGTAAGTTGATAACCCTTTCATTTAATGACTCGTTTGACAGGTGTTTGATGAATTTCCTTGTCAAAGTCATGAACGTAGCTATTCTCTTTTTTTGTACTGTTGAGTTTTTAAAAATGTCGTGCATATTATAGCTTTAAACATTCAGTAAAAAAATTAGGATACCTGGGAAGTGCTTGCCTCCTAGTCCTTTGTCCAGTACAGTGGAAAAAGTACCCAATGATGTTAAAACAGAAGTTTCGTGAATTTGTAAAATGTCTGAAGTGTGCCACCATTCGCCCGGTGCAATTAATTAAAAACTCCCAGGTCAAAATTTTGTGACAGACAGTTTCCTCAACTTCATATCCAGTCTTTGTCAGCTCGCACACAAACCAGTACAGTAGTATCATAGAATATGGAGCTACATGTATGGCATTGATTTACCTTTGGCTCAAAGAAGATTCACTTATATACATAAGAGTCAGTTTAAGCACGGGAACTCTGCAGAAACTGCAGAGTTGTGGCTCTTCAACCGACTCTTGTGTGGAGTGCAGAGTACTGCAGACAAATGAGAGGAGAAAGGACTTAGCGTGCCCTAACCCTTTACCTCAACTTGTAACATTATCAGCATCAACAAACGACAATGATTACATTGATATCCACTTCTCAATACAATTTAAAATAGGTCCACCACGAAGCAGAAACGTCTGATGTTCGTAATCATTAACCCCCACTATTGGCATTTTACGACTTCATCTTTTGAATTTCCCGACTAGTCAACTGGCGGATTTCAGAGTCGATTTTTCCAAAAATCGAATCGACTTCGACTAGTCGACTAATCATTTCAACACTAATGATGGCCCGAATTTCAACTTAATGCAATATGAGGAAATTTCTTTAAAAATCTTGTCCTTTAGATTCCTCAGTCAGAATGCTTTCACATTTGGTATACAGCATCCTGGTGGTGAAAGGAAAGGGCTCAGACTCAAGTTAAGTTCCTCTGTTGATATTTGGACTCCTAAGTTTTGCATTACTGCAAATTGGCTCATTATTTCTGTGGTAGCATCCGAATACTAAAAGAAAAACATTTGGCATGGACAACAAAGATTTAAATAATGAAATAACTTCATTCCTCTGTAGTGTCAACTAGCTGTAGATGTTAATGAAATCCTTCTCTAAACAACTATTGTCAGGTGAGCGTCTCAGGCTCCATAGGGCCTCTTCTTTTAAATTGGGTCAACATGAATAGCAAGATTTTTGCCTATGCCGTGAAAATCTATCATTTATTCGCCTGAACTTTTCATGTCAACGGTTTCCGAACATCAAAATAAATAAACATAGGGGTCCAAATAAGCAACGTATGGGTGCAAAGTTTCACCAAATTTTAATAAACGTTCGGGTACTTTTATTTGGATCCCAGTAGTACAGTGACTGCCATGACAGCCATCTTGGATTTCTTAAGAATCCTTTCCACATTTCATTCATCACAACTTCGTTAAAGCTGGTTTGGGGTAAAATTAAGTATTTTGGGCTGATTTAAATTCAGTAGAGGAACTAGCATCATGTTTGGGTCAGTGGTAAGTATGATAAATATGAAATTAATTTAATTTTCCCATTTTTAGCTCAACTTTGGCGAAGCCAAATTTGAGCTTTTGTCATGGCCCGTCTGTCCATCTGTCCGTCTGTCCGTACATCAGCAATTGGATACAGCTCAGGCTAGAGGCCGTATTTATGAACCGATCTTTACAAAACTTCTTGGGTACCTTTGTTATGACCGTGGGACGAGAACGAGTGTTTATGAGTGCGGTCCGAAATTCAAGATGGCTGCCAGCTGCCATTTTGTACCGACGATGCAGAAATCTGTTTTTTGTACCGAACTTCCATATGAAAGCTCTGATTTGAATAATTTTTTGTATGAATGTTTAGACGCCCGTTTGAAAAACGGGACGTATTATAGTATGGCGTTGTCCGTCCGTCTGTCCGTCCATCCGTCCGTCCGTCCGTCCGTCCATCTGTTTGGTTTCCAAACAATAACTTTAGTATTTGTTTTCCGATCGGCTCCAAATTTGGTGTTTGGTTTAATCACAACAAAATACAGGTCAAGTTCGAATATGGGGTCGGTCCGAACATTTTTCGCCTGATTTATGGCCCCTGTTGGACTTAGAATTCGTCAAATATTTGGTTTCCGGATGATAACTTTAGTATTTGTTTTCCGATCGGCTCCAAATTTGGTATTTGGTTTAATCACAACAAAATACAGGTCAAGTTTGAATATGGGGTCGGTCTGAACAATTTTTGCCTGAATTATGGCCCCTGTTGGACTTAGAATTCGTCAGATATTTGGTTTCCGGATGATAACTTTAGTATTTGTTTTCCGATCGGCTCCAAATTTGGTATGTGGTTTAATCACAACAAAATACAGGTCAAGTTCGAATATGGGGTCGGTCTGAACAATTTTTGCCTGAATTATGGCCCCTGTTGGACATTATATGATGTATAAGGTAAAGTAATTCTTGAAACCTCTCGCACTGATACATAATAGTGAAACCACATTGGCTTCCTTTATAATTTTGCAGCATGACAAATCACTGTCAAGTGAAGCTAGAGAGGTCGAACAGGTTCACAGTGTGATCATGGGGTCTCAACCATATAAATCTAATACTCACTTCAAATATGTTGCAAAACTACCATGAAATGTTGGAAAATGCAAATGAAAATGTATGAAGTTCAAAGAAAACACACCAATATTGTGTGACTTACTGCGTCAAATAATTAATTGGTCAAATAAATACCCAATTAACAAACTGACTAGTCAAATAAATCTCATGGTTTTGATGTTATATCTTTTTCTATACACATGCCTCTATGTAAACCACAGGAAGTGAAACAGTACTTGTTTTCTTTGGAAAACAATTAAGATTTTACAGTCCAAATAGGATTCATTCACCAATGCTTGAGCTGGAAATCCTCTAACCTTAAACACCAATAAATAAATAACTAAAGATAGGAAGCGTCAGTGTTTCTAATATATATATATCTGTATAAATATGTTACAGTCACACTGTGAAACCAAGAATTTTTTTTTGAAATTATTAAATTATTGAGTCCTTTTGTGAAGCTATTGTCCTTAATTTTTAGTCTTTTTCTCAAATGACTGAAAAATTTAGTCATTTCTCAAAATCACTGATTTCAAAAGTCTGACCGTAACATATATATATATGCCAGTATAAATTTCTCGCACTCTAAAAAAATTGCAAATGTGTTAAAATGGTACAATTTGAACAGTTCACGGGCGTATGATGCAATGCCCAGCGGTGCTCTTGTTTTCTCGTGCGTACATGTAAATTGTGCAAATTAGACTAATTTTGATGTTTTTTGGTGTTACTTTCAGCACTGTAAGCCGTATTTATGAACCGATCTTGATGAAACTTCTTGGGTACCTTTGGTATCACCGTGGGGCGAGAACGAGTGTTTTTGGGTCCGATCCGAAATTCAAGATGGCCGATGGCAGCCATTTTGTACAAAATTAGGTGCAATCAGATTTTTGCACAGAACTTCCATATGAAAGCGCTCATTTGAATAATTTTTTGTGTGAATGTTTAGTACCATGGGATACATCACATATAATACAGGTTTTTTTCTCGTGCAGAAATTATGCAAATTAGATGAACTTTGATTTTTTCAGTGCGACTTACACACAGTAAGTACACATGTCAATACGGCTCAGACCAGACATGTTAACTCTCCCGGAATGCCCGGGAAAATCCCGGAATTTCAGTGTAGTTCCCGGCCTCCCGGACGGGAATAAGTTTTGGACCAAAAATCCTGGAAAACAACAGTCAAATATTTTGTTCCCATTGTAACTTATGAAAAACGTTCGGAGTCAAATAACATGCATTTCAAATTCTGGTAAAAACTCACCAAGCAGTAAAATATGGATTAAAGTTAAATTTTTTTAAGAAAAGGCTATTTTATGATCTTTATTTCAACTGTGTTCATGTTTATTTCTGGGGTTTTTCTTCGGAGATTCGTGATAAATCTGCGAGTGTCGAAGTGAAAATAGGTGACTTACTTTCAAAAAATTGAAAACTCCACTTTCATTTAAATGCAGTTTTTGGAAATTAAAATATATGAAAAGGAATTAAATAATATATATTTATTTATTCCTTCATAGAATAGATTTAATTCTCATCCCTTTTCCAAAATCAAAACGTAAACAACAACTATTTAGCACAACTTAAAAGTAGGTTAAAGTTGCTTAGGATGCCGAAAAATTATGACAGCATATTTAAACCCAATGGACTTTTTTTCTAACACCACATTTATTCTGTTGTGCTGACTACAGAACTGTTAACTGTTGGCCATCTGTGACCAGAAAATTTCGAATGGAATTAAACAAAAATGCTTCAATGATGAAAAGAAAAGTTTTGTGTAGGGCACAAGCGTCCCACAAGCATGAAGTTTGCTAAAGATGCTTTCTGAGTACTAATGTTCTTGAAGTAACTGAATATCAGGACATCTTTTCCTGTTAACATTTTCAGATTTGGGAAATTATTAGCTAAGTAGACTTTGATAAGAGCAAACCACAGGTGGATGTGCTCTGTGGGACAGTGTGGGTGGGTGGTGGTGGTGGGGGGGGGGGGGGGCTCAGGAAGAAGAGGATCCCCCATGGGGGGGGGGGGGGAGTCAAATCAACAGTTATTTTATGATTTTTTATCATAGCATAAATGCATCAGCATAGTTGACAACTAGTTCTGGATATAACCTGGTGTTAATAGTGGTCCGTGAGCTGAAAATTCACAAGTTTTTTTTTCTTTTATTTTGCCCCCGCACGAACTTTTCCCTGAAATCCATCCCATTTCCCTGAAAATCACCCTCAGGTTCCCTGAAAAATTATTCTGGAGGTTAACATGTCTGGCTCAGACTAGAGTCTGTATTTATAAACTGATCTTCACGAAATGTCTTGGGTACCTTTGTTACCACCTTCGGACGAGAACGAGTGTTTCTGGGTGCAGTCTAAAATTCAAGATGGCTGCCAGTGGCCATTTTGTACCGAAATTAGGTCTAATCAGTTTTTTGTACACAACTTCTATACAGCTCTGACTAGAGGCCGTATTTATGAACCAATCTTTACGAAACTTCTTGGGCACCTTTGTTATCACCGTGGGATGAGAGCAAGTGTTTTGGGGTGTGGTCCGAAATTCAAGATGGCCACCAGCAGCCATTTTGTACCAAAATTAGTGCAATGAGTCTTTTGTACAGTCTTTTGTGCAGAACTTCTGTATGAAAGTTCTGATTTGAATAAATTTTTGTATGAATGTTTAGTAACATGGAATACATCACATATTTTATGGGTTTTTTTTCGTGCAGAAATTATGCAAATTAGATGAACTTTGATTTATTCAGTGCTACTTACACAATGTAAGCACACATGTCAATACTGCTCAGAGTAGAGGCTGTATTTATGAACCGATCTTCACGAAACTTCTTGGGTACCTTTGTTATCACCTTGGGACGAGAATGAGTGTTTCTGGGTACGGTCCAAAATTGAAGATGGCTGCCAGTGGCCATTTTGTACCGAAATTAGGTCCAATCAGTTTTTTGTCACAAGTTCTATCCATCTCGTATTTATGAACTGATCTTCACAAAACTTCTTGGGTCCCTTTGTTTTCACCTTGGGACAGGAACGAGTGTGTTTTGGGGTGCCTTTGTTATCACTGTGCTATGAGAACAAATATTTTGGGGTTCAGTCAGACCCACTCTGGGATTCAAAGATTTTTTTCTAGTTTAGCATCTGACTGTCACCCATCTTTACAATACTTTTCCTGTACATTTGTTACAGGCAATGGTCAGTATTTATGTACAGACCGTTATAATACTTTATATGTACCTTTGTTATCAGGTCATTACCTAGATGTTTGTCATTGCTTTGTCACATACTATACATGTACATGTCTTTGTCTTGACAAGTTGAGCTACAGTGTCATTGACACTTTCATTGTTCATTGCAGTGTCATGTTGATTTGATTGCATTATAATTTGATGTTGACCAGTAACCACATACTCTGTATCAAATTACAAAAGGGTGTTTATTGGAATGAAATCTGCTTTGACTGGAGCAATGTTGAAAAATAGATAATGTCTGGTCTGGAACTTTTGTTCTAATAATTAACATTTTCATTATGTATTGATGAATATTGTGGAAAATGACTTTGATCATGAATTGATATACATGTACAGTGGTGTCTTGGAGATGTCTGATGATGAATAACATTTTATTTTTCTATTTTAGGACTTTGTTTGTCCTGAATGTGAAAGTGGTTTCATTGAAGAAATTACCGAGTGAGTAAACCTTATGTTCAAGACTGAAAATAATTTTCATTGCACTTCCAGACAAAATGTCAGACATACAAAATGGAGTTTGAGTGTTCGAAATAATGTGTGCATGTACCTTCATCTTAAAACTGCTCAGAATTCATCCAACCATATCTTGTTTGGTAGGGTTCAAATTGAGCATGCCAGGACCAGAAATCATAATACCGGTAATCATTAATTTTAGGCTTGCTAGTTATGTACATAATTTCCAGCATGCATGATGTTCTGATCACTGAACTTCATTGATAATTTTGGTATCAGACATTTTGGCTGATGATTTTAAACCTTTGTCAGACATTTGCCTTTTTGCACCTGACATTGTGCTTGTCTGACCACTTCTTTTCTGATATGCTTGTTTTAACTAAATTAACTGAAATTTTAGATGAACATTAGTGTCTGCAGAGCTCCTTATAAGACGAGTATTGGCATTAAAACATAGATTGTTAGCAAACTCACATTAAAAATGATGTTAGGTGTGCCAATACAGTTAAAACTGGAAGTCATGTCACAGCTAGTGCCAAAAAGCTTGTTAGATAATGCACTAACTAGTGTAGAACAATCAAGTAAATCAAGTTAACCTTTTAACCAATGCAGACGATATCAAAATTTATTATTTTAAATATCATTTTTAGCTCAACTTTGGCGAAGCCAAATTTGAGCTTATGCCATGGCCAGTCGCCCGTAGGCCGTCTGTCCGTCAACAATTCAATGCAGCTCGGGCTAGAGGCCGTATTTAAGAATCGATCTTTACGAAACTTCTTGGGTACCTTTCTTATGACCGTGGGACGAGAACGAGTGTTTTTGGGTCCGGTCCAAAATTTAAGTTGTCCGCTGATGGCCATTTTGTACAGACTTAGGTGCAATCAGATTTTTGCGCAGAACTTCCATATGAAAGCGCTGATTTGAATAGTTTTTCGTATGAATGTTTAGTACCATGGGATACATCACATATAATACGGGTTTTTTTCTCGTACGTAAATTATGCAAATTAGACTAACTTTGATGTATTTAGTTCTACCTTCAGCACTGTAAGTGCAAATGCCAATACAGCTCGGGCTAGAGGCCGTATTTATAAACCGATCTTTATGAAACTTCTTGGGTACCTTTGGTATCACCATGGGACAAGTGTTTTTGGGTGCGGTCCAAAATTCAAGATTGCCGATGGCAGCCGTTTTGTACAAAATTAGGTGCAATCAGATTTTCGCACAGGACTTCCATATGAAAGCGCTGATTTGAAAAATTTTGTGTGTGAATGTTTAGTACCATGGGATACATCACATATAATACGGGTTTTTTTCTCGTTTAGAAATTATGCAAATTAGATGAACTTGATTTTTTCAGTGCTACTTACACACAGTAAGTACACATGTCAGTACGGCTCAGGATAGAGGCTGTATTTATGAACCGATCTTCATGAAACTTCTTGGGTACCTCTGTTATCACCTTGGGACGAGAACAAGTGTTTCTGAGTGCAGTCCAAAATTCAAGATGGCTGCCAGTGGCCATTTTGTACCGAAATTAGGTCTTATCAGTTTTTTGTACACAACTTCTATATGGCTCAGGCTTATGAACCAATCTTTATGAAACTTCTTGGGTACCTTTGCTATGACCGTGGGACGAGAACGAGTGTTTTTGGGTCCGATCCGAAATTCAAGTTGGCCGCTGGCGGTCATTTTGTACAGACTTACGTGCAATCAGATTTTTGCGCAGAACTTCCATATGAAAGCGCTGATTTGAATAGTTTTTCGTATGAATGTTTAGTACCATGGGATACATCACATATAATACAGGTTTTTTTCTCGTACGTAAATTATGCAAATTAGACTAACTTTGATGTATTTAGTGCTACCTTCAGCACTCTAAGTGCAAATGCCAATACAGCTCGGGCTAGAGGCCGTATTTATAAACCGATCTTTACGAAACTTCTTGGATACCTTTGGTATCACCGTGGGACGAGTGTTTTTGGGTGCGGTCCAAAATTCAAGATTGCCAATGGCAGCCGTTTTGTACAAAATTAGGTGCAATCAGATTTTTGCACAGGACTTCCATATGAAAGCGCTGTTTTGAAAAATTTTTTGTGTGAATGTTTAGTACCATGGGATACATCACATATAATACGGGTTTTTTTCTTGTTCAGAAATTATGCAAATTAGATGAACTTTGATTTTTTCAGTGCTACTTACACACAGTAAGTACACATGTCAATACGGCTCGGGATAGAGGCTGTATTTATCAACCGATCTTCATGAAACTTCTTGGGTACCTCTGTTATCACCTTGGGACGAGAACGAGTGTTTCTGGGTGCAGTCCAAAATTCAAGATGGCTGCCAGTGGCCATTTTGTACCGAAATTAGGTCTAATCAGTTTTTTGTACACTACTTCTATACGGCTCAGGCTTATGAACCAATCTTTACGAAACTTCTTGGGTACCTTTGTTATCACCATGGGATGAGAACGAGTGTTTTTGGGTGTGGTCCGAAATTCAAGATGGCCACCAGCAGCCATTTTGTACCAAAATTAGTGCAATCAGTCTTTTGTACAGAACTTCTGTATGAAAGTTCTGATTTGAATAAATTTTTGTATGCATGTTTAGTAAAATGGAATACATCACATATAGTGCGGGTTTTTTTCTCGTGCAGAAATTATGCAAATTAAATGAATTTTGATTTATTTAGTGCTACTTATACACTGTAAGTGCACATGTCAATACGGCTCGGGCTAAAGGCTGTATTTATCAACCGATCTTCACAAAACTTCTTGGGTACCTTTGTTATCACCTTGGGACGAGAATGAGTGTTTCTGAATGCGGTCCAAAATTCAAGATGGCTGCCAGTGACCATTTTGTACCAAAATTAGGTCCAATAAATTTTTTGTCCCAACTTCTATACAGCTCGTATTTATGAACTGATCTTCACGAAACTTCTTGGGTACCTTTGTTTTCACCTTGGGACAGGAATGAGTGTGTTTTGGGGTGCCTTTGTTATCACTGTGCTATGAGAACAAATATTTTGGGGTTCTGTCAGACCCACTCTGGGACTCGAAGATTTCTTTTCTAGTTTAGCATCTGACTGTCACCCACCTTTACAATACTTTACCTATACATTTGTTACAGGCTACAGTCAGTATTTATGTACAGACCGCTACAATACTTTATATGTACCTTTGTTATCAGGTCATTACCTAAATGTTTGCCATTGCTGTGTCACATACTATACATGTACATGTCTTGACAAGTTGAGCTACAGTGTTATTGACACTTTCATTTAAATTTTTTCAAAAAATTTCAACAAAACCATATCATGTGCCCCCCCTCTTTGGAATGAGCTCGACAAGCTCGTTCCAAAGAGGGGTCACATGATATGGTTTTGTTGAAATTTTTCGAAAAATAATATTTTTTCAGCTGCTGAATTTGCATATTACGCGGGCGGATGCGGGCAATTCATTGAGTAAAGGGTTAAATGTGTACCACTCTTGCAATATATAAATACAGAATGTCATGTGCTGTAAAAGAGGTTGATAACTTTGAGCTCTCAAGAAAATAAAATGTGTTGTTAGTAACAACTTGTTACTGGTCTTGGACATTCGTCAATATCATTTCAAATCATTGTCAAAATTTTTGAGATGACTCATTAATTTTCGAAAGTAGTCCAGACAGTGAAATGAAGCTTGTTGCCAAACTGGATATTCATCTTTCAAATAATTGAGCGGTGCTGTATTGATGGCAGGGATGGAAGTTGTGTGAGTGTGAGATGTGTGTGTTCAAATAGCCGAGCACGTTTTGAACCGATCTTCATGAAACTTGCTTCAACGCCTACATTTTACCAATTAATATCTGTCAATCCAAATACTGATAATCCCTCGCTAATAACAAAAATATTGAGACTGTGACTTGCTATTCATTATGCTGGGAGTCACCTAAATTGTCCTCCGGCTGAACTGTCCCTGAACATTTTAATCCAAACAGTCTCTACTATATGACCCAAACCAAAAACTCACTGGCCAGACTGCCTGATAAGGCTGTTCAACAAGACAAATGTCACAAATAATCATCCCAACAAGGCAAATGAAATTGAAATGACAATATAGTTCTTTTACTTAGAGGTTTTGCATACAAATGTGTATGAGAAGTGGAATTTTTATTTTTTCCAAGAACAAAAACAATGTATTTGATATCTCTTTCAAATTTAATATGGTTGAATTTGAAATACTCCATAACAGTATGACATACTCATTACAATAAATAAATGAATTGACATCACTAAATAGGGATGCATCAATATCCCCCCTCCCCCAACAAAATTCCCCCGACAAAAATACTCCATGACAAAATTTGCTTTGCTCAGTAGGTAGAGGTGCAGACTGCAAGCCGAGAGGTCCTCGGTTCGAATACCACCTGCGGCAACTGCGTTGTGTCCTTGGGCAAGACACTTCACCCCCATTGCCCACGTGGGGGCACGGTGGCATTGTGTACTAAGGCGTACTGAACGTCGATGGTACACCTGTCTTCAATCAATGCTAACCCTGCTTGTGTGGAGTTGGTATGTTGGGGAGCTGACAGTTGCTCGCCGTTGCTCGGTGGTTCTCTCCAGGTACTCCGGCTTCCTCCACCCGTAAAACTGTCATGGTCATGATTAGCCATTGTGCAGAAATATGTGACCTTAAACACCAATAAATAAATAAATATACATTTACTGCAAAAAAATAAGAATTGCATGCTTGGTGGTGCCCCAGAGCAGCAGCTCGCCTCAAAATCGAAAGACTGCTTGTTCAAACCATATGGATGTATGGTTTCAACAGTAAAGATACAATGTAGTTCTTTAGTGCTGACAAGCATAAGGATACAGTGTGCCTTCAGTGAATGATTTTCCCATTTTACACAATGCTTATGTGGCTTATATTTTTCAGAACGGTATTTTTCAGGGTTTTTTTTAGCTGCGACAAGCAGCTCTATATCTGAATGTGTCGGCCAACCGGTCTGCTATCAGATCTGCTATGAGCAAGTTTTTAAACTCAACAACTTCTAATATCTTTGTTGGCATGTCATATTTCGGATGCAAATGTATCTTATTCATGTCTAGCCACATATTCAATGCAGGTGTACTTTGTAATATTTTTGACAGAGTTATTGCCCTTTATTGAATTTGTTTCATTTTTACCATCCATCTCTTGCAATTTTTGTGTAACATAAGTTTATTAGCTCACCTGACTGAAAGTCAGGGGGGGCTCAAGTGATCACTTTCTGTCTGGCATCTGGCGTGAACTTTACATTACCGACTTCTCTTAAATCCTGGGCCAAATTTGATATGCTCGGTCCTTATGTCAATTCCAGTTTGTTCAAATAAAGTGACCACACTTTGTAGGGAGGGGATGGGGGCAAATGCTTCAAAATTCTAGAAGAATCTTCTCATGAACCAGTGGGTACGATGACTTGATATTTGGTATAAAGCTTCCTCTGAGGTGTAGAATCAAGTTTGTTCAAACAAAGTTCGTGAAGCAATATTTTCCTTTGTAATGGGAGGGTACAATGACTTGATATTTGTTATGGAGCATCCTTTTGAGGTGTAGAATCAAGTTTGTCCAAACAAAGTTCGTGAAGCAATATTTGGCTTTGTAATAGGAGAGGTAAGATTTTTGGCCTGGCCCAAAATTTCTATTTTCTGAACTGATGGTCCGATTTGAACCAAATTTGGTGTGTGGTATTATTGGGTCATAAGTACTTCACTTAAATTCCTGCATCCCCATGGGAACCCCAGGAGCTAAAAAGTAGAAATATTTTCAAACGCCGATATTTCCCAAACCACACGGAACAGTGAGCTGTTATTTGGTATGAATCCTCCTTAGGACCAGTAGAATTGAACGGTGAAAAAAAATTTCCATCGGTTATGTTAGAGTGTTCTGTGGAGGGCATTGAATAAATGCGGAGTCAGTATATTAAAAAAATCTTTTCTCGAGAACCCATGGTCAGAATCTTTTGATATTCGGTCTACAGCATTCATAGGGTGGGGTGGGGGGAGGGGGGGGGGGGGCAGATACAAGTTTGTTAAAATAAAGCCCATTGGTTCATATTTGGGCTCAATACAGGAGCCCAAATTTTTAACTTAGGGCAATATGGAGAATATTCTTTAAAAATCTTCTTCAAAACCACCAGTCAGAATCTTTTAATGTTTGGTATACATCATTGTTATGAGGGTCAGATTCAAGATTTTTCAAACCAAGTCTGTAGGTTAATATTTTAACTTCGTTCAATATGGGGGATAATTTTTAAAAATCTTCTTTTTTGGATCCACCAGTCAGAATGCTTTCATATTTGGTTTACAACATCTCTAGGGGAGTCAGATTCAAGTTGGTTCCCTGGGTTAATATTTGGACTCGCAATGGTAGCCCAAATTTTAACTTACTGCAATATGAAGAAATTTCTTTAAATTTTTCTTCTTCAGATCCAACAGTCAGAATGCTTTCATATTGGATGTGCAACATCTCTAGGGAGGTCAGATTCAACTTTGAGAGCCTGGGTTAACAATTGAGAGCCAGGGTTAATATTTGGCTCACCAAGGGAGCCGGAATTTGCCATGTAGCTGAAGAATTAGAAATTTTGTATTCAGTACCCTCTAGAGGTTTATAACTAAAATTAATCCACATAGATTGTATGAAGGGGCTTCATAGGGGAGCTCCTCGTTTTACATTATGATCAGCTGAAGAAAATGCATGATGCTTGGACTATTTTTAGCTCACCTGGCTGAAAGTCAGGGTGAGCTTTTCTTATCACTCTTCGTCCGCCGTCCGTCGTCTGTCGTCCGCCGTGAAGGTGGTGTTTGAGCCTCTTTCTCCTAAACCACTAGCCACATTTTAATTAAATTTCATGTAAATAGTGGTTATATTGGGGCATTTTGATTTTTATCAAAGTTAGGCTTTGGCTCATATTGAGCAGAGGTGTGGGGAAAAAATGGCCAGATTTTTTGAAAATCTTCTACTATTGAACCACCAGTAGCAGAGACTTGATATGTGGTATACAGAGTCCTTTTGAGGTTTAGAATCAAGTTTGTTCAAGAGAAGTTTGTCGGGCATTATTTGCCTTCGTTATGCGAGGGGCAAAAATTTTGGCCACGCCTAAAATTTCTATTTTCAGAACCGTGAGGTCGATTTGAACCAAATTTGATACGAGATGATAATGGGTCATAAGTAGTTGATTGATGCAAAAAAAACCTTTTCTCATTGCCCCGTCGGAACCTCAGGAGCTAAAAATAGGAAAAACCTTAAAACTGCCATATCTCCAAAACTACACGGCACAGAGAATTCTTATTTTGTATAAAGCTTACTTTTATCCAGTAGAATAGAATGGTTAAAAAAAATCCCTATCGGTTTGATCACAAGGTACTTTTTTCAGGACTTTGAAAAACATTGTGGGGTGGATCTGATTCAAGTTTGTTCAAATCGGCCCCCTGTATTCAAATTTGGGCTCACTATAGAAGCCCGGATTCAAACTTAGTGCATTTCAGGCAAATTTCTTAAAAAATCTTCTCCAGATCCAGCAGGCAGAATCTTGATATTTGGTATGCAACATTGTGGGGTGGATCTGATTCAAGTTTGTTCAAATCGGCTCCCTAGATTCATATTTGGGCTCACTATAGAAGCTCGAATTCGAACTTAGTGCATTTCAGGCAAATTTCTTTGAAAATCTTCTTCTCAAGATCCAGCAGGCAGAATCTTTTGATATTGGGTATGCACCATGCTTATGGGGGTGAGATTCAAGTTTGTTCAAGCCAAGTCCCTGGGTTAATATTTGGGCTCACTGTGGTAGCCCGAATTATAACTTAGTTCAAAATGAGGAATTTTCTTTAAAAATCTTCTTCAGATCCAACAGTCGGAATGTTTTGATATTTGGTATGCAGCATCCTTAGGGGGTGAGATTCAAGTTTGTTCAAGCCATGTCCCTAGGTCCATATTTGGACTCACTGTGGGAGCTCGAATTGTAATTTAGTTCAAAATGAGGAATTTTCTTTAAAAATCTTCTTCAGATCCAGCAGTCGGAATGTGTTGAATTTGGTATGCAGCATCCTTAGTAGGGTGAGATTCTAGTTTGTTCAAGCCATGTCTATAGGTCCATATTTGGGCTCACTGTGGTTGCCTGAATTATAACTTAGTTTAATATGAGGAATATTCTTTAAAAATCTTCTTTTTTTTTAGATCCACGGGTCAGAATCTTTGGATATTTGGTATAAGCTTTTCTTAGGAGGAGCAGATGCAACTTGTTGAAATCAATTCTCTGTGTTGATATTTAGGCTACCATGTCAGGTGAGCACCCTCAGTCCCCCTAGGGCCTCTTGTTGTCACTCCTGAGGGGCTCAAGGAATGACAGTGTATCCTATGGAGATGGATTGCTTAATGTAGACTCATTCTTGGACTCTGTTTATATTGTGTTCTGTTCAAGGTGTACACTTCAGGACCCATGGTGGGCCTCTTGTTTTTTATTAATGGTTACATTTTATATTTGTTTTTCATGTGTTTATTCCCGTTTTATTTAGAGAGTTTGGATTTGAGTGTGATTTTCAACTTAGTTGCCATGGCAGCCACGTGCTCCGTCATTGTTTACACTTCAACAACTTTCCTTTTTTCATTTTAGAGCAGCGGTAGCCTATTTGGGATTTCTTGGAATTGCAAGTTTTTGAGGGAGGAGGGGGAGTACTGGTCTGAATGTGTGGAAAATTGTTCCCATTGGCTTCAAACATTTTTTGTCACGGCAAGCAAAATTGCAATTGGCACTGTGCTAATTTCACGTTTATCGGGGATTTTCCCAGTACCAAATTTGTTGGTAATTTCTCCGTTCGGTATTTCAGTATGATAGCAATACCGATACCGTTCTGTATTTTCGATATACCACCCATCTCTAGTTTTCAACATGGAAAAGTTCATTGTTAGATATAAATACTTCTCATCAATTATTATGTAGCCATAGATGCTGATATGACATTAAACACAAACATATAACTTGTTCCGGGGAACGGTTTCAAGCGTGAACCCCAAACATGCTGTGCTTAACATTGGAACAGAGCATATCACCTGTTGATTGTTTGTATGGAAATATATTGGGCAGATATTTGAGGTGTCCACAAATGTTGTGTTCCGTAATAGATATCGAATAAAAATAAAAATAATGTTGACTGTGAGGTATCCAATGCGTATTTCACTTTATCATCAGTATTATGATTTTCTAACATGTTTTTTGAGCACCATTTTCACACTCATACACTATGGAAATCACTTTCTTTTAAAAATTGAATGTTTGTAAGATTTTAAGATTCAAGGGAGACTACTCTATTTCATCAAAAAATACGAGAAGTTGATAGAAATGTTTGTAACTTTGTTACTTTGACACATAAATTGTTGGAATATGTTTTCATCAGTAAAGAGAAGAAGTGGTTATTATAGGCAGAATGGACATTATAGCTATGGAGCTAGTGTACAGCATGACTCATACAGTGCTAGTCACAATGAGATGATGAATGAAGTGTGCACTGTCAGTCAAAATATCTTGTGATGGGCAGGAGTGTCGGAGGGGGTGGGGGGGAGGCATATAGTTTGTTATTATAGGCAGAATGGACATTATAGCTATAGTGCTAGTGTCAGTGACTTGATGAGCACACTGTTCATCGCCAGTAAAACTCTGTACGGATCGGAAGTTTTTTATCATTAAATTTGGGGTTGTTGGGGACTTTCCTAATTTGCTGACACATGCTTTTCACACTCGTCGATGTATCTTACCTGTCTTATCTGCTAGTGAGAAGTCCTTTTCTTGATATAAATAGCTGTAAATTCAGTAACTCCAGGGTGGATTTGAATGAAAACCAGTACAAATCAGTATTATTGCTGTTTAATTCTTTTTTTATACAATCAAACCTGCTTAATTGAATAGCCCTTTTCCCAGCCAAAAATATACAATTAAGCAGAGTATTCAGTTAACCCGGAGGTCTCGATCTAAGAAATTGTCACAACCAGTACATGCATTTGTGTATCATCTGTTATTCTTTGTTTTATATGATTTATATCGAATAAAATTGTTTATTTTGCAGTGTGTCTTATTTTTTAAAACTCAAAACACATTTTTCATGAACTGAGAAACTGTGTGGGGAATGGGTCTAATACTGTCTGTTGACGCCTGGCTGTATTACGGATACATGAATGTAAGCCTGTGAGTCGCATTGAAGGGCTTCGATTCACACCAACTGGTCAATGCCAGTGTAAAAGAAAACATTCTAAATGATATCTACCTAGTTACATTTTCAGAGGATGTAATCCAAACTGAAAGTTTATTTGTGCCATATTTGGAAAAACCCATTTTCATAACCATAACTGTTGACAAAAAAATTAAAACATTTTTTCAATTTCTGAGACAGCGTTGGGGTTCATGTCCTTTATGGCACACAGTCAACCGTGGTATTTTTGTTTGTTCAGCATTAGGGCACTTTATAGAAAATAACACCCCCCCCCCCCCTCCCCCCCCCCCCCCCCATCTTGGCCCTGATGCTGAACAAAAAACACCATGGTTGCCAAAAAGGAAAACATTTATGGCACCCAGTTTATATATACAGTGATAACTGATTGTCGGCCAAGTTTTTTCAGAACATTTTCAGTCATTTTTAGCTCAACTTGACAAAGTCAAGCTGAGCTATTGCCATCACTTCTTGTCCATCGGTGTACGTACGTACATCTGAGCATACGTACGTACGTCCACAGTTTCCTTTGGCACACCTCACAGGTCACATTTATGATCAACTCGCTTTGAAACTTGGTATGCTTGTTTGGGGTGACCTCCAGATGGAAGCTATTGATTTTCAATTTCCGTCAAAAAATGTTGCAACTTAGAACTTAGTTTAGTCAGATCTCAATATTTCCCTGTGGCACACCCTACTGGGCACATTTATGATTGGATTGCTTTGAAACCTGGCATGCTTGTTTGGGGTGACCTCTAGATGGGTGCTATTGATTTTCTTCCATTTCCGTCAAAAAATGTTGCTGCTGGCAACAACCTTTGTGTGAACATAATGTATAGAACTAAATATAGAACAATTCTGAAACAGACTATAGTCACAACAGAAAGTGGTCAGTATACTGACTATGTGCTCAGGGCAGTTGGAAATGTGTTGGATGGCAGTTGTGCCAGTTGGAGAACTCCAGAAATATAAATTTTTATACTGTACCAATGACCCAGACATAGCTGGTGCTAACTCTTAAAATATAGGGCCAAACACAAATTTTGCCCCCTAATCCCCAAAATTTGCATCTAAAACCAAAGAAAACATGTCCTGAAAGGCCCTCCACACTTCGCCTCTACTGCGCATGCGCAGTGTCAAGGACGTTCCGAAATTGGCGCCATTAATCATTCTAAGTTTGGCCCTTCATCAGTTAACATCTGACTGATCTTTGTGCTTGTAAATCTCAGTTTAATTGATGCCAGACACATAAATATTAGTGAAATGGTGATTCTAAGGAGGATAGAAATGGAGGAGAGGAAAAAAATGTGTGACAGAATATTATCAGGGCTGTAACTTATAATTTTTTAATGAAATTATGTTAAGTTACCTATTTTCGAGGCAGCAGCCATTTTGTTGTCATTCTGATTAATTAGTTACACTGTTTTTTAAGTGTTTTCCTCTCTCCCTGTCCTTTAAGTCCCCCCTTGCTATTCTCCCATGCTTTTGGCATAGTTTTTGTAATTATTATTACTTAATTTTCTTGGGAGTTTTAGCTGAATAACAGAATGAATTCTGTTTATTTTCCCCATGTTTACGTCTTCACCTACGGGTGGTTAGGCGTTGTGTTCTGCATCTACCATCTGATGTTCTGCAGTTTCTTTCCTGGAAGTCTCTGTTTTGCATCAGATAGTGTATTTTTGGTAACTGATTTCGGGCCTGGGTGCCTGGAGTCTTATTTTAGTGTTTTTACACTCATTGTTTACATTTTCAACAGCCCTCTGTGTGAGGGGGGGATTTCTGGAAAATAATATCTTGATGTTATTTTAATCATGACTACATACATTATTATTGTTCGTAAGTGTTGAATAAATTGTTTAAAATATTTTAAAAATTTTTGTCCACACATAGGCTTGGGATCCATTGGGGCTCAACGTTACTTTTCAGAAACTTGGGCTGTTCTGAAAAAATATTTTTTCAAAATATTTTGATTTCAATTATTTTTTCAATATTAATGGATCATATTATTATTATGTATTTTGATTGCCAGGGGTTAGTGCGAGTACCAGGACTTGTTTTCTTTTCACTTTGAAAGGATATTGATCAATTGTAATAAGAGGAAGTCTTCCTCTGACTTTATAATCATTCTATATGTGGTCAGTGTACTCGCATTAACTCCTGTTCTGTATGGTATGATTTCGATGACAATATGGGAAGCGTATGTCACGGTATGTTATTGGGGAATTGGACACTCCAGTCCTTTCCCCGCAGGGTCACTCTACTTTATCAATTTCTATTTCAGACGATCAAGATTAGGGTGATGTATCTGTGATGTCTTCCAACAGTGTGCCTCCGTCGTCACAATTAATGAAGGGCTAGCGGAAAAGTGCTCATGTAAATACGCCAATTGCCTAAGAGGACCCTAGTAGGTTCGACGGCCTTTGACGTCCGCTAGCTCGCCCGGTGTAGCGTCCATTCACCGAATGGTTCGGCAGCCAGGTTCGTCCGTTGCGGTCTAGAAGGAATTTTGGGGTGATGCAAGCACTATAAATCAACCTAATGCACACCCAGTGACGGCGGATCGGAGGGAGAACGGAGGAAGCCTTTTAGTCCGGTTCATAGCTCGTTCCGGTCCATCCGGACGGCAAGCGAGAGAGGCCCCTCTCTCATTCACAGCATCTGGCCCCAGATGTTGTGGTACAAAATGTTTCGCATTCGGAGCATACGTCCGTCGCTCGGGACGCTCCGACATATAGTCAGTCCGGAGTAGACTGTCAATAAGGCTTCCTCATTCTCATAGTTGCGCACACGACCGCTCTTGGCTACGTGACCACGGATATCCAGTCAGCTTCGCCAGTCAGAGATTCATCGGCGACCAGGTCACACCATCCGGTAGCCAGGGACACAAGGCCTGCAGACTCCGTCCGTTCGCATAGGAAGTGTGCGGGAGTCAACGTACACGGAGCTTCCGGCGGCAATGCATCGTAAGACCGCTACTGCACAGGCCTCGGGAACGGACGTGCTTTCCTAAATAGCACAATTTATCGTAGCATCAACTGAATCTGTCGCATATTTTTTATCCGACAATGCTGGGTCGGGACGCTCCGCGGAAGCGGGTACGGACGTCCGAAAGTTTCATCCGGTCCGACGGGATACCGAAAGGGATTTGGAGGATTTTGAGCTTTCCCTTTCGGAACAACATATGCTGTTGTGTATGTCATCTGACTTGGTCTTCTACAGCTTCTTTCGTCGGACCAGAATGCTGCGATGCCGGATAAGAAACTGATAGCGTCGGAGGACTTAGAAATTTTTTGTTCGGTTCAGGGACATCGTCCCTCAGTTCCGACATAGTCCAATAATGTCACGCAACTTTCGAATTATTGAACGACGCTATATATATTATTATTATATGCTTGCTATAACCAAGCATTTCTGGTTTCTTGTTCGCAAAGTTACGGAGATGTCTTTCAAAAGTGTGCCTCTGTCGTCATAGTTAATGAAGAGCTAGCGGCAATAAGTGCTCATGGAATATGTCTATCGCCTACGGAGTGACATTCGCTAGCTCACCCGGTGTAGCATACATTCATCGAATGGTTCGGCTGCCGGGTTCGTCCGTTGCAGTCTAGGAAGGAGATTTGGGTGATGCGAGCACTTTAATTACTTTAGTACTCACCCAGTGACGGCAGATTGAGGACAGATCGGAGGAAGCCTGTTAGTCTGGTTCCTGGCTTGTCCAGGTCCGTCCGGGCTGTGAGCGAGAGAGGTCCCTCTCTCGTCCAACAACATAGGGGACCGCATGTTGTGGTTCAGATATTTTACATTCGGAGCATATGTCTGTCGGTCGGGATGCTCCGTTATATTGACAGTCCGAGAGACTGTCCTTAATGCTTCCTCATCCTCACAGCAGGGCACACGACCGCACGTTGGCTACGTGACCTCGAGTATCCGATCAGTTTCGTCATTCAGTGATTCCACGGCGAATAGGTCGCGCCATCCGGTAGCCAAGGGACACGAGGCCTATACACTCCGTTCGCTCGCATATTGGTAGTATGCACGGGGTAACGATCACGGAGCTTCCAGCGGCAATGCATTGTAGGACCGCTTCTCCTCAGGCCTCAGTGACGGACGTGCTATCCGAGTTAGCACAGTTGTTTCGCAGCATCCCAGCAATTGACAGTTTCTTGGTCGAATCAGGAATTATCCGACGGCGCTGGGTCGGTGCGGTCCGCGGTTGCATCAGGTACGGACGACCGAACGCTTTATAGGGTCCGACAGGATGGCGAAAGGGATTCGAAAGATTTCGAGTTTTCCCTTTAGTAGTATCGGAAGCTGCCTTTCATATCTTCTGGCATTATGTTCCAGTGATTGTTATTTCGGACTTCATTGCTGCGATCTTGGATAAGAGACTTATAGCGTCATTGGACACAGAATTTTGGATCGGTTCAGGGACATTGTCCCTGACTTACCGACACAGTCCAATAATGTCATTACAACATGTGTTTTATTTTCGACGCTATATATGCATACAAGCCTGCTACCAAGCATGATAGTTTAGTTTCTTGTCCGCGTTGCTCATTTCTGCCGTTTTATCATTTATACGATTAGTTTATTTGGCAGAGCAGGGCATACCGAGAGTTCATATGCGTCTAGATGGTGTGGTTAAAGACTGGAAATATTCTTTTTCGCCGTTTATGTCTTTTCCAACTTCAATGTTGGAAACGACATGATGTATAGTAGACTTAACTTAGACGCTTTATCATACGTAATCCGCCTTACTGAGGCGTTATCATTACGTTTTCAAGAAAAGATTTACGGGATATTATTCTCAATGTAATTTCTTTTGAGGGCAGTAGTTTGTTCACGTATAACTCCGCCCTTCAGTGGCTGATTGGAGTTGGTTGACGTGACGCAGCCCTAGCTACATCTATACGCGTGGATAGTAAGGTTAAGAACTCTCTCAGAGTCGCTTCGTTCTCGGAGGAGCTTCTCTTCGACGGCAACTTTTCTGCAATCCATGAATTGCTTGATTTACACGTTCTCTTGTCTATCTAGTGTTACAAGAGATTCAGTCTGGGGCAAACATTCGGTGGTTGACTCAAAGAGTGCCACCGCAGTTGCCGGACCCGAGTGTGGCTGTTATAACGGTTGCCAGTCAAACAGATTGGGATATAATACTGATCCCAACGGATTCGATGTGCCAGGGTCTTTGGGTTCCGCAGT
The DNA here is from genome assembly GCA_031216915.1 of Pictodentalium vernedei. NCBI lineage: Eukaryota > Metazoa > Mollusca > Scaphopoda > Dentaliida > Dentaliidae > Pictodentalium > Pictodentalium vernedei. The sequence goes on from CM062293.1 coordinate 339,900,943, forward strand.
CTCTTAGCAACCAATTTTCTTCCGCGGAATAATGTTTTTTAGGCTTGCTTTATGTCATTGCATGAACATTATTCAGAAACGCATGCCCAAATCCTGTCCATTAATTCGACAGTAGTGGCGTATCTCCGGAACCAGGGAGGCACTCTTTCTTTTCCGTTATTCAATTTAATGGAAAGAATCCGTCTGTTGGTTATAATACATCAAGTTCTGTTTTGGTCTGTCATATTCCGGGTCGTCTGATTGTTTTACCGGACTCCCGTTCACTTACGGGTCGCTTGTTGCTGTCAGAATGGACTCTCAACAAACAAGTATTCAATCAGATTTGCTATCTATGGGAGCGCCCAATGATGATTTATTTACGACACAGCTTGCTAATCAATTGCAGACGTATGTGTTGGCTCGTCCAGATCTCTGAGCTAATGTTGTTAACGCTCTATTGATCTATAGGACGGGATGATAGGATACGCGTATCCTCCGGCGCTGTTGTTTCAGCAGGTATTGCTAAGATAAACAACCACAATACATTTCTGTTGATAGCATCTCTATCTTCACAGAGTTCATGGGTAATTTACTCTCTTGTCTACTGTGGGTCTTAACGTGAAATCTTCCTCAATGTGAGGATCTTTTTTCACTGGGTAAATCGTGTCATCTTTATCACAACCCGCAAGGTCTCAACCTTCATGTATTCCGTTGTGTGGTCCGTATTGCATTGTAAGCATTCTACTGGACGAGCTTTGGACGCGATTTCTTACTATAGGAGGTCCTCTTCTTCGCTATTCTATGCGGCTAAAGTGGAGGCTCTTCCGTCGTTGGTGTAGGGATCATTATGTTCATATTGTTGATCCCTCCATACTACTCATTGCAATTTTTTAGTATACTTGTTTCACAAGATCTACTGCAGCCTGTTATTAGTTAGGTTATAGGTTTATATTACCTCATACCTATGCACTCTACGATAGTTTACAATTGAGTCTTATGTCTCTTTATCTAAGTCAGTTAGTAACTTTTTGATATATAGACTTAGAATCTTTAGATTAAATTCCTATATGGATTTTAACTTCGGTTCTTATTTAGCTAAGTAATCATTTGAGCCTCTGGAAACAGTAGTTTTCAAATTCTGACCTTTTAGACAGTAATTCTGTTGGTTTCTCTTTTACTGTAGAGTCAGTGAGTTTCATGCACTATCGATGGATGATTTTCACTTTCGTAGTTTCGGAATCACTATTCCGTTACTATTTAGGTTGGATTTTTGTATAAGAGTTAGGCTCCTAATATCCGGAACCTATTGTTATTAAGGTCCTTCCGTCTTCGTACGGGCATAGGCCTTTACTCTTTCCGGGTAGAGTTTATGTATTTATAAACAGATATCTGTTTATTACTATGGGCGTAAGCTTCTTCTGTCTTTGATGCCTAGTAGAAGGACGTTACGCTCCATTCTATTGTTAATGGATTCTATTAACTATCGGTACTGCTTATGGTATATCATTGACTTAGCAGTTGTGCTTAAGATTTCGGCTCATGAAGTAAGAGTTCTTCTACATCTTGGGCTTACATTAATAGTGTCGCTATTATAGATTTTTGAAGGCTGCTCATTGCGCTCAGCCATTCACATTCATGAATTTTTATCTCAGAAATATCGAGTCCATTTCTGGAGGCCTCTATTGTTAGGTCTATTATCTACTGCTCAGAATGTCATTCACTTAACAGTTGCTACTATAGCTAGGTAGGCTGTCTGTTTCGGCACTGTCTCCGTTCTGCTGCCCTCTTCGCTCTGGGCTATTTGACCCAGGGCAAGAAAAAGGGGGGGGGGGGGGAGGGTGTTCCCTTGGGTCACCTGTTTTACTATGAAAACAAGGGGATACCTCCTCCGGAGTTAGTAATTCTGAGCTGTTATTGGGATGGTTGTTTAGTGAGAAGTTTAGGTTTTTAAAATTCATTCAAGTCTTAGTTTTTAAAGTATAGCTTTTGATTATTGCATATGTCAACGGACATGATTATGCAATCCTCAGACACTTTTAGGAGTATAAGAGTCTCTATTCTCTAGACTTACTTTATTTATTGGCTTACTTTAAAAATTATTAGTATAAGGATTATACTAGATATTAATAGAGTTCATGGATGTTTGATGCTCAATTTTGCAAGGTGTTGTATCTTTCTAATTTAACATAAATAAGAAAGATACATGTAAGGCCTAATACTTCTTTTTCCCTAGAGGGGATGACTCTATTTTATATAATTGAGCGTATTCCAACTTGCTCTATGTCCTAGGCCCTCCAGCCTTTTTACTATTCAGCTACGTCTGGGTCATTGGTACAGTATAAAAATGTTAAAAAATTTATAGTAATTTCTATATTTTTTATACTTACCAATGACCCAGATGGGGATGGCCCTCCCAGGAGTTGGGAACTCTTGCCTCCCCGCTGAGTACATAGCGCTTACCAGGCACTGGTTTTTAGAATGATTAATGGTGCCAATTTCAGAACGTCCTTGACACTGCGCATGCGCAGTAGAGGCGAAGTGTGGAGGGCCTTTCAGGACATGTTTTCTTTGGTTTTAGATGCAAATTTTGGGGATTGGGGGGCAAAATTTGTGTTTGGCCCTATATTTTAAGAGTTAGCACCAGCTATGTCTGGGTCATTGGTAAGTATAAAAAATATAGAAATTACTATAAATTTTTTAACTTTTTTCTTAGGTAAGCTACCTTAATATTGGTAGCAGAGCGAGAACTTGGAAAAGCTATTTAACCCTTTATCTAATGAATCGCCCGCATCCGCCTGCGTAATTTGCAAATTCAGCAGTTGAAAACACATTATATTTTAAAAAATTTCAACAAAACCATATCATGTGACCCCTCGTTGGAATGAGCTCATCAAGCTCATTCCAACAAGGGGCCACATGATATGGTTTTGTTGAAATTTTCTGAAAAATTTCAAAAAATGATATTTAAAATAATAAATTTTGATATCGTCTGCGTTGGGTAAAGGGTTAATAGTTTCCTGGAATATGGCTTCCAATTACAAAATTCATCCTGTGTTTGATGACAAAAAATCATATGACCAGTGGACAAATGAATTGGAAATATGGAGATTGGTGACAGATTTGCCCAAAGAGAAACAAGCACTAGCTGTCACATTATCATTATCAGGACGTGTGGGGGCGCGGTGGCGTTGTGGTAACCGGCTCCTGACAGATCACCGAAGTTAAGCAACGTCGATCCCGGTTAGTCCTCGGATGGATGACCGTCTGAGCAATAGATTCAGACTCCCACGTTGTGTCCTTGGGCAAGGCACTTCACCCCGATTGTCCACATGGGAGCACGATGATGCTGTGTACTCAGGCGTACTGCACGTCAATGGTGCGCATGTCTTCAACCAATCTAATCCTGCCTGTGCTGCAGTGCAGAGTTACGATGTTGGAGAGCTGGCAGCTGCTCGTCGTTGCTCGGTGGTTCTCTCTGGGTACTCCGGCTTTCCTCCACCCGTAAAACTGTCACGGTCATGATTAGCCATTGTGCATAAGTATGTGACCTTAAATACCAATAAATAAATAAATTATCAGGATGTGCAAGAGAAGCTGCTCTTCAGGCCTCGAAATAACAAGATTTTGATAAACCTTCCAGCATGTTGCTTCATTTGACAATGGTTAACCTGTTGATCGGTTACCTAGATTTTTTTCATAAACCTATTGGTTAACCATTGCATTAAAAGTATTAATACTGACAAAGCTTCTGACATACCCAACTACAGTTCCACCCAAATTAGTTTGGCATTTAGACACAAGGGACCCAAGGCAGGCGAAGTACAAAACAGGTACATACACATAAACACCCCCCCCCCCCCCCCCTCCGCCCCTTACACATGCACATTCACATGTGCACGCATTAAGATTTGTTGTTCTTTGCTTTATATGATTTTTGTGTCTAATGAAGATTAAAGAATTTTAATTGTTTATTTTGCTGCGTGGCTTATTATTTCAGAAATGCAAACACATTTGTCTTGAACTGGGAGTTGGAATGGGGCAATTGTGAATTTGTGTGGGGATGGGGTCAAATACCGTCGATGGATGTCTGTATTACGAATACATTAAACTTTAGGGCTTGGGAGTTGCATTTGCAGTCTCTGATTAACATTGGAAAAGAAATAATTGTAAATCGTATCTACCTTCCCCTACATTTCGGAATCTGGAGAATGTAATCCAAAATTCCAAACTAAAACTTTATTTGTGCCACAATGTTCAAAATCATTTGGAAAAACCCATGTTCACAACCATGCTGGCTGTTTATTCAAATGGAATAAGCACGAAAACAAGAAGTCAGCATTGGTGAATAAAAGATGTTTCCATAATGTGTTCGAAAATTTTTATCTTGGATTGGTAGGGTAAAAAGGGGCGGAATGCAAATAATTAACAACAGCTCATTTGATTTTCAATATGTCTCCTTTTTATTGTTTTGAAGACTTATTTTCAGTTTCGCGCAGTGCGAGAGTTAAAACCTCACGTGTGGTAAATGTATTAACAAAGCAGTTAGCTCCCTTTAGCTCTAACAGACAATTGTCTTTCTCAAAATCGAAACAAATTTTATTCTTGTTTTGTTCACTGCAGTGCTTCTTTTAAATCAGTAGGAGGAAAAACATTGAAAACTTTTCTCATCCTGTAACAACTAACTTCGTCGGCCATCAGCGCGATTTTTGGCTAACCGATCGAGGGTTCGCCTGAAAACAAATCTGTGTAACCGATAGGCAAACGGTACGAGCGTTCGCCTCTTATTTCGAGGCCTGCTCTTAATATTTCAGCAGCTGATTTGAACCAGGATACAGGTTTGACAACTTTGTTGAACACTTTAAATGAAGTATTCAAAAAAGACTTGATTGATTCTGCTTTTGAAAGTTACAAAAACTTTGATAGTTATCAATGTGATGCCACCACTTCTATTTCAGAATTTATTACAGATTTTGAGAACTTGTATACTAAATCCAAGAAGTATGAAATGAGTCTTCCTGATGCAGTTTTGGCTTTTAAATTGCTGGATAGTGCCAATTTGTCATCTCAAGAGACAACTTGCATTGACTGCATGTTCAGAACTCAAGTATAAAAATATGAAATCAGCTCTCAAAAGAATTTTCGGAAATTCGAGAAATGATATTTCTCAGCCTAGAATTCATATAAAAGAAGAGGTTTTAGTTCCTAGTCACTGGAGACCTCAGTTTCGATCTCCAAGGTCCAGTTCGTCGATGTTTTCTGGGAATAACAAAAGTAATCTTTCTGGGGCAAATCCATTGGATGCCAAAGGCAAGCGGACAAAGTGTTTTATTTGTCATTTCATATTTCATTGGGAACGTGATTGTCCTCACGAATCAGTGATCTTGGTGGAGAATTTAATAACTCAGAAATACATGATATGGCTGAGAATTTCAACATAGAAATGAAGACCACTGCATCATTTAGCCCATTTAGTAATGGAATTTGCGAGCGGCATAATAAATATCTTACAGAACTACTTGCAAAGGTAAAACATGACACTAAATGCAAATGGCAAACTGCTTTGAGCTGGGCTGTCATGGCCAAAAATGTTTTATCTAACATTGAAGGATTCAGTCCGTTTCAACTTCTTTATGGTGAAAATCCTAATTTGCCATCTGTACTGATTGACAAACCTCCAGCATTGGAAGCTACAACAGCAAGTAAGACTATTGGAGAACATATTATTTCATTACAATCAGCACACCAGGAATTCATGAAAACTGAATGTTCTGAACAAATTTGTCATGCATTGAGAGCACAAACACGAAATTATGGAGAAAAATATTTTACAGGTGACAAAGTTTATTACAACCGACCACACATCCATGAATGGAAAGATCCTGCTACCGTTATTGGTCAAGAAAGTTCTTTTGTGTTTATAAGACATGGTGGCTTACTTGTAAGAGTTCACCACAGTAGGCTAAAAAAAGCTTTACCTGTAAACTCTATATCAGACTCACTTCCTTCAAATATTCAATCTGACAAAGATGCTCTTGACAACATCTCTAAGAAGGAAAATGATGATTTTGATTCTGAGAATCTGGATGATACTACAAACAATTCTGAGACTTCTGATCCTCCTGTTATGAGCCAGCTTCAAGATGAGAGCATTTGTACTGAGAGTCGGTACCAAGGTTATAATTTGTCATCTCTACATTCTGATAGTGTACGTAAGCACCAGGTCAGATCATTTCATATGAATGTTGCGATACTGGAGAAATTGTTCTTGCTAAAATTTTAGGTTGAGCTGGTAAATCAACAAGAAAAAACAGGACTTAGTATAACATACAGATTCATCAAACTCCTACTCTAGAATCATCTCAGATATCAGTAGATTTGAGTAAAGTGACAGACTTACAATTTCACAGTGAAACACAAATGCAAGAAAGTTAAATGCTAGACTCTGTTCCTGATGACAGAACAAGTAATGCATCTCGTGATGATTGCTATTTGGTATCAAATGACATTTTTAGTGAAGCCAAATCATAGGAACTTAAAAACTGGATAGAACATAAAGTGTATGAAAGTGTTTCTTACACCAATCAGAAATATGTATTCACAAGATGGGTATGTACATTCAAAGAATTGGAAGGAAAGAGTTATCCCAAAGCTAGACTTGTAGCCAGAGGATTTGAGGAACTCGATAAAGATTCACTTGTAAAAGATTCTTTCACGTGTTCAAGTGATTCACTACGTTTAATATTGTCAATTTTGGCTCAGAAACTCTGGGTTCCTCAGTCAATGGATATTAAAGCGCTTTTCTTCCGGGTTCAGACATTAGTCGGAATGTCTATATTCGTCCTCCTCCTGAGGCTAATGAGAATGGGGTTGTGTGATATTTATTAAAATGTGTTTATGGGCTTGCCGACGCATCGTATTATTGGTATACCAAAGTCAATAAGGTGCTTGAAAGTTGTGGGGCAACCCATTCAATTATTGATCCAGCTGTCTTTTTTTTTTTCATCAACATGAACAAGAACTTCAAGGCATTATTGCATGTCATGTCGATGATTTTCTGTGGGAGGATCAAAACAGTTTGAATGTGAAGTTATTGACAAACTACACTCAGCATTTAATATCAGTCATGAATTAAATACTTTTTTCCAATATATATAGGACTAGATCTAAATAGTTCACCAGCAGCTGCTATAAAATTCTCTCAAAAAGGGTATATTGACAGGCTTCCACTTATCAACTTGCCAAAATCAAGATATACAGAACGTGATTCCTCACTTACAGGCTCTGAACTGGATCTTCTTCATTCCAAGATTGGTCAGATTTTATGGATAGCCAATCAAACTCGTCCAGATATTTCATTTAAAGTTAGTGACCTTGCCAGTAAATTAAAAAATTCTACTATTAGAACTATTCTTCATGTCAATAAAATCATCAAGAAAATAAAATCTGAAGAAGTATGTCTGATATACAAAAACCTAGGATCTGAAAGTTCATTGAGACTAGATATTTAGAGTGATGCGTCTTTCGGTAATCTCGAAGAAGGTGGTTCACAAGGGGCCTACTTCATTGTTTTATCGAGGGAGAATGGATTATTTGCACCAATTGCATGGAAATCCAAGAGAGTTTGCCGTGTTGTCAGAAGCACTTTAGCAAGTGAAACTTTAGCTCTCACAGATGCTGTAGATGCAGGTATTTATCTCAGTGCTTTTTACAATGAATTAATCATAGGGAATCACAATGCATCGGTTTTGCCACTGAAATGTTTTACAGACAGTTTATCACTTCTAAATGAAGTACATTCTACGAAATCAGTGTCCGAGAAAAGACTCCATATAGAAATTGGTAATGTAAAAGAATTGATTCATTCAAAGAAAATAACTTCAATTATGTGGTTAGACACTAAAAAGCAACCAGCAGACTGCCTCACAAAGAGTGGAGCCTCCAGCTTGTTTATACTCAAAGCACTGGAGGCCAACAAAATGAATGTCTAAACGAATAGATGAATTCTTAGTGTACATAGTGTGTAAAATAAATAACAGATATTTTTGATGTACATAAATTGTCCATTGCTGATAAAGGAGGGGAGATTGTGAACATAATGTATAGAACTGAATATAGAACAAATCTGAAACAGACTATAGTCACAACAGGAAGTGGTCAGTATACTGACCATTTGCTCAGGGCAGTTGGAAATGTGTTGAATAAGCCAATTTACACTTTTGATGACACTTGTGGAATTGTGGGAAGCTTTGGGATAAACAAATACAAGTGGTAACATGGAACAGTAACAGGAATATAAACAACGACAATATAATTACACTTTTGGAGGTACTAATTAAAATAATTCGCAAAACTACAACGGCCTTCATTTTCACAATACATTTTTCATTCCTGTTTAGAATTTAAATTAATTTGCGGGTTTTTTGGACAAAAACTGTGTATATTTTCTATTCGTATTGAAAAGTTGCAATTCCCACTTCAGATTTACAGTGTATGGAACATAATACTAGAAGTTCCAACACGGATAAATCTATTCAGCTTTTTGGTAGAACAAATGTTTATAAATATAGTTTTTTCCACGAGAGTGGAATCCTTTGAACAATCGGATTATTATGAACTCAAAATGGATTGGCATTCAGTTCGAATTCTTCCTTAATTTCTCCTCTCTTGCTGGAAGTTCGTGAAATCTGGGATTGTGAGCAACCCATTCTCCTGGCAATCTCAGTCTGAGGCGTTTTTTGTTCCAGCAATTTTACAACTTAATTATACCTCCACTTTCGGAGAAAATGGGGGTATACTGGATTACATGCGTCCGTCCGTCTCTCCGCCCGTCCATCTGTGCGCTCGTGTGTGAGTCCGTTCGAGAATATTCATAACTTAAGTAAATTATTATTTTAGCTCAACTTTGGCGAAGCCAAATTTGAGCTTATGCCATGGCCAGTTGTCCGTTGTCCGTCTGTCCGTCAACAATTCAATACGGGCTAGAGGCCGTATTTATGAATCGATCTTTACGAAACTTCTTGGGTACCTTTGTTATGACCGTGAGACAAGAATGAGTGTTTTGGGGTCCGATCCGAAATTTAAGTTGGCCGCTGGCAGCCATTTTGTACAAAATTAGGTGCAATCAGATTTTTGAGCAGAACTTCCATATGAAAACGCTGATTTGAATAATTTTTTGTAGGAATGTTTAGTACCATGGGATACATCACATATAATACAGGTTTTTTTCTCGTGTGTAAATTATGCAAATTTGACTAATTTTGATGTATTTAGTGTTACTTTCAGCACTGTAAGTGCAAATGCCAATACGGCTCGGGCTAGAGGCCGTATTTATGAACCGATCTTTATGAAACTTCTTGGGTACCTTTGGTATCACCGTGGGACGAGAACGAGTGTTTTTGGGTCCGGTCCGAAATTCAAGATGGCCGATGGCAGCCATTTTGTACAAAATTAGATGCCATCAGATTTTTGCACAGAACTTCCATATGAAAGCACTGATTTGAATAATTTTTTGTGTGAATGTTTAGTACCATGGGATACATCACATATAATACGGGTTTTTTTCTCGTTTAGAAATTATGCAAATTAGATGAACTTTGATTTTTTCAGTGCTACTTACACTCTGTAAGTACACATGTCAATACGGCTCGAGCTAGAGTCTGTATTTATGAACCGATCTTCATGAAATGTCTTGGGTACCTTTGTTATCACCTTGGGACGAGAACGAGTGTTTCTGAGTGCGGTCCAAAATTCAAGATGGCTGCTAGTGGCCATTTTGTACCAAAATTAGGTCTTAATCAGTTTTTTGTACACAACTTCTATACGGCTCAGGCTAGAAGCCGTATTTATGAACCGATCTTTATGAAACTTCTTGGGTACCTTTGTTATCACAGTGGGATGAGAACAAGTGTTTTTGGGTGTGGTCCGAAATTCAAGATGGCCACCAGCAGCCATTTTGTACCAAAATTAGTGTACTCAGTCTTTTGTACAGAACTTCTGTATAAAAGTTCTGATTTGAATAAATTTTTGTATGAATGTTTAGTAACATGGAATACATCACATATAGTACGGGTTTTCTTCTCGTGCAGAAATTATGCAAATTAGATGAACTTTGATTTATTCAGTGCTACTTATACACTGTAAGTGCACATGTCAATACAGCTCGGGCTAGAGGCTGTATTTATCAACCGATCTTCACGAAACTTCTTGGGTACCTCTGTTATCACCTTTGGATGAGAACGAGTGTTTCTGGGTGCGGTCCAAAATTCAAGATGGCTGCCAGTGGCCATTTTGTACCAAAATTAGGTCCAATCAGTTTTTTGTCACAACTTCTATACAGCTCGTATTTATGAACTGATCTTCACGAAACTTCTTGGTTCCCTTTGTTTTCACCTTGGGACAGGAACAAGTGTGTTTTGGGGTGCCTTTGTTATCACTGTGCTATGAGAACAAATATTTTGTGGTGCAGTCCCACTCTGGGGCTCAAATAGTTTCTTTTCTAGTTTAGCATCTGACTGTCACCCACCTTTACAATACTTTACCATACATTTGTTACAGGCTACGGTCAGTATTTATGTACAGACCGTTACAATGCTTTACATGTACCTTTGTTATCAGGTCATTACCTAGATGTTTGTCATTGCTGTGTCACATACTATACATGTACATGTCTTAACAAGTTGTGCTACAGTGTCATTGACACTTTCATTTGTAATATTTGTTGGTTATAGGTATGCCCACACTAGTTATTTTTTTTTTTTTTTTTTTTTTTTTTATTACTTGTTCACTTAGAAATGGGAGCGCGGTGGCTCAGTAGGTAGAGGTGCAGGCTGCAAGCCGAGAGGTCCTCGGTTCGAATCCCACCTGCGGCAACCGCGTTGTGTCCTTGGGCAAGACACTTCATCTCCATTGCCTGCGTGGGGGCACGATGACGCCATGTACTAAGGCATACTGCACGTCGATGGTACGCATGTCTTCAACCAGTCTAACCCTGCCTGTGCTGCAGTGCGGAGTTACGATGTTGGGGAGCTGGCAGCTGCTCGTCGTTGCTCGGTGGTTCTCTCCGGGTACTCCGGCTTCCTCCACCCGTAAAACTGTCACGGTCATGATTAGCCATTGTGCATAATTATGTGACCTTAAACATCAATAAATAAATAAATAAATTCACATAGAAATTGTATCCGTCCGAGCCAAATTTTGTCTGTTCAGCCTGTATCTCGGGTATCGAATGTTCTATTGCAATGACATTTGCCATGAACACTGCTTATGGTGTAGGTTTTAAAAAAAGGATTCAACGATATTTCTCACATTCTCCTTTTTAGAGTTATCCCCCTTTTTTGATTTAGAAATTGTAGGAAATAGACATTATTTGTCTGTTCAGCCTGTATCTCAGGCATGGGTTATCGGATTTCAATGAAATGTGGCATGCCGTTTGCCTATGACAAAAGCTTCTACCTCATTGCATAAAACTTCCAAACACCAAACAATTTACCATACCTTTTGACTTTGAAAACTGTAAAAGAAAATGGGAGGGGGGTATACTGGATTGCTTCCGTCCATTGTGCATCCGTCCGTCAGTCCATATGAGAATATTCATAAATAATATTTGTTGGTTATAGGTATGCCCACACTAGGCGGTACACCATGTGGGGGTATGCACTGGACGAAAGTCCAGCTCTTGTATTAATCTTCTAGCGATAAATCAGTCTGTTTTCGTTTCGAAGCCATGATGAGCGAATTCCAACTGACATATCGACATGTACTTTGGTCACCTTTTATACAAGTAGATTCATTTAAACCATACTTTTTTACCATACCCCATGCTGTATCAAACAACACACCCCAAGCCATTTCAAAATGATAAAAAAACCTGAAGTTATCAAACATATGTCTACTTTTCTTTATTTCTCAGAAAAAATCAAAATACCTGATCCCACCTATTCTCTTAGTTTATCAGGGAGACGGGTAAATGAAAGAACAAAAGAAGCAAATAATTGTTTAGAAAACACCCGTATTCATTTTTTTCTTCTTTGATTTTTCAAACCCAGCTGAAACTTACCTTTTGGACAACCATTTGTTCAGGCCATGAGTACTATTGAATTCAGCAATGACGAACCAGTTGGGTGTCCCAATATTAGAGCAGAAATTTTTTTTTTAGCTCATCTTGACAAAGTCAAGCTGAGCTAATCTCATCGCTCTCTGTCCGTCGTCCGTCAACACCATGTTTTGGTCTTCTCCAAAGTCACTGGGCCAATTCAAGTGAAAGTTTGTGTGAGTGATGGTCCCAAAGGGGCATTTCATTTTTGTTCAACTCAACATAGGGAGAGAGTGTGGGTAAGATAAACGTTTGTTGAAGTAAAGCTCATTGGTTCATATTTGTCTCTCTACAGGAGCCCAAAGTTTAACATGGGGTAATATGGGGAATATTCTTTAAAAATCTTGGGTTGTTGACATTGGCTATCCATGACCTCTTAAACTAGTGAATGGATTTCAGTGAAACCTTCAAACAGTGGTGTCAGTGTTTGTGCTCTCTACATTAAACACACTTTTACTGTTGTCAAATGTTTCTTGGTGGAAGTGGGTGGTATCATTTAGTGAGCAGTACTCACAGTTTTTCTAGTTTTTGCCTGTTTTTAGCTTGCTAATTTTTTGCCTGTTTTCTGCTTGTTAGCGTGGTAACTTGAACAAATATCAGTGGTTTTAATTTCTTATAATGACAAGTCTTACATGTGCAAACAAACTTGACCCCGCATCAGCGATGCAGAATCCGTGTTTAATAAACTGAAATAATATCAGAATCTTTGGCTGAACCTTGGGGAAGCTCTCTTGGAGTGCTTCCCAAGGATCAGATTAGGATGAAGTTATTATTAATTACGAATACTTATCTCAGAATTGTTAGTTGGTTTGTATACATGTATAAGCATGAGACATGATTATAATAATTTAAGCCGATGGTCTGGGGAAAGCATTTGCAAATGAGAAACTCCCTGAAAGTCCTGGATTTTTTTTTCTCTCTGGCATGTATGATCCATGCCAAAAGTTTTCTTGTGCATCTTAGTTTATTTTCATCATGAGTAATTCTCTTGGTGAAAGATCCACTCTGGATGTTATCATGATAATCCCCTCTCTGTAACTTGTAAGGATAAACATAATAGTTTGCTCATTGATGATGTTGACATACTTTTTAACTCTTTGCATGCTGTTGGCGGGTATTCCTGCCCAGCACAGAGTTTCTCCTGTCTCTGAAATTAGTATAATTTGTGCATATATAAACATATTGTCTCCCGGTTAATGGAATGGATTTTTTCACCAATGATTTCTTGTGTTACATTTAGATTTATTTTTCATCAAATCTAGCCATGGCTGCTTTAAAGCAGCCATGACTAGATTTGATGAAACATATCTATAAAATACTCAGCGGGTTAAGAGTTAAAGTCACAACTCACAGTTTTCAGGTCAAGTTGTTGGTCACTACAACTTATATGTTTGTTTTGCAGGGAATTTGGTCGATCCAGTCCAGAACAAGAACAGGACCCAGCATCACAGTTTGCAGAGGTGAGAGCATGTTATTTAATGACAGAATTTCATAAGTGAATTCAGACAATAGTTGAAAGTTTCTTGTCATGTATTTGTTGAAGCTAAGTTGGGCTTTTTGTTTATTTTTTTTATTCATGCCTAACTGTAATTGCATTGTTGATTGATTTTGTTCTTCAATGACTTCAAAACTTTAATTTTTCTTCATTTTCCAAAAACAAACAAATATAATTTTTTATTTAAATCTTTTTGGACAGATGGAATTCTACAGAGTTATCCACAGGAAAGTTTTCAAAATTTTTTAACCAGGTCTCAACTCGGTCACTATCCAGTCAAAATTTTTGGTCTGTTTTTATAATGGCAGTACTATATGCATTTTTGATGGGTTGTTCATTATCTTCAGGTTGAATCCGGAAGTGTAGTTGAAATTGTTTGAACTTATGCTTTTTCATAAAATTAGAGAGTTATTACCTGGGTAGAAATTCCACTCCACAGGTGTTTTAGTTGTAATCTGCTCTCCTTGAACTGTATGCATTTTTCATAATGGATGCTGGGAAGTGGATCGCTACTTGATACTATGGTTTATAAATTCTACTTTTCTGGTAAAATAGGACCCTGGTTCCAATGCCTGTGTTGGAGGCCCCTGAAGTGGGCAGTTTGGTGTTCACAATTGGATAAATTTGACTTCACCACTTGTGTTGCACCCATGATATAGCCCTAGATGCTCAAAGTAAATAAATCGTGGATTCTTTTTAAACTTGACCATGTTTAATTTTTTCAAAGAAAACGTTGTTAGAGCACTGTTATCAAAATTTGATTTGAATCGAAATAGTCTTCATTTGATTCAAGTCATGGTTATTTGGAGATTTTCGAATCGTCAAGATGTTACCCAAACCCCACCAAATGTCTACTCTTGAACTCTTCTTCTTTCATCAGGTCTGTTCAGGAAACCTAATGATAGAAGAGTTCAAGGCGGTTTTTAGGCTTGCCGTGATTATGCAAAAAGTCGATTAATCGTCGGTCATGCTGATTGATCGACTTTAAATTTGAAAGTCGACTTTTTTTTACCTCTGCATGTATAACAACACCACTGCCTTGCCAGAACGTGATCATGCTGTGTATACATGATGGGAACTTTTCTGGATGTTTAAACGACAGTGGTAGACCATATGGAGGTAAAGGAGGGTGGCCTCCGTCCCCCCCCATGCCCCCCCCGCCCCCCTTCAAATAAATTGTCATTTTTCTAAGTCTGATTCGGAAATGTTTGCGGTAATATAAAAGTTATTTTCAAGTATTACTGCTCTCATCATGTCAACAACATGTCCGTATTTTAATCAACATCATTTCCAATAACCATTCTTTGCTCATAAATCTTTTATTTTGAACAACACAAACTGAAACTCGCTGCGTTTGATGAAATTTCAGTATTTTGCATCACAAAACTAGAGTTAGCTCCCTTGGGTCACTCTTTCGTGTTGGAAATCCGAAAACCACAACGTTTCCCACCATTGATAAATTATCGTGAGTGTGTGTGCGGAAGTGGGGGGAGGGGGGGGGGGACTTTTTACATTCTTAGTGCCCTTACAGGGTCCAGCAGAATAGTCCTTGTAAGTTGTAAAATCCTTCTCCCTCGGATCAGGCCTAGTTCCTTCTGGCTGCTCACTGTTATGTTTCATCTGAATTTCGGGCGCCAGGGTGTATTACTGTTTAATGGTATGGCAGACGATCGACCAACTTAACAGAATATGGTGAACAAAATGTTCATGCCAACGTTCACCAAGCCTTATAATGTGGGAATGATGGATCATTGACTATGTCACCATGTTATTTGAAATGTACACGGCCATACGCCTGGTTATACCTACCTTTAGGACCATTCAGCCATCTCTTTTAGTTGACCCTTTGTTAAAAAAACATGGTCAAAAAAGTCGACTAATGGTCGATTTTGGGCTCTGATTAATCGACTATGGAATTTCATAATCGTGGCAAGCCTAGAGGTTTTGCTTCCGAAGCTGCTTCCTTGACTATTTAGCTTTTTTGATTAACTTTCCAAAACCAACTCATCACCGTTCCAATATTTACAGTTGTAAGAAGGTGCAATATTTACAATTTCAAGAGCTGTGATATTTGATTTGAGATTTTGATTCTAAATCCTGTACCTTATTTTATTTGGATTTCCATTCGACCCAATATTTGACATTCTGAGGGCTTAGTTTTTTTTTTTTGAAGTGGAGCACTGATTTTTGCAATATCAAAATCTGGCTGACTACAACAACATCAAATCTCATCTGCCAAAGAGGAATGTGAAAACAATGCAACTCAGATTCTGTTTTCGTTTGTGTTTCTGGATTCATTCTTCATTTTGAAATATTTTATTTATGAAATCTCCATCCACAGGTGTTACGGTGTGGAAATATTATTGATATTGGTAACCGAAAGAAATCTGAGAATCAGCAACAATAACTATGAATTTAACTATTCTGAAATTTAAATTAAAAAAAATTAATATAAAAAAAATGATACAAAGATCTTTTACACTAATTGGTTTACAAAAAATAAAAACAGTGGTACTAAACAATTATAGAATTAGTTCAAAATACAGTTTGACAGAATCCAGTAATCGAATGGTGAAGTATCTCGTGAAGAAATTTTCCAGTTGGTGGTATTAAATCCAAGAATGTCTCTTCAGAAACAGTATCCCGTAGATTTGTAATAAAATTTTCACTTAGGAATTTCAGCATTCTCCAATAAAATATAATAAAATGCTCCGCAAAATTCAAATGGAGTAAAAACCCAAGAAGTGTTGGCGCCACAGGTAATTTCCAAATAATCCAGTAGAATCCTGGCTTTTCACAAAATAATATTCTGTTTCACAGAAAGTATAAATTCTCTTTTCCAAGATGGAACAAATTCTCTTTAAAATTCTCTTTTGGAATCAATCTTCCAAATTCACAAAGAAGCACTGCTTCTATAATAAATGCACTGTTCTAAAACAATAATAATCTCCAATGGAAACAACTGAAGTGAGTCTTTCTGAAATGGCTTTCTAAAAAAATGTGTTTTTTCTGTTGACAAACCTTTATATAGTAACCAGATAGAATGTCCTAGAAGATGAAATGTCTGCAAAGTTCTATTTCTTTCTAGGTGATTCTGTCATAATGAAAGTAAACAAGGTCCTTGACCTACTTAAACAATCAACAGCTATATGTACAATAGATTAGTGTAACAAAGATGTAAACAAAGATCACGCAGTGCAAATGAGTCAGACCAGTCAGAAAATGCAAAAAAAAATATATCAATCTCGATATAATATGGGGGCTATATAATAACAGGTTCAAATATTCTGCAACCAAATCACTATATGATTAATGGTTGTGAATTGGAAGCCCATATTTGGCACACATACTGCAACTTAAAAGTTATATTCTGCGAATGTGCTTCCTATTATCTTTGAAGAGAAGTTTAAAGATTTTTCAGTTACAGTTCTCTAAATATATAATAATAGTAAAATTAAACTGTGCATTATAGGAATTTATGTCAAGTACACTTGATTAAATGTAAATTTGGATTTCACTGTTCTGACACAAATGACTTTCATTTTTTTTGGTGGGGGGGGGGGGGGGGGGTGTTACATGATTTATCCATCTAATGCTGTGGGTGGCCAGGCCTGGCATTCTGAAAAATGCAGGAGGGCAAAAAATCGCTCTCCTCAATCAGCTTAGGAGAGCAATTAGCTTTACACAGCATTTTAAGTATCCAGTTGAACGAACTTATTGAAACTGAAACCAACAGACTACATCAGTGATTTTATTAACTTTACAAAAGTAAAGCGAAATCTCTTAGACACTCAACAACCGAACACACACTTGACAAGACCTGTGTGTGTACCCAGACCTGTTGTCCAAGAAAGTCATATGCCTACCACTACCACCTTCAACCCCCCAAGGGGGTTGAAGGTGGTAGTGGTAGGCATATGACTTTCTTGGACAACAGGTCTGCTTGAATCTACAGTCACATCCTGGTGCAAGTGCTTCAAGTGACAGGATAGTAGTAATGATAGTATATTATAATGTCAATATTCCTTGAATAATTACCGCTCAAACTGTGATGTCAGTTGTTGAACTTGAAACTGACAGAAAAAAAATATTGCTGTGACCCATTTTGCTTCAAATGATTGCAACTGTGTTTGGGTATGGTTGCAGCCATTACCTTTTACCACTAAACCACTTTCAAAATGAAATTTCGTGATGTTATGTGATTTCGAAGTTAAATTACATTTTTGCTTTACAACAAAAATTTAATGTGAGCATAATACATGTAATCTCAATCATCCCAGACCAAAATATTTAGGAGGGCAATTTTTCGCTCTCCTTAATTCTTTCAGGAGGGCAGTAAGGAGAGCTAAAAAATCGCTCTCCTGAAATTGCCAAGCCTGGGTGGCAACAACTGAAAAGTTGAAAATATACAGCTGAATCCTTCCACACTTACAGACTTTTGAAACCAATTCATCACCTCTACTCAAATACTTTTGGCTGAGTTGTGTCAACAATTCGATCTATTTTGATGTAGACTGTTGGGCATCCATCTGTCTGTCTGTCTATGTCACAATGTCAGCTCGATAACTTGAACAAACTTCAACTGATTTTCACCAAATTTGGTCTGCGAGTTCTGCTTGAGAATGTCATTGGTGATTTCAAAAACCTGTCCTACCCTAATTTATTTCAGGAGTTATGCCCCTTAGATTTTCTTTTTGTTTGAATTTCTGACTTGCAGGTGGTGTCCGCATGATAACTTACTCAAAAGTTATCTGATTTTTACCAAATTTAGTCTGAGTTCTACCTGATTTTTACCAATTTTGGTTGTGAGTTCTACTTGAGAATATCTTGGATGAGTTCTGCCCAATTTTTTTTCAGGAGTTATGCCTCTACGATTGTTTTCATGTTTGATGTTCTGAAATGTCTGCTTTGAATTTCCAACTTGCTGACAGTGACAGCACGATAACTTGGAACAAATGCTATCCAATTTTTACCAAAGTTGTCCTATGCCTCTTAAGATTGTTTCTTAGTTTCAGCAGTTTCAGATGCTAGCACAGATTCCTAGTTAACCACCAGAACTCAACCCCAGCATCTCTGATGCAAAGCTCTTGGCTAACATTTCATTTGTTAGCAAAACAGCTTACAACCCTGCCTTGGATGAGTGGGAATCACAGGAAGGGAGAAGTGCTTGTTTCTTTGGTAAACAAGTTCTACTTTACTAGTAGTGTTAAAATATTTAGTCGACTAGGTATTGTCAGTGCTGATATAGCCCACCCTTGACTCTGGATTTGCACATCGACTAGTCAGAACTTGTAGTATTTCCTATAAAAATATTAAAACCTAACATAATTCTGATCGAAGATTTGAGTAAGAGTTAAAACAATTGTCTGTTGATCTGTTCAGAGAGTGAAATCAACAACACTAATAATGAGATAACGGACACAGACTTTGAGATCAAAGTAGACATGAAAGTTAACTGTGATGCATCAGCTCCTTTGAACTCGCTGACAGCAGTTGTACTGCATGTGCCTTGATACTGTTAACATTTAGTTATTTGCACTTGTCTCCATACAATACAATTTCTGTTATAGAGAGAATCCCATGCCATTTATTAGCTCATCTTGACAAAGTCAAGCTGAGCTAATCTCATCGCTCCCCATCCGTCGTCTGTCGTCCGTCGTCTTCTCCTCCAAAGCCACTGGGCCAATTCAAGTGAAAGTTTGTGTGAGTGATGGTCCCAAAGTGGCATTTCATTTTTGTTCAACTCAACATGCCCAGCCCCTTAGGGGGGGAGTGGAGGAAAATGCTCCAAAATATTTTAAAAATCTTCTTCTCAAGAACCAGTGTGTACAATGACTTGATATTTGCTATGGAGCTTCCATATGAGGTGTAGAATCAAGTTTGTTCAAACGAAGTTCGTGAAGTAATATTTGGCTTTGTAATAGGAGGGGAAAGATTTTTGGCCCTGCCCAAAATTTCTATTTTC
This sequence comes from Pictodentalium vernedei, assembly GCA_031216915.1. Classification (NCBI taxonomy): domain Eukaryota; kingdom Metazoa; phylum Mollusca; class Scaphopoda; order Dentaliida; family Dentaliidae; genus Pictodentalium; species Pictodentalium vernedei. The sequence continues at coordinate 339,920,473 of CM062293.1, forward strand.
TGAACCGATGGTCCGGTATGAACCAAATTTGGTTTGTGGTAGTATTGGGTCATAAGTACTTGACCCATGCAAAAAAAAATATTCCCGCATCCCCATGGGAACCCTGGGAGCTAAAAGTAGAAATATTTTCAAACGCCCATATTTCCCAAACCCCACGGAACAGAGAGCTGTTATTTGGTATGAAGTATCCTTAGGACCAGTAGAATTGAATAGTAAAAAAAAATTGCCATCGGTTATGTTAGGGTGTTCTGTAATGGGCATCGAAAAAATGCTGAGTCAGCATATTTGCAAAAATTTTAAAAAATCTTTTCTCCAGAACCAATCATCAGAATCTTTTGATATTTGGTATACAGCATTCATAGGGGGCTCTGATAAAAATTTGTTGAAATAAAGGTCATTGGTTCATATTTGGGCTCTCTACAGGAGCCCAAAGTTTTAACACAGGGTAATATTGGGAATATTCTTTAAAAATCTTCTTCTTCAGAACCACCAGTCAGAATCTTGTAATGTTTGGTATACATCATTGTTATGAGGGTCAGATTCTAGATTGTTCAAACCAAGTCCCTAGGTTAATATTTGGGCTTCCTACGGAAGCCCAACTTTTATCTTTGCTCAATATGGAGGGTAATTTAAAAAAATCTTCTTCTTCAGATCCACCAGTCAGAATGCTTTGATATTTGGTATGCAACATCTCTATGGGGGTCAGATTCAAGTTTGTTCAAATCAGATCCCTAGGTATATATTTGGGCTCAATATGGTAGCCCAAATTTTTACTTAGTGCAATATGAGGAAACTTCTTTAAAAATCTTCTTCTTCAGATCCACCAGTCGGAATGCTGTTATATTTGGTATACAACATCTCTGATTTTCAAAAATCTTCTTCTTCAGATTCACTTGTCAGAATGCTTTCACATTTGGTATACAACATCTGTAGGAGGGTCAGATTCAAGATTGTTCAAATCGGATCCATAGGTTAATATTTGGGCTCGCTGTGGTAGCCCAAATTTTAACTTATTGCAATTCGAAGAAATTTCTTTACAATTTCTCTTCTTCAGATCCAACAGTCAGAATGCTTTTATATTCGGTACACAACATCTCTAGGGAAGTCAGATTTAACTGTGTTAAAATCAAGAGCCTGGGTTAATATTTGGGCTCTCTATGGGAGCCGGAATTGGCCATTTTGCTGAAGAATTAAAAATTTTGTATTCAGTACCCTCTAGAGGTATTAAGATTAATCCACATAGGTTGTATCAAGGGGCTTCATAGGGGAGCTCTGCATTTTACTTTATGATCAACTGAAGAAAAGGCATGATGCCCAGATTATTTTTGTCACTCCTGAGGGACTCGAGGATTGACAGTGTAGCCTATGGAGATGGCTTGCTTAATGTAGACTCATTCTTGGACTTGAATTGTGTTCTGTTCAAGATGAGCGCTTCAGGCCCCGTGGAGCCTCTTGTTTTATATAAGTGATCAGCGCAAAGCATTACTCTATGTGTTGGGCAAATGGCCATCCACAGACTGAATATCGAAAGCATGTGCATTAATTGTTCATCAGTATTGCTCTCTGCATCTGCGGTCAATTGTACCTTGAATTGAATCATTAATCTTATGTGCAAGTGTCTAATGAAATGGATGTTTTGTTGACAACTTGCCACCAAAATATAATCCAAATATAGCCCATCACTCCTGTGTATGTCGCCCATGAACCGGCATCAGTACAACACTATTTTCTAGTTAAATAGGACCTGGTGTCTGCCTAGAATGTGCTTATTGATTTTATGTATGTTATTCAGTGACTCATTGTTAATTTAATAAACAATGTTGTGGTCTGTCAAAAACTTCTGACAAACTTGAAATTTCCACCTTTATGGGCCCCATTGGCATCAGTGTTTCAACATAAGTTTGTAATTGTTTACCTAACTCAAATAGTAGATGACATGAACAAAAACATTCCTTGAATAATTATAGTTTCCATTTTCTGAGCTTGTTCCATTGAGGAGCATAAGCTGTATTTTTGAGACAAAGTTGAAAAAGTAGTAGAATTTTAATGGTGATTTTTATTTCTAATTTTGACCTAGTTCCACCAACTTTATCAGACAAGATAAAATAGAATATATACTGAATTTATCACCAGAAAATTGTAAAATTCTGCTTAATTCAGATATTCATGTTAATTGATAATTTTTGAGAGACAGAGTGGCTATTCAGTTATTAACCTCTTTGGTCCCCATACACCCACAGACAGCCATCATTATATATATTTTTCTTAATAAAGTAGCCCCATGTGTTATCTTCCTTGAGAACTCTATCAATAGGCTGAATTTACCATGACGATGTTTATACATCATTGCTGGCTACCTGTAAGAGAGCTTGCACTGATGTTGACACACTCTTATGTCATCTACAACTGTATATAAGAATAAGTGTTATTGTAGAATTAATCGGTGGATTTAATTGTTAAGAGGGTTCTACTGGAGTTGTAAATACGTATTGGAGAAAATGTTTGTATTCAAAGAAATAATATATAGCAAGGTTCTGTTATATATTGTAGTATTACAAGGTGAGCCATTTGTGTTTCATCACATAACTGTTTGTGCTCTCTGTTAATCAAAGGGGCAATACTTGTACTATAAATGAGTTTTCTGTTAATGTGATGTGCCAGTTGTATTGTGTGAGGGCAGGAGTGTATCGCAGCTTGTATGTTTAAGATGGATTATATTTCAGTTATGGGGGAGAGCATTTGTGGAAAGTTTTACAAATCCTGCAGGTGACAGAGATGAGTTAGGAGATGAACCAGGGGATGCCAGACCTAGCTTTCGACAAACAAGGGCATATTCCAGAAGGCACAGACCACCAACAGTATCAAATTACAGGTCAACCGTTTTAGAAAGGTAAGTGTACAATGTAAATAACTTTTATATTTATACCCATGGGTACACTGTTTTTGACTTGCCCATAAGTTCTTTTATTTGTCCAACAGCATAGCTGGACGGCAGATGTGGGTGGGGGAGACTACCCCCCAAGACCCCCCCCCCATATCTATACGTGAAACATACGCATGTCCCGGGTGAGACAGCAGGGTGGGATATTTCTATCCTACCCACCCCACGTGACATACTCATTTGCATATTTTATTAGGTTGCCGGAACTATTTCATCATCGTCTGCACAATTGTAAATAAACAAAATGGCTTCACGATTTGCAAATATAAATAGACTCAATATTTAATTATTATTCAAATATTAAACTTGATTTGTTTCAACCCCATGTTTCTCTGCAGTTTTAATAATATCACTGCGCGAATTTATCGATCGATCAATAATCTCACAATGCGCATTACATTGGAGCTTGACACGCACAAATTCATTAATGCCTTAACCGACAGTGTTACCAATCAATTTTTTAGTATATACCTATGGTATATACCTAACTTTTGTACGATCTTTCCGATGAAATTGTTTGTTTTTTGAAAGGACTACCACTTGATAAATTGGGTATGTCAGCACGTGACCGCCAATTCTCTATAATGACGTAATCCTCGTGTGTGGGGAGAAAAATCATCCTCATGAGTCTGAAGGTAGGAATGGGGAAATCTCACCCTCGGGGCAAGATATTTGAACCTGACCCTCGGCAAGCCTTGGGTCTGGTTCAAATATCTTGTCCCTCAGGTGAGATTTCCCCATCCCACCTCCAGACTCATCGGGGATCATAATAGTCCCTTACACCTTTTCTGAAAATGTCGACTATATATATAATGGTCCCTGAAATCCTTAAAACTGATTCATGTACTTTCACACTGATATTTCTTGGGTCATTTTGCTTTCGTTATTCCTTGGTATGCAATTTCTTTATCATATGTCAATTCAAATTTGTCAAATAAAGTTGCCAGGCCCACAGCATCACCAGAAGGAGCATAACTCTGTTAGCACCCAATTTTTTTTTTTGAAATCAAAAAAGTTGTCTTCTCCAGAACTAGCAGTCAGAATCTTTTGATATTTGGTACAGTTTGATATTTGGTATACATCATCTGGTAGGAGGGGGAGGGGTGTAGGGTTGGGGGGGGGGGGGGGCTGTGCAGCTTCAAGTTTGTTTAAATCAAGGCCATGGGTTGTTCATATATGGGCTTCTCCAGAAGCAATATGTTCAAATCAAGTCCTTCAGTTCATTTTTGGACTCCCTATGCCCATCAGCATCTTTTGATAATTGGTATACACCATCTTAGAGGGTTGGGGGTGGGCAGAGGCAGATTCATATTTATGGGAGCCTAAATTTCAACTTTGTGCAATATGATAAAAATTATTTAAAAATCTTCAGATTCACCATTCAAAATCTTTAGATATTTGATTTTTTAATTTATTTATTGGTGTTTAAGGTCACATATTTCTGCACAATGGCCAACCGTGACCGTGACAGTTTTACGGGTGGAGGAAGCCGGAGTACCCGGAGAGAACCACAGAGCAACGGCGAGCAACTGTCAGCTTCCCAACATACCAACTCCACACAAGCAGGGCTAGCATTGGTTGAAGACAGGTGCACCATCGACATGCAGTATGCCTTAGTACACAGCGTCGCCGTGCCCCCACGGCAATTGGAGTGAAGTGTCTTGCCCAAGGACACAATGCGGTTGCCGCAGGTGGGATTCGAACCGAGGATCTTTCGGCTTGCAGCCTGCACCTCTACCAACTGAGCCCCCGCCCTCCCTAGATATTTGATATTCAGCATCCTCAGGAGTGAGTTTGTATGATGGGAAGGGGGGGGGTCAGTTCCAGTTTGTTGACCCACATGAGGAGCAAAAAGTAGAATTTTTTTTGCAAATGCCACATTTCCAAAACCACATGGAATAGAGAACTGTTATTTGGTATGAAACATGCCTCCTTAGGACCACTGTCGAATAGGCAAACAAATTACAGTTGGTTGTGTCCATATACCCCATGGGGAAATCGCAAAAATGTTGAGTCGGCATATTTTCCAAATTTAAAAACATCTTTTTCTCCAGAAGCACTAGTCAAAATCTTTTAATATTTGATATACGACATACTTTGGAGAATCATATTCAAGTTTGTTCAAATGAAGTTCCTGGATTTGTATTTGGACTCTGTATAGGACTTCAAATTTTAACTTGTTGCAATATAAGCAATATTCTTCAAAGATCTTCAGCCTCAGCTGGCAGAATCTTTTGATATTTGATATATAGTATTACTATGACCCCTAAAGTAAAGTTTTTTCAAGGCATCATGCTTGACTGCTTTTTTTCTTGGGAGGGGGTCCCCAGATAGGTTTAAAATTTAATACACCAGGGCGTGTCCTCAGAGGAGTTTGAAATTTAATATACCATAGGTGTCCCTAGATGGGTTTGAAATTTAACATAGAACCCAAAGAAGAGTTTACTATTAATTTAAATGAATTCTGCCCACCTGTGATGTGGTGTATGCTGGTCAAGTTCAGTCAGATGTATATGTGGGTGGATAGACTAACGTTCGTTCAAATGGGGCCTACCAAGTTGCTTGAGGCTCTGAGTCTGGTGGGAGGAGTGTCCATTGGATGATTTTTAGCCCAACTGTTTAAAGTCAGGGCTATAGTCATGACTTTCGTCCATCTGTCCGTCCATCTGTCAGTCCAGGCTTAGCAGAGGTACATTGTGAGGTTTACAATTTAGGGTCAGTGGTAGTTGTGGGGTTGGGTTAGTACAGTGGCCACATGTGGGGTTATTTTTTGCACTGTGGGGTTAATTTTTTAACCCTGTGGGGTTAGGGTTTAACATGGTTAAAACCCCACAAGTAAGAACGTGTAAGAATGTCCATCGGTCCGTCTGTTAACATTTCGAGTTTGGTTAAAGTTTGTGGTTAAAAGTTTTTTTTCTTTTAAATTAATATTAATTACTATTGATTGTATCATTCTCATTATGTTTAATCTTATTTTGGGAAATATCTAACCCTTTTTAGCTCAACTTTGGCAAAGCCAAATTTGAGGTTTTGTCATGGCCCGTCATCCGTCTGCCTGCCGCACTGTACACATGGCTCGGGCTAGAGGCTGTATTTATGAACCGATCTCTACAAAACTTCTTGGGTACCTTTGTTTTCACCGTGAGACGAGAATGAGTGTTTTGGGGTCCGGTCCGAAATTTAAGACGGCCGCTGGTAGCCATTTTGTACCAGAATTAGGTGCAATAGGATTTTTGTGCAGAACTTCCATATGAAAACTCTGATTTGAATAATTTTTTTGTATGAATGTTTAGTACCATGGGATACATCACATATAATACGGGGTTTTTTTCTCGTGCGTAAATTATGCAAATTAGACTAACTTTGATTTATTTAGTGTTACTTTCAGCACTGTAAGTACAAATGCCAATACGACTCAGGCTAGAGGCCGTATTTATGAAGTAATCTTTATGAAACTTCTTGAGTACCTTTGTTATCACCGTGGGACGAGAACGAGTGTTTTGGGGTCCAGACTGAAATTCAAGATGATCGCTGGCAGCCATTTTATACAAAATTAGGTGCAATCAGATTTTTGTGCTGAACTTCCATATGAAAGTTCTGATTTGAATCATTTTCTGTGTGAATGTTTAGTACCATGGGATACATTACAAATAATACGGGTTTTATTTCTCATGCATAAATTATGCCAAATAGACTAACTTTGATCTATTTAATGTTACTTTCAGCACTGTAACTGCAAATGCCAATATGCCTGGGGCTAGAGGCCATATTTATGAACCGATCTTTTCGAAACTTCCTGGGTACCTTTGTTATCACCTTGAGACGAGAACGAGTATTTTTGGGTGCAGTCCGAAATTCACGATGGCTGCCGGCGGCCATTTTGTGCCCAAATCAGTGCAATCAGTTTTTAGCTTAACTTGACATAGTCAAGATAAGCTATTGCCATCACGCGTGCGGAAGTCTGTTAGTCTGTGAGTCTGTTAGTCAGTGAGTCTGTTCACATTTACCTTTAGCACGAGCTACACCCCACAGTTCTTGTCTGATCGTCACAAAATTTCATATGCAGTTTTGGGGTCATGTCTAGATTAGAACGTCCCCCCTTGGTCACGATTGGTCCACCGGTATGGCTTCCGGAGCCCAAAACCCCAAAACCATTAGCACAGTCTACAGGTGGTATTTATGAAGGGATTTCATTGTAACTTGGTAGGATGCCTCTGTATAATGTCTAGATGAGAACGTCCCCTTTTGGGCATGATCTATCAACCGTGATGGCTGCCCAAGCCCGAAACTCAAAAACTTTTAGCACAGTCAGCAGGTCATGTTTAATATGGAGGGATTTCATTGTAACTTGGTAGGATGACTCCTTATGATGTCTAGATGAGAATTTCCCCATTTGGGAGTGATCTGCCAACTGTGACGACTGCCCGAGCCCAAAACCCGAAAACCTTTAGCACAGTCTACAGGTCATATTTATTGAGGAATTTCATTGTAACTTGGTGGGTTGACTTCATACAATGTCTAGATGAGAAAGTCCCCTTTTGGTCCTGATCGGGCAACTTTGACGGCTACAGGGACCCGAAGCCCAAAAACCTTTAGCACAGTCTACAGGTCATATTTATGAAGGGATTTCATTGTAACTTGGTAGGATGACTCCAAATAATGTCTAGATGAGAATGTCCCATTTTGATCGCGATAATTCAGCCTTGATGGATGCCCGAGCCCAAAAACCTTTTGCATAGGCAAAAGGTCATATTTATGGAAGGATTTCAATGTAACCTGTTAAGTTTGTCTCCATATAATGCCTAGATGATGACATCCCCTTTTGGTCGTGATTGGTCAACTATGATGGCTACAGGTGCCCGAAGCCCAAAAACCTTGAGCACAGTCTGCAGGTCATATTTATAAAGGGATTTCAGTGTAACTTTGTAGGATCACTCCAGATGATGCCCAGATGAGATTGTCCCCTTTGGTTGCGATCATTCAACCATGATGGCTGCCCGAGCCCGGAAACCTTTAGCACAGTCTACAGGTCATATTTATGAAGGGATTTCATTGTAACTTAGTAGGTTGACTTCATATAATGTCTAGATGAGAATGTCCCCTTTTGGGCACAATTGGGCAACTGTGACAGCTACAGGGGCCCGAAGCCCGAAAACCTTTAGAACAGTTTACAGGTCATAATTATGAAGGGATTTCATTGTAGCTTGGTAGGATGACTCCAAATAATGCTTAGATGAGAACATCCCCTTTTGGTCGCGATCATTCAGCCTTTATGGCTCCCCGAGCCCAAAGACCTTTAGCATAGTCTATAGGTTGTATTTATGGAAGGATTTCATTGTAACTTGTTAGGTTGACTTCATATAATGCCTAGATGATGACATCCACTTTTGGTCGTGATTGGTCAACTGTGATGGCTACAGGTGCCTGAAGCCCGAAAATCTTGAGCACAGTCTACAGGTCATATTTATGAAGAGATTTCATTGTAACTTCGTAGTATCACTCCAGATGATGCCCAGATGAGAATGTCCCCTTTTGGTTGCCCGAAAACCTTTCGCACAGTCTACAGGTGATATTTATGAAGGGATTTCATTGTACCTTGGTAGGATGACTCCAAAAAATGTCTAGATGAGAAAGTCCCCTTTTGGTCCTGATCGGGCAACTTTGACGGCTACAGGGACCCGAAGCCCAAAAACCTTTAGCACAGTCTACAGGTCATATTTATGAAGGGATTTCATTGTAACTTGGTAGGATGACTCCAAATAATGTCTAGATGAGAATGTCCCATTTTGATCGCGATAATTCAGCCTTGATGGGTGCCCGAGCCCAAAAACCTTTTGCATAGGCAAAAGGTCATATTTATGGAAGGATTTCAATGTAACCTGTTAAGTTTGTCTCCATATAATGCCTAGATGATGACATCCCCTTTTGGTCGTGATTGGTCAACTATGATGGCTACAGGTGCCCGAAGCCCAAAAACCTTGAGCACAGTCTGCAGGTCATATTTATAAAGGGATTTCAGTGTAACTTTGTAGGATCACTCCAGATGATGCCCAGATGAGATTGTCCCCTTTGGTTGCGATCATTCAGCCCGGAAACCTTTAGCACAGTCTACAGGTCATATTTATGAAGGGATTTCATTGTAACTTAGTAGGTTGACTTCATATAATGTCTAGATGAGAATGTCCCCTTTTGGGCACAATTGGGCAACTGTGACAGCTACAGGGGCCCGAAGCCCGAAAACCTTTAGAACAGTTTACAGGTCATAATTATGAAGGGATTTCATTGTAGCTTGGTAGGATGACTCCAAATAATGCTTAGATGAGAACATCCCCTTTTGGTCGCGATCATTCAGCCTTTATGGCTCCCCGAGCCCAAAGACCTTTAGCATAGTCTATAGGTTGTATTTATGGAAGGATTTCATTGTAACTTGTTAGGTTGACTTCATATAATGCCTAGATGATGACATCCACTTTTGGTCGTGATTGGTCAACTGTGATGGCTACAGGTGCCTGAAGCCCGAAAATCTTGAGCACAGTCTACAGGTCATATTTATGAAGAGATTTCATTGTAACTTCGTAGTATCACTCCAGATGATGCCCAGATGAGAATGTCCCCTTTTGGTTGCCCGAAAACCTTTCGCACAGTCTACAGGTGATATTTATGAAGGGATTTCATTGTACCTTGGTAGGATGACTCCAAAAAATGTCTAGATGAGAATGTCCCCTTTTGGTCACGATCATTCAGCCATGATGGCTGCCCAAGCCCAAAACCTTTAGCATAGTCTATAGGTCATATTTATGGAAGGATTTCATTGTAACCTGTTAGTTTGACTCCATATAATGCCTAGATGATGACATCCCCTTTTGGTCGTGGTTGGTCAACTATGACGGCTTCAGGGGCCCGAAGCCTGAAAACCTTGAGCACAGTCTGCAGGTCATATTTATGAAGGGATTTCATTGTAACTTCGTAGGATCACTCCAGATGATGCCCAGGTGAGAATGTCCCCTTTTGGTTGCGATCATTCAATCATGATGGCTGCCCGAGCCCAAAGCCCAAAAACCTTTAGCACAGTCTGCAGATCATATTTATGAAAGGATTTCATTGTAACTTGGTAGGTTGACTTCATATAATGTCTAGATGGGAACGTCCCCTTTGGACTCAATTGGGAAACTGACGGCTGCAAAAACCTTTAGCACAGTCTACAGGCTATATTTATGAAGGGATTTCAATGTAACTTGATAGGATGACTCGTTTTGGAATAATTTCACTGTAACTTGGTAACTTTCATTGATATACGTTAACTGTGAGGGCCACATACATTAACTGTGAGGTCATATTAACCCACCCCTCAGCTCTTTAGTACAGTGTACCCCTCATAATATTTTTAGCTCAACTTTGGCAAAGCCAAATTTGAGCTTTTGTCATGGCCCATCATCCGTCTGTCCATCTGGCCGTCTGTCCGTACGTCAACAATTGGATACGGCTCGGGCTAGAGGCCGTATTTATGAACCGATCTTTACGAAACTTCTTGGGTACCTTTTAGTGTTGTGCGTCGGATCCGAGAATCCGATTCCGATCCGATCCGAATCCGAATCCGATCGGATTTCGGATCGGATTCAAGATGCTATTGGGATTCGGACCTCGGATCGGATTACAGAAAATGGTCGGGTTCGGAGTCGGATTCCTGCTCGTTTTTGGATTAATCCGATAAAATCCGACGATATGAAAATACAGTTTAATTATATATTATACAAGTCTACTCACGGCGTGCGCTTTCTAAGTTTCTGTAATTGAATCATGTTCGTAGCGTAATATAATCATCATGATTAATTGATTATATTACGCTACGAACATGATTCAGTTACAGAAACTTAGAAACTGTGCACTGCAGTCTTCGCACGAATGTCATGACTAGGTCGTGTCTCCATAGTCCATACTTCTTTAATGCCTGTCCCTTTCGGTTTCCTAAAATAACTAGCTTTCCTGGCTTTCCCAATAATATTCTGGGAAGCGGCTCATTTTCTCGGAAGAGCACACCTTCGCATTGCGAAGGTGTGCTCTTCCGAGAAAACGAGCCGCTTCCCAGAATATTATTCGCAAGACTACTGCATTACTGCAATCTAGTTCTCCAAGTTTTTCGCGGGATTCTGTGTTGATTTGTTAATTCATAGTCATACTTCAAACTTTTAAAGTTGCAACTTTCGGGTGAAATTTATAGAGGATTCTCAAACATGGACAAACCTCCGCCAAAGAAATCTAAACAAGATAAACAAAAGGATCTGAAGGAAACAGGAGAAGCAGGTCCCATGGATTCAAGTTCATCAACAAATCAACCAGGGGGATCCTCGTCGACTCCGTCAGGCGGTCGTTCGGACCCTGAAAAAGACAATTCTACTGACTCTACCCCCAAAGAGGCAGAGCCGGTCATATCGAAAGCAGATGTCTCTTTGAAACTTCAGTTAGGAGAGTTCGAGCTTGTTCGTCCCACCAAGAAGAAAACTGCAAAATGTTGGGACAAATTTGCCCACCCAAGGGTAGCTGGGACTGACCGTGTCATGAAAAACTTTGCTGTATGCAAAAACTGCAAAGCAGTTTACATATACGATTCTAAGAAAGGGAACTCTCAATTGAACAGTCACAAATGCCCTAAAAATCCGGCTTCCACATCACAAAATTTAATGACAAGTTTTGTGGCTGTTACATCAGGGGCAAGAAAGAGTCCCATTGCGCCATTGAACACCGAAATCAAGAAACATCTCAATGAGATGGCAATAATCGCGTGTGCATTGGACAAGCGCCCATTGTCTGTTTTTGAAAGCAACGGAATATCCACGTTCTGTCAAGAACTCGTCGACACGACTTCTCAATACGGACGCTTTGATGTTTCAGCAACCTTAGTTGACCATTCAAACTTATCACGTTCACATTTGACAGATGTGTATGAGAAATATATGAACATGGTAAAATCTGAAATGGAGAAACTTGATGGCATGGGTCATACGACGGACGGATGGCAAGATAAGTACACCGGTGCTTATTTCATGTCGTTCTGCTGTTTCTTTATAAACCATGAATGGGACTGGCGGAAAATAGTGTTGAAAACTGAAAAATTTGATGTCCCAAAAAAAGATGCCAAAGCTATTCGTCAATGGTATTTAGAATCCGTCACTGAACTTGGACTAGATATCGGCCAAGAGAGGCACTTCATCGTGTCTGACAACGCAAGCGTAATGGAAGCTGCATTCAGAGATTTGAATGGATCTGGCTGCGCACCACACTGTATCAATCTGTTAGTGAATGCCATGATAGATGATGTGGAAGAAGCAAAGGACATTTTTACCAGGGCAAAAAACCTCGTTGCTCATGTGAAAAAGGCGAACTTGCAGTCAAAGTTACCTAATCGACTGCCAATCAATGCCTACACGCTGGAATGCATCATTGAAAATGATTAGTTCAATCAAACGGGTATGGGTTCAGTTGTCTCAGCTGTTGATAAATAGAGACGAATCATCATACCTTGCAGGGATAAACCTCACTACTCTTACAGACCTTATAGCTTTTTTGGAAGTGTTCAAACATGCATCCAATGTGTTGGAAGCTGACAATAAACCAAACATACACCTCGTGCTATATTGGTTTTTCAAGCTGAATAAACATCTCCAGGAGAGAAATGAAGATAGTGAATTGATCTCGAGGATGAAGACTGTTGGACAACAAGCCATAGATAAAAAATGGGGGAAAAGAATAAAACCCATTCATTATGCCGCAGCTATACTTGATCCTCGGGCTAAAAACTCGCCAAAGATCGACCAGGAGAAAAGGAAGCTAGGGGTTACATTCATAAAAGACATCATCGAACAATTACGACGCGATTCCCCGAGCGGGCCGAGTGTACAAGCTGTGGAGCGTGAGTCAGATGTTGTGATGGTCCAGGATGAGGATGAAAGTGACTTCTATCCTACTGGGACTGCGAGCGCATTCGAGGACATCGATGAATTTGAAAGTTATTTGAGAGAAGCTCCTGTCACCGTCAAAATGCCAAAGGAATTATTGAGTTTCTGGAAGTCGAAATTCCCGTCTGCACCATACCTTGCAAGGGCGGCGAAAATTGTTTTAAGTGTCCCGGCGTCGTCAGCAACGTCCGAGCGTTCATTTTCCGATGCTGGATTCACTATAAACATCTGACGCACGACACTAAAGGCTGATAATGTAGACAAACTACTATTCATAAGATCAGCTTGCAAGATGAGCGAAGAGAAAAAATCAAAAGATTTCGGAATTACAGACGTTGATTCAGACTACGAAGATTGAGTTTGTGTCTTTGTGATTATGTGATATACATTATACCAGGGCTACGTTTGGAATGTGTTACTGACTTTTGAGTCGACTGTAATCCTGTGAAATGTGGAGACTGTTGGTTCAAGCAGAGAACTGATTCTTTGATAATATTTGCGCACTCAGGGTTGAGCGTTTTTTTTTCAGATATTTTAATTTTAAAACGTGATAAGAAATACACAAGTTCTTTAATTTTCCACTGTCAGATGTCTAGTCTTTTTGTAATCTCTTCAATCGATAGCAAGTCTCCACCCCAACTAACAGACAGTCAGACAGACAGACACCCCACCTCCTTTGAATGTTCGAAGTTATACTCTCTCCGGTACTTAATCCTTACTAAGAACTTAGTAAGAAGTAAGGACCGGAGAGAGTATAACTTCAAACTTCAAAGGAGAGTCCTAACTCCTTACTCCTTAGTCCTCAGTTCCGCACACTCCGTGGAGTCCTACTAGAGATTATATAACTCTATAGTTTATATCAGGATTCAGGACTGAAGAAATGAGAATCTGTCATTCCCATTGATTTTATAGGGTGGCTTTGTGGTTTCTAGTTGGACTCACTAGCCCGATGCATGCCAGACTGGCATGCATCGGGCTAGTGAGTCCAACTAGAAACCACAAAGCCACCCTATAAAATCAGTGGGATATTGGGAATGACAACTTCCCACCAATAGTGACCCACTTTCAAACAAACATTCACACGTCAAGAAAATTGAAATGAGTGCTAGTAACAAGTAACAACAATGCAACGATTAGGCCTGATGCCATTTGCATATCTGGGACAAATACGTCACAACATGGCATCGTTCTTGAATTTGAGCTTTGACTTATTGCTTTCTCGGGAAACTCGCATCTTTGACTAAGGGCAGTGGAATGAGAGAATTAACGCACAAAGATTCTTTGTGCGTTAATTCTCTCATTCTACTGCCCTTAGTGAAGTTAGGGCCCTATACAACGTGACAAATTGACAGTTCACAATCTTCACATTTTACAAGTGAAGTGAGTTAAGTTTCGGATTTGTGCTGCGAATCCGAATCCGATTGGATTTCGGATCGGATTCCAAGTGCTCCACGGATTCGGATTCGGGTTCGGATTTCCAAACAAAGTCGGATTCGTATATCGGATCGGATTATTACCCGCCCTCGGATTCGGATTCGGGTTCGGATTTTCCAGTGGAAGTTCGGATCGGATTAGTGATGGTCGTCGGATCCGACGCACAGCACTAGTACCTTTGTTATGACCGTGGGACGAGAACGAGTGTTTTTGGGTGCGATCCGAAATTCAAGATGGCTGCCAGCCGCCATTTTGTACCGACGATGCAGAAATCTGTTTTTTGTACAGAACTTCCACATGAAAGCTCTGATTTGAATAATTTTTTGTATGAATGTTCAGTACCATGGGATACATCACATATAATACGGGTTTTTTTCTCGTGCGTAAATTGTGCAAATTAGACTAATTTTGATGTTTTTTTTTTGTGTTACTTTCAGCACTGTAAGTGCAAATGCCAATACGGCTCGGGCTAGAGGCCGTATTTATTAACCGATTTTTACGAAACTTCTTGGGTACCTTTGGTATCACTGTGGGACGAGAACGAGTGTTTTTGGGTCCGGTCCGAAATTCAAGATGGCCGCTGGCAGCCATTTTGTACAAAATTAGGTGCAATCAGAATTTTGCACAGAACTTCCATATGAAAGCGCTGATTTGAATAATTTTTTTGTGTGAATGTTTAGTACCATGGATACATCACATATAATACGGGTTTTTTTCTCGTGCAGAAATTATGCAAATTAGATGAACTTTGATTTTTTCAGTGCGACTTACACGATGTGAGCACACATGTCAATACGGCTCAAGGTAGAGGCTGTATTTATGAACTGATCTTCACAAATCTTCTTGGGTACCTTTGTTATCACCTTGGGACGAGAATGAGTGTTTCTGGGTACGGTCCAAAATTCAAGATGGCTGCCAGTGGCCATTTTGAACCGAAATTAGGTCTAATCGGTTTTTAGCTCAACTTGACAAAGTCAAGCTGAGCTATTGCCATCACTTCTCGTCTGTCGGCGTACGTACGTACGTACGTACGTACGTACGTTAGTACGTACGTCCACAATTTCCTTTGGCACACCTCACAGGTCGCATTTATAATCAGATTATTTTGAAACTTGGTATGCTTGTTTGAGGTGACCTCTAGATGGGAGCTATCGATTTTCTTCAATTTCTGTCAAAAAATGTTGCCGCGGCCAACGTTCTTAGAACTTAGTTTAGTCAAACCACAATATTTCCCTTTGGCACACCCTACAGGGCACATTTATGATTTGATTGCTTTGAAACCTGGTATGCTTATTTAGGGTGACCTCTAGATGGGAGCTATCGATTTTCTTCAATTTCCGGCAAAAAATGTTGCCACGGCCAACATTCGTAAAACTTGGTTTAGTCAGACCTCAATATTTCCCTTTGGCACACCCTACAGGGCACATTTATTATCAGATTGCTTTGAAACCTGGTATGCTTGTTTGGGGAGACCTCTAGATGGGAGCTATCGATTTTCTTCAATTTCTGTCAAAAAATGTTGCCGCGGCCAACGTTCTTAGAACTTAGTTTAGTCAGAAGACTCAATATTTCCCTTTGGCACGCCCTACAGGGTACATTTATGATCGGATTGCTTTGTAACCTGGCATGCTTGTTTGGGGTGACCTCTAGATGGGAGCTATCAATTTTCTTCAATTTCCGTCAAAAAATGTTGCCGCGGTCAACGTTCTTAGAACTTAGTTTAGTCAAACCACAATATTTCCCTTTGGCACACCCTACAGGGCACATTTATGATTTGATTGCTTTGAAACCTGGTATGCTTATTTAGGGTGACCTCTAGATGGGAGCTATTGATTTTCTTCAATTTCTGGCAAAAAATGTTGCCACGGCCAACGTTCGTAGAACTTAGTTTAGTCAGACCTCAATATTTCCCTTTGGCACACCCTACAGGGCCCATTTATGATCAGATTGCTTTGAATCCTGGTATGCTTGTTTGGGGAGACCTCTAGATGGAAGCTAACGATTTTCTACAATTTCTGTCAAAAAATGTTCCCGCGGCCAACGTTCTTAGAACTTAGTTTAGTCAGAAGACTCAATATTTCCCTTTGGCACACCCTACAGGGTACATTTATGATCGGATTGCTTTGAAACCTGGTATGCTTATTTACGGTGACCTCTAGATGGGAGCTGTCGATTTTCTTCCATTTCCGTCAAAAAATGTTGCCACGGCCAACGTTCTTAGAATTTAGTCTAGTCAGACCACAATATTTCCCTTTTGTACACCCTACAGGGCACATTTATGATCGGATTGCTTTGAAACCTGGCATGCTTGTTTGGCGAGGCCTCTAGATGGGAGCTATCGATTTTCTTCGGTTTCTGTCAAAAAATGTTGCCACTGGCAAAAAAAATAACATTGGTACCAATGATCTTCAATTTTGCCATTTCATTTATAACTTACCAAGTTCAAGTTCGTCAAGTTGAGCTACAGTGTCATTGACACTTTCATTTGTACACAACTTCTATACAGCTCTGACTAGAGGCCATATTTATGAACCAATCTTTACGAAACTTCTTGGGTACCTTTGTTATCACCGTGGAATGAGAGGGAGTGTTTTTGGGTGTGGTCCGAAATTCAAGATGGCCACCAGCAGCCATTTTGTACCAAAATTAGTGCAATCAGTCTTTTGTACAGAACTTCTGTATGAAAGTTCTGATTTGAATAAATTTTTGTATGAATGTTTACATGGAATACATCACATATTGTAAGGGGTTTTTTTTTCGTGCAGAAATTATGCAAATTAGATGAACTTTGATTTATTCAGTGCTACTTACACAATGTGAGCACACATGTCAATACGGCTCAGGGTAGAGGCTGTATTTATGAACTGATCTTCACAAATCTTCTTGGGTACCTTTGTTATCACCTTGGGACGAGAATGAGTGTTTCTGGGTATGGTCCAAAATTCAAGATGGCTGCCAGTGGCCATTTTGTACCAAAATTAGGTCCAATCAGTTTTTTGTCACAAGTTCTATACAGCTCGTATTTATGGACTGATCTGCACGAAACTTCTTGGGGTACCTTTGTTATCACCTTGTGACAGGAACGAGTGTTTTGGGGTGCCTTTGTTATCACTGTGCTATGAGAACAAATATTTTGGGGTTCAGTCAGACCCACTCTGGGACTCAAAAGATTTCTTTTCTAGTTTAGCATCTAACTGTCCCACCACTTTTACAAAACTTTACCTATATATTTGTTACAGGCTACGATCAGTATTTATGTACAGACCGTTACAATACTTTATATGTACCTTTGTTATCAGGTCATTACCTAGATGTTTGTCATTGCTGTGTCACATACTATACATGTGCATGTCTTAAACAAGTTGAACTACAGTACCATTGACACTTTCATTTGTATGGCAATTTAACTTACAACTTCCAGGTTAAATTTTTTGGGTAAAGTTTTTTTGTTAGCTCACCTGATTGAAAGTCAGGGTGAGCAATTCTGATCACTTTTCGTCCGTCGTCCGTCGTGAAGGTGGTGTTTGGGCCTTTTTCTCCCAAACCACTGGCCGCATATTAATGAAATTTCATGTGATTAGGGGTTTTATAAGGGCATTTTGTTTTTTTTGTCAAATTAGGTTTCAGCTCATATTGAGTAGAGGGATGGGGCAAAAATGCTCCAATTCTTAAAAAATCTTCTTCTCAAGAACCAGCAATAGCAGAGATTTGATATTTGGTATGCAGCTTCCTTTTGAGGTGTAGACTCAAGTTTGTTCAAGAGAAGTTCGAGGGGCTATATTTGACGATGTTAAAGGAGGGGCAAAAATTTTGGCCCTGCCCCAAATTTCTATTTTCCAAACCGCGAGGCCGATTTGAACCAAATTTTACGTGAGTGCTTATTGGGTCATAGGTACCTAATTTATGCAGAATTTTTTTTTCTCATAGCCCCGTGGGAACCACAGGAGCTAAAAATAGAAAAAAATTAAAACGCCCATATCTCCAAAACTACACGGCACTGAGAATTCTTATTTGTTGTGAAGCTTCCTTAGGACCAACAGAATGGAATGGTAAAAAAAAATTGCCATTGGTTTTATCGTGGGGTACTTTTTGGGGACTTTGAAAAAGTGCTGAGTCAGCATTTTTTAACACTGTGGGTAATGGGAAAAACATAAAACTACTTTTCTCCCAAACCACTGCTCCAAAAGCTTTCAAATTTCACATATAACATCTTTGGAAGATTGTTTCACATGTTTATTGAAATCAATTGCCTGGGTCGATATTTGGGCTCTTTATGGGAGCCCAAATGTTTAAATTAGTGCAGTATGAGGAGTATTTTTTAAAAATCTTCTTCAGATCTAGCAATAAGAATGTTTTCATATTTGGTGTGCAGCATCCTTAGTGGGGTGAGATTCAAGTTTGTTGAAGCCAAGTCCCTAGGTTCATATTTAGGCTGAAAATTTGGGGTCCCGTTGCGGACTTAGAAATTTTGGACCAAAATCCCAAAATTTTTGTTTTTGTTTTTTATGCGTTTCGGTCAATTTTAAGACAAAAAAAAATTATTTTTTTTCCCCTGAAAATTTGGGGTTAGGGTGGGACTTTTGGGAAAATTTTTTTTTTTGTTATTAATGTGTTTTGGTCAATTTTAAGAGAGAAAAAAAAAAAAATTTTTCCCCTGAAAATTTGTGGTCCGGGTGGGACTTAGAAAATTTTGGACGAAAATCCTGAAAAATTTTATTTTGTTTTTTATGCGTTTCTGTCAATTTTAAGACAAAAAAAAAAAAAAAAATTTCCCCTGAAAATTTGGGGTCCGGGATGGACTTTGAAAATTTTGGACCAAAATCCTGAAATTAGTTTTATCGTTTTTTATGCGTTTTAAGAAGAAGAAAAAAATTTAGGCTGAAAGTATTTTGTTTGGGAAAAAAATCTGTTTTTTATGTGTTTATCTCAATTTTGGGACGTAAAAGTGCAGGAACTGAAAATAGAAGGAAAATCCTGTGTATTGTGTGGGCAGAGAGCGCAGTGGCTCAGTAGGTAGAGGTGCAGGCTGCAAGCCGAGAGGTCCCACCTTCGGCAACCGCATTGTGTCCTTGGGCAAGACACTTCATCTCCATTGCCTACGTGGGGGCACGATGACGGTGTACTAAGGCGTACTGCACGTCGATGGTACGCATGTCTTCAACCAATCTAACCCTGCCTGTGCTGCAGTGCGGAGTTACGATGTTGGGGAGCTGGCAGCTGCTCGTCGTTGCTCGGTGGTTCTCTCCGGGTACTCCGGCTTCCTCCGCCCGTAAAACTGTCACGGTCATGATTAGCCATTGTGCATAAATATGTGACCTTAAACATCAATAAATAAATAAATAAATAATTGTGTGGGCACAATCGCTTCATCTATATATATGCTTTTCTTAGGAGGGGTGTATGCAGCTTATTCAAGTCAAGTCCCTGGTTTGATATTTAGACTACCATGTCAGGTGAGTGCCCTCAGGCCCCCTGGGCCTCTTGTTTACAAAGTTACACCTTTAATTCTTTAAACAGTTTAGTGCAATGTCTCTGTTTCTCATTTGGGACATCTACTGTCTACTGAACTTTTCTACAGTGATTTTCATTAATATTGGCATGATTTTAACCCCTTTTAAACATGTTTTAAAGACTTCTTTGTATTTGAAATTAGACTTTGCCACCTACTTTCTTACTTTAATTCTTGTATAGTCAATACAACTTAATGATTGCATTTACATCAATGATTTCTTTTATCGGTTTTTAGCTTAACTTGACAAAGTCAAGATAAACTATTGCCATCACGTGTGCAGAAGTCTGTTAGTCTGTTCACATTTTCCTTTAGCACGGGCACGTCACGAGAGTTCATATGCAGGTTTGGGGTCCTGTCTAGATGGGAACGTCCCCTTTTGGTCGTGATCGGTCAACCGGTATGTCTGCCCGATCCCAAAACCTGAAAACCATTAGCACAGTCTACAGGTCGTATTTATGAAGGGATTTCATTGTAACTTGGTAGGATGCCTCTGTATAATGCCTAGATGAGAACGTCCCCTTTTGGGCATGATCTGTCAACCGTGATGGCTGCCCAAGCCCGAAACCCAAAAACTTTTAGCACAGTCTGCAGGTCATGTTTAATATGAGGGGATTTCATTGTAACTTGGTAGGATGACTCCTTATGATGTCTAGATGAGAATTTCCCCATTTGGGCGTGATCTGCCAACCATGATGACTGCCCGAGCCCAAAACCCGAAAACCTTTAGCACAGTCTACAGGTCATATTTATTGAGGAATTTCATTGTAACTTGACTTCATATAATGTCTAGATGAGAAAGTCCCCTTTTGGACATGATTGGGCAACTGTGACGGCTACCAGGGCCCGAAGCCTGAAAACCTTTAGCACAGTCTACAGGTCATATTTATGAAGGGATTTCATTGTATCTTGGTATTTGATCGCGATCATTCAGCCTAGATGGGTGCCCTAGCCCCAAAACCTTTCGCATAGGCAAAAGGTCATATTTATGGAAGGATTTCAATGTAACCTGTTAAGTTGACTCCATATAATGCCTAGATGATGACATCCCCTTTTGTTCGTGATTGGTCAACTGTGATGGCTACAGGTGCCCGAAGCCCAAAAACCTTGAGCACAGTCTACAGGTCATATTTATGAAGGAATTTCATTGTAACTTCTTAGGATCACTCCAGATGATGCCCAGATGAGATTGTCTCCTTTGGTTGCGACCATTCAACCATGATGGCTGCCCGAGCCCAAAAACTTTAGCACAGAGTACAGGTCATATTTATGAAGGGATTTCATTGTAACTTGGTAGGTTGACTTCATATAATGTCTAGATGAGAACGTCCCCTTTTGGACACGATTGGGCAACTGTGACGGCTACAGGTGCCCGAAGCCCAAAAACCTTTAGAACAGTCTACAGGTCATAATTATGAAGGGATTTCATTGTAGCTTGGTAGGATGACTCCAAATAATGTCTAGATGAGAACATCCCCTTTTGGTTGCGATCATTCAGCCATTATGGCTGCCCAAGCCCAAAGACCTTTAGATGGTCTATAGGTCGTATTTATGAAAGGATTTCAGTGCAGCTTGTTAGATTGACTCCATATAATGCCTAGATGATGACATCCCCTTTTCGTCGTGATTGGTCAACTGTGATGGCTACAGGTGCCTGAAACCTGAAAATCTTGAGCACAGCCTACAGGTCATATTTATGAAGGGATTTCATTGTAACTTCGTAGGAACATTCCAGATGATGCCCAGATTAGAATGTCCCCTTTGGTTGCGATCATTCAACCGTTATGGCTGCCCGAGCCAGAAGCCTGAATACCTTTAGCACAATCTACAGGTCATATTTATGAAGGGATTTCATTGTAACTTGGTAGGTTTGACTTCATATGTCTAGATGAGAACGTCCCCTTTTTGACACGATTGGGCAACTGTGACAGCTACAGGGGCCCGAAGCCCGAAAACCTTTAGAACAGTCTACAGGTCATAATTATGAAGGGATTTCATTGTAGCTTGGTAGGATGACTCCAAATAATGTCTAGATGAGAACGTCCCCTTCTGGTCGCGATCATTCAGCCTTGATGGCTGCCTGAGCCCCAAAACCTTTAGCTTAGTCTATAGGTCGTATTTATGGAAGGATTTCATTGTAACTTGTTAGGTTGACTCCATATAATGCCTAGATGATGACATCCCCTTTTGGTCGTGATTGGTTAACTGTGATGGCTACAGGTGCCCGAAGCCCGAAAATCTAGAGCACAGTCTGCAGGTCATATTTACAAAGGGATTTCATTGTAACTTCGTAGGATCACTCCAGATGATGTCCAGATGAGAATGTCCTCTTTTGGTTGCGATCATTCAACCATGATGGCTGCCCGAGCCCAAAGCCCGAAAACCTTTAGCACAGTCTTCAGGTCATATTTATGAAGGGATTTCATTGTAACTTTGTAGGTTGACTTCATATAATGTCTAAATGAGAACAGCCCCTTTTGGACACCATTAGGCAACTGCAACGGCTACAAGGGCCTGAAGCCCGAAAACCTTTAGCATAGTCTTCAGATGATATTTATGAAGAAATTTCATTGTAACTTGGTAGGTTGACATCATATAATGTCTAGATGAGAACGTCCCCTTTGGACGCAATTGGGAAACTGACGTCTCCAGGGGCCCGAAGCCCGAAAACCGTTAGCACAGTCTGCAGGCCATATTTATGAAGGGATTTCAATGGAACTTGATAGGGTGACTCGTTTTGGAATAATTTCACTGTAACTTTAGTTGATATACGTTAACTTTGAGGGCCACATACATTAACTGTGAGGTCACATTAACCCACCCCTCGGCTCTTTAGTACAGTGTACACCTCATATTATTTTTATCAAAAACATAGCATACAGGGAACAGAAATGAACATGTTCCCAATTATCACAATTCTTGTCTTATTTCAAAATCCTTTCATAAACATTGAACATTATCCTTTTCATCAAACACAACACACAAGTTAAGCTACAGTGTCATTGACACTTTCATTGGAAATATTTAACCCTTTTTTGGCAGTCAGTTTTACTTAGTATTCCCAGCTTAAAGTTCTTTTAATGTTTGGTATACATCATTTTTATGAAGGTCAGATTCAAGATTGTTCAATTGAAGTCCTTCGGTTAATATTATTATATTTTAACTTAGTGCAATATGGGGGATAATCTTTAAAAATCCTCTTCTTCAGATTCACCAGTCAGAATCCTTTCATATTTGGGGGGAAGGGGGGAGGTCAGATTCAAGTTTGTTCACGTCTGGTCTCTGGGTTAATATTTAGGCTCCCTATGGTAGCCCAAATTTTAACTTAATACAATAGATTTAAATTTCTTTAAAAGTCTTATGGTTCAGATCCACCAGTCAG
Organism: Pictodentalium vernedei; assembly: GCA_031216915.1. Classification (NCBI taxonomy): domain Eukaryota; kingdom Metazoa; phylum Mollusca; class Scaphopoda; order Dentaliida; family Dentaliidae; genus Pictodentalium; species Pictodentalium vernedei. The sequence goes on from CM062293.1 coordinate 339,943,692, forward strand.
AATGCTTCATATTTGGTATTCAACATCTCCTGGTGGGTGAGATTCAAGTTTGTTCAAATCGAGTGCCTGGGTTAATATTTGGACTCCCTTTGGGAGCCCAAATTTTTAGTTGGTGCAATATGAGGGAATTTCTTTAAAAATCTTCTCTAGAACCATCCTTTAGAATGTTTTGATATTTGGTATACTACATCTCTAGGGGGGTCAGATTCAAGTTTGTTCAAATCTGTCCCCTGGATTAACATTTGGGCTCCCAGTGGTAGTCCAGATTTTAACTTAGTGCTATATGAGGAATTTTTTTAAAAAATCTTCTTCTTCAGATCTACTAGTAAGAATGCTTTCATATTTGGTATACAACATCTCTTGGTTGGTGAGATTCAAGTTTGTTCAAATCGAGTGCCTGCCGGAGTTAATATTTGGGCACTCGAAGGGAGCCCATCTTTTAACTTAGTGCAATATGGGGAATAATCTTTAACATTCTTCTTCTTGGTCTAAGTTTGTTCAAATGAAGTCCCTGGAGCCCGAATTTTGACCTAGTCCAATATGAGAAATACTTTAAAAATCTGCTTCTTGAGATACAACCAGAATTTTTCGATATTTGGTATACAGCATCCTTTGAGGGTTCAGAGACAGTTTGTTCAAATAAAGTCCCTGGGTTGATATATGTGTTCCCTTGTGGGGGGGGGGGGGGGGGATGGATTTTAACATTTTGCAAAAATTGGTTATATTCTCAAAATCTTTTTCTCCAGAACCACCAGTCAGTATCTTTTGATATTTGGTATACAACATGCTTCAAGTTTATTCAAGTGAATTCCCTAGGTTGATTTTTGGACTCCCTAGTTGTCCAGTACTGAAAATCTGGGCATTATTTCTGTGGTAGCATCCCAATACTAGAAAAAAATCATTTGGCATGGACAACAAAGTTATAATTAATGAAATAACTTCATTCCCCTGTTGTATTAACTAGCTATAGATGGTAATTAAATACTTCTTTAAACAACTTTGGTCAGGTGAATGCTTCAGACCCCATGGGGCTCTTGTTTTTCTTGTTTTGAAATGACTTTTGAAGGATTTTCAGAGATTTTTGCAATTGTTCATATGCTGTTAATTGAATTTATAAATTTTTTACATTGGCATGGCGGGGGTTTGAACCCACACTGAGAGGTTCCTTCGGGAAATGTAGCTTTGTAATTCAGTGGCCGAGTGGTGTGTGTGGTTCAGTATAGTTTCGCTAGGCGGTTGGTGCTGAAGGAAACTAGGCGTGGGTCCGAACCCCCGCCATGCCAATGTAAACAAAACCAGCATCCTTTCTTGATTCTATGGCATCCGGGAAATTTGAAAAAGACGAGTGTCGCTGATTTTTTCTGAGGTGCACTTCGTAGAATTAAGTACTTAGATGCAACTATCTTATAAATTTTTTGTTTACTTGTTTCAGTTTGTTGCAGAACTTAGTTGGTCATATAGCAGGCGCCACTCAAATGCAAGGGATGCCAGGAATGCCAATGTAAGCTACATATATTTCTTGGGCTCTTATGGTCCTAGAAGTTGCCTTTAAAAAAGTTGTGTTTGATTAAGTTTTGACTGCTTATGTAACCTGCCAAAACATGACTTCAGAGCTTTGCCAAGATGATTTACAAGTGAAATTACTTTAACCCTTTACCTAACACAAAAAGGCAGAAGACACATGCAAACAAAATTCTTTAATAACTAAACTATTTATTTTTTTTTTTGTGTCAAACACATACCCTATGCCCCCTCATTGGAACAAGCTCAATGATCTTGTTCCAATGAGGGGTGACAAGCTACATTTTTGAGACAAAAAATAATGAAAGTTGAATGTGATTTTTGTGAGGAGCGCTGGCTGATTTTGGCCGGCGATACATTGGGTGAAGGGTTAAAAAAGATGTTTGGGTTCACTGCAGTAAATGACTGAGGTACCAATCATTAGTTGCCATCTGAAGGTTTTATACTGCCAAAACATTACTTGAAAGCATTGTCAAGATAATTTAGCTGTGGAATTACTTTAAAAAAATGTTTGGGTACAGTGCAATAAATGCACTCGGGAAGGAATCATTACTGGCCAGTTGGAGGTTTTACACTGAATCCTTTTGGTGAATGTTCATCTTCAGCTTCCCTGTATTCACAGTATGTGTTTTATTATATATTTTATAATAAATTACAGAAGCTTTTATTTTGGCTGTTACTTAACCCTTTAAAGTAAGCATCATTTACCATATACAAGCTTCTCTTATAATAGCCCCCTGATCAGGGGGGTATATAGTAAAGAGCTGCATACATTCATAAATTTGTTTGTTCGTATATTACAGATTATGTCTGTCCAACATGTTTGCTGCTCAAGCTCCACCACTAGTTGATTAAAATATTTTTTGGCATGCTTGTTAGCTCACCTGACTGAAAGTCAGGGTGAGCTATTCTGATCACTTTTCGTCCGTCGTCCGGCGTCTGTCGTCCGTCGCCCGAGTCCGGCGTCCGTCGTGAAGGTGGTGTTTGGGCATTTTTCTCCCAAACCACTGGCCGCATATTAATGAAATTTCATGTGAGTAGGGGTTATATAAGGGCATTTTGATTTTTTGTCAAATTAGGTTTCAGCTCATATTGAGCAGAGGGATGGGGCAAAAATGCTCCAATTCTTAAAAAATCTTCTCAAGAACCAGCAATAGCAGAGACTTGATATTTGGTATGCAGCTTCCTTTTGAGGTGTAGACTGAAGTTTGTTCAAGAGAAGTTTGTCGGGCATTATTTGCCTTCGTTATGGGAGGGGCAAAAATTTTGGCCACGCCTAAAATTTCTATTTTCCGAACCGTCAGGTCGATTTGAACCAAATTTGACATGAGATGATAATGGGTCATAAGTAGTTGATTGATACAAAAAAAATTTTTCTCATTGCCCCTTGGGAACCTCGGGAGCTAAAAATAGGAAAAACCTTAAAACTGCCATATCTCCAAAACTACACGGCACAGAGAATTCTTATTTTGTATAAAGCTTACTTTTATCCAGTAGAATAGAATGGTTAAAAAAAATCCCTATCGGTTTGATCACAAGGTACTTTTTTCAGGACTTTGAAAAAGTGCTGAGTTAGCACTTTTTAACACTGTAGGCAATGGGAAAAAGATTAAAAAATCTTCTTCTCCAGATCCAGCAGGCAGAATCTTTTGATATTTGGTATGCAACATTGTAGGGTGGATCTGATTCAAGTTTGTTCAAATCGTCCCCCTGGATTCATATTTGGGCTCACTATAGAAGCCCGATTTCGAACTTAGTGCATTTCAGGCAAATTTCTTAAAAAATCTTCTTCTCCAGATCCAGCAGGCAGAATCTTTTGATATTTGGTATGCAACATTGTGGGCTGGATCTGATTCAAGTTTGTTCAAATTGGCCCCTTGGATTCATATTTGGGCTCACTATAGAAGCCCGAATTCGAACTTAGTGCATTTCAGGCAAATTTCTTCAAAAATCTTCTTCTCCAGATCCAGCAGGCAGAATCTTTTGATATTCGGCATGCAATATTGTGGGGTGGATCTGATTCAAGTTTGTTCACATCGGCCCCCTGGGTTTATATTTGGGCTCAGTATAGAAGCTCGAATTCGAACTTAGTGCATTTCAGGCAAATTTCTTCAAAAATCTTCTTCTCCAGATCCAGCTGGCAAAATCTTTTGATATTTGGTATGCAACATTGTGGGGTGGATCTGATTCAAGTTTGTTCAAATCGGCCCCCTGGGTTTATATTTGGACTCAGTATAGAAGCTCGAATTCGAACTTAGTGCATTTCAGGCAAATTTCTTAAAAAATCTTCTTCTCCAGATCCAGCAGGCAGAATCTTTTGATATTTGGTTTGCAACATTGTGGGGTGGATCTGATTCAAATTTGTTCAAATCGGCCCCCTGGATTCATATTTGGCTCACTATAGAAGCCCGAATTCGAACATAGTGCATTTCAGGCAAATTTCTTAAAAAATCTTCTTCTCCAGATCCAGCAGGCAAAATCTTTTGATATTTGGTATGCAACATTGAGGGGTGGATCTGATTCAAGTTTGTTCAAAATGGCCTCCTGGATTCATATTTGGGCTCACTATAGAAGCTCGAATTCGGACTTAGTGCATTTCAGGCAAATTTCTTAAAAAATCTTCTTCTCCAGATTCAGCAGGCAGAATCTTTTGATATTTGGTGTGCAACATTGTGGAGGGGATCTGATTCAAGTTTGTTCAAATCGGCTCCCTAGGTTCATATTTGGGCTCACTATAGAAGCTTGAATTCGAACTTAGTGCATTTCAGGCAAATTTCTTTGAAAATCTTCTTCTCAAGATCCAGCAGGCAGAATCTTTTGACATTGGGTATGCACCATGCTTAGGGGGGTGAGATTCAAGTTTGTTCAAGCCAAGTCTCTAGGTCCATATTTGGACTCACTGTTGGGGCTTGAATTATAACTTAGTTCAAAATGAGGAATTTTCTTTAAAAATCTTCTTCAGATCCAGCAGTCGGAATGTTTTGATATTTGGTGTGCAGCATCCTTAGGGGGGTGAGGTTCAAGTTTGTTAAAGCCAAGTCCCTGTGGGAGCCCGAATTATAACTTAGTCCAATATGAGGAATATTCTTTAAAAATCTTCTTTTTTTTTTTAGCTCCATTGGTCAGAATCTTTGGATATTTGGTATAAGCTTTTCTTAGGAGGAGCAGATGCAACTTGTTGAAATCAATTCTCTGGGTTGATATTTAGGCTACCATGTCAGGTGAGTGCCCTCAGGCCCCTTGGGGCCTCTTGTACCTAATCATGGCCAACAGATATTTGTCAAAATAAAAGTTATTCTTTCTTATTTCACATAGGTGATCATTAAAAATGGGTCCATCCACCTTGTTAACAGTTGTGTCTTTCTAATATATTTGCTGCTCTAGCTCTGCCATCAGTTGCTGGATTCCTAGAATTCTTTGCATGCTTCTACCCAAACATGAAGAATAGATCTATTGTAGAAAGAATCCTGCCACTTGAATATGGAACTGTAGCAGTGTCCCTGTTTTGGGGATTGAAGTGAATTGTCATGTGATTCTACCTTATCATGTGGAACATATTTCATGACAAGATGGATGCCCTTGCTGGAATTCTTTCGGAGTTACTTCAGTTTGACTAATTTGGGCATTTATCAAAAAATCTTCTCTGTCCAACATGTTTACTGCTCCAATTCTGCTACCATTTCTTGGATTCCAATAACTTTGGGCATCGTTATACCTTATCAAATGGGAACAGACCTCATGCCCGAACAAATACTCATGCTTTCATATTTGCAGAGTAATTTCCTCTTGGTAGAGATGGGCGGTTTTCAAATTTACTTGTTGGTTTTCAGTTTCGGTTTATAATATCAAAAAACCTTGGTTCGGTTTTTCATTATTTTTTTTTTTCAAGTCTGGAAATAAGCAATCTCTCATTTGCAGAATGAGGCCTCGAGAGGGTGATTTGCTGAAGGTATCCCATAGAGAGTGCTAGAATCCCCCACAGTTCATCCTCAGGGTACCTTTTTGTTCAGCCATAGGACCCTAATTTGGATTCAGGTTCACAGAGGGTAAATTTAGTAATGCTACCCTGCTGTGAAGGATAACATCACAAAAATTCACCCTCTATGACCCTATTCTGAAAATGACAGATTGCTTTTTTCCTGGCCTGTATTTTTATCTCTCTCATATATATAGACATAACGGAGACGTGGGTGCAATTACACTTTATTAATAGATGTAAAAAAATAGAAAACTTGGACATAGAAGTGACAACGTCACAACCTGCATTGTTCTGCAGTCTGCATACAACAAAATTGAGATCAACATAATAGTAAATTAGGGAAACACTCAATCACAGAACTTTGATATGATAAATATGCAACCTGCATTAAACAGAAAACAAAATCAATATAATGATAATTTGATGAACGACGCTATCAAAAAATAAAAATGTCAGTTTCAAACAACAATGATGACTTTGAGAAACAGGCCAAGTAGGAACCTGAATAAAATAAAAGCATTACGGTGACAATACTATCGTAACGATGTGACCACAAAAGAATTTAAGTTACTCATCTTTCAGCACAAAAGTTGACCCAACTAGCTGCTGCATCACAAAAAGTAAAATGAAATAAAAGAAAATATATCTGCAAAAAGATACGGGTTACGGGAACAACATATCGATCATGGATTTATGGAGCCATAACAAAATTTTTTTTCTGCTGCTTCAAATTGTGATTTAGGATGATCATGGAGATAGTTGCATATGTAGATGATGAAAGTATTGTTGTAGCATGTTCCAATGGTCTGAGGGCTTTGACATTCACTGGCTGTTTTTCATTTGAATGCAGTTAAATTTTGAACATTCTGTATCAATGCAATTACAGCAGAGAGGGGGTACTTTCTGCTCTATCATCCTCTCCTTCATATAATAAGTTGAGTTCCATACATCCTCAGAATTAGAACAGAACGTAACTCCCTTCTGGTTGGAATTTTGTAGGCTTGTTGAAGACAGTTTACAAACTTAATAAATCCCTTTTCTTCAACCAATGTCATAGGTTGAAAATCGGAGCATATCATTTCAGCCAAACAGTGGTCGTCCATGAGTGCCAGTGCAGAAGAATAAACCGAGAGGCCACAAAAAAAGTCGAACGGAGAGTTTTTTTTTATCAAATAAACAAGCCGTAGTATGATGATTTGATTATTAATGTATGATAAACATGAAGTTAAATACCTTGTGGATAGCTGTACAAGAAAACTGTGTTGATGAATCTTTGTTCAATGAATGAATTCACAAATGAATTGGGAAGGGGGTATCGTGGTCAGGGCAAAATAGGCTTTCATTACTTGTCTATTATTATATAGACTACAGTATGTGTAACACGGGGTCAGGACTGATGTGGTGCTTTCATTGATATCAGTGAAAAAAGTGGTTGCAGCCACAACTTCCAGTAACTGCTTTAACCTCTGCCTGAATTGCATCATAGCCTGCAGTAGCTCTTTCCATGTGTATCTGACATGCACTGGACAGCTGGACTCGACTCTCGTAACGCATGATATACAAAACAATAACAGACGACGTCGCAGAGGCGTAGAACCAAACAAATATTCAGTTACACTAACACGACCGACTTTCCAAACAAGCTTATTAATTGAATTAATTATTGAAAGACAATGTTTATATTGTTTCGAATTGACCTTGAGAAGTTGCAATACAAGTTATGTAAATGTTATTTTACATTTACTAACTTTAATTTTAACTCTGCATTGAATGTAAGCATTATTTTTAGCTCACCTGAGCGAAGCTCAAGGGGAGCTTTACTAATCACTTTCTGTCCGTCGTCCGTCGTCATCCGTCCGGCGTTAACTTTACATTATCGACTTCTCCTCCTAAACCACTAGCCCAATTTTATTCAAATGTTGGCTAAATGTTTATTACCTAATGCCAATTCAGATTTGTTCAAATGAAGTTGCCCCTCCTCCTGGGTGGTGCCATGCCCCCAAGGGGCACCAAAATCTTTGTAAATCTTCTTCTCATGAACCAGCAGTAGCAGAGACTTGATATTTGGTGTGCAGCTTCCTTTTGAGGTGTAGACTCAGATTTGTTCAAGAGAAGTTTGTGGGGCTATACTTGGCGTCGTTATGGGAGGGTCAAAATTTTTTGCCCCGCCCAAAATTTCTATTTTCCAAACCGAGAGGCTGATTTGAACGAAATTTTATGTGAGGGCTTATTGGGTCATGAGTACTTGATTTATGCAAAAAAAAATTTTCCCGCAGCCCCGTGGGAACCGCAGGAGCTAAAAATAGAAAAAATTTAAAACGCCCATATCTCCAAAACTGCACGGCACTGAGAATTTTTATTTGGTGTGCAGCTTCCTTAGGACCAACAGAAAGGATTGGTAAAAAAAAATTGCCATCGGTTTTATCATAGGGTACAGTTTCGGGACTTTGAAAAAGTGCTGAGTCAGCACTTTTTAACACTGTAGGCAATGGGAAAAACATTAAAAAATCTTCTTCTCCAGATCCAGCAGGCAGAATCTTTTGATATTTGGTATGCAACATTGTAGGGTGGATCTGATTCAAGTTTGTTCAAATCGGCCCCCTGGGTTCATATTTGGGCTCAGTATAGGAGCCCGATTTCGAACTTAGTGCATTTCAGGCAAATTTCTTAAAAAATCTTCTTCTCCAGATCCAGCAGGCAGAATCTTTTGATATTTGGTATGCAACATTGTGGGGTGGATCTGATTCAAGTTTGTTCAAATCGGCCCCCTGGGTTTATATTTGGGCTCAGTATAGGAGCCCAAATTTGAACTTACTGCATTTCAGGCAAATTTCTTTGAAAATCTTCTTCTCCAGATCCAGCAGGCAGAATCTTTTGATATTTGGCATGCAACATTGTAGGGTGGATCTGATTCAAGTTTGTTCAAATCGGCTCCCTAGATTCATATTTGGGCTCACTATAGGAGCTTGAATTCGAACTTAGTGCATTTCAGGCACATTTCTTCAAAAATCTTCTTCTCCAGATCCAGCAGGCAGAATCTTTTGATATTTGGTATGCAACGTTGCGGGGTAGATCTGATTCAAGTTTGTTCAAATCGGCCCCCTGGATTCATATTTGGGCTTACTATAGAAGCCCGAATTCGAACTTAGTGCATTTCAGGCAAATTTCTTAAAAAATCTTCTTCTCCAGATCCAGCAGGCAGAATCTTTTGATATTTGGTATGCAACATTGTAGGGTGGATCTGATTCAAGTTTGTTCAAATCGGCCCCCCTGGGTTCATATTTGGGCTCAGTATAGAAGCCCGATTTCAAACTTAGTGCATTTAGGCAAATTTCTTAAAAAATCTTCTTCTCCAGATCCAGCAGGCAGAATCTTTTGATATTTGGTATGCAACATTGTGGGGTGGATCTGATTCAAGTTTGTTCAAATCGGCTTCCTAGATTCATATTTGGGCTCACTATAGAAGCTCGAATTTGAACTTAGTGCATTTCATGCAAATTTCTTAAAAAATCTTCTTCTCCAGATCCAGCAGGCAGAATCTTTTGATATTTGGTAAGCAACATTGTGGGGTGGATCTGATTCAAGTTTGTTCAAATCGGCCCCCTGGGTTTATATTTGGGCTCAGTATAGGAGCCCAAATTTGAACTTAGTGCATTTCAAGCAAATTTATTAAAAATCTTCTTCTCCAGATCCAGCAGGCAGAATCTTTTGATATTTGGTATGCAACATTGTGGGATGAATCTGATTCAAGTTTGTTCAAATCGGCTTCCTAGATTCATATTTGGGCTCACTATAGAAGCTCGAATTCGAACTTAGTGCATTTCAGGCAAATTTCTTAAAAAATTTTCTTCTCCAGATCCAGCAGGCAGAATCTTTTGATATTTGGTATGCAACATTGTTGGATGGATCTGATGCAAATTTGTTCAAATCGGCTCCTTAGATTCATATTTGGGCTTACTATAGAAGCTCGAATTCGAACTTAGTGCATTTCAGGCAAATTTCTTAAAAAATCATCTTCTCCAGATCCAGCAGGCAGAATCTTTTGATATTTGGTATGCAACATTGCGGGGTGGATCTGATTCAAGTTTGTTCAAATCGGCCCCCTGGATTCATATTTGGGCTCACTATAGAAGCTCGAATTCAAACTTAGTGCATTTCGGGCAAATTTCTTCAAAAATCTTCTTCTCCAGATCCAGCAGGCAGAATCTTTTGATATTTGGTATGCAACATTGTAGGGTGGATCTGATTCAAGTTTGTTCAAATCGGCCCCCTGGGTTCATATTTGGGCTCAGTATAGGAGCCCGATTTCGAACTTAGTGCATTTCAGGCAAATTTCTTAAAAAATCTTCTTCTCCAGATCCAGCAGGCAGAATCTTTTGATATTTGGTATGCAACATTGTGGGGTGGATCTGATTCAAGTTTGTTCAAATCGGCCCCCTGGGTTTATATTTGGGCTCAGTATAGGAGCCCAAATTTGAACTTACTGCATTTCAGGCAAATTTCTTTGAAAATCTTCTTCTCCAGATCCAGCAGGCAGAATCTTTTGATATTTGGCATGCAACATTGTAGGGTGGATCTGATTCAAGTTTGTTCAAATCGGCTCCCTAGATTCATATTTGGGCTCACTATAGGAGCTTGAATTCGAACTTAGTGCATTTCAGGCACATTTCTTCAAAAATCTTCTTCTCCAGATCCAGCAGGCAGAATCTTTTGATATTTGGTATGCAACGTTGCGGGGTAGATCTGATTCAAGTTTGTTCAAATCGGCCCCCTGGATTCATATTTGGGCTTACTATAGAAGCCCGAATTCGAACTTAGTGCATTTCAGGCAAATTTCTTAAAAAATCTTCTTCTCCAGATCCAGCAGGCAGAATCTTTTGATATTTGGTATGCAACATTGTAGGGTGGATCTGATTCAAGTTTGTTCAAATCGGCCCCCCTGGGTTCATATTTGGGCTCAGTATAGAAGCCCGATTTCAAACTTAGTGCATTTAGGCAAATTTCTTAAAAAATCTTCTTCTCCAGATCCAGCAGGCAGAATCTTTTGATATTTGGTATGCAACATTGTGGGGTGGATCTGATTCAAGTTTGTTCAAATCGGCTTCCTAGATTCATATTTGGGCTCACTATAGAAGCTCGAATTTGAACTTAGTGCATTTCATGCAAATTTCTTAAAAAATCTTCTTCTCCAGATCCAGCAGGCAGAATCTTTTGATATTTGGTAAGCAACATTGTGGGGTGGATCTGATTCAAGTTTGTTCAAATCGGCCCCCTGGGTTTATATTTGGGCTCAGTATAGGAGCCCAAATTTGAACTTAGTGCATTTCAAGCAAATTTATTAAAAATCTTCTTCTCCAGATCCAGCAGGCAGAATCTTTTGATATTTGGTATGCAACATTGTGGGATGAATCTGATTCAAGTTTGTTCAAATCGGCTTCCTAGATTCATATTTGGGCTCACTATAGAAGCTCGAATTCGAACTTAGTGCATTTCAGGCAAATTTCTTAAAAAATTTTCTTCTCCAGATCCAGCAGGCAGAATCTTTTGATATTTGGTATGCAACATTGTTGGATGGATCTGATGCAAATTTGTTCAAATCGGCTCCTTAGATTCATATTTGGGCTTACTATAGAAGCTCGAATTCGAACTTAGTGCATTTCAGGCAAATTTCTTAAAAAATCATCTTCTCCAGATCCAGCAGGCAGAATCTTTTGATATTTGGTATGCAACATTGCGGGGTGGATCTGATTCAAGTTTGTTCAAATCGGCCCCCTGGATTCATATTTGGGCTCACTATAGAAGCTCGAATTCAAACTTAGTGCATTTCGGGCAAATTTCTTCAAAAATCTTCTTCTCCAGATCCAGCAGGCAGAATCTTTTGATATTTGGTATGCAACATTGCGGGGTGGATCTGATTCAAGTTTGTTCAAATCGGCCCCCTGGATTCATATTTGGGCTTAATATAGAAGCCTGAATTCGCACTTAGTGCATTTCGGGCAAATTTATTAAAAAATCTTCTTCTCCAGATTCAGCAGGCAGAATCTTTTGATATTTGGTATGCAACATTGTGGGGTGGATCTGATTCAAGTTTGTTCAAATCGGCTTCCTAGTTTCATATTTGGGCTCACTATAGAAGCTTGAATTCGAACTTAGTGCATTTCAGGCAAATTTCTTAAAAAATCTTCTTCTCCAGATCCAGCTTCAGAATCTTTTCATATTTGGTAAGCAACATTGTGGGGTGGATCTGATTCAAGTTTGTTCAAATCGGCCCCCTGGGTTTATATTTGGGCTCCGTATAGGAGCCCAAATTTTAACTTAGTGCATTTCAGGCATATTTCTTAAAAAATCTTCTTCTCCAGATCCAGCAGGCAGAATCTTTTGATATTTGGTATGCAACATTGTGGGGTGGATCTGATTGTGATTCATGAACGTATTTATTTGTAAAGTTGATAGAATCTTAGACAAAATTTGCAGAAAAGATCTACTATAGAAGGGGTGGTATCCAGGGTGAACCGTTTACCCAAATCTAGCAGTACTAATGCATTATTCACTCAAATCTCCGTTCAAATTTTATGACCCCTCATTGGAACACACGCATTCAGCTCATTCCAACAAAGGTCATATGCCATGTTTTCGAGACAAAAGAATAAAAATTTTAGTTATTCATGAAATTTTTAGGCAACTGTTGTCTGTTATTCAAATTGCTTCATGAAATTTCAGTACTTTTAGAAGTTACCTCAGTAATCAAGGGTTAATTCCCCTTAATTAAATGTCGCCTCTAAAAAACAACCACTTTGCATATCTTACCTTTTTACCAGCATAACTGCCAAAACTTGTCAGCATTCTTCGCAAAAATCGCTATTCAAATTTTAATTTTTGTCTCTTAAACATACATGTACTTATCGCTTGTAAATACCCCATTGGAATGAGCCTTTTGAGCTCATTCCAGTGAGAGGTCGCACACCATGCTTTTTGAGTCAAAAAAGCAATTTTTTAGTTATTCCAGAATTTCGTACGTAAAACACAGCTTTATGACTTCACATTAAAATGAGCTCTCTAAGCTTGTTCCAATCAACATTCACGCACTATGTCTTTCACACAAAAAATAAAATTTTCCATTTATTCAGGAATTTTGTTTGCAAGAACACTCTTACCCCCCCCCCCCCCACACACACACACACACACACACACACACACACACACACACACACACACACACACACACACAAACACAGACACACACATCTAAAAGTTCGGGCAGCAAAAAAACAGTTACTTCAATTTTTAAATGCATTATAGGAACAACTTGCCTAATCAAATTTAAATACTTTTGCATCATTCTGTATCTAGAACAAACCATTTACCATATCTTTACGCAAAATTCTCCAGCATCATTCACAAAAAAACACCATTATTTATATATTCACATTTCTGTCTCAAAAATATACCTGATCTTCCCATACCCCTATTGGAATAAGCTATTTGAGCTTGTTCCAATGATGATAAAAAAAACTAATATTTTGGAAAATTTGTGAAAATTTTTGTTTTCTTGCATGCAAATATGTACATGTAGCACATGGAAGATATCCACAGTTGGGGAGAGATGTCCAAGGCTATCTCTTCACATTCCTTGTTTGTGCTTCAAGCTAAACCAGTTTGTCTGCAGAGATAAATTTGCTTTATTAAAAATCATTGGAGATTGGCCACACACCAATGATTTTAAATAAAACTAATTTTAGGTAACAAATGTTGAACTTCAAACAAAATCTATCACTCAACCAGTTAATGTTGATGAGGCATGACATGGTGAAGGTGACCTAAAATACTTCTTAGAGTCACTTTGTCAGGTGAGCGATTAAGGCCACGTGGGGCCTCTTGTTTTATTCAGCTGTAATAATCGGTATTCGGATCGGAATCGGCCGATTATTTAGCCTCAATAATCGGTAATCAGCACACAGGTAAAAACCATGATCAGCCCATCACTAAGATATCCACCAGTCAGCCATTGAACTATTCAAGAGCACTGTCAGTTTCTTAGGACAGTCATAGTTTTAGTTCTGTTTATGTGTTTACCCTGTGTTTTCTTCCTGTGTTTTGTTGTGAATAATAATTCTAAATATAACGTTCTGATTATTTTCGTTTTTAAGTTATGTACAAATGGTCTGGTTTGTTAGGTGTAAACTGTGAAAATAGGTACCAAGTTTTGTGGGCCTATCGTACCTAACGAACGGCATGATTTTGATCAGTCACATTCAGTCACTTACATATAATGTGATTATTTGACAGCATTGTATGATCATATCTGCATACTTTTTTGTTACTGTTAAACTGTCAAATAAACAAATAAAAGAAATATCACTCCCATTCTTGTTCATTTTCAATTTAGGTACAAATTGTCCGATTTGTTAGATGTGATAGGTCCCGAGTTTAGCGGAGGGAATCGTCCCGGACGTCCCGGTACAAATCATCCCAGGTACGAAGTACGATTCATCCCAGGATTTATGTGAGGACATATATTTTTCCAGTTTAATTTTTCAAGAGATGGTGTAGTACATGGGCTCATATCTCTCCCAGAAAGTGTTGGGGGTGGGGGGGGGGGGTGGGGGAGGGTGAAACATGAAACTTCAGGTGTGTCGAGGCCTCTTCTCTGCATTGACTCTGTACATACATCAACATGGGCGCAGGTTAGTCCCCAGTTCCCTTTACACTGCAAGTGCATCTAATTATAGAATCCGATAAAATGTCGCAATCCCTCGTAAGAAACAATGGATTCTATAATTAGAAACACGTGCATTGAAATTCAGAAATACAGCTATCCAGTATTAAGGGAACATTGAAAAATTCTTGATACATAGACTCTCACTGTGTTAAATCAGTGCTGTGAAACCGGGATACCCGCACATCTTGTGTGATGGACTTTATATGACCACTATAGGCAGGAATTATGGATAGTGTATAAGTTGCTGTCAGATTTTTGTTGGGGAGGGGGAACACAACACCTGATGTCCCTCTGGAAAATTTGGGGGGGGGGTGGGGCATCCCTCTCATCCCCTTCCCATCCCCTTCCCATCCTTAATGCTAATTCAACTTGAAGTGTGCAGAGCATCTAAGATTAATACGTTTGTCAATGGGATTGCTATGTGTTTTTATAACCCCATGCTGAAACTGTTCCTCAGTGTCAATGACACATTCTTAAAATAGATAAATCCCTGCAACTTTGAATATCCAACACATTTTGTATACTAAATTTCGAGATTGCCCTTATTTCATTTCGGATAAAGTTGGAATTGAATACCACAAATATACCAGTGAACTCCAGTTTAAAAATAGCTCAAGCTGTGTACTTTTGGCATACAACTACAAGAGAATTATGAAAAGTGAGTACTTACCGTTGCTAATGAAGCCGATTTGCATTTATTTGCAGAACATGTCGCCTCAAAATCAATTTCCTTCTTAATTTCCAGAAATTCTTTCTGGTGTTTCTTTTGAAGGTGTGCACGTAAATTAGTTGTATTACCATACTCTGCGATGATTTCTTTTGAACAAAGAGTGCATTTCCAACGGCGTTGATCAATACAATTGAAATGCAGTTACCACTTGCTTTTGGATGACATTTTTAGCTCAACTTTGGTGAAGCCAAATTTGAGCTTATGCCATGGCCAGTCGGCCATCGTCCGTCTGGCCGTCTGTCCTTCTATCCATCAACAATTCAATACGGCTCGGGCTAGAGGCCGTATTTATGAACCGATCTTTATGAAACTTCTTGGGTACCTTTGGTATCACTGTGGGACGAGAACGAGTGTTTTGGGGTCCGATCCGAAATTCAAGTTTGGCTCTGGCAGCCATTTTGTACAAAATTAGGTGCAATCAGATTTTTGCGCAGAACTTCCATATGAAAGCGCTGATTTGAATAATTTTTTGTATGAATGTTTAGTTCCATGGGATACATCACATATAATACAGGTTTTTTTCTCGTGCGTAAATTATGCAAATTAGACTAACTTTGATGTATTTAGTGTTACTTTCAGCACTGAAAGTGCAAATGCCAATACGGCTTGGGCTAGAGGCCGTATTTATGAACCGATCTTTACGAAACTTCTTGGGTACCTTTGGTATCACCGTGGGACGAGAACGAGTGTTTTGGGGTCCGGTCAGAAATTCAAGATGGTCGATGGCAGCCATTTTGTATAAAATTAGGTGCAATCAGATTTTTGCACAGAACTTCCATATGAAAGCGCTGATTTGAATAATTTTTATGTGTACCCATACTTTGTATGGTACACGTAATGCCGGCATCCGGGGTGACCATCCGTCGTTCGTCCATCCTTTGTCTGTCCATCTGTCTGTCCATCTGTCTGTCCGTCCGGCATCCGTATCCATTTCTTTGGCATTCGATAACTTGAAAAATAGTGCTTGGATTGTCAAGTTACTTTATATTTGTGTTCAGTTTACTGATTTGCCGAGCTGTATAGTTTTTGGTGTAAATCTGATGATTTGGTCCCGAGATATTAACCCTTTATCCTTCAAATTGAAAATTCCACCAATCCCTTTGGCATTCGATAACTTGAAAAATATTGCTTGGATTGTCAAGTTACTTTATATTTGTGTTCAGGTTACTGATATGCCGAGCTGTATAGTTTTTGGTGTAAATCTGTTATTTTGATCCTGAGATATTAACCCTTTATCCTTCAAATTGAAAATTTCTCCAATCCCTTTGGCATTTGATAACTTGAAAAATATTGCTTGAATTTTCAAGTTACTTTATATTTGTGTTCAGGTTACTGATGTGCCGAGCTGTATAGTTTTGGGTGTAAATCTGATAATTTAATCCTGAGATATTGACCCTTTATCCTTCAAATTGAAAATTCCTCCAATCCCTTTGGCATTCGATAACTTGAAAACTGTTGCTTGGATTGTCAAGTTACTTTACATTTGTGTTCAGGTTTCTGATGTGCCGAGCTGTACAGTTTTTGGTGTAAATTGGATAATTTGATCCTGAGATATTAACCCTTCAACCTTCAAATTGAAAATTCCTCCAATCCCTTTGACATTCGATAACTTGAAAAATATTGCATGGATTGTCAAGTTACTTTATATTTGTGTTCAGGTTACTGATGTGCCGAGCTGTATAGTTTTTGGTGTAAATCTGATGATTTGATCCCGAGATATTAACCCTTTATCCTTCAAATTGAAAACTTCTCCAATCCCTTTGGCATTCGATAACTTGAAAATATTACTTGGATTGTCAAGTTACTTTATATTTGTGTTCAGGTTACTGATGTGCCGAGCTGTATAGTTTTTGGTGTAAATCTGTTATTTTGATCCGGAGATATTAACCCTTTATCCTTCAAATTGAAAATTCCTCCAATCCCTTTGGCATTCGATAACTTGAAAAATATTGCTTGGATTGTCAAGTTACTTTATATTTGTGTTCAGGTTACTGAAGTGCCGAGCTGTATAGTTTTTGGTGTAAATCTGATAATTTACTCCTGAGATATTAACCCTTTATTCTTCAAATTGAAAATTCCTGCAATCCCTTTCGCATTCGATAACTTGAAAAATATTGCTTGGATTGTCAAGTTACTTTATATTTGTGTTCAGGTTACTGATGTACCAAGCTGTATAGTTTTTGGTGTAAATCTGTTATTTTGATCCTGAGATATTAACCCTTTATCCTTCAAATTGAAAATTCCTCCAATCCCTTTGGCATTTGATAACTTGAAAAATATTGCTTGGATTGTCAAGTTACTTTATAATTGTGTTCAGGTTACTGATGTGCTGAGCTGTATAGTTTTTGGTGTAAATCTGATAATTTGATCCGGAGATATTAACCCCCTTTAACCTTCAAATTGAAAATTCCTCCAATCCCTTTGGCATGAGCTAACTCAAAAAATATCAATCCGATTGTCATGTTACTTTATATATTTATTCATTTTACTGATGTGCTGTGCTGTATAGTTTTTTATGTAAATCTGATAATTTGATCCGGAGATAATACCCTTTATCCATCAAATTAGACTCTCCTCCAATCCATTTCTATATGTACCCATACCTTGTATGGTGTACTTAATGTCGGCATCCGTGGTGGCCCTCCGTCATACAGCTTTCTACTAGTTACGCATATGGGTACACATCTGACGATTTCATCGGCCTATTTTTTGTGTGAATGTTTAGTACCATGGGATACATCACATATAATACGGGATTTTTCTCGCGCAGAAATTAGGCAAATTAGATGGCCTTTGATTCTTTCAGTGCTACTTACAGTAAGTACACATGTCAATATGGCTCGGGCTAGAGGCTGTATTTATGAACCGATCTTCACGAAACATCTTGGGTACCTTTGTTATCACCTTGGGACGAGAACGAGTGTTTCTGGGTGCGGTCCAAAATTCAAGATGGCTGCCAGTGGCCATTTTGTACCAAAATTAGGTCTAATTAGTTTTTTGTACACAACTTCTATACAGCTCAGGCTAGAGGCCGTATTTAAGAACCGATCTTTACAAAACTTCTTGGGTACCTTTGTTATCACCATGGGATGAGAACGAATGTTTTTGGGTGTGGTCCACCAACAGCCATTTTGTACCAAAATTAGTGCAATCAGTCTTTTGTACAGAACTTCTGTATGAAAGTTCTGATTTGAATACATTTTTGTATGAATGTTTAGTAACATGTAATACATCACATATAGTACGGGTTTTTTTCTCGTGCAGAAATTATGTAAATTAGATGAACTTTGATTTATTCAGTGCTACTTGTACACTGTAAGTGCACATGTCAATACGGCTCGGGCTGGAGGCTGTATTTATCAACCGATCTTCACGAAACGTTTTGGGTACCTTTGTTATCACCTTGGGACGAGAACGAGTGTTTCTGAGTGCGGTCCAAAATTCAAGATGGCTGCCAGTGGCCATTTTGTACCAAAATTAGGTCCAATCAGTTTTTTGTCACAACTTCTATACAGCTCGTATTTATGAACTGATCTTCACGAAACTTCTTGGGTACCTTTGTTTTCACCTTGGGACAGGAACGAGTGTGTTTTGGGGTGCCTTTGTTATCACTGTGCTATGAGAACAAATATTTTGGGGTTCAGTCAGACCCACTCTGGGACTCGAATATTTCTTTTCTAGTTTAGCATCAGACTGTCACCCATCTTTACAATACTTTACCTATACATTTGTTACAGGCTATGGTCAGTATTTATGTACAGACCATTACAATACTTTATATGTACCTTTGTTATCAGGTCATTACCTAGATGTTTGTCATTGCTGTGTCACATACTATACATGTACATGTCTTAACAAGTTGAGCTACAATGTCATTGACACTTTCATTGTTGTGTGTGAAATGGAGAATAATGTAAATTCCGATCAAAGAAAAAAAATGTGTCCATGTGTCCAGCCGATTTTTCTTGACAACTTGGTTCTGTTTTTCGGTGATAAAAAAAATCCCAAACCGAACGATAAAACCGAAAAACTGTCCGTCTCTACCTCTTGATACACTTTGTGTATTCATACTATAATTTGAGAACTGTTTGTCCGTGTGTCTCTTTGTTCCACATCTTCCATGTAGATGGTCCAATCTACACAAAACTTGGCACCTGGATGTTTTTGTATCTCATAATTGACACTGAGGGGTTGGATTTCATATCCCATGGAGTAAAACAAAGAAAATACATAGAAATCACCCCAATGTGGTATTGTGTGTTTGTTTTATATATCCTACCAGACACATGGTCTGATTATCTTCAGATTTTGGTCACAGATGTGGACCTCACAAAAACAATAATTCTGCATCTCACTTGTGAATGGGACAATCGCCACCAGCCTGTGGTCACAGATGTACATGGGTCTCACTGGATCTTGAATTTCCTCTCCCTGCTGTAACACAAAAACAATAAACCTCTCTGCGCTGGTTATTATGCTGGGTGAAGATTAACTTGTTTGCACTAAGGCTATACCGGCTACATATGCTAAATACAGTTTTGTTTTCTCTTTTAATTTTTCAGCAACCTCCTTCAGTTACATGGAAATCTTGGTGACTATGCATTAGGTCCTGGAGCTTTTGATGCAATTATATCACAGGTTTGTGCAGTAGAGATAGGTCTTAGTTTTACTTTCTATACCCCCACTCATAAAGTGGGAAAGATGTGTGTGTGTGGGGGGGGGGGGGGGGGGGGGGGGGTATACTGGATTACATCTGTCCATTCATTTGTCTGTCTGTCTGTCCATCCATCCATCCTTCCATCCGTCCATCGGTCCAAATTCTTCCACCTGTACAAACATATACTCTCCCAAAAAAGAAAGTGTGCATGCTAAAAAATAACACTAAAAAAAGATATATATCATTTTCATTCATGGAAGTTTTATTCAATCACAGATGAATCAATTTGTGATCAACACGAGAAATTTCATTACGCTACGACGAATACTCTTGGTGCCATGGAGAGTCAAAGACACTAAGGGTCAAACACAAAAGTCACACACTCAATATCTGGTATGACCTCCGTCTGCATAGACTACTGCTGTGCATCTACGCCTCATGGAAGCGAACAAGTTAGCATGGAAGTGTTGTGGGATGTTGTTCCATATTCTGATAAGCTGTCTTTGGAGTTCCACAAGCGTTGACGGTGCATGGGGAAGCCGGCGCAGCTGACGTTTCATTTCGTCCCATACGTGCTCAATGGGTGAGATATCGGGCGAATTTGCGGGCCAGGGAAGAACATCCACTTGTTGTTTCTGCAGATACTGTTGAACAACACGAGCTGCATGGGGTTGGGCGTTGTCCTGCTGTAGAATGACGCCGGGGCCGTGACGTTGCCGAAATGGGACAACAACAGGTGTAAGCACTTCATCACGATATCTGGCTGCATTGAGATTGCCATCAATAATGACCAGCTCAGTTCTGTTACGGGCAGTGATGCCACCCCACACCATGAGAGACCCTCCCCCATAACGGTTTCGCTCCACGACACATGGATCTGCGTAGCGTTCATTTCGACGTCTGTACACTCTCTGGCGGCCATCTGATGATGAAAGATGGAAACGACATTCATCTGTGAATAAAACACGTCGCCACTAGTGTAAGGGATGCCTGAGATGTTGTCTACACCACTGCAGTCGAGCACGACGATGACGTAACGTCAAAATTGGACGAATTGCAGGTCTTCGAGGATGTAAGCGGTATTTTCTCAGCCCGTTGATTACTGTTTGAGGATGTATCCGTCTCAGGTTAGGGATGTTCCTGGCTGTCATCATTGCCGTTTGTTGCCTGTTCCGGAGATGGACGACACGGATATACCGATCTTGTGCAGGGGTGGTAACTCTGGGTCTCCCGGAGCGGGGTCGGTCTCCAACGTCATCATGTTGTGCATGTCGATGGACTAGCCTGTCTACGGTGTTACGGTGGCAGTTCAAATGCTGGGCGACCTCTCTGTGTGTTCTGCCAGCTCTAATCATACCCAGGGCAAGGAGACGTAGATTCATTGTCAATCTTGGCATGCTAATGTGGAGTCGTTTTAACAGCAGCGCAAGTTTGAATGTGAACGATAGGAAGGCCTTACGTTAGTGTTTAAATACCCAAGGATTCACACTGCTGCATGAATTTTCAGACTTTCCACGTGCAAAACATGCCTTTTCACAAACATGCAGCACGTCATTTAACGTTAATGCAATTTTAACGGGGAAAGCTGTTTTTGTGTTCAATATAACTTATTCATGAACAGGTTAACACTCTTTACACCTACGAAATTATTTTTTTGGAGTTTGATCAATTTCTGCAGTGCACACTTTCTTTTTTGGGCGAGTATATATAGACCTGACCCATACAAACATATACAGACTAATGAAATAATAATGTAATGACCAAACTGAAGATATGGCACAATGGTTCAGATGAGACGAACAGCATGTCACATTTTTGATTTTTGATGGTGATCAAAAATGCCAGCCCATATCCATTTTGTTCTAAAAATAGCATTTACACTTACAAGTAAGAACTTCCAAACAGTGATTAGGATTTTGATTGTTTTGGTAGGAAAAACAACTTGCTCAATATACATTACATAGTATACGTTTTTTCTGATGCATAAATTTTTCAAATTAGCCAGCCATCTTAGTTTTTTTTAAGATAAGTTTTATACACCTGTTAGGAAAAAAAAACGGTTGTATTGTAAATGGATTTTCTGTCTGTCCTCTGGAATCCTCCGTCCATCTGTCCATTTTTTTGTTCTGAGATTTTCTTGGCTGTTCGAGGGCTATTCCCTTCGAAACTTGGTATACTTGTTCACCTCCATGGGAACCTGTGCATGTGTGATTATAGTTCCGGTGGGGCTCTTTTGCCAGAGTGATGCCCCTTTTCGACATTGAATAATGTGCCTCATCGTATGAATTTTATCCGGAGATTTTCTCATAGGTTTATGGACCAGTTCTTTTGAAACCTGGCATGCATGTTCACCACCCTGTGAACCTGTGCACCTGCGATTATAGTTCCAGTCGGACTATTTTTGCCAGAACTATGCCTCTTTTTTTTGATGTAGAATAATTTACCACATTTGTTGAATTCGGTCCAGAGATTACCTCGGAGGTTTGTAGACCAATTCTTTCGAAACTTGGTATTCATCTTCTCTGTAACTGCTGAGCGAATGTGAACCAAACTTGGCTGGAATTGTCTATGGGAGGTACTCTACAAACAGTCACCATTTTGTTTCCTTCAGATGAAAAACATTTCCACCAGAGGCATTCTTTGATTCTGGTTAGTCGATTTTTAAAAATCTTCTCTGAAACTACAAGGCCAAATATTTTGAAACTTCACATGCTTGATGACTGGGACATCTACCAGTGATCCTCCTTTAATGTTGATCATAGTTACTTTGGGAAATCACATTTTCATCTTATCTGAAACTAATAGGCCAATGTGAACCAAACTTGCAACAAATAATGTATGGAAAGTCCTCTGTAAACAGTCATCATTCTGTTTCGCTCAGATGAATGAGCATGGCAGCCAGCTGCCTTCTTTGATTCTGATTAGAATAATTGAGGGATATATAGATCTTCCAGGTGAGCGATTACAGGCTCTTTAGAGCCTCTTGTTTGTTGTTCATCATACTTTTGCTTATGCTATGGCTCATCGGAGATGGGGTGGGGTATTTGAAGGGTTAAACATCTTTGACAACTACACGACTGCAGCACAAATGCAATACAGGAGGAGAAGATTTCTACTAAAACATGCTGGATGGAGTTACTTACAACTTCAAAATGCTATAGTCTTGATATATAGTCACAGATGTTCAACCCTTCAAGATTTATTTAGGACTTAAAACCTTAAAACAGGTACCTCAACATGCAGTCTTTGGGTAAAGTTGCAAGATACGTTTGAAGTACATTGGCCATTGGTTCTAGTCAGCCAGGGCTTGCACAGATGCACCTACAAAGTCATGCAACATAAACTTATGACTTAGTGAAAGAAAAATGTTTTAAATTGTTATGCTCATTTTCAGTTGCTCAATCAACTAGAGGGTACAGGTCCACCACCGGCCGACAAAGATAAAATTGATGCATTAACAACAGTGAAAGTTTCTGAAAAACAAGTTGGTAAGTAGTTCTTAAATGGTTTGGGAATTATATAATTGGTTAACTATTTAGTTTTACTTTGGTGGAACCGAGAAATTGCTTATGCTGTATGTTAAACTGTAATAATGTAGTTAGGAATGGGATGTTTTTGGTAGGTCCAGACAAAGAATGTAACTTATGCAGCTGTGCTGTATCCTTGGGCAAGCTACTTAATCCCGATGGCCCATATGGGGGCATGATACTAAAGCATACTGCATGTCGATGGTGCACCTGCCTTCAACCAGCTTCTCCGCCCACAAAACTGTCAGACACAATATGACCCTGGTTGTTGAAAGTGTCATCAGACTCCTCCCAATAAACATAAACTTATGCAAATCTTGCATAAAATACTCAGGCCTGACATAATGTAACTCATGCAAATCTTGCGTAAAACACTGGGGTTTGCTAATCAGGTCCGAGTAGTTTATGCAAGATTTGGCTGAGTTAAATTTTGTGTATTTTTCTTTTTCTGAATCCTCTGATACACGCAATTTCCACTCTAATGTCATGAGTAAGTTGTTAACCATTAGTACAAATTGTAACCAGAAAACACCTGAAACCAGGATAATCGTTTAATCGATAATGTTGAGCTGGAAATTTACAGTGGAACCATTGTGTGGAAATTTTAGAAAAATATTCTAGTAATACAGAATTACTAAAGAAATCTTTCTTATTCAAGAACCTCTTATTACATAGTGCAGAAGGGCATGTTATTTTATACTCTTATCCCCTTACCCAACCTGAATAGCAGACAAGACATGTAAAAAGAAGGTCCAGAGTCCCTTTATTGGAGCATGCTCATAGAGCTTGTTTAGATGGTGGGCCATAAGTTATGTCTTTGAGACAAAAAATTTAAAAAATAATAAATTTTGAATGGCAATTTTTTTATATATCTGTTTTTTTCCAGTACCTATGTTATGTTGAGTAAAGGGTTATTCTCTCTGACAGATCTGTTTATGTTGTAGAGGAGAATAAAATTTTGAAAACTAAAATCTTCTAATTATTCTTAAGATGATTGATAATTAACACTGACAAACAATTATATACATGTGTTATGTGCACATTGTTCCTGTACAGAATATTTTATCACGATGAGACTCGTTTTTGGGGATGTAATGTATACATCCCTAAAGATGATTCGAGTCACGATATAAGATTCTGTACAGGCACAATACGCACGTAACACATTTATCAACCTGTAAGTAGACAAAACCCATAAACACGACTTCTCAAAAATAGCCGTTAACAGACAAAAATCCACTGTACACTGATCAATGTAATGGGCTCCATTTTCAATTCTCTCAACCCAATGGCATGTGAGGAAGATCCTCCAACTTGAGTGAAATTGTGGATGGTGATGAGAAATAATCAAACTCTGCTCAAGTTTGCTTTTTCTGATGGGCAATGATATTTCAAACCAAATTCAATTCAATTCATGGGGTCACCCAATGGGTAGGTGGACAATTTGCAAAAACAACTAGGGAATTATATTTTTGTAATGTGCAAGAATCGCTTTATGTACATGACGTCACTTCATTAATAATTTTAAAAACGTTCAAACCACAATGAGATTGACATTATGTTTCAGAATTTTCTCTCTTTAACTTTCAATTTTTGTGATTCACCTCCATCTTTTTTGTTTTGGTGTTTTGCATGGTGGATTATTTATATACTGGCTCGTGCAATTCCCTGCAACATGGAATATGTTGAGACAAACTGGATGCATCATTCATTGCAGCATTATAATATTTTTTAAGGGAATGACTGGTGATTACCATTACTATTGAAGTAGTCCGTCAGGTACTCCTGCATTTGTTTCTTGCAACGTCATGTGACTTTTATCGCTATTGCAATAGTGATACAAGATATTTTATTGCCAAATTTCTGTCGCCACTGATACTGCTGTTTGCAATTGCATTTTTACGTAAATGGTAGATAATTGCATTTACATTTTTGTTGATAAGTCTTCGTTGTTTTACTGGATAAACAGTTCATTGTGAATTTCATTTCTTTTCGATAGCTGATATAATCCAATGTCCAGTGTGTATGGAAGATTTCAAGTTAAATGAGGAAGCAAAGCGATTACCATGTGAACACCACTATCATCCTGATTGTATAACACAATGGTTAGAATTGGTAAGCATGTTATATCTTAAATGTGGGATGTTTTGCCTTAAAGGGGGTGTGTTGGGTCAGTAGGTACAGGTGCAGACTGCAAGCCATGAGGTCCTCGGTTTGAATACCACCTGCGGCAACTGCGTTGTGTCCTTGGGCAAGACACTTCACCTCAATTGCCCATGTGGGGGCACAGTGGCCTTGTGTTCTAAGGTGTACTGCACCCTGCTTGTGTCGAGTTAGTATGTTGGGGAGCCTGACAGTTGCTCGCCATTTCTTGTGGTTCTCTCCCGGTACTCAAGCTTCCCCACCCGTAAAACTGATGACACAAGGTGACCCTGGTTGTCAAAAGTGTCATTAAACCCAATAAATAAATAAATTTTTACACAATAACCAATGGCCCAGACATAGCTGGTGCTAACTCTAAAATATCCAGGGCCAAAGACAAATTTTGCCCCCAATCCCCAAAATTTGCATAAAAAAACAAAAATGTCATGTCCTATGTGGCCCTCCATACATTTGACATCTGTGCATGTGCAGTGTCCAGGAAGTACCGAAATTGCCGCAAAATATCATTCCTTGTTTGGCCCTCTATCAGATAACAACAAACTGACTTTTGTGCTTTTAAATCTCAGTTTTAATGATGCCAGACACAGATCGATGATGATTATGGTGGATCAGAGGAAAGAATAGAATGATGTAAGGAAGAAACAGTGGTTTTTTATGTTCAGGGCTGTAACTTTATAATTTTTTGACGGAATTATTTCTTGTTCCCCATTTTCGGGGCATGGTCTGATATTATCATTCTTCCTAATGATTTTGCCACTGTTTGTTAAGTGTTCCTTCCCTATCCTTCCTTGAAGCCCTCCTGTTAAACTCCCATGCTTTTTGGCTTTTTTATTGAATTTTTTATTTTTAATTTCTTGCGAGTTTAACGTTTTTCACAGAATGTTTATTCTGTTTATCCCCATGTTTACGTCCTCACCCTCGAGGTGTTTAGGCGTTTGTGGTCATGCATCATCCATCCGATGTATCGTATTTTTTTATATGAAGATCTTGCTATGCATCGGATAGTTTCAAATCTGTTACTGACTTCGGGTCATATTTTTTAGTGCCTGGAGTCTTGTTTCCGGTTTTCATGTGATGTTGTTTACATTGACAACGCTTCCTTATACATGTAATTTTCCTAAATTTAAAGCAAGCCTAAAAAACATTATTCCGCGGAAGTTAAACTGATAGCTAAAAGACTGCGGAACCCAAAGACCCTGGCACTTCGAATCCGTAGGGATCAGTATATATCCCAATCTGTTTGACTGGCAACCGTCATAACAGCCACACTAGGGTCCGGCAACTGCGGCGGCACTCTCTGAGTCAACCACCGAATGTTTGCCCCAGTCTGAATCTCTTGTAACAGTAGATAGACAAGAGAATGTATAAACCAAGCAATTCATGGATTGCCGGAAAGTTGCCGTCGAAGAGAAGCTCCTCCGAGAACGAAGCGACTCTGAGAGAGTTCTTAACCTACTATCCACGCGTGGATGTAGCTAGGGCTGCATCACGTCTAAACACTCCAATCAGCCACTGAAGGGCGGAGTTATACGTGAACAAAATACTGCCCTCAAAAGAAATTACACCTTAGAACACAAGGCCAACGGACGAACCCGGCTGCCGAACCATTCGGTGAATGGACGCTACACCGGGCGAGCTAGCGGACGTCAAAGGCCGTCGAACCTACTAGGGTCCTCTTAGGCAATTGGCGTATTACATGAGCACTTTTCCGCTAGCCCTTCATTAATTGTGACGACGGAGGCACACTGTTGGAAGACATCACAGATACATCACCCTAATCTTGATCGTCTGAAATAGAAATTGATAAAGTAGAGTGACCCTGCGGGGAAAGGACCGGAGTGTCCAAATCCCCAACAACATACCGTGACATACGCTTCCCATATTGTCATCGAAATCATACGATACAGAACAGGAGTTAATGCGAGTACACTGACCACATATAGAATGATAATAAGGTCAGAGGAAGACTTCCTCCTAAAACAATTGATCAATATCCTTTCAATGAGAAAAGAAAACAAGTCCTGGTACTCGCACTAACCCCTGGCAATCAAATACATAATAATAATATGATCCATTAATATAGAAAAAATAATTGAAATCAAAATATTTTGAAAAAATATTTTTTCAGAACAGCCCAAGTTTCTGAAAAGTAACGTTGAGCCCCAATGGATCCCAAGCCTAAGTGTGGACAAAAATTTTAAAAATATTTTAAACAATTTATTCAACACTTACGAACAATAATAATGTATCTAGTTATGATTAAAATAACATAAAGATATTATTATTTAGAAATCCCCCCCTCACACAGAGGGCTGTTGTAAATGTAAACAATGAGTGTAAAAACACTAAAATAAGACTCCAGGCACCCAGGCCCGAAATCAGTTACCAAAAATACACCATCTGATGCAAAACAGAGACTTCCAGGGAAGAAACTGCAGAACATCAGATGGTAGATGCAGAACACAACGCCTAACCACCCGTAGGTGAAGACGTAAACATGGGGAAAGAACAGAATTCATTCTGTTATAAGCTAAAACTCCCAAGAAATTTTAGTAATAATAATTACAGAAACTATGCCAAAAGCATGGGAGAATAGCAAGGGGGAACTTAAAGGACAGGGAGAGAGGAAAAACACTTGAAAAAACAGTGTAACTAAATAATCAGAATGACAACAAAATGGCTGCTCCTTAGAATCACCATTTCACTAATATTTATGTGTCTGGCATCATTTAAACTGAGATTTAAAAGCACAAAGATCAGTCAGATGTTAACTGATGAAGGGCCAAACTTAGAATGATAAATGGCGCCAATTTCGGAACGTCCTGGACACTGCGCATGCGCAGTGGGGGCGAGGTGTGGAGGGCCTTTCAGGACATGTTTTCTTTAGTTTTAGATGCAAATTTTGGGGATTGGGGGGCAAAATTTGTGTTTGGCCCTATATTTTAAGAGTTAGCACCAGCTATGTCTGGGTCATTGGTACAGTATAAAAATGTTAAAAAATTTATAGTAATTTATATATTTTTTATACTTACCAATGACCCAGACATAGCTGGTGCTAACTAGGAATAGTATACATATTATATTCTGGTAATGTAACCTTAATTTTTGGAAGTGAAAAAAAAAAAAAAAAAAATTTGTCCACACTTGGGCTCTATCGGGATCCATTTGGGCTCATCGTTCCCTTTGGGAACTTGGGCTCATGTCAAAATTTTTTCGAAATTTTAAAAAAATTTTAAAAATCTTTTTCGAATCATTGTTTTCTTTAATGTTTTGATGTATCTTTTTCAGTTATTATTGGGAGTTAGTGCGAGTACTGTTGACTTTCATGTTTATTTAAAATGAAAGCTTATTGCTCAAATTGTAATTCGAGGAAGTCTTCCTCAGATTCACATGATTATTGTGTTTCTTGTAGTCAGTGTACTTGCACTAATTCCTGTGCAACTTGTGTCAAGTGGGATGACAAACATTGGAGACGTGTGTCACGGTACGTTGTTAGCGGCGAAAGGACAATGCTGGTCCTCTTGCAACAGAGTCACTGTAGTTTTTCAGTTTCCATTTCCGAGGAACAAGAACATGGTGATGGTTTTGTGGCTCCCTCAAATAGTGTGCCTCCGTCGCCGCATGTTGATAGAGCTAGCGGCAAAGTTTTCCTAAATATTAGACAGGGCAATAAACCACGCACCGGTGGTTACAAAGCCCTGTCGCCTGCTAGCTCGACCAGTGAAGCGGTGGGCAGGAGAGGAATAAGGGTAGAGTGAGAACTATAATATCTAAACAGGCTCACCCAGCGACGACGGAAAGGAGGAAGCTAGCAAGTTCGACGGTCAGCTCGGCGAGGTCTGATAGGACCGCGAGTGAGAGGGTCCCTTCTCTTTATCAACAACATCTGGGGCCAGATGTTGTAGTACGGAACTTGCATCAAATGGAGCTTGCATCCACGCAACCGGTTCGGGATGCTCAGTCAAATATACACCTGGGGTTGGCTATAAGAATGGCTTCCTCCACAACTATTGAGCACACACAACCGCACCTTGGCTATGTGACATCGGATGTCCTGCCGGAATCGTCGTAAAGGACCACTCTTCCGCAAAAAGTCACACCATCCGGTAGCCAAGGAAAGGAGGCCTCGTTTATCAGGACGTCCGCAGAAAAGAGCCGTCTCGGACACAAGGTCCCAGGAGCAACCAGCGGCCAAGCAACTGGAGATCGCTGCTCCCCAGGCCTCAGTAACAGACTTGTTGTCGCAGATTGCGCAGCTCATCGCAGCATCCTAGCAAAGTCAAGAGCAAACTACGGCAGCCTCGGAACACGAGCTGTCCGATGACGCTGGGTCAGTCCAGTCATCTGCATGCTCAGATGCAGAAGACTGTGAGGATAATCTGATTCCATCAGATGGTGAAAGGGAGATGGAGGATACAGACCCTTCCCTTTTGGAACAACATATGGTAGCAATAGATTTTATCCATCAAAACTTTCCTGGTTTTGTTCCAGAGAATCAGACTGCTGCGACTGCTCATAAGAAGCTGCTAGCGTTGTTAGACGCGGACTATATCCGGTCAAGGGAGGATGTCCTTTCCTTTCCGGTACAGTCAAAACAAGTGTCACAGACCTTTGCTCTCTTTAACGACGCTATATTTAATCTTTCAAACGGAAAGAAAAAAGGCAGCTTTTTATTTTCATCTTCCGTCCGTATACTGTTTATTGGACCGCGTACATTTAAAACGGTAAGGGAAGGTGTATAGAGAGTTCCTCTGCGTTTAGATGAGGAGGCTGAGATATGGCCTTACCTCCATCATTTTCAGTTCGCTTGGATACTATTGAGATGGCAATAGTATCCGAGCGAATTGGACGCTATGTCTTACGCAGATCACCTGACGAGAGCTATGGTGCAATGTCTCAATGGGAAGGAATTTGAGGATGTTCGTACCTCTTTATGAGTTCTTTCCAGGGCTATAATGTTTACCACGAATAGCTCCACCCTTATAGTGGCTAATTTGGAGTTAGTTAGACGTGACGGAGCCCTTGCGTCATCATCTTTGATAGATGACAAGGAGAAAAACTCTCTTAGAGTCACTCCTTTATCAGGACATGATATATTCGACTATAAGCTTTCTTTGGTCTATGACCAAGCTACAAAGAAAGCGTCAAATACTCTGCTTTTTGAAGTCAGCGTCAAATAAATCCGCACCAGCAGAGAAGAGTAAAGCAGGAGGTTCAGTACAAAGATCGTCCAGGGGAAACTCCTCGCGAGGATTTAGAAGGTCCTCTTATAATTACTCGCAAAATCGTCAATTTAGCGACTCAGGTCGGGGGCGTGGGTCTGGCTGAGGCAACCGTCAGATGCTCCCAAGCCGGCGGGTCGAGGCTCTTTCGTGGGGAGGATGTGGTTTCTCCTCCCGCAGGCCTCGCAGGTCCTACAGGTGATGGTCAGGACCTCTATTGCGTCCCAGTTGGCGAAAGGTTATCAAGATTCGACAAACTAGATAACTATAACGGAAGATCGGTGGATGAGAATTGTGGTCTCGGAAGGCCTAAAGCTATCGTTCCGAGCCAAACCACCGCTAACACAAAGTCTGCAATGGACTTAACTTCCACCAAATCCTACAAAAAGAGAGTCTCTCCTCTTGGAGGTAAAGTCTCTCCTAGAAAAGGATGCAATAGAGATCGTAGACAACCAAGAATCGCTAGGTTTCTACTGTCACCTGTTCCTCGTACCGACGCCAGACGTCTCGTTCCGACCGGTAATAGACTTGAGCTGGATAAACAAGCTTATCGTAGCTCCAAAGTTCTGTATGGAGACCATTCGGTCTGTAAGGGTGAACATACAAGTGAACAACTATGCGGCAAGCATAGATCTAAAAGATACGTACTTTCATGTCATGGTTCATCCGGCATTCAGAAAGTACCTACGGTTTGCTGTTCAGGGGACGGTATATCAGTTCCGAGCAATGTGTTTCAGCCTGAATCTAGCTCCCTGGGCGTTCACTCGAATAATGAACTCGGTAATGTCTTATTTCCGAGCTCATTCGTCTGCGGTAACGTTGGTTTAATTGGACCACATTCTTCAGAGGTACGGCAACAAAGATACTCTTCAGAACGATGTTCAGAGTCTGCTATTACTACTCTGACGTCTCGGTTTCATCATAAACCAGAAGAAGTCGGATCTAGCTCCATCCAAGTCGTTCATTCACTTGGGGATGAGCTTCGAGACTCAGAACAATCTAGTTTGTCTGCCGTTACCCAGAGTGAAATTAGTCAGTTGTTGTGCTTGCTTTTGTCTACACTCAGACACATTAACAGTGAGGGAATTTATGCGACTGATGGGGGCTATTCAGAGCGGCTGCGGATCTCATTCCGATGGGTCGCTTACACACACGTCCTCTCCAGATATTCTTTACTTAGAATTGGAGTGTGAAGACGCATTTGCTCGAAACCAATATTGTTTTAACGGACCAAGTAAAATAAAAAGTTCAGATTTGTGCAGATATTCAGTGGTTAACTCAGGGAGTTCCGCTGCATTTGCCGGATCCGGCTTTCACAATTATGACGGATGCGAGTCAAACAGGTTGGGTCGCGACCCTGAATCCGACAAACTCGAAATGCCAGAGTCTTTGGGATCCAGAGTTCCTAGTAAAGCACATAATCATCAAAGAATGATGTCAATATGGCTAGCGCTACAAAAATGGATTCACATTATAGAGAACGCTCATGTTCAAACGGACAGTTTGACAGTCGTAGCGTACATAAGGAACCAGGGAGGCACGCATTCGATTCCATTATACGAACTAACGGAAAGAATCCTATTTGTCTTGGAACATCAAGTTCAACTATCAATCCGTCATATTCTGGGTTGACTGAACGTACTAGCAGACTCGCTCTCTTGGAAAGGAGCCTTCAGAATGGACTCTCAACAAACGAGTGTTCAGACAGATTTGCTACCAGTGGGATCAACCTATGATAGACTTATTCGCGACACACCTCAACAATCAGTTGCAGACTTACGTGTAGCCATGCCAAGATCCTCGAGCGTACGCAGTAAATGCTCTCTCAAATCCATGGGATGGAATAATAGGATACGCGTATCCTCCAACTCCGTTAATTCAATACAACTGATGGGGCTGTTCAGAATGGACTCTCAACAAACGAGTTGCCTTCAGAATGGACTCTCAACAAACGAGTGTTCAGACAGATTTGCTACCAGTGGGATCAACCTATGATAGACTTATTCGCGACACACCTCAACAATCAGTTGCAGACTTACGTGTAGCCATGCCAAGATCCTCGAGTGTACGCAGTAAACGCTCTCTCAAATCCATGGGATGGAATAATAGGATACGCGTATCCTCCAACTCTGTTAATTCAACAGATCTTGTTAAAGATCAAGCAATCTCATTGCAAGATTCTGTTAGTAGCATCTCTCTCGGCACAGAAACCATGGATAAATCTTCTCAGGTGTCTGTTACAGGACATTCCTCGGAAACTTTCTCTGCAGGAGGACCTTCTTTATCAGGGGAAGTCACACACACTGCATCACAATCCGCAGGGTCTCAACTTTCCTGTATTTCCGTTGTGCGGTCCTTCTTGCACAGAAAGCGTTTTACAGGACTAGCAGTGGACGCAATTTCTAACTGTAGGAGGACCTCCTCTTCGCTGAATTATGCGGTTTTCTTCCGTTGGTGTAAGGATCAGGGACCAGCCTACAAGGCGAAGTAGGCGATATCTTCGCCCTTAATACCAGGTCTTCGCCCAATTTCTTTCTCTGGGCGAAGTTGAAGTCGCCTTTCAGTTTTGAAAAGTCGCTGAGAAAAGTTATATCCGGCGATTCCGTTGCTAACTTCGCTTGGAAAAAATAGAAAAAAATAAGTGCAGTGAAAGCAAATAATTGGGCAGGTTAAAGAATTACTAAATATATTGATTTTACTTCCCATAAAACCCAAAAATAATACCAACCACGGCACGATTTTGTCATGACAATTCAAGTTTTCACTAGAGTGAAGTTAGATGACAAGACGAAAATTGCTCAAGTTCTTTTTTAATGTTTCATTTCAAAAGTGATTTCCACCATCAAACTTCGCTATACAGGGTATTTATTTAAAAAAAACATTTTTGGTAATGATAAAAAATGTTTATTTTTTAGTTTGCACTTGTGAGTTTGAAGCATGTGATTTTTAAAAATTATTGTTGGGTGTGTTCCATTTGTGGCAGTCACAATAAGGGTCCTACTAAATTACCAAAAAGTAGTAAGTTGAAGAAATAAATGGTGTATAACAGAACATTTGCCTGGAAGAAATGATTCTCTGAACTGAATTGAAATGATATTTGGTTGGCAAAAATAATTCACTGAACTGAATTTAACTATAAACTAAATTGAACCCTTACCTAAACAGCTTTTTGTGAAATAATATTTGGTTAGCAAAAACAATTTGCTAAACTGAATGTAACCCTTTACCTAACACAGCTTTTTAAGAAAAATTTGGTTGGCAAATATAATTTGCTAAATTGAATTTAACCCTTTACCTAACACAGTTTTTTTGGATAATATTTGGTTGACAAAAAAATAATTTGCTAAACGGAATTTAACCCTTTACCTAAAGCAGCTTTCTGAGAAATAACGTTTGGTTAGCAAAAGTAAATTTGCTAAACTGAATTTAACCCTTTACCTAACACAGGTTCTTGAGAATATTTGGTTGTCAAAAGTAATTTGATAAACTTGACATAGCTTTTTGAGAAATAATATTTTTTGCTCACTTCTCCCTATTTTCACCTCACTTCGCCTTAAAACCTTGGGAGGGAGAAGTGACTTCTCCCTAAATTTAGCCTCTAGGCTGGTCTCTGGTAAGGATCAGTCGATAGACGTTTATGATCCATCCATACCAGACATTGCAAATTTTCTGGTCCACTTGTTTGATGTTCTCAAACTACAACCCTTCACTATTAAGGGCTATAGCTCTATTCTATCAGACACTTATGCACATCATGATAATTTGGATATTGTATCTAATACTTCTTTTTCCAAATTAGTTAGAAATTTCTCTATTAATAGGCCTAGAACTCTCAGATTAATTCCGAAGTGGAATTTAGCTTGGGTTCTGTTGAAGCTCAAACAAGCTCCGTTTGAGCCATTAGACTTTGTAGAGTTCAAATTCTTGACCTATAAAACAGCATTTCTTTTAGCCTTTGCTTCCGCTAGAAGAGTTAGTGAATTCCATGCGTTATCAGTTGACGAATCTCACTACCGTAGTGTTGGAAATACCATCACTTTAAGTACACAAGTGGGATTTTTGGCTAAGAATCAAGTTCCTAATGTGTGGCCTGAGCCTATTATCATAAAGGCTCTGCCGTCTACGGACAACTGTAGACCTTTGCTGTGTCCTGTCAGGGCTATGCGCATATATAAATACCGGTCAGAATTTATTAGGAAAGGAAGGAAACGCTTCTTTTCATCATTAATGCCTAGCAGAAAGGATATCTCTGTTCAGTCTATTGCTAGATGGATTCAGTTGGCAATGCATATTGCCTATGATAATCTATCTCCAGATCAGCATTCTGTTAATAAGATTTCAGCACATAAAGTAAGAGCGCTGTCAACTTCTTCGGCCTATTCTAACAGTATAGCCATTACTGATCACATGAAAGCAGACACAGCCTTTTACATTCACTAAGTTTTACCTTAGAAATATAGAGTCCATCTCCGGTGACCTTAGATGTTTAGGTCCTTTATCTGTTGCTCAGAATGTCGTCCACTAAAGGTTTACAGCTAGAGTTATTTAGGCTTTCCGTTCCAGCAGTGACGCTGTTCCGCTGCCCTCTTCGTTCTGCGATTATGTGACCCAGAACAAGGGGAAGGGGGGGTGGGGACGGTTTTCCCTTAATATCATCTGGCTTTATAGTGAAAAGCAAGGGAAGACCTCCTCCGGTGTCAGTAGTTCCGAGTCGGTACTGGCATGGTTTTAATTTGTAGCTCAGTGGAAGCAATTATGATGTCATTTATGTAATATTTTTAAAATGTAGCTCGGTGTGAAGCATTTGTATATGTCACGTGTCAAACGAGCGTTAATATACAATCCTCGGACACTTTTAAATGAGTATAAAGAGTCTCATTCTCTGGACTATCTTTATATATTGGCTTCCCTTCACAGAATTCGCATAATGGGTTATGCTGGCATTAAAAATGGAGAATTATATATTGAGTAATGCTCAATTACATTGTTGGTGTTATGTCTTTCTTATTCAAATAAATATGAAAGACATATGCAATTCTGTTCTCTCCTATTCTCCTGTAGGAGATATTCTTTA
Organism: Pictodentalium vernedei; assembly: GCA_031216915.1. NCBI lineage: Eukaryota > Metazoa > Mollusca > Scaphopoda > Dentaliida > Dentaliidae > Pictodentalium > Pictodentalium vernedei. The sequence goes on from CM062293.1 coordinate 339,979,284, forward strand.
GAAGTGATGGAGTAATTGGATTTTCCTTTATGTCCTAGGCCCTCCAACCTATTTACCATTCAGCTATGGCTGGGTCATTGGTTATTGTGTAAAAATATTATAAATTCATAGTAATTTGTATATTTTTATCCTTACCAATGGCCCAGACAGGGACGGTCCTCCCATGAGTGGACACTCATTCCTCCCTGCTGATTATAACATTTAGCAGGAACTGTAGAAGGAATGACATTTGGCGGCAATTTTGGTACTTCCTGGACACTGCGCATGCGCAGATGTCAAATGTATGGAGGGCGACATAGGACATGAAATTTTTGTTTTTTTATGCAAATTTGGGGGATTGGGAGGCAAAATTTGTGTTTGGCCCTGGATGTTTTAGAGTTAGTACCAGCTATATCTGGGCCATTGGTAAGTATAAAAATATACAAATTACTATGAATTTATAATATTTGCCTGAAACAATATTGAACTTGATTCAGATTCTCAACATGAAGAAGGCTCATTTTACTCAAACATGTGTTCTGTTTTGGTTAGTTAGAATCTGTAATCTGCATCTTTTAAAAGTCATGGGAAAATTAGGGAATTTCAAAATTATTTTCAAGATCTATTAATATTAAACCAGTTGATTTTTATTTTCTGGTCTATACCGTTCTCATCTACTTGTCCATGTATCTCTGCATCGGTCAGCTTTTGTGTCTATCTTCTCAAGCATGGCACTTCCATTTCCATTCAATAAAAAAATAATTCATGACTGTTTGAAATATATGAGGTGATGAAACAAATTGATCACAATCAAATTCCATGAACCATGAAGTGGTTCATGGTACATTTGCTCATGATCAATTTTTTTCATCACCTCGTGAATTTTGAATAGTCATTGAATTTTTATGTTTATTCCCTTCTTTCAGCAGAATTATTTTATGGGACAGGATATCGAGTTGGCTTATCTGCAAGGTACTGCCTCGACTGACAATAATTTCAGTCAAGATCAGTTTTTAAAAAAGAATCAAAACGACATAACTACAAAATAGTTCTCAAAAACTGTCAATATAGTGCATAAAATACAACTCACATTCATGTTGGGGAAACCGTCTATTTATAAAACGTAAACAGAAATTACAGAATGTAAAAATAGACACAGGAAAATTGAATGTAGGTCATCACTACATCACTATGCGATGTTCAAATGTCACATGATCAACTGGTATTTATGGGATAAATCTCATGATCAACTTATATTCATAAGAAAATAACATCACCTGAGAATCCACTGCCAATGTAGTGTTCATTTTAGAAAATTTTAGTTGTCTAAACATTATGTTTAACTCAGAATCACAATATGTTTTATGTACTTTCATGGCTACAATATCTAGGTTAACTCTTAAACCTAACATAATAGCCTTGTGTGCGTCATTGCACCTGCACTTTTTAGCTCACCTGGCCTAAAAGGCCATGTGAGCTTTTGCCATCGATTGTCAGTCGACTGTCGTCTCATCATCCGTAAACCTTTCACATTTTCATCTTCTCTGGAACCACTGAGCTGATGTGAACCAAACTTTGCAGGAATGGTCTTTGAGAGGTCCTCTACAAACGATCCTCATTTTGTTCCCGTCAGATGAGAAACATGACTCCCAGAGGCATTCTTTGATTCTGATTGGTGGATTTTCAAAAATCTTCTCCTCTGGAAACTACAAGCCCAAATGTTTTGAAACTTTGTATGATCAATCACTGGGACCCCCTCTATCAACAATGCTCATTTTATGTTGATCGAGTTGCAAACATGGCTGTAATTGCGGCTCATAGTTACGATAGAAACCCAATGGAAAATCACATTTTCATCTTCTTCTCTGGAACTACTTAGCCGACGTTAACCAAACTTGGCAAGGATGGTCTATGGGAGGTCCTCTATAAACGATCCTCATTTTGTTTCTGTTGGTTGAAAAACATAACGCTCTGATGTCGCTGCATGATTGCATAGAATGTTTTTGTTAATGTTATACAGTAATGCACAACCTTTTCATGAACTATGCATGCAGTGTCACTGACCCTTTCATTTCAACATAGCCTAATGAGTAGTGTCAGCAATTTTAATATCATTCTATCAGAGCCTCATCATAATTAATGAGATTTCAAGGTAACTGTTTTGCTTCTATTCTCTCTCTGTTATATTTATCTCATATATATATATGCCCTGCAAGTAGTGGCCCTTAGCAGAGCTATATATGCCGAGAGACCTCTCGTGAATAACTTTTGAGTAAAATTTGTTCTATCTCACAATTGGTAATTAATGATTTATTTTGTTGTATTTTAGCATGGTACATGTCCTGTATGTAGAAAAGATTTAAACGGTGTAGACACATCATCAACAGAAAATTTTGAAACTCCTATGTCAAATATTACATCTGATGACTCCTTTCCATCCTCGAATTCAGATAGTTCATCTTCAAGGGCATCAGGATCTCTGGATGAATACGACTGACAAAGTGTTTTCACCTGGTGATTTGACTAGATTGCCACTTCTGTGCATTCAAACCTTATCCACTCACAGAAGAGGTTGCGTGTGTGAATGAATGTCTGATTTATCTTGCATATAGTTGTGGTCAAAATGGAATGGGCGAGTTGGACAAGGTCAGAGCTCGGCAGCATTCATTGAGAAGATTCTGTAAAATCACTTGATCATTTACCCAACGTACTGGTTGAATACAACCAAGAAAAGAAAAATTTATTTTTATATATTTTTTGCCAAAGCATAAGATCTGATCTTAAGTTGTAGATGCCTGGAAAATAGTAGCAAATTTACTGAAAATGAAAAGTTAGAATTAGTCTTTGTCTAGCAGTTGTTTCTAATTGCTTGTTTAGAAACAGCTACTCAGGGCCTGGAAAATAGTAGCAAATTTACTGAAAATGAAAAGTTAGAATGAGTCTTTGTCTGGCAGTTGTTTCTAATTGCTTGTTTAGAAACAGCTACTCAGGGTATGTGTTGTTTACTCCTTTACCTACAGGCCTGAAAATAAGCAGTCTGACATTTGCAGATTGAGGTCCCCAGAGGGTGAATTTGATGATGCTATCCCATACAGCGGGCCAGTTCATCCTCTGGGTACCTCTTTCTTTTTAGTTTTGAGACCCTGATTCAGATTGAGGTTCACAGAGGGTAAATTTAGTGATGCTACCCTGCTATGCAGGGTAGTATCACTAAATTCACCCTCTGGGGGCCTCTTTTTGCAGATGACAGTGTGCTTATTTTCTGGCTTGTTTACCTAATGAATCGGCAGCATCTGCCCAACATCATATCATTTGGCCCCGTCATTGGAATGAGCTTGTCAAGCTTGTTCCAGTGAGGTGTCACATGGTATGGTTTGTTGAAATGCTTGGAAGAATTGTTGTAAAAAAAATATTTAAAGGTAAATTTGGACATTGTGCATGTGGTAACAGGGATAATCTGTGCTATTATCCAAATAGTCAAAGTCAGTGTCTGCTGTGCATCATTAACTCTTTACATGCTGCTGAGGGATATTCCTGCCCAGCACTGGGTTTCTCTTGTCACTGATATAGGTATAATTTGGGCATATTTAAACATATTTTCCCCTGTAAATTGAATGGATTTTTTCATCAATAATTTCTTATTATATTTAGATTAATTTTTTATCACCTGCTGTAAAGCAGCCATGACTAGATTTGATGAAAAAATATCTTGAAAATACTCAGCGGGTTAAGAGTTAAATGTAAGTGGAGTTGACTCTGAACTTCAAGGTGTTAAATGCAATTAATATGCCAGGCTTCAAATATTTAAATATGTTTTTACAGTGGAAGTTGAAGGTGCAGCGTTTTGCTGGATGGTTCACTGCATTATCCAAATACAGTGAACCCTACTTAATTGGAAATTTGGTAAATGAATAACCCTGTTAATTGGATATAGCTTCCCAACACCAAATCATTTCCCATACTTTCAGTACAAATTTGACATGATTAATTGCACATATTATAATCTAATCTTCTGTTCAGACAGTTCAGTGATTAAACAATTGAAAAAATCCTGGGATCTATTGGAGTATTACTCTGACCTCCATATTTTCTCCACAGTTACAGACCTACCTGGCCTCAGTTCATTATCAGCATTTAATCTATTTTATCATGTTTGACAGATCTACACAAACTCTGTCAAACCAAATACATTACAGTAAATGCTCAGTTTATCACTAGAATACAGGAGAATGAACATATTCCTATTAATTGAATATTTTTTACTGAATTCACCCAGTTTTATGTTTTTCTTAAAGTAAAAATTAAAAGTTTCATGTATTGTCCACGTTTGCCTGCAGTCATATGGTGAATCAGTTTTAAACGTTTTTTTTATCTATCATTCTGTAAAGAAAATTTGCATCTTTATGTTTCTGTAAAGAGATACAAGAGAGAAATGATTAATTTGATCAGGTTTATTCACTGAGGTCTGTTTTCCTTATGGTGCTTTTTGATGGTGTAAAACAATTGTTTTATCATGCCATCTCAGACTTGGACAAGAATGGTTTGGAAACGAATTATCGATGTCTTCAAGAGTTAGAAATAGCATGTTTTGTGTGGAAGCCAGGTCAGTGCAACATTGCTTGCAAATATAATCTACAAATGTTACAATTTCAAGCTTTTTGTCTCAAAACATATCTTCAGATTTGAGGTGCCCATTCTGTTGGGAAGACCTCTAAGAGATAAGAGACTTGAAGGTTTTATCTCATATAGATAATACTGGAATTGTGTTGTGGAAATTATGTTGGGTAAAAGATTAAGAATTGCAGGTAAATCTAATGAACTGCCCTTTTTATCAAAATAAACATCCTTTTGTGATGGAAATAATAAAACAGTTTTTGACTGCCGCTGTACTTTCAAAAACGACCTAGGGCATCTGTTCTTTGTTTCATACTAATAATTAACAGCTGTTGCAGAAGATGCATTCAGAGATGTTTTGAACAGTGAAGGAAGGAAGGACTTCCAAAGTCTACAGAAGTAGATTTTTCAGTGATTTTATAAAAGTGTGATGACAAGAAAACAGATTTTACTTTGTGTTAAAATATGTTGATTATGTTTTTTTTTTCTTTTGCCTTCATCATCATGTAGACTTATTATACTGATCAATTTATTTTTATTGGAACTTGTAGATTAACTTTTAATCCAACAAAGAAAAGTGAAATTATCCCCCTACAGTATGTGTAGAGTGGATTGCAACTAAATCACTCATGAAGTGGAGTTATCACCTAAAGTATCACTTTCAAATTCTGTACATATGGACAAAAAACACAAGCAGTGTTTCAGCCAATGGACCTCTGGGTTTAACCCTGAGGTTCATTGGCTGGAACTTTGCTTTGCAATAAATTTTCAATTATTGCTTGGGTGGAATCTCCACTCTGCAGGTGATTTAGTGATAATACACTCTCCACATACTGTAGCAATTTCACTTTACATTTTGTTGTCACACTTTTTGCTTCCAAAACATACCTTATAATCACCTCATTGGAACAAGTTAGTCTGGCTGGTTCCAGTGCAGAGGCATAAGCTATGTTTTGGAAGGAAAAATAGAATTTTGGATGTTGGAAGTTATTTTTGAGAAAAATAGAGGTTTCCTATTTTAGTCATGCTATGTAAGGCGTTAACTATGTTTTTACACATATTTATCAGTCTTATATCTCTGACTAATAAAACTGGCAGAATGCAAAACATTTAATTTTAGGGGTGCGTACACTTTCATGTCACCTGAAGAAGGAAGGTTTTGAATTATGACACAAGTTTTTGTCACAGTTCACACCTACCAACTCATTACTTTTTCCAGCCATTCTAATTTCATGATTCTTTTTACTAAAGTTACTATTATAAATAATTAAGCCTTTTCTTAACTGGTAGAGTGCTGGAAGCCCATATTTCGACTTTATTCTGAAGTGCCAGTGCACTACAACAATTCAAAGGCTTCATACTCTGTGGGTATCTTTGAAGTGAAATATTTTCAGTTGTTTGGATTTGCCTTGTTGTAATTTATAGGAGAGTGCTGTTTGGCACTCCCATAAATTGGAACGAGCAAAGACTAGTGAATAAATTTTGATGAACAGAAATAATTTAGCACTCTACCAGTTAACATAATGATCATATCCTACCACCATTCTCTGAAATTGACATTCAGATTTTATTATATTTTAAAATTTTGCCTCCAAACCATAGTTGATGACCCCTAATTTAAATAAGCTTGTTCCAATGACCATACTAGGTTTTTGAAGCAAAAAAATAAATATTGTGCTCATTTTGCCCTCCTGTTCTGTTAGGTAACATGTGTTAAAAATTTCATTTGCATTCCTTAACATAACTTATGATCACCTATTGCAATTAGTTTTACAGGCTCCTAAAATGAGGGGTCATAAACTGTGTTTTAGAAGGAAAAATTGAGAGTTAAACCAAGTTGAATAGAATATTTTTTTCCATACATTCTAAGATAAATTTTACGAATCTGTCAGAGAGTTGACACTTTATTTAACCTTATTTGGAGATTATGACAATCATTTATATTGATAAAATTATAAATTCTGACAACTATTTAAAAAAATATATCCTCAAAATTTTAATTTCATTTTCTTCCAAACTAAGTTTACGATACTTCCTTGAAATGGACTGATGGAGTTTGATAGAATGAGGAGATCATATCTTATGGTTTGTAAGGTTTTTAAAAAAGGTAGACTAATTAAACATTTTGGGACTTTGGCAAATACTGGATGTAAGGAGGAGAACGATGGCTCAGTGGTAAACTGTTGGACTTCAATGCTAGAGGTCACAAGTTTGATCCCCATCCTGGGCAACCACCGTTGTAACCTTGGGCAAGGCACTTTATCCCAGTTACCTGCATGGGGACACGATGACGCTGTGTACTAAGGCATACTGCATGTCGATGGTGCACATGTCTTCAACCGCTGTAACCCTGCTTGAGCGGAGCTTGAACAGAGTTAGAATGTTGAGGAGCTGACAGTTGCTCATCAATGCTTGTCGGTTCTCTCCGGGTACTCCGGCTTCCTCCACCCGTAAAACTGTCACGGTCATGATTAGCCATTGTGCATAAGTATATGGCCTTAAACACCAATAAAAATAAAAATAAAAAAAACGATGTGAGGTGCTTACTATGGAAAATAAATTCCAGTCTGCGGTTAGAAAATGGAGCAATAGTAGTATTCTCAGGGATTTTATGCCAATAAATGGTCAAAAATGTGATATATTTTTTTTGTTCAGAACTCTTTTCCATGAAAATATGAGAATTTCAGCTAATTTTGGTGTGCCACTCTCAGAAGAACACTAGTTGCATTTTACTGGTACAAGAGGAATTTGTAGCCTTTGATGCATGTTCTCAAGTGTGTAGTTTAACCCTTTGAACACTCATGGTATCTTCCATGGCAGTTAAATGGCAGAAATTGGAAGAGTCCATATCCATTATTTGGGGGTAGAGCAGTTAATATTTTTAATGTGCGGCCTTCAGGCCTCACGTTGAAAATATTAATTGTTCTACCACACACTTTCACTTAGAAGCCATCCTACTTAATGAGATTATGACGTATCGTATTGCTGGACTGGAAAAGCGGTCTCCCGTGTTGAAAGAGTTAAATGAAAGGCCTTAATTTTTATTTTTAAAGGCCTGAAGAAACTTCTACAACTTCCATAGCTCTTTTGAACAATGAATCGTATCTTTTTATCTTCTGATGCCATGAAAGATATATTGTTCAAATTTACGACCTTTCCAGTGTTATTTCTGTAAGGTGTCTAGTTTCACCAATATGTGTTGTTCATGTATTTATTCATACAGCTGCTTTAAATAATTAAATATATTTGCAAGTTATATTTTTTCAATAGATTTTCAGTTTCCACATACAAACCTTTTGTTGACAAGATACATTATCCAATCATATTTTTACACCACGAGCGCACAGCAGGGGGTACATTGGCTCGTTGGTTGTATGTCCGACATTGACTGAGAGGTCAAGAGTTCAAATCTTCCCACTCTACTTGTGTTGTGTCCTTGAGACATTTTAACTCGCTTATAATACCCTCTACTCTTTAAAAAAATGGGAATTGCATGGAAATTACCTGAATTTCATCCCATCCCATCCTATCCTGACCACCCCTCCGTGTTCTTGTGTGCACTGCTCCTAGGTTTATGAACTGAGTTTACTAAAATGTCTCATGCACAATCACTGGTTAGCTTACTAATTTTCAAGGTTAAAAATTTGTAACTGTATAATCTATACTTCACCATAGCTTCTTTTTATATCCCCCGCAACAAGTTGTGGGCGAGTATACTGGAATCACCTCATCTATCCATCCATCCATCTGTCTGTCTCTGTCTGTCCATCCATCCATAGACATAATTTTGTCTGGAGATTTTCTCAGATGTTTATGGACCATTGTCATCGAAATTCGATAGGAATGTTCACCACCATGGGAACCTGTGCACCTGCGATTATAGTTCCGGTCGGACTATTTTTGCCACAGTTATGCCCCTTTTTCACATCTTAGAATGCTAGAATTTTCTCAGATGTTTATGGATCGATTCCTTTGAAACTTGGTATGGGTATTGTAGTTTTGATCGGAGTTATGCCCCTTTTAGTCTTAGAATAATTAATTTTGTCCGGAGGTTTTCTTGGTTGCTTATTGAATTCCTTTGAAACTTGGTATGGATGCTCACTGTTATAAGAAATACAAAATATAAACACTTATTAAAAGTCCTTTCTGTTCAGGCTGAGTGGTTGTAGCATTCTTAAAGTGAAAATCCAATGTATTTCACGAGTTCGGCACTGTTCTGTCGCATTTGGTCTCTCGGGCTTGGATTATAATATCTGTATGATGCGGTAGCGCACGTCAGACGATATGTGGTAAGTGTAACCTGTTCTGTCTCCTGGCGCTGTGTTTTTGGGCGCAGTTCTTTTGTGTCTGATTTGAAGATGATCCGTGTCAGGGCTGGTGCTCAGGCTGATGTCACTAATAGAGCTAGTGGCCTGTGTTTCTGCCATAATCCTTGAACAAGTTTATAGGTTAAATACTGTTCAATACAAGTACAAGAGTTCGAGGGAACTTGTTTTCGGAAAATCCTGTATAGTATATAGCCTAACCAGTTTCGTGCATTTGTACACTTTGTCAGAGGCAGTGGGAACACTCGTGGCTCAGCCTTATATATCTGACGAAGTGTACAAACGCACAAAACCGGTTAGGCTATATACTATACGTGATTTTCCGAAAACAAGTTCACTCAAATTCTTGTAGTTGTATTGAACAGCACTATTATAGGAACCTGTGCACCAGCGATTATAATTTTGATCTGACTTTTTTTTGCCAGAGTTATGCCCTTTTTCATCTTATAATGCATGAATTTTGTCCGGAGATTTTCTCTGATGTTTATGGGCCAATTCCTTTGAAACTTGGTATGGATGTTGACCACCATGGGAACCTGTGCACCTGTGATTATAGTTTTGATCAGACTTTTTTTTTACCTGAGTTGTGCCCCTCTTTGCATTGGAATAATCATAGCAGTGGGGCCGACGGGGGTATCGACAGGCCCATCTGGGGCAGTCACACCTCCAGTTTTATACGCCCATTTGAAAAACGGTTGTATTATGTAATCAGCCTATCCATCCGTATGTCCATCCATTAACATTTTGGGTTTCCACCCGATTACTCCAGTTTGAATTATTTGATCTCAACCAAAGTTGTTTATGTGTATTACCCAGCTAGTAATACAATCAAAGTTTGAATCTGGATTCCATCCAATTATTTTTACATGAGTTAAGGCCCTTTTTTGACTTAGAATTCAACCATCTATTTACATTATGGTTTTTGACCAATAACTCCAGTTTGTATCATTTGATGTCAACCAAAGTTGGTACGATTCAAGATGGCTAGTGGATGCATTTAGTCACGCCTATCAAAATAAAATGTCTCGTACACAATGATGGTGCTCTTGTTTCTGTATGAAATTGCTGTGTGTGTAACTCCTCCAAGATTTATTAAAATTTGATAAAATCTCTCACTCATGATCACAAGGACGTAGACATACTAATATGTCCCAATTGTTAGGTTGCAACAGTTTTTACGTGAATTATCTCCTATCTTGTCCCATCTCGTTTACCCATTTTGTTGTGTGCATTGATCCCAAGGTGATTAACCATACTGAAATAGTATATCTGCTGCGGTTACGCCAAACACTATTTCACCCAAAATGTCAACCTTCACATGCGTTCAAGAAATTCCAAAATCTGGTTTGTGTACTTTCACAGTGATATTTCTTGGGTCATTCTGCTTTAGTTATGCCTCTTCTGGGTACTGAGGTCTTCAAAAAGTACTCAAGATGCTCCAGTTGGTCTGAAAATTGTTTTACCCAGGGAATATCCTTAGCCTTTACTGATATGGGATAGGGACATACTGATTACCAAGCATGAGGTGAAATAAAGCAGAAGAATATTTTGTCCCATATCCCCACTTCATTTAGCCTGGCTCCATCCCTGATCTTCTGTCATTGTGATTTGGACTCGAGCCTTGCTCATGGTGGATTACTAGGTTGAAAGGTGATGGTTACTTATTGCAGCTGGATTGATCTCTCTCTCTGCCTTCAAAACTGGTTAATCCTTTACTCAACATACCAGGATTTAACTGCCAGTACTAGTGCTATTCACAGTAACTGCCATCCAGATGTTGTGATTTTTTTCAATCTTTACCATAAAACAGCTTATGACCCAGCCTATGACCCCTCACTGGAATGAGCTTGTTGAACTTGTTCCAGTGGGAAGCCACAAGCTATGTTTTAAGGCAGAAAATGAAAGGTTTTAGTTTTTCAAGAATTTCTTTTGCAATTGTCTACTCACGTGAGGTAAAGGATTAACTAAAAAAAACGCCGCTTGTACAGATAGCATGAGATTTGATTCCATATGTGTTTCCTATGGGCCTTTAGAACATCCATTCAGAACCCTTATAAACAGGTCATATAATGTTAGAGCTTCACCTTGCTCATTGGAGTACAAGAACTGGATTCAACAAACAAGACATACATCACAATTCAGTACGACCCACTGATTATTGTACTGATTGAATCAAACAGGATTTGATGTCCGCCAATTCTCAATCTGCATGGGATGAACTGGAATTTAAATCTTTCTATAACATTTCCTTGACCAAGAATGTATGCTGAACAGTTACATCCAGTAAAAATGATTCTTTCTGAAGAAGACTAGCAGCAAAATTCACTTTGACGAAGCCAAATTTGAGCTTATGCCATGGCCAGTTGTCCGTCGTCTGTCTGGCTGTCTGTCCATCAACAATTCAATACGGCTCGGGCTAGAGGCCGTATTTATGAAGCGATCTTTACGAAACTTCTTGGGTACCTTTGTTATGACCGTGGGACGAGAACGAGTGTTTTTGGGTCCGATCCGAAATTCAAGTTGGCTGCTGGCAGCCATTTTGTACAAAATTAGGTACAATCAGATTTTTGCACAGAACTTCCATATGAAAGCGCTGATTTGAATAATTTTTTGTATGAATGTTTAGTACCATGGGATACATCACATATATTATGGGTTTTTTTCTCGTGCGTAAATTATGCAAATTAGACAAACATTGATGTATTTAGTGTTAATTTCAGCACTGTAAGTGCAAATGCCAATACGGCTTGGGCTAGAGGCCGTATTTATGAACCGATCTTTACAAAACTTCTTGGGTACCTTTGTTATCACCGTGGGATGAGAATGAGTGTTTTTGGGTGTGGTCCAAAATTCAAGATGGCCACGAGCACCACCAAAATGCATCCAATCAGTCTTTTGTACAGAACTTCTGTATGAAAGTTTTGATTTGAATAAATTTTTGTATGAATGTTTAGTAACATGGAATACATCACATATAGTACAGATTTTTTTATCATGCAGAAATTATGCAAATTAGATGAACTTTGATTTATTCAGTGCTACTTATACACTTTAAGTGCACATGTCAATACAGCTCGGGCTAGAGACTGTATTTATCAACCGATCTTCACGAAACTTCTTGGGTACCTTTGTTATCACCTTTGGACGAGAACGAGTGTTTCTGGGTGAGGTCCAAAATTTAAGATGGCTGCCAGTGGCCATTTTGTACCGAAATTAGGTCCAATCAGTTTTTTGTCACAACTTCTATACAGCTCGTATTTATGAACTGATCTTCACAAAAATCTTGGGTACCTTTGTTTTCACCTTGGGACAGGAACGCGTGTGTTTTGGGGTGCCTTTGTTGTCACTGTGCTATGAGAACAGATATTCTGGGGTTCAGTCAGACCCACTCTGGGACTCAAATAGTTTCTTTTCTAGTTTAGCATCTGACTGTCACCCACCTTTACAATACTTTACCTATACATTTGTTACAGGCTACGGTCAGTATTTATGTACAGACCGTTACAATACTTAAAATGTACCTTTGTTATCAGGTCATTACCTAGATGTTTGTCATTGCTGTGTCACATACTGTACATGTACATGTCCTAACAAGTTGAGCTACAGTGTCATTGACACTTTCATTAGATGTAAACTGTTACCTGTAATGCTGGCTAAAGGAAGAATGTAGATACACAAATGCAGTAAGTTCAAAGGTCATTGTAAATGGCAACTTTTTACAGAAATGAATGCTAATTGATAGCTCTTATTGCACTTAGTGCAGTTATGCATCAATATTTCCCTTTGGCACACCCTGCAGGGCTCATTTATAATCGTATCGCTTTGAAACTTGGTGTGCTTGTTTGGGGTGACCACTAGATGGGAGCTATCAATTTTCTTCCTTTTTCATCAAAAAATGTTGCAGATGGCAATGACCTTTGAACTTAGTTTAGTCAGATCTCAATATTTCCCTTTGGCAAACCCAACAGCGAACATTTATGACTGGATTGCTTTGAAACCTGATATGTTTGTTTGGGATGACCTCTAGATGGGAGCTATTGATTTTCTTCCATTTCCATCAAAAAATGTTGCAGCTGGCAGCGACCTTTGAACTTAGTTAAGGTAGGCATCAATATTTACCTTTGGCACACCCTACAGGGCAGATTTATGCTCGGATTGCTTTGAAACTTGGTATGCTTGTTCAGAGTGACCTCTAGATGGAAACTATTGATTTTCTTCCATTTCCATCAAAAATAGTTTCCATTGGCAATGACCTTTGAATTTAGTTTAGTCAGGCATCAACATATTCCTCTGGCATGTCCTACAGGGCACATTATGATAGGATCGCTTTGAAACTTGATATGCATGTTCGGATTGGCCTCTAGAAGTGAGCCAGCATTACAGTTTACATTTAAAAATGCATGGATTGCTCTGACGTTATACACACACAATACTGTTATGTTGAGGTTTCACCAAATAACATTGGAACCAATGATCTTCAAATTTACCATTTCAAGTTTGTCAAGTTGAGCTACATTGTCATTGACACTTTCATTTATTTATTTTTTTATTTATTTAGGAAGTGCGGTGGCTCAGTGGTAGACTGTTGGAATTCTGTGCTAGAGGTCCCAATTTCGATCCCTGTTAGGGACGACCCGTGTTGTGTCATTGGGCAAGTCACTTTATCCTGGTTGCCTACATTAGTGCATGGTGACGCCATTTACTAAGGCGTACTGCTCATTGATGGTGCACATGTTTTCAACCACTGTAACCCTTTTTGAGCAGAGCTTGAACAGAGTTAGAATGTTGAGGAGCTGACAGTTGCTCATCGATGCTCGGTGGTTCTCTCCTGGTACTCAGGCTCCCTCCACCCGTAAAACTGTCACGGTCACGATTAACCATTGTGCATAAGTATGTGACCTTAAACACCAATAAAAATAAAAATAAAAAAACGATGTGAGGTGCTTACTATGGAAAATAAATTCCAGTCTGCAGTTAGAAAAGGAAGCAGTAGTAGTAGTATTCTCAGGGATTTTCTGCCAATTAATGATCAAAAATGTGATATATTTTTAGCACAACTTGACAAAGTCAAGCTGAGCTATTGCCATCACTTCTCATCCGTTGGTGTACGTACGTACGTTAGTACGCACAGCCACAATTTCCTTTGGCACACCTCACAGGTCGCATTTATGATCAGATCACTTTGAAACTTGATATGCTTGTTTGGGGTGACCTCTAGATGGGAGCTATCGATTTTTTCAATTTCTGTTAAAAAATGTTGCCGCGGCCAACGTTCTTAGAACTTAGTTTAGTCAGACCACAATATTTCCCTTTGACACACCCGACGGGACACATTTATGATTGGATTGCTTTGAAACCTGGTATGCTTGTTTAGGATGACCTCTAGATGGGAGCTATCGATTTTCTTCAATTTCCGTCAAAAAATGTTTCCACGGCCAACGTTCTTAGAACTTAGTTTAGTCAGAAGACCTCAATATTTCCCTTTGGCACACCCTACAGGGCACATTTATGATCGGATTGCTTTGAAACCTGGCATGCTTGTTTGGGGTGACCTCCAGATGGGAGCTATCGATTTTCTTCAATTTCCGTCAAAAAATGTTGCCACGGCCAACGTTCTTAGAACTTAGTTTAGTCAAACCACAATATTTCCCTTTGGCACACCCTACAGGGCACATTTATGATTGGATTGCTTTGAAACCTGGTATGCTTGTTTGGGGAGACCTCCAGATGGGAGCTATCGATTTTCTTCAATTTCCGTCAAAAAATGTTGCCACGGCCAACGTTCTTAGAACTTAGTTTAGTCAGACCACAATATTTCCCTTTGGCACTCCCTTCAGGGCACATTTATGATTGGATTTCTTTGAAACCCGGTATGCTTGTTTGGGGAGACTTCTAGATGGGAGCTATCGATTTCTTCAATTTCCATCAAAAAATGTTGCCGCTGCCAACGTTCTTAGAACTTAGTTTAGTCATACTTTACCTGTACATTTGTTACAGGCTATGGTCAGTATTTATGTACAGACCTTTACAACACTTTACATGTACCTTTGTTATCAGATCATTGCCTAGGTGTGTGTCATTGCTGTGTCACATACAATACATGTACACGTCAAACGCAAGTTGAGCTACAGTGTCATTGACACTTTCATTTTTGTTCAGAACTCTTTTCCATTAAAATATGAGAATTTCAGCTAATTTGGGTGAGCCACTCTCAAAAGAATATAAATAACAACATTTATTTATTTATTGGGGTTTAACAACACTATTTATTTATTGGGGTTTAAGAACACTTTTGACAGCCAGAGTCACCTCGAGTCCAACAGTTTTAGAGATGGAGGAAGCTGGTGTACCCAGAGTGAACCACTGAGCAATGGCAAGCAACGGTCAGACTCCCCAATGTACCAACTCTGTGCAAGCAGGGTTAGTATTGCTTGAAAGAAAGTGCACCATTGATGTGCAGTACGCCTTAATACACAGCACAACCGTGCCCCCAATTGGGTTATCGGGATGAAGTGCCTTGTACATGGACTCAACGTAGTTACCCCTGTAGGGGATTGAATCGTGGACCTTTCAGTGTGAAGTGCAATGCTGTAACCACCGAGCCACCACTCTCCCTATAATTCTGATAAAATAAGACTGGGTTCTCTAGATCTGTTATGAAGGATACCTGAATGAATAAATGTCAAATTTTGGAGTTTCCTGATGACGTTAAACTACTTAACTAGGATGTCAAAATACTGAAAATATTTTTCCGTGAAAAATTAGTTTATTGTTCAGTTGGAACTTTTTATATCTTGTTTGGCATAATATCTTGTTTCACTGAGCTTCCTCAAACAAAAAATAACAACTTTTGGCTGGCGGAAACCAAACTCGACATGTTGGTTGAGCATGATATGAGGAAGAACCCTATTTGTTTTGGGAGTCTTTGTGCCACAAGGTCAAGGTCACAGTGACCTCAAACTTGAAAATTTGCCAGAAGTTGGCTTTCTCTCAAATTAAAATTCTGCTAGGCTGATCGTAACCAGACTTGGCATCTGGGTTGAGAATGATGAAAGAAACAACCTGTGTATTTTGAGGTCATTATACTGAAGTTCAAGGTCACAGTTCAAGGTTACAAATTTATCTAGAGAATTAAATGTATTTATTTTGGGGTTATTGGTTCAAAGGTCAAGGTCACCTTAGGCTTACAAATTTTCATGGTTTTAGCTCTCTACTTACAGTTCTGCTAGGCCGATCGAAAACAAACTTGAAATGTCATTGCCCTGTAATTTGCTATTCTCCCCCCCCCCCCTCCCCCTGCACACAAACAAACTTTTGGCTGATGGAAACCAAACTTGACATGGGTGATGAGAGGAAGAAGCCACTTTATTTTGAGGTCATTGTGCTGAAGGTCAATGTCACAGTTACCTTTAGCTTACAAATTTTCCTGGTTTTCACTCTTATTGTTGTATTTTTAGGTGGGGATTATCAACCCCTGGCGGCCAGCCCTAGTTAAGATTAGCTCCTGGAAAAATAGTAACAAATGCTATGAGTTTGCCAACTAGAAACACGTGACTGCCATGAAGGAGGTAGCTGTAAAATTTTTTTTAGTCACAGGGCAGCCCCAGGTCCAGAAATCCTTGAATCCTTTACCTTACACGACACTTGAAAAAAATTCTTCACCAATTAAACAATTTTCAGTCTTTTGTCTTCGAAACATAGCTAACTCCTCCTTGGAACGAGCTCTGCAAGCTTGTTCTAATGAGGGGTTAAATGCTAGGTTTTGAAGACAAAATTTGAAGAATACTAAAATTTGCAGGTTTGTCTGTTTGGAAAATTAAGGAGCACAATTCTTTTTACCCTCAGAATCAATTCAGTTTCATCTTCAAAGGAGTATATACCCCTCCTTTTCAATAGGATCATCAGAGCCTTTCAGATTTATTTTGATGTATGAATTTTAATCGTTTTGAACTGTTAACCCCTTTACCTAACATGAAAAGCAGACTACACTTGCAAAAAAATTCTTGAATAACTAATTTTTTTCATTTTTTGTCTCAAAAACTTTGGTTTTGACCCCTCAGAATGAGCTCAACAAGCTCATTCCAACAGTGGTCATAACCTATGTTTTTGAGACAAAAAATGAAAAAATAATGAAAATTAATTGGCGATTTTTGAGAATAGCGCTGGTGGGTTTTGGCCGTTACATTGGGTAAAGGATTTAACAACAGCTCTTTTGTCTCATTTTGTGCACCAGCTTATAGACTGACCTTAACTGAGGCAGGCAATAAAACACCCTCCTTGGACAAAAATAAGGCACGTCATAAGGTTCGAGGTGCCATTGCCCTCCTCAAATGAATCTGATTGGCAGTTTTTGTGAATAGTGCTGGCTGGACATGATCATTACGTT
The DNA here is from genome assembly GCA_031216915.1 of Pictodentalium vernedei. Taxonomy (NCBI): domain Eukaryota; kingdom Metazoa; phylum Mollusca; class Scaphopoda; order Dentaliida; family Dentaliidae; genus Pictodentalium; species Pictodentalium vernedei. The sequence goes on from CM062293.1 coordinate 339,996,588, forward strand.
AGGCAAAAGTTTAATTCAGAAATGAAAGTTTAAGGCCTTGAAAGGAAGCTGGATCCTCAGAGGCCCATAAAAGTGACAGGGAATAATGTTGTGGTTTGCGGGTACTCTAGTTGTTTTTTCTTTAGCTGCACCAGATGCATTGCAGAAAATATACTTGAAGAGTGTAAAGACAGAGGTGGATCCAGAGCACTGTTCTGACTGTCGCCAGATTTGAAACTGGATTGGTCGGGCCAGTAAATGCCAAGTGTCAAAAAAACTTTCATGGAAAGCAATCTGGAGCATGCTTCCTCATTAAATTTTCAAATTTGGTTTCAAATAAAGCTCACTGGTTGCATTTTGGGAATTTATTTTCATCCTGCTTTCTTGAAAAACATACAATTTCATAACGCAGTACATTGTATCATCAAACCTGATTTTAATACAGAGTCCTAGATAGACATATGGAAAGCTCCATGTGGCCAGGTGACCAGCATTTTAAAAAGCAGCATGACAGCTTGGTTTGTTCGTTAATGTTCAAAGACCAATGCATTCCCATGGGAACCCTGGAAAGTAAATCGGTGCTTATTTAATGTGGTGAACCAGTTCTGTTTTGCTAGTAAAATAGGACCTGGTAACCAATGCCTGGGGTGGAAGTCCTCTAAAATGGGCAACATGGGTATAAATGATTCTCAGGCCCTCCCGCATGGCCCTTTGGCTGCTGCATGCTCTCTTTTAAAAGCCTATGCAAACTTAAAAAAATTAAAATTAAATGGTTTATGTCTGATATTTTAACCAAGTTAATAAAATTGTTAAATTTGTCCTTTGATTGCAACAAAGCTTTGCAATGCTTCAGCATTGCAAAGCCTTCTTGCACTCAAGCGACGAAATACCCCACCACCCATGCTATTCTGTGGATTATGAGGCCTGAATCATGAAACAAACCAAGAATATGGACTTTTGATGATATAAAAAATGCCCGCCCACATGCAATTTTACCAAAAATGGCCAGAGAAACAGAAGATCTACTTTGAGGGGCCTAAACACCATAAATAGCATAGCCATATGATTGTCAGAAGTTGTTGTAGCTGGAAATTTAGACAACTGCATGTAGTAGACCTGAACATCATTTACTCACATCGTTTGTGATATGAAAAACCTGCACTGATCTCTGATATATGCAACTGAGATATGACACCCGGAAATATACTGACTAGACTTGGGTCGGAAGACTGACAAGAGTAATTGTCTGTCAGATCAATTATTCATGCTGTGGAATATATGCTTCGATAGATCTTTGTTTTGAGATTGCCAGTTTTTTTTTACTGTTTTCCCGGCGGCTTGAGCAACAGTTTAAATCTGCCACCAAACGAAAATTAACCAGAAAAGAACTCACTCACTCACTTACTGACAGTGGTGATTATGACTGAATGTGGTCAATCTGATGTTTTAACCCTTTACCTAACATGAAAAGCAGACAACACATGTAAACAAAATTCTTGAATAACTAATTTCTTTCATTTTTTGTCTGAAAAACATAGGTTATGACCCCTCATTGGAACGAGCTCATTCCAACGAGGGGTCATAACATATGTTTTTGAGACAAAAATTGAAAAAATAATGAAAATTGTCGTTTTTTTAGAATAACGCTGGTGGGTTTTGGCCGTTACGTTGGTAAACCCATTACCTAACACACACTATCAAAATTTATTATTTGAATTACATGTATTATTCTCAACAAGTTTGTTCCAATGAGGGGTCATATAATATGGTTTAGTTGAAATTTTTTGAAAAATAAATTTGTTTCAACTGCTTAGTTAGTAAATTTTGTTTGTGGATGCTGCAGGTTCGTTAAGTAAAGGCTTAACTCTTTACCTTATATGACCATATAGCCACCCTTGCACTAAAAATTTCTTAACTCTTTACCTAACATAAAGGAACACAACATTTGCAAACAAAATTCTTGAACAATATTTTTTTCAATTTTTTGCATCAAAAACATAGCTTATGACCCTCATTGGAAGGACCTCAATGAGCTCGTTCCAATTAGGGTCATAAGCTATGTTTTTGAGACAAAATATAAAAATACAAAGAAAATTGAAGTGTGATTTTTGTGAATGGTGCTGCCCGTTTTGGCCTTTACATTGGGTAAAGGGTTAAGTAACAAAAGAAGTTAATTTTCTTGCCTCCAAACAAAGCTTATGGCACTTTTATTACAATCAGCATGATGATATCAGTCCAGTGAGGGGTCATAAGCTATGCTTTCTACAGTTAGCTACAAAATTGTAGATGTCTTGTGTTTATTGTAAAGAATGTCATGTTTGTGGATAGCAGCAGTGATTCCCTCAGATTTCGATGTCATGTTGACAAGAAAGTAGAGAAATTATTGACCAGATAAAAAGTTAAGAATGCTCGAGAACATTGTATTTTTTCATTTAAGTTGTAAAAATCACAAAGGGCCTTTAACTGTGCTGTTAAATTGCAATTACCAAGTTGAAATTGGTAGGAAACTAAACTGTTTTATGGTTAGGTGATTTAAAAAATTTTTTTTTTTCTATGGATAGGATTTGTTGTTTTGTGTAATTATATGGGCAGTGATGGCAACAGGTTTGACTGATAATTGCATATGATGCTGAATACTAATTACTGGATTGGGCTTGTTGCCCAATTCAGAAATAAATCTTGATGATATGGGTTGTGCAATGGTAATAAGAATGATATCGCCCACAACTCGATATGTTTATGAAGTGAATATTGATGGAGTTGACTCTACTACAGCTTTTCCGATCAGTCGACCGACTGACTCTAATATCTCCTCCACAGCTGGAAAATGCCACCATATCGATGACACAAAATGATCCACAATGAGCATCAGCAAGTAACACTTCTGATTTTGATACCCCCCTCATGCTTGTTTAATTGGCAGTTATATGACAACTAGAATATGACATTTAAGTTTCTTCAGTATTTATGAAACTAGTCCGAACTTTTGCTTTTGCGGAGCCAAAGGCTTGGCAAAATGGAAAATTCTGGACTTGTTTCTTTAATATCATGTCGAAGAAATGCTCATTCCATATCCTCTATTGATGTGGAATTATTGTGTCCATTACTCCTACATTTATGAACCAATTTTGATAAAACTTCTCAAACTTGATTGCTAACAAGTGGACAAGAGCATGGTGGTCTAATGGCAATGCAATGGACTTCAAGCAGAAAAATGTATATGTTTGATCCTGACCACATCACCTGCTGTGTCCTTGATCAAGACATTTCATCCCAACTGCCATAATGGGAGCACAGTGTGCTAAGGTGTACAGCACATTCATGGTACAGTTTTCTTTAACTGGTAGAGTTCTGGAAGCCCATATTTGGGCTTATTCTGAAGTGCAGGTACCACAACTCAAAGGCTCCATATTCTGTGGATGTGCTTCATACTATTTCTGAAATGAAATTATTTAGTCTGTCTGGATTTGCTCTGTCTGGCACTCTCCCATAAATTGTTACAAGACAGTGACATGTGAACAAATTTTAATGACCAAAAATAATTTAGCACTCTCCTAGTTAACCACGACTAACCCTGCTTGTGTGGAATTAATAAGTTATCTTCTCTTGAACATAGATTTAATATTTATTACCACATGAAATTCTTTTGTGCATAGCTCGTACAGTTATTATCCCATTTTTGTGAAACTTGTCAACCCTGATCACTTGCATGATCACTAACAGTCCTCGTGGGAAGTTGAACAGTGTTTCTTACTGTGGGAAATAAGTTCTGCAGTACTGTTAAAATAGCACCTGGTAACTAATACTCAGTGTGGAAATTCTCTAACGTCGGCAGCCTTATTGATTTAACAAAACTTTTTAACAGCCGGGGTCATATCACATCGGACAATTTTATGGGTGGGGGAATCACTGAGAACTGGCAAATAACTGCCAAATAACTGCCAGGCTCTCCAACTTCCAAACCAACAGAATCAGGTCTAACATCGGCAGAAGGCATGCATACCATCCACATACAGCACACCTAAGCACACAACACTACTTTATACTGGTGTTGTGCTCATAATAGAGCCATATATGTTGACAGTGACTTTAAACATCAATAAATAAATATCACTAACAGTGAACATATGTATATTCCTGAATTCTTAGCTTCATAAATATTTTAATTAAATTATACTTTCATGAACTTAGACTGAATACAGATTTCTAATAAAGTTCTTGAGTGCAACTTCTACATTCATGAACCAGTTTTGATGGAACATCTCATACAAAATCACCAGCAAGTAGACATGAACATTATCTTCAAATTGCATTGATTCTAACCAAAGTTATCTTCTTGTGATCTGAAATTCCATATTGATTTCTGCATGTGTACAACTGGACAAACATCTATGGACTAATTTTGCTGAACTCATAAGTGAGCATATGCAAACATACTAGGTTATCTATTTTTGAACTCAGATTTAACTCCTTCATTGCTGCAATCGGATATTCCTGACAGGGACAGGTAATCTATCTCTTCTATTTCAGTGAGACAGATTTGAGGATATTTACCCAAATTTCCCTCTGTAAGTTGTATAGACTTTTTAACCAATGGTTTCTTGAGGCAAATTTTCAAAAACATTTCATCAAGTCTAGTCATGGCTGCTTCACAGCAGCCCTGACTAGATTTGATGAAAAATTTAAAATTACTCAGCAGATTAAGAATTAAGATTGCTTTCTATATGGAATTTTTGAGGGTGAAACAGCTCCAGATTAATTGTAATGAAATTTCTTTCACATGATTACTGCCAAGTAGACATGTGCACACACCCATGTTTTTAGTTGCGACACCTTTTCGTGAAATGTACTCCTGAACTGGAATTGAAATAAACTATTCACCTCCTCCACCCCTTAATACTTATTCCTCGGTGTGCAGTTTGGTAATTGCCTCTACATTAAGAAGTGCATTTTGAATAACCAAAAAGTTGGTATATTAATCACATTCAGTGATAGTTCCAGTTAGTTTATTAGAGATTGCCTTCCCTCTGGGAACCCTGGGAAGTGGAGCAGTGCTTGTTTACTGTGGTATACAAGTTCTGCTTTACTGGTAAAATAGGACCCAGAACCAATGACTGGGGATCGAAGTCCTCTAAAGTGGGCAGCATAGGTACAAATGTTGTGATCATGATGCAGCCAGATAACTAACACCAATAAATAAATTGGAGAGTTCTTATACACCTAATAAACTGGTGCCAAACAAACCCATATAAATCATTTGCAAAGAAAATTAAGCATTCATTGCAGTAACACCACTATTCAATACAGCCATTATAGTCAAAACCTTTCAAGAACAAATTATGATGGTGAGTGAAAGGAAGCTATCCTACTGGCCATGCAAGCATGGAGAAGCACTTCTGGAATTTTTAGGTAAGGAATATGGGTATCAATGCTATTCACAAGTAAGGGGTATAAAGCTGGGCAATATTGAAATCCAAGTTTGTTATAACAATCTCCCTCCCCCCCCCCCCTCCCCCCAGTGGGACCCCCAGGAAGTGAAGCAGTGCTTGTTTACTATAGTAAACAAGTTCTGCTTCACTGGTGAAATAGGACCGAGAACCAATGCCTGTGTCTCAAGTGGGCTGCATAGGTATAAACGATGGGCTATATTTGACTGCACACCTTTGTTGCTGTCATGATATAGCCATAGATGCTGAAAGTGACTGTAAACACCAATAAAGAAATTTACAACACTGAAGGCGAGCAGATCTGACTTAAGTCATCTAGGTGTTATATAATTAATGTCTCTTCTCAATCAGAAATGTGACTCATTTTAAGCTGAATGCATATAGTTTGGAAATGGCTCAAAAACTGTCTGAAGCATCGTTGAAAATTAACTTAAAGGGTCCTTGAATTAACCCAATCCTTAACCCTTTTATACCTACACCAACCATTCCCTCACAAACTGCCCCTACACCCTTCCAAGAATGCACCAAGCTACAAATATTATATCATCATATATATAGGAAAAAAATTACATTCATTTGACTTCAGAGTTCAAAGAAGACATTGGTAAATATTAGCATATGGCATGCCAAGTAGTCCATGTTGTGACAGAATTATTGGCGTGCCATGCACAAATATGTCCTGAAAGGGTTGACATCCTTTTTTTTTTTAACCCTCTACCGAATTCACATGATATCAAAATTTGTTATTTTAATTATTATTTTTTTTTAAATTCAAACAGAACAATATCCTGTGAACCCTCATTGGAGTAAGCCTGCCACATGATATAGTTTTGATGAAATGTTTTGAAAAATAAATTATTGCAACTGCTCAGTTTGTAAAATACATGGCCAATGTGGCCAATTCATTTGGTAAAGGCATAACCTCATACCAAGCGCAACTATTGTTGCATATTTTATTCTGATCTACTTCACATTGAGCATGTGCAGTTTAATTCTAAAATTTGATGAATTACTGGAAAGGTTTTAGAGAACCCTTTCCAACAATTAATCAGACAATAGAGTTACAACTGTTATAAATTTTATAAAATGTTCTTGCATATTAGCATGTATAAAGTGGTAAAGTGGTAAAAAGTGATCACGGCAGAAAAGGGTTAATAGCATTCTTAGAGTTAAATCCTGATTGGTTTTTTAACCCACTGCAAACACCATTCTTGTACATCGAAAAATAATTGTAAATATTTTTGGCATTTCCTGTATTTGTATATTTTTACATGTATTTATACTTTTATTTTCTCTGCTGTAATATATGTGAAAATGTTAGATTACTTTTTGCTGTATCTTTCACAGACCTTGAGCAAAGTATCTGTTTGGTTAGCCCATCAGATTTTTAGCTCACCCAATTATTTGTTCAAATCAAGTCTTTTAGTTAATATTTGTGCTCCTGAATTTAACTTAATATGAGGAATTATCTTGAACCCTTTACCCAACGTAACAGTCAAAACCGGCCCACAGTATTCACAAAAATAGCCAATTAATTTTCATTATTTTTTCATTTATTGTCTCAAAAACATAGGTTATGACCCATCTTTGGAATGAGCTCATTCCAATGAGGGGTCATAACCTATGTTTTTGCGACCAAAAATGAAAAATATTAGTTATTCAAGAATTTTGTTTGCAAGTTTTGTCTGCTTTTCATGTTAGGTAAAGGGTTAAAAATCTTTTTCAGATCCACTGGGTAGAATCATTTGATACTTGATATACAGTATCCTTATGGGGATCAAATTCAAATTTGTTCAAATTACTTCCCTGGTTCATATTTGAGCTCCTTATGGGAACCCAAATTTTAACTTAGTGCAGTATGAGGAAAATTCTTGAAACAGTTCACCAGTCAGAATCTTCTCATATTTGGTATACAGCATGTTTGTGGGGAACAGATTTAAGTTTGTTCAGATCAGGTCTATGGGTTTGTATTTCGAACACACTAATTTCATCTTGGTGAAACATGATGAATATTTTTTTTAAATATTCTTCCTCAGATCCACCCGTCAGAATGTTGTCATATTGGTATAGTCAGATTCAAGTTTGTTCACATCAGGTCTATGAGTTCATATTTGGGCTCCCTATGGAGCCCAGATTTCAACTCGGTGCAATATGAGAAATATTCCTCAAAGATCTTCTTCAAATCCTCCAGACAGATTCTTTTAATATTTGGTAAGATAACAAATTTTATTCCAATCAAACATTCTGTTTTCAACTTGATCCAGGTGACCCAGGCTTACAGGAGTCTCTGGTTGAGGTTTAACAACACTTTCGATCATCACCAGGGTCGCATCGTGTCAGCCAGTTTTACAGGTGGAGAAAGCCATAGGTCCGGGAGAGCACAGACATGTTAACTCTCCCGGAATGCCCGGGAAACCCCAGAATTTCAGTGTAGTTCCCGGCCTCCCGGACGGGAATCAGTTTTGGACCAAAAATCCCGGAAAACAACAGTCAAATATTTCGTTCCCGTTGTAACTTACGAAAAACTTTCGGAGTCAAATCACATGCATTTCAAACTCTGGTAAAAACTCACGAAGGAATAAAATATGGATTTAAGTTAAATTTATTTAAGAAAAGGGTATTTTATGATATATATTTCAACTGTGTTCATGTTTATTTCTGGGTTTTTTCTTCGGAGATTTGTGATCAATGTGCGAGTGTCGAAGTGAAAATAGGTGACTTACTTTCAAAAAATTGGAAACTCCACCTTCATTTATATGCAGTTTTTGGAAAATAAAATATATGAAAAGGAATTAAATAATATATATTTATTTATTCCTTCATAGAATAGCTTTAATTCTCATCCGTTTTCCAAAATCAAAACGTAAACAACAACTATTTAAGGGCCTATATAGGTAATGAATTTTTTTTTATTTTGAAAATTCTCACCTCTGATATTCCTTCAATTCAAATTAAATATACACAAAATGTACATCAAAATGAAGGTTGGGATGTATAGAACACGAAACACGTGTAATCAACTCATAGAGTCGACTGTAGGCACCACTGGTTCCTGGAAGTCTGCTGCCGTATTTTCACCAGAACTGATAATTTAATAATATTTCACGAAAACAGCTTGTGGCCAAATGTGCTTTACACATCCAAGAACAAAGCTAGGGGATAAAAATTCTTCAAAACACGGCGACAGAGCTGCATTGGGGAAAATTCCAAAGCCTTTGCTTTTGTTTACGTATGAGTATACTTTAGATTTCCAGTCGACGTCATCGGACAGAAAAAGCATGTAAAAATAACGCCGTCTAAAATCAAATAATGAAAAAGATCGCCTTCATACAGTATACTGTTATTAGATTGAGATTGTACAGTTGCCATATTCAATGCAAGGTATCATGATACCTGTTGAAATTTCTTAGAATTACGATTTTGTTTTTCGATGGAAATTCGTTGTAACGAGTGATTTGCGCATGTGTGTTGGCCATGGAAATCATCTTCAATAAAAAGTGCAGACAGTGTTGTCCTTTTCCAAAATGCAGTCCTATCGCTGTATTCGAAAGTGTTTTGAATGCCTAGCTTTGTTCTTGGATATACGAAGCACATTTGGCCACAAGTTGTTCTGATGAAATATTATTTTATTATCAGTTCTGGTGTGAATACGGTAGCAGACTTCCAGGAACCAGTGGTACCTACAGTCGACTCCATGAGTTGATTACTTATGTGTTTCGTGTTCTATACATCCCAACCTTCATTTTGATGTATAATTTGTGTATATTTAATCTGAATTTAAGGAATATGTGAGGTGAGAATTTTAAAATAAACAAAATTCCATTACTTATATAGGCCCTTAACACAGTTTTAAAGTAGGTTAAAGTCACTTAGGATGCCAAAAAATTATGACTGCATATATATTATGACTTACTTTCTAACACTACATTTATTCTGTTGTGCGGACCACAGAACTGTTAACAGTTGGCCATCTGTACCCAGAAAATTTCGAATGGAATTCAAAAAAAAATGCTTCAATGATGAAAAGAAAAGTTTTGTGTACGGCACAAACGTCCCACATGTATGAAGTTTGATAAAGATTTATTTATTTATTTATTGATGTTTAAGGTCACATATTTATGCACAATGGCTAATCATGACCGTGACAGTTTTACGGGTGGAGGAAGCCGGAGTACCCGGAGAGAACCACCGAGCAACGACGAGCAGCTGCCAGCTCCCCAACATCGTAACTCCACACTGCAGCACAGACAGGGTTAGATTGGCTGAAGACATGCGTACCATCGACGTGCAGTACGCCTTAGTACACGGCGCCATCGTGCCCCCACGCGGGCAATGGAGATGAAGTGTCTTGCCCAAGGACACAACGCGGTTGCCGCAGGTGGGATTCGAACCGAGGACCTCTCGGCTTGCAGCCTGCACCTCTACCAACTGAGCCACCGCGCTCCCGTTTGATAAAGATACTTTCTAAGTACTAAAGTTCTTGAAGTAACAGAACATTTGGACATCTTTTCCTGTTAACATTTCCAGACTTGGGAAAGTAGACTTTGATAAGAGCAAACCACAGGTGGTGGTGCTCTGTTGGACAGTGTGGTGGGTTGTGGTGGGTGGTGTGTGGGGGGGGGGGGGCGGCTCATGAAGAAGAGGCTCCTGGGGGGGGGGGGTTAAATCAACAGATTTTCTATGATTTTTTAGCATAGCATAAATGCATCAGCATAGTTGACAACTAGTTCTGGATATAACCAGGTGTTAATAGTGGTCCATGAGCTGAAAATTCACAAGTTTTTTCTTTTATTTTGTCCCCGCACAGACTTTTCCCTGAAATCGATCCCATTTCCCTGAAAATCACCCTCAGGTTCCCTGAAAAATTATTCTGGAGGTTAACATGTCTGCACTGATGATCCCTGGAAATGTCTTCTAAAGAGGTTCCCAAGAATTAGTATCAGAGACTGATCTCTATATAACTGGATTGCTGGAATGTGCATTGGTCACATGATGAAAAGTGTCTCAGCTGCTGCCATCTTAGATGCCACGTTATGTCATTCTATGTTAGAAATCTCCATCGCAAACCCTGGGAATTGGACCTGTGCATTGTTTCCTCTGGCATACAAGTTCTATTTTATTGGTATAATAAGCCCTGGTAACAAATTACTGCGATTGGATTCTACAGAAAGTGGGAAGCTTGATTATAAATGATTGGCTACCCTTTACTTTATACTTGTTTTGGGTTGCAATATAGCCATAGGTCCTGAAAGAGATATTTCACCCCTACGAACACAAACATTTAAAAAGATTTTTAAAATCCTTCCCATCACTCTATCACATAACAGCATTTCATCAACAAAGAGAAAGATGCACAACCCATTTATAGTTATTCTAGAACAGTTCCCAAACATTCAGTAACCTGCAAGTGATTGATGAATAGTTTATGGAGTGATTTCTAATCAAATTTTGACTGTCATTATGGGCAACCCAGACTTTATAACATGATTGATAACTGCTGAACAGTATGACCAGGTTTTTAGCTCACCAGACTAAACGTCCGGGTATGCTTTGGTGATCACTTTTCATCCAGCATCAGGCATCTGGCGTTGTCCTGCATAAAGGTGGTGTTTGCAACTTCTCGTTTGGGGGAAAATGTTCCCAAATTTAAAACTAGAGCCTAAAATGCTCACCTGGCTCAAATTGCCAAAAGAGATGAGTGTATCAGTAAATGACAGACAGCAAGAGCAATTTTCAGCTCAACTTTGACATAGTCAAATTTTAAGCTCAACTTTGACATAGTCAAATTTGACATTATGCCATGGCCCGTCGTCCATCTGTCCAGCATCAACAATTCAATACGGCTTGGGCTAGAGGCCGTATTTATGAACGTATGAACCGATCTTTACGAAAACTTCTTGGGTACCTTTGTTATCACCGTGGGATGAGAACAAGTGTTTTTGGGTGCGGTCCAAATTCAAGATGGTCACCAGAAGCCATTTTGTACCGAAATTAGTGCAATCAGTTTTTTGTACAGAACTTCTGTATGTAAGTTCTGATTTGAATAAATTTTTGTGTAAATGTGTAGTAACATGAAATACATCACATATAATGCAGGTTTTTCTCTCGTGCTGAAATTATGCAAATTAGATGAACTTTGATTTATTCAGTGCTATTTGTACACAGAAAGTACACATGTCAATACGGCTCGGTCCAGGGGCTGTATTTATGAACTGATCTTCATGAAACTTCTTGGATACCTTTGTTATCACCTTGGGACGAGAACCAGTGCTTTTGGGTGTGGTTCAAAATTCAAGATGACAGCCGATGGCCATTTTGTACCGAAAATAGGTACAATCAGATTTTTGTACAGAACTTCTATATGAAGGTATTGATTTGAATAAATTTTTGAATGAATGTTTAGTAACATGGAATACATCACATATAATATGGGTTTTTTTCTCGTGCAGAAATTATGCAAATTAGATGAACATTGATTTATTCAGTGCTACTTGTACACAGTAAGTACACATGTCAATACAGCTCGGGCTAGGAGCTGTATTTATGAACCAATCTTCACGAAACTTCTTGGGTACCGTTGTTATCACCTTGGGACGAGAATGAGTGTTTTTGGGTGCGGGCCGAAATTTCAAGATGGCCGCTGCCGGCCAATTAGACAAACTTTGATTTATTCAGTGCTACTTATACGCAGTAAGTGCACATTTCAATACGGCTCTGGCTAGAGGTATCTAACTGTCAACCACCTTTACAATACTTCACTTGTACATTTGTTAAAGGTTACAGTCAGTATTTATGTACAGACCTTTACAGTACTTTACATGTACCTTTGTTATCAGGTCTTTACCCAGATATGTGTCATTGCTATGTCACATGCTATACATGTACATGTCTTACACAAGTTGAGCTACAGTGTCATTGACACTTTCATTTGATTTGCTGTGGGGTGGGGGGGGGGGGGGGGCGGTGGCTCAGTTGGTAGAGTTGCAGGCTGCAAGCCGAGAGGTCCTCGGTTCGAATCCCACCTGCGGTAACCGCGTTGTGTCCTTGGACAAGACACTTCACCTCCATTGCCCACGTGGGGGCACGGTGACGTTGTGTACTAAGGCATACTGCACGTCGATGGTACACCTGTCTTCAACCAATGCTAACCCTGCTTGTGTGGAGTTGGTATGTTGGGGAGCTGACAGTTGCTCGCCGTTGCTCGGTGGTTCTATCCAGGTACTCCAGCTTCCTCCACCCGTAAAACTGTCACGGTCATGGTTAGCCATTGTGCAGAAATATGTGACCTTAACCACCATTAAATAAATAAATAAATTGATTTGCTGTGACACAACTGAAAGCAATTCTTTGGCATTCGTTTCTGCTGGGAATAGGAAAGCTTCTCAGGCAAAAACAAGGCTTTGTTGTGTGAAGTTTAAAAAAAGAGTCTACGAAATATTTTTGAAAAAAATATGGGGAGCGTAAATCAAGTACATATGACCCTGTTATACCACATGAAAAATTGGGTTCAAATCAGTCCATTGGTTCTGGAAATAGACATTTTTGGTGGAGCCCAGAATGGGCAACCTCCCACCGGAAGCCCCAATTTTGACCTACTGAGTTCCTTTGAAGAAAGTTGAATCTGCATCACTAAAGTAAGTAACATACCAGAAATCTAAACGAGTGGCGTATGAGATGATTTTTAAAGCATTTTAGGCTTATGGGGCATTAACCCCCACCCCAAGGGGCATAGTAACTTTTGGGGAAAAAAATCAGAAGAGTAAACTCCACCAAGATGCTTTGCACCAAATTAGTTTGGATTTGGCCCAAAGGTTCTGAAGAAAAATACTTAATTGACGGAGCACAAGAAAGATGATAACTGGGCATTTCCCATTGCCAACAGTGTTAAAATGGGCATCCCCACACAACCCCCCCCCCCCCCCCCCCCCCACCATGAGAAAACTGATAGCTATTTTTTTGGTCCATCTGATTCCATTTGTCCTAAGGAAGTTTCATACTGAAAAAACAATATTCTGGTCCCAGACTCTAGGTGTCCCCCTAAATTTGTATACCCCCCACAAACAAAGTTTGGGGCGGGGGGGGGGGGGGGTATATAGGAATCAGCCTGTCCGTCCGTCTGTCCATCTGTCCGTCTGTCCATCCTTGTAAGCACAACTCCTCCTAAACCGTTTGAAGAATTTTCATGAAACTTTACACAATGGAAGAACTCCATATGAAGATGTGCATGAAGCAATATAATTCCGTTCTGACATTTCCAAGGGGAGATAATCTAACTTATACATTTCAGGTGGGGGGGGGGGGGGGGGGGGGTATCACATTGTGAGTTTGCTCACAGTACCTCTAGTTTTTGTCTCTCAAACAGACAAAATTGAGCAAAATCATACAATGTAAGGTTTCCACCTTTACTGGAGTCTCGCACTGTGAAGAATATATCACTCCAATTAAATCCCTTGAGCATTATTTTTATCAGAGTCTCTCGCTCTCGTTGCACTGTATTTTCAAAAATTTTCCTGGGGGAGGACCACAAGACCCGACCTATGGGAGGGGGAAACCCCCTATCTTACCATCCCCTACCTCAGGCCTGCGGCGTATCATATGATCAGAATCTTTTGATATATGGTATACAGAATCCTTATGGGGATCGGAGTCACATTTCACCAAATCAATCCCATTGGTGTATAATTGGCCTCTCTTAGTGCAATATGGGGAATAAGCTTTAAAAATCTTCTACAGATCCACCAGTCAGAATCTTTTGGCATACAGAATCCTTACAGGGGTCAGATTAAAATTTGTTCAAATCAAGTCCATCGGTTCGTATTTTGGCACCTATGGGAGCTTGGATTTTAACTTTGTCCAATATGAGGAATATTCTTTAAAAATCCTCTCATGAGCCCCCAATCAGAATCTTGTGATTTTTTTTTTTAAACAACATTTCTATTTCCTCTATGAAATGGGGGTTTTGCAAACATCTTGTGATATATGATATACTATATACCATCTTTAGAGTAGTTAAAAAAGTAAAGTCCCTGGGTTAATATTTGGGCTCTTTATTTTAGCTCAATATAGTGACTAATCTTTGAAAATCATCTGCTTCAGATCCATTAGTCAGAATCCTGATGCGGGGGGGGGGGGGGGGATGCTTAGTCAGTTCAAGTTTGTTCAAGTTAAATCCTCAGATTGATACTTGGGATCCCTATTTTCCATTACTGGAAATCTGGCCATTATTTGTGTGGTAGCATCTCCATACCAGAAAAAATCTTTTTGGACAACAGAGTTTTGAATTGTTACATGACTTCTGTAGTGTTTACTAGCCATAGATGCTAATTAAATCCCTCTTTAAACAACTTTATCTGGTGAGTGCCTGAGGCACCATGTGCTCTCTTTTTTAGATGAAGGAAGGGTTATTAGATGATTCCCAGACTCTTCTTGATCTTCAGTTTTTGCATTGAAAGTGTCAAGGACTTAATATTTTTGAAGCAACACAGGCCTGTCATTGTTGTCTATTGTCCTTTACTTTCTTCGTTTTTGTGTTTGTTTTCCCCCTGCTTCCAATTGCATGATCTTGGCTTCATTTGTTGACTGTATACCCTTCAACATCTTGACAAATGAATAAATGTTTGGATGTGCTGCTGTGCATAATTTTTTCACTTTACTGTGCCACCCTTCTGCATTATTTGTAGTGCATGGGCTCTCGTTCTCATAATGGTTCCATCTTGAAAGAGGGATGCCCTCCACCCAGTATTCCGTAACATAGTCGATGAAACGACTAACATCTGTCACAAGTTTATCTGCATCTTCAAGTGCATTTAGCCAAACATCTCCCACCTTCTCGAGTGGCACAAAAGGTAACGCAGCAGCAACCTCCATGAATTAAATAATATCCACCCCTACCGTTATCTAAAAACTCAACATTTATTTGTGCAGCAGTCACGATTACTGACTGATTACTGACTGATTTGGGTAATGTTGGGCTCCAGATACACTGGATAACTTCAGCAAAACCAACAAGTGAAATTCATTTGAGAATAGCTCACCCGATACAGACTGCTGTGATATGCTAAAAAATAAGCAAACACTTAATTTGATTGAAGTTCACCAAACTTAACAAATGTGAGAACAAACTATAGCGTTAATTATGAAGGTGTGAAGGAAAAAAGGTTGGCCAGATGCTACTAATTAACTGTTAGAAGTTGGCTGAACGCGACTCGTTTTTTAAAAAGGTTGGCTGAGTGAGACGTCACCGTTAGAGAAATGCCGATGGTACAGGACCTCCTCATGATTATAGCTTAAAATACCTTTTCTCACACAGCCAAATTTGTCTAAGTCGAATAAAAAACTTTGCTGATTAACGGCTTTCAATGGATGGCGTTAAAGAAATGCTTCTAGTACAGGGCCTCTTCATGATTGTTAAAATACATTTTTCTCACACAGCCAAATTTGTCAAAGTCGGATAAAGAACTTTGCTGATTAACAGCTCCCAATGGATGGTATTAAAGACAAGAGGCCCCAGGGGGCCTGAGGGTGCTCACCTGACATGGTAGCCTAAATATAAAACCCAGGGAATTGATTTCAACAAGTTGCATCTGCCCCTCCTTAGAAAAGCTTATACCAAATATCCAAAGATTCAGACCAGTGGATCTGAAAAATATTTTTTTTTAAAAGAATATTTCTCATATTGAACCATAGGAAGCCCAAATATGAACCCAGGGACTTGGCTTGAACAAACTTGAATCGCACCTCCAGTGGGATGCCGTTTTCCAAATATTAAAAGATTCTGACTGGTGGATGTGAAGAAGATTTTGAAAGAATATTCCTCATATTGAACTAAGTTATAATTCAGGCTCCCTCAGGGAGCCCAAATATCAACCCAGGGACTTGGCTTGAACAAACTTGAATCTCACTCCCCTAAGGATGCTGCATGCCAAATATCAAAACATTCCGACTGCTGAATCTGAAGAAGATTTTTAAAGAAACCTTCCTCATATTGAACGAAGTTATAATTCCTGGCTCCCACAGGGAGCCCAAATATGACCCCAGAGACTTGGATTTAACAAACTTGAATCACCCCCCCCCCCCCCCCCCAAGGATGCTGCACACCGAATATCAAAACATTCTGACTGCTGGATCTGAAGAAGAAGATTTCTTTAAGAAAATTCCTCATTTTGAACCAAGTTATAATTCGAGCTCCCACAGTGAGCCCAAATATGAACCCAAGGACTTTGCTTGAACAAACTTGAATCTCACCCTCCTAAGCATGCTGCATGACAAATATCAGAAGATTCTTATTGGTAGATCTGAAGAAGAAGATTTTTAAAGAATATTCCTCATACTGCACTAATTTAAACATTTGGGCTCCCATATAGAGCCCAAATATGGACCCAGAAAATTGATTTCAATAAACATGTGAAACAGTCTTCCAAAGATGTAATATGTGAAATTTGAAAGCTTTTGGAGCAGTGGTTTGGGGAAAAGTAGTCTTAAATGTTTCCCCCCATTACCCACAGTGTTAAAAAATGCTGACTCAGCACTTTTTCAAAGCCCCCCCCCCCCAAAAAAAAAGTACCCCATGATAAAACCGATAACAATTTTTTTTTACCATTCCATTCTGTTGGTCCTAAGAAGGCTCCACACCAAATAAGAATTCTCAGTGCTGAGTAGTTTTGGAGATATGGGCGTTTTAATTTTTTTCTATTTTTAGCTCCTGCAGTTCCCATGGGGCGACGGGGAAAAATTTTTGGCTTAACTTAAGTACTTATGACCCAATAAGCCCTCATATCAAATTTGGTTCAAATCTGCCTCTCGGTTTGGAAAATAGAAATTTTGGGCGGGGCAAAAATTCTTGCCCCTCCCATAACAAAGCCAAATATAGCACCTCGAACTTCTCTTGAACAAATCTGAGTCTACACCTCAAAAGGAAGCTACACATCAAATATCAAGTCTCTGCTACTGCTGGTTCACGAGAAGAAGATTTTTAAAGATTTTGGTGCCCCTTGGGGGCGTGGCACCACCCAGGGAGAGGGGCAACTTCATTTGAACAAATCCGAATTGGCATTAGGTAACAAACATTTACCCAACATTTGAATAAAATTGGGCTAGTGGTTTTGGAGGAGAAGTCTGTTTTGTCAACTTTACGACGGACGGAAAGTGATCAGTAAAGCTCCTCTTGAGCTTCGCTCAGGTGAGCTAAAAAGCCTCTTCATGATTGTATGTTAAAATACTTTTTCTCAAACAGCGAAGTTTGTCTAAGTTGGATAAAGAACTTGGCTGATTAACAGCTCCCAATGAATGGTATAAGAGAAAATCCTAAGTTACAGAGCCTTCATGATTGTTGTGCTATGGAAGCCTTGCCACAGTAGGGCAACAGTAGCTTTTATGGGATTTTCAAACAGATAGACCTGCCTGAAAGTTTGAATACACTATCTTCCTGTTCATGCGAGGTGATATTTCTAGCTGAATTGTGATTAACATCAAAGTCTGTGTTTATCCTAACACTGTCAACAAAATATTATCACAGATATTATTATTCTTGATGAGTTGGTATATATTTAAAGGCATTTGAATAAATTCACTAAAAGATTACTTTGTTCTTTGTTTAAAACAGTGCCCTTGATTCAAATAGAACAAAGGCACTTTGTTTTTCAAATGTTTCCACTACAAAGTTGGAGAACTAGAGAATTGGCCTCTCTCCATCCATCTGCAGGGGGCGGCGGAACGGCTTTCAAAGGGGTGGGGCTGGATCCGACGATCGATGGTCGTGGGTACGACATGCCGTCCATGGTTCGGCCCGTCGTACGAAAATTTTAAGGGCCTATATAAGTAATGGAATTTTGTTTATTTTGAAATTCTCACCTCTCATATTCCTTAAATTCAGATTAAATATACACAAATTATACATCAAAATGAAGTTTGGGATGTATAGAACACGAAACATATATGTAATCAACTCATAGAGTCGACTGTAGGCACCACTGGTTCCTGGAAGTCTGCTACCGTATTCGCACCAGAACTGATAATAAAATAATATTTCATCAGAACAACTTGTAGCCAAATGTGCTTCATATATTCAAGGACAAAGCTAGACATTCAAAACACTTTCGAATACAGCGATAGGTGTGCATTTTGGAAAAGAACAACACTGTCTGCATTTTTTATTGAAGATGGTTTCCATGCTCGACAGACATGCGCAAATCACTCGTTACCACGAATTTCCATCAAAAAACAAAATCGTAATTTTAAGAAATTTCAACGGGTATCATGATACCTTGCATTGAATATGGCAACTGTGCAATCTCTATCTAATAACAGTATACTGAATGAAGACGATCTTTTTCATTATTTGATTTTAGACGGCGTTGTTTTACATGCTTTTTCTGTCCGATGACGTCGACCGGAAATCGAAAGTATACTCATACGTAAACAAAAGCAAAGGCTTTGGAATTTCCCCCAATGTAGCTCTGTCGCCGTGTTTTGAAGAATTGTTATCCCCTAGCTTTGTTCTTGGATATGTAAAGCACATATGGCCACAAGTTGTTTTCGTGAAATATTATTAAATTATCAGTTCTGGTGCGAATACGGCAGCAGACTTCCAGGAACCAGTGGTGCCTACAGTCGACTCTATGAATTGATTACATATGTGTTTCGTGTTCTATACATCCCAGCCTTCATTTTGATGTTTAATTTGTGTATATTTAATCTGAATTGAAGGAATATCAGAGGTGAGAATTTTCAAAATAAACAAAATTTCATTATTTATATAGTCCCTTAAATTCCATGGTCCTAAAACCCCCATTTCCATGAATCTGAGCGGATATTTTGAGATTTTTACTTTGAGAGCCAATAAAAAAACGTCGGTAAAGCATACAGGTGAGATCTATTTATCAGCTTTGGTCGTAACGATAAATAGACCTCACTTGTATGCTTTACCGGTAATCGGAAAAAAAGTAACAGGAAAAAAAGTAACAGGAAAAAAAGTAACAGATTTGGGTAGGAAAAAAAGAAACAGGAAAAAAAGTAACACTTTCTTATTTTTATAAGGTAAAAAAGTAACAGGAAAAAAAGTAACAGATTTGGGTAGGAAAAAAAAAAAACAGGAAAAAGAGTCACACTTTCTTATTTTTATTTCATAAAAGTGATAGATTACTTAATTATGATTTAGTTGTATTATTGAAACTAGTTAGATTATTACATATCAGTATAAGTACTACATAGTACATAGTTATAAAATAATTTAACAAACTTAATTATGATTTAGTTAGATTATTACATATCACACCTTGAAACTAGTTGGATTATTACATATCAGTATAAGTACTACATAGTACATAGTTATAAAATAATTTAACAAACTTAATTATGATTTAGTTAGATTATTACATATCACACCTTGTGTAATCTAATATTCTGGCCAATGCCAGTAAGAAAAGCTGAAATAGTAAGTGAACCTTGGGAATATAAACCACACAGATTTTTCAGTTTTCTGTTCAGGGATTCAGCTGACTTCTGTTTGCGGATAACAGGCAGCAAACCAACTGACACCTGTTGAATAATTGTATTGGTCAGAGCTTGCTCTTTTTGAAACCATTGGATAGTTTTCCAGACTGATGGGTGCTGGTGGCCAACAAGATTGTAGAACTTGTTGTTCCAGCCTTCACATGCATTATTTGTACGAGATTCGCCATCCAGCGTAGCACTATTAACATTCCATGTAGCTGGAGGATAGGCTGGAGGAGTTAATCTAAGTCGTAATGGTGCCAACACATCTGAAGGTGCGGCGCGAGGTTGCCTGTATCTACCAGTGACATAATTTTCATCAAAATACCTCAACAGTTCCTCGGCTTCTTCTGGAACAATGTCTTTGAGGTGATTCATACCATCACGCACATCTGAAACTGGCAAGAATGCAAGTGCATCCAGTTTCCCACAAAACAGTCTGAAGTCTGCATCATCCCGATACAACTGCACTAAACCTAAACTCTGCACTCTGCGCCAAGTGCTTTGTGTCAGATGGTAGAAACAACCTCTACTCTGTACATGTCTACCAAACACAGATTTCTCAGCTCATAACACACCATCTTCAAAATCAGTCACAACAGTATTTACATTCAAGTCAATATTTAGCTCAGTCAGTTTATCTACAATAGCTTGAAACAGAGTCTCATAGGAAGTACGTGTCTTCCTCTGTAATATAGCGTATACACAAGATAAAAAACTGTCATGAAACTTAACCCTAACAACATAAATTTGCTGAAATAGTGGAGGAGCCATTGCAAAATTAACGTCCATAAATAAAGTACTTAAACTGCCAAGATAATTGAGTCCACTATTTGTTGCAAATGCAACCACACGCTCACTTGCATCAGGTCCATTATCAAAGAAAAGGAATTGTTCAGAGTCTGATATTTTCTGAAACTCTTCTGGAATGGTCAGCTCAGACAGACTTTTGGGGACAGGAGGACTTCTTCTGTGGTATCTCAGACTCCGTTTGGCATTATCTAAGTCTGGCAGCATCAACTTGACTTCACTTTCAGCATTTGAAACAGCTGTTGCGAGGATCTGTGATGGCTTATCTAAGGAAGAAGCTGCTTGTTTTCGCATTTCATTTCTCAATTTGGTATATGCGATACTGACATTTTCTGGAGGATGGTTGTGTTGTCTAACTATTTCTGGGTTGTTGAAATCTGTAGTAGTACAGAGACTTGCACGGTAGTCTGATTTAGCACGTTTAGTGCATTTCCACCAGACCTTGTTCTTCCTTCTTACAGATACAGTGTACATGAAACCTTCATGACAAAGTTTTTTGCCCCTCTTATTACTCTCAATGACTTCCATGATGACTCAAGAACATTTAATGACTAATTCAAACTGCTGTCCAATATATAGTTTGCTGTGTGTTTATTTTTTCAAGAACATTGTTGTACATCAAAGAAGAGAATTCATGAAAGTAGCCACACTTGCTTGTGTTTATTTTTTCAAGAACATTGTTGTACATCAAAGAAAAGAATACTTGAAAGTAACCACACTTGCTGTGTGTTTATTACAATGTGTGTTCATTTGTTTCAAGAACATTGTTGTACATCAAAGAAAGCATGATGGATATCCTTGTAACAACATTGTCATAGCACACATGATCTCCAATTACAAAATAATTAAAAAATAAAAAATAAAATTATTATTATAATTATTATAATGAAAAATGAAATAATGAAAAAACACTGTTACTTTTTTTCCTGTTGTATTATTATAATTGTTACTTTTTTTCCTGTTTCTTTTTTTCCGTTTCTTTTTTTCCTGTTACTTTTTTTCCTGTTACTTTTTTTCCTACATTCGCTTTACCAGACGTCGACAGCAATTATACTGCCTGTGGATTATATTGTCTGGGGTGGATTTGGTACTTGTAAGATTACGATCGATTTCAATTAACCGATTTTTCAACTAACTGTATACAGTTTAGCGTTTGCTGCCACTTACTGCAAAAAATTACCCGGAATCCATTGAAACGGAACCAGTATGAGAGAAACATAGCTGGCGAAAATATGGGGGGGGGGGGGGGGGGGGGGGGGGCTCTGGGTCCGACCCTTGTTTCACCAGTCATTGGTTGTGTTAAAATATATGCGTACAAAAAAACATGGCCCGGCAACAAAATTCTGGGTCCTACTAAACACCGAGGGATACGAGGAATATCGAGGGATACCGAGGTGAAGGAAAATAAGTAAGTTAGGGTCTTTTAAAATGTTTGAATATATGTACAGACATATAATCTAGTCATTTGAAGCAATATATGTGATATAACTGTTAATTTATTCGAGTAAATGCAAGAAAAATAGACCGAGGTGTCGTCGAAAACTGCCCCTCGGTATTCAGGGGAACGGGACCACTCGCCCCCGGGCCAACTCGCCCCCTTGCTGGTGGGCCAACTCGTCCCCGGGCCAACTCGCCCCAGATGGAATAACGAGGATTGGTCATGATGGGTGTTGAGAAATGATGAACAACGCGAGATTTCAAAAATAATTTTGTTTATTTTAAAAAAAATCTCTCAGTTATTAACGATAATATAATTGTTTTACCTCTCAATTTTTACGTAACATAAATAATGAATTTTTATCAAACATATAATATTTATATAATATTTATTTACAAAAGTATAATAAGTCTACTTCTTTACATAAACAGATGAACATTTCCTTAAAAAGGTTGTCGTTGACAGTTCTGGGGGATCTGCCATATATTTATCCCAATATTGTTGAATCTTTTGAGCCATCTTCATGTATTTTGTTCGTGTATCCGTTTCCAAATCTGCAGCTCCGACGCGCAATTCCACTGCATCTGCCTCTTTCTGAAGTATTGGGCCCAGTTTGTAGAAACTCACATCCCTGCCGATGGTATTCATTCTACGATGCCAAGATGAAAATAGCAAAAAGTTGACCATTCAATACAAAAACTAATAATAAATATTAAATAAATAAATAAATTTAAATAAATAAATATAAATTTAAGTTTGTATCATTACATACTATCTTTAAGTTTAAGTTAAAATGTAACTTTTTTATGTCAATTTCTAGAACAACCCAACAAACAGTTGAGTAAAATGTGCCCAGCCAGTCACTGTAAAACACGGGAACACATCTGTTCACTCTTATTCTGTCAAATACCTTCTTTTTAACGCAGTACCCGGTACTCCCATATTGGATATACCAATAATAGTAATGAGTATCACTTACTCCACAACACAAAATCTTCAAACTATTATTTACGAAAATAGAAGATAGGTGTAATGAAAACAATCGTAACAGTCAAAGAAATCAAAGGAATCAATAACAAAGTGAGTACCACCAAAGCGTTAATCTGATGACATGTTTTTGTTCATGATTACTCAACTGTGCTGCTTGATTGGAGGATGTTTCAGCCAGACTGTAAAATTTATTTGTGCTGGAATGTACTAAGTCTGTGAAGCTAATGATTAAAAGAAAATCGGATATAATTAATTGATTACCTCGGTGTGTGGATGAAGTGTGTAAGTGCTAATTGGGTATCACAACACAGATCACTGTAATATTTGATAAAAATAAAACTCCCATCAGCTTTTATCCTGGCTTTGGGCCGGCAGAACTTTTCAGTTCTGGCAGCTCAAAAGTTTGATTTAAAAAAAAAAAAAATGTTTATTATTTTGCCATTATTGGCTTTATGCCGTTATTGGGCCTTTTGTGTGTGATAAGTATCGCTCGGCTGTGCCCGATACACCCAAAGCTACAGCTGATGAATGAAAGGTTTTAGCGCGCCGAAGGCGCGCAGGGACGATGTGGGATTTACAAATCCCTTGCGACCCGGTTAACCTTATTTTTTTTTCTTGGATCACACAGGCCTAGCTTTCCTATTGCCCAAAATGGAGTCTGAGGGGGTTATGCACGCGGTTAGAATACCCGGCAGTTTAAGCTGGAGTGTTAGATGGCCAATACTCAGTCCCCCAACGCCTTTAAAACTATTAGAGAGCGAGCTCTGTTCGGTTCCAGTTCGGCGATGGTAGAGGTTTGAGTCCCACCATGGTGGCGAGCCAGAATGTAATGTTGTGCGATGGCAAGTTTAAGGGAAGAAGAGAAAAGAAAACCAAACAGCAACGCCGGTTTGGTAGCGGCCCCGGTATATGACCATAGCGGTTACAAAAAAGAAGTGGAGAAAGCTCCAACAGTTTAGTTTTAAGAAACCGGGAGTCATCCATCAAGCCTTCTGGGAGATAGGATGCCGTATGTGATTTTGAGGTATCTGGTTATCCTTCGGGAATCCCAAATGACCTCCTCCACCCCACCCCAACCCCCCCCCCCCAAAAAAAAAAAAAAAAAAAAAAAAAAAAAAATCACTGACACACACCCTCAAGCCCTTAAAAGGGCTGTTAAATCTTTATTCAAATGTTTATTTATATCAAATGTACACTCGTTCCCAGCCAGACAAGCTTGTTTCAATCCTTGCCTAGCGTTTGGTGGTTTCTTGTATATGTTGCAGAAAGGTAGGTTGCACCAATTCCTCCTACGCTTTGTCTACCATTTCCATGCGACTTCTTGATAAGAGTGTTGCAAGAAAATTTGAGAATGTTCAGTTAGAAAAGTAAAAGGTAGAGAGAAAGATAGGTATCCGCTAGTGTATATTGTGCCTGCTGTGTGATTGTTGCTATGGATGGGGTAAGGGGTGTGTTTCTTCGGAGTCCACTCCCAACACGCAGAGTTGCGAGGCAATCCTCACAGACTCAATCCTAAAGACCTCAATGAGTAGCGAGGCAATCCTCACTGACTCCACGCAGTTTAATTCTATTGAGTAATTTTAATTTACTGTGGATTATTTTGTTTTTCTGTTTAGGGTTCGGTGTTCGTTCAGCTTCACCATTGATTCACTATCCTGGAGTATGTGGAGGGTTTTGTTATATAGATCTTATTAAACGCGTTTCAATCGCGCTTCAGCAGAGTTGCGAGGCAGTCCTCACAGACTCTATCCTAAAGTTCCCAATGAGTAGCGAGGCAATCCTCACTGACTCCACGCGATTTAGTTATACTGTATAATTTTTATTTTATTTTATTTTATTATTTTTTTTTTTTTTTTTTTTTTTTTTTTTATTTTCTGGAAACTTATTTTGTTTTTCTGTTAAGGGATCGGTGTTCGTTCAACTCAACCATTAATTCACTATCTTGGAGTCTGTTGAGGGTTTTGGTTTGTAGGTCTTTTAATCGCGTATCAATAGTTTCTATTTTTGCTAGCTCGTGAAGTTCCTTTATCGGTGTCCATTTCGGTTTGCATAGTGCCACTCGCAGGGCATAATTTTGAACCCTCTGTAGCTTCTGAATGTTGGTTTTGCTTAGGTCGCTTGTTATTATGGCACCGTATTCTAGTACCGGACGTATAAATGTTTTGTAGAGCTTGAGAAGCACATCTTTGTTTGCTCCCCAATTTCTACCTCTGATCATCTTCAGAAAATTGATACGTTTAGTAGCTCTAACCGTAATGGAGTTTACGTGACTGTTTAGACTGAGATTGCTATCTAGGATAAATCCCAAAAATTTGGCCTCTTTGTTTGCTTCTAGTTTGTGATCGTATAAATGGAGATCGATACTCGGGACTGGCTTTTTCCTTTGCTTTTTGAAGAAGGTAACTTTTTGAGTTTTGGCGGCATTGAGTTTGATGCGCCACATGGCACACCAGCTTTCAAGATCGCGAATGGTATCCTGCAGACGATTTTTAATTATGTTTCTGGACTTGCTGGCTGTCCAAATGCCTTTGTCATCTGAGAACTGCGATAGTTCAACAAAGTTTTTCCCTACTTTTTCTATATCATTCACATATATTATGAAAAGAAGCGGACTTAGAACCGACCCTTGTGGTGTTCCCGCTTCGAGTATTACTTCCTCTGACACCTCGCGATTAACCCTCACCTTGATTTTTCGGTCAGTTAGAAATGATGATATGATCCTTAGAATTTTAGTGGGTAATCCCATTTTCGCTAGTTTATATCTCACGCCATTGTGCCATACCGAGTCGAACGCTTTTTCTACATCCAAGAAAAGCGCGGTTCCGATTTCGTTTTGACTAAATGCTGTTTTCATATAATCGACCAGTCTATATACGTGTTCGATTCCCTCTTTCTGACTCCTATACGCTCTTTGCCATTTGTTGAAAAAATTGATTGATTCGAGATAGCTGCGAAGTCTCGTAGTGAGAATCCGCTCAAATATTTTCCCAACACAGCTAAGCAAGCTGATTGGGCGGTAGTTAGAAGGGTTGGTAAGGTCTTTGTCGGGTTTAGGTATCATGACTCCCGTGGCCACTTTCCAGCATTTTGGGAAGTACCCACAGGAGAGACAGCAGTTTAAGAGTTTGGTAAATCTGCAGTAGAAGATGTTGGGGCACTGTTTCATTATTTTGTAAGAGACTTCGTCTTCTCCTGGGGACGAAGATGACCTGCATTTTCTGATTATACCCATGACCTCTTCTACGCTTATTGGTTCGGTTAATTCATGGTCGTCCCCGTCTTCATGCCTTTTGTCGAAGTTCGGTTCATTGAAGATTGAGTTGTTATCTTGGACAAATTTATTTACTCGTACCTTAAAATCGTTGTCATATCTGTTCCCTTCTTGTGGACGATGTGCCTTCTTTAGAAGTTCGGCAAAAGCACTGGCCTTTGCCTTGTCGTCTATGGCCATAGATCCGTCGCTAGTCTTTAGCGCATTATTATTGGCAATTTTGCTCTTTTGGCCAGTAAGAGTTTTAAATGTATCCCAGAACCTCTTAGGTTCTCTCAGTCCATTTAGGTTTTCGGTTGCTTTTTCCCATCTCACGCGATTGTCGTTAGCTATGGCCTTTTTTACTTCCCC
Organism: Pictodentalium vernedei; assembly: GCA_031216915.1. Lineage (NCBI taxonomy): Eukaryota > Metazoa > Mollusca > Scaphopoda > Dentaliida > Dentaliidae > Pictodentalium > Pictodentalium vernedei. Next base: position 340,023,364 of record CM062293.1, read on the forward strand.
ATGAAGGCGATTATACGCGGTTTTAAGTTCTGCTCTTTTCATTTGATCATTCTCTGATTGGTAAGCCCGGAAGGCTTTTCTTTTTTGTTTGATTATTTGAAGAGTTGTTTGGGTTATTCTGTTTATCCGCGTCTTTACTGTTTGCTTGGGACAGGTTTCATCTAGCGTACTGTTGATAACGTCGTTAAGGTGGGTGCAGGCTTTTTCTAGTTCATGAACATTTGAGGGGTCATTTGCCTTTATTTTTACTTCGATAATGTTTCTGAAGAGGTTCCAGTCAATTTTTGATAGGTTCCTCCTATTCACGGGAGGATACCTTGCGGGACCAGTATTACATTTCAGAGTGGCGTGAACCGGCAGGTGATCACTGCCTAGATCATCATCTCCTACAAATATGTCTTGCATTTGGCTGGTTAGTGATTTGCTGGTGATAATCAAGTCTAGGATATCTGATTGATGGAGTGGGTTGTTGCTTATGTATGTTACGTCTTGATCGTTATTTACCACGAATAGATCGAGTTCTTCAATGATATGGAAAAGGGCGTCACCATTAGGCTCAGTCTTATGACAACCGAATACCTGGTGTTTGGAATTGAAATCACCCAAGAATATGCAGTGCTTGTACTTGTTGGTAAAAAATTCAAATACTTTACTGTCTACTGTTGCTTGCGGCTTGTTATAATATGATATGATGGCCACGTGTTTGTGGTCAAGTTCAATTTCAGCTGCAATCACTTCAGCATTGAGGTGGTCGCATGGTATTGATTTGTATTTAATCTCCTGCCTTATTAACAGAGCGACACCGCCGCCTTTTTGGGCGGGGCGATCTCTTCTAATAATATCAAAACCACATAACGAGAATTGTTTGTTTGGTTTAAGCCAGGTTTCGCTAATTCCAATTACGTCCGTATTTTTTAAATAATGTGACATTTGCAAATTTTTCTGATTAACGCTTCGAGCGTTCCACTGGACTATTTTTAGTGTATCCATGAATGGTTTAGGAATAACTGTACTAAGTTTATTTAAGTTTAATTACTATTTGTAATATTGTTACATAATTATATTCTGTTGACGGCCGCTTCTAATAGCGTGTGAGATATTTGAGTATTATATAACTTGGAGGCTGTTTTACTAATCTCTTTGCAAACGTCCGAAAGACTGGTGTCCAAGTGTTTCTTCATTATGCTGAAAATAGAGCCAGCCATTAGAGTACACGTGGAATAAGGGGAAGATGAGTTCTCGACATTACTTACATTTAGAGCTTTAAGCTGGATGTTTGTTTTAACTTTTTTGAAGTGGCTACAACCCCGGTAGTTGCTGGGGTGTTGACCACCGCAATTCGGGCATTTCAGAGTTTTAGCACTACATGCCTTCGCGATGTGTTTGTCACCGCATTTCATACATCGTTGCTCCCCGTTGCATTTGTGTGACAAGTGCCCAAATTTCTGACACTTGTGACACTGAACGGGTTGCGGAAGAACACGATATTCCTCGGTTTCGTATTTTTTGCCATTAATAATTACCCCTTTGCTTATCAGATTTAATTTCGTTGCTCTATTAGGGCATTTTACTTTTATTTTCCAAGTATGGTTACCCGTGGCTTTGGAGATTAGTCTCTCCCACGAGCATCCTGGAAGGGCTTTATCAATCGAGTTTTTTTCCGTTTTGGGGTGGACGCGTGTGATTACGACACAGGGGTTTGGTTGCGGGTGGCCCTGTGTCTTGTTGGTTTTATTGATCACCTTAGGGGGCGTTTTGGCTTTTACTTTATCGGCGTACGTCGCTCTATCGGTTGGGCTAGCTGTCGCATTCACTATTTCCGGTGATGTAGACTCTGTTGCGTTAACAGAGTCCCCATTTCTTGGTGTGACCACCGAGTCCTTTCCAGTAGCGGTGCTCTGTGAATTTTTCTTGATAATTTTTGTCTTCTTGACATGCCGATCAATAGTCATACAGAAACCATTTTCGTCTTCGACGTCCACGGTTTCATCATTTTCACGGAACTCATTGGAGAGTTTCCTTTTCGATCGATTTTGGTTTGGTGATTTTTTCTGTCGCTGCGATTTGGGGACTTTAGCTGAATTTTTATCCAATTGAATTTCAACCGCCACGGCCGGGGAAACTGCGATCGTGTTGGTAGCTTCTTCTACTATGGAACGCAGCCAGTTATCCTGGCTGGGGGTAATTAGATCTGAATCTATTTCAGATATCCCCGGCAGTGAGCCGGCGGACGCAGGTCTTCTCATTTCTGTAGCAGCGTCAATACATGGTAACTCGGGAACAGGAGGAGCATGGTCCTCCTTACCTGGTTTGGCTTTCAGAATTGCCTTTTCCAATTCCCTTCTCAATTCAGCCTTTTCTTTATCTGCCTGTCGCTTCTGGGCTTGAAGCTCTGACCGCAAACCCTCTATGGTGTCATTTAATCTGGCTATTTCTTTCTGGAAGCCAGACATCATCGACATTATCGATGTCATATCAGTATTAGTGGAATTTCCACTGTTACTCAGACTACCAGAATTAAAGGCAGAACTGTTTAACTGAGCTTGACTTTGTTTATCCATTATTTTTATTTGTAAATAATTCTAAAATTCTAAATTTTATTTTTTAAGTTATTAAAGATTTTAATTTAATTGTATTGACTTAAATTGTATTGACTTAAATATTCGTTTTTAGTTTTAACAGAGAAAAGCAGACAGAAAATAGATAGAGTTAAAGATAAACACTTACAAAATTACACTAGAGTGCACAGAAGTGGTACAGAGAACAATAGGCTTTGTTAATATCCAAGCTGTGAGATGTGTTCAGTCAGGAGCTTTCACAGACACGTCCGATCAGTACGACTGTCAAAAACTGAGCTACAGCTTCTATTTAGTATATGTATATATAGAGTATATTTTTAGCCATTTCAGCTGTGTCAGCGGCTTTAATTCAGCCATGTTTTCTTAGCTCACCTGACTGAAAGTCAGGGTGAGCTTTTCTCATCACTCTTCGTCCGTCGTCTGTCGTCCTACGTGAAGGTGGTGTTTGAGCCTCTTTCTCCTAAACCACTGGCCACATTTTAATTAAATTTCATGTAAGTGATGGTTATATAGGGGCATTTGGGTTTTTCTTCAAATTGAATTTCTGCTCATATTGTGGAGTGGGGTGGGGCCAAAATGCACAAAATTTTTAAAAATCTTTTTCTCATGAACCAGCAATAGCACAGACTTGATATTTGGTATGCAGCTTCCATTTGAGGTGTAGACTCAAGTTTGTTCAAGAGAAGTTTGACGGGCAATATTTACCTTTGTTCTGAGAGGGGCAAGAATTTTTGCCCCGCCCAAAATTTCTATTTTCTGAACCCAGAGGCCGATTTGAACCAAATTTAATATGAGGTATTATTGGGTTATAAGTACTTGATTTATGCAAAAAAAATTCCTGCAGCCCCGTGGGAACCGCAGGAGCTAAAAATAGAAAAAAATTAAAACGCCCATATCTCCAAAACTGCATGACACCGAGAATTTTTATTTGGTATGAAGCTTCCATAGGACCAACAGAAAGGATTGGTAAAAAAAATTGTCATCGGTTTTATCATAGGGTACAGTTTTGGGACTTTGAAAAGTGCTGAGTCAGGACTTTTTAACACTGTAGGCAATGGGAAGAACATTAAAAAATCTTCTTCTGCAGATCCAGCAGGCAGAATCTTTTGATATTTGGTATGCAGCATTGTAGGGTGGATCTGATTCAAGTTTGTTCAAATCGCCCCCCTGGGTTCATATTTGGGCTCAGTACAGGAGCCCAAATTTGAACTTAGTGCATTTCAGACAAATTTCTTAAAAATGCTTCTTCTCCAGATCCAGCAGGCAGAATCTTTTGATATTTGGTATGCAACATTGTGGGGTGGATCTGATTGAAGTTTGTTCAAATCGGCCCCCTGGGTGTATATTTGGGCTCAGTACAGGAGCCCAAATTTGAACTTAGTGCATTTCAAGCAAATTTCTTAAAAAATCTTCTCCAGATCCAGCATGCAGAATCTCTTGATATTTGGTATGCAACATTGCGGGGTGGATCGGATTCAAGTTTGTTCAAATCGGCCCCCTGGATTCATATTTGGGCTCACTATAGAAGCCCGAATTCGAACTTAGTGCATTTCAGCCAAATTTCTTAAAAAATCTTCTCCAGATCCAGCAGGCAGAATCTTTTGATATTTGGTATGCAACATTGTGGGGAGGATCTGATTCAAGTTTGTTCAAATCGGCCCCCTGGGTGTATATTTAGGCTCAGTACAGGGGCCCAAATTTGAACTTAGTGCATTTCAGGCAAATTTCTTTGAAAATCTTCTTCTCAAGATCCAGCAGGCAGAATCTTTTGATATTGGGTATGCAGCATGCTTAAGGGAGGGGGGGGGGGGGGGATTCAAGTTTGTTCAAGCCAAGTCCCTGGGTTCATATTTGAGCTCACTGTGGTAGCCCGAATTATAACTTTGTTCAAAATGAGGAATTTTCTTTAAAAATCTTCTTCTTCAGATCCAGCAGTCAGAATGTTTTGATATTTGGTATGCAGCATCTTTAGGGGGGTGAGATTCAAGTTTGTTCAAACCATGTCCCTAGGTCCATATTTGGGCTCACTGTGGGAGCCTGAATGATAACTTAGTTCAAAATGAGGAATTTTCTTTAAAAATCTTCTTCAGATCCAGCAGTCGGAATGTTTTGATATTTGGTATGCAACATCCTTGGGGAGGTGAGATTCAAGTTTGTTCAAGCCATATCGCTAGGTCCATATTTGGGCTCACTGTGGGAGCTTGAATTGTAACTTAGTTCGAAATGAGGAATTTTCTTTAAAAATCTTCTTCTTCAGATCCAGCAGTCAGAATGTTTTGATATGTGGTGTGTAGCATCCTTAGGGGGGTGAGATTCAAGTTTGTTAAAGCCAAGTCCCTGGGTCCATATTTGGGCTCCCTGTGGGAGCCCGAATTGTAACTAAGGCAATATGAGGAATTTTTCTTTAAAAGTCTTCTTCAGATTCAGCAGTCAGAATGTTTTGATATTTGGCATGCAGCATCCTTAGGGGTGAGATTCAAGTTTGTTCAAGCCAAGTCCCTGGGTTCATATTTGGGCTCACTGTGGGAGCCTGAATGATAACTTAGTTCAAAATGAGGAATTTTCTTTAAAAATCTTCTTCAGATCCAGCGGATGAATGCTTTTGATATTTAGTATGCAGCATCCTTAGGGGGGTAAGATTCAAGTTTGTTCAAGCCATGTCCCTAGTTCCATAAAATTTGTCTCTCATGACTTCATTCCTTTGTAGTGTTGATGAACCATTTCTAACTGAATCTGACCACAAATACTTCTTTGAACCACTTTGTTTGAATCACTTTGCCCGGTGAGCGATTAAGGCCCCTTGGGGCCTCTTGTTTGTAAAGTAACTTACCTTTTCTGCTGGTCGTCTGTTGTTTTTTCCGTTTTTGGCTCACCAACGATAGTTGTGTGAGCCTTTGGCATAGCCCTCATGTCGGCGTCGTCGGCGTCCAGATTCATTCATTTTGAACTTTTGTGTGCAGGTTTTGATTTTTTTTTTATGTCAGCATGCTTTTCAGGGATAGCAATAGTTTATTCAACCCTTTCCATGCTTAGTTACTTGAATTTTGGACTTTTGTGTACAGGTTTTTGACTTTTCTGTGCTGGTTTTTGACTTTTGTGTACAGGTTTTGAAATTTTGTCTTCAAGTGGAATTTTACCTACTGGCATATTGCCATTGTGGTTACTGTGACATTTGCAGGGCATTTTTCTCAATTTTAACCCTTTGAAACAAATGTGATACTTTTTTTTTTACTTTTATGTGCAGGTTTTGAGGTTTGTCTTTCTTTTCTTCCAAGTGGCGACTTACCTTGTAGCATATTGCCATGGGTCCTATTTCATGTTAGGATGCTTCTTAGGGCTAGTATTATATTATTTAACCCTTTAGCTGCTTATTTACCTTAATTTTGGACTTTTGTGTGTAGGTTTTTGACTTTTGTGTACAGGTTTTGATATTTTTTTTAAGTGGAGTTTTACCTCACTGGCATATTGCCGTGGTGGTTACTGTAACATTTTCTGGGTATTTTTCTAAATTTTAACCCTTTGAAGGAAATGTGATACTTTTTTGGACTTTTATGTGCAGGTTTTGAGGTATTTCTTTCTTTTCTTCCAAGTGGATATTTTTCAGGTAGAGTTTCACCTTAATGGCATATTGCCATGGTGGTTACTGTGACATTATCAGGGTATTTTTCTCAATTTTAACCCTTTGAAACAAATGTGATTATTTTTTTTGACTTTTATGTGCAGGTTTTGAGGTTTGTCTTTCTTTTCTTCCAAGTCGTGACTTATCTTGTTGCATATTGCCATAGTTCCTATTTTATGTTAGGATGCTTCTTGGGGCTATTATTATATTATTTAACCCTATAGCTGCTTATTTACTTTAATTTTGGACTTTTGTGTGCAGGTTTTGGACTTTTTTTTTTACTCCAGCAACCTCTTTACATTGGCCACCTGCTGGTGAGTCACGGGGTACTGATACCCCCTCTAGTTTGGAGGGGTGGGGGTGTTCTTGCTTTTAATACCCAGAAGTCACTGCTAAACAAGAAATTTAGAGAGTGGTGGGGGGGGGGGGGGGTCTCTGCTTCCATTTTTAAGTGCTCATTTTTCAACAAAATTTATTAACGAACATAAAATGCACCCGCTAGCTTAAATTCTCTCAAAATAAAACACAGAAAAGGGCAGAATGAAATTAAATACTGGTGCCTTTCGTCTATCCAAACCGGTGCAGTTTTCGCCAATGCAATCGGTGCCGTTTTCGCCACCCATTGTGCCGTTTTCGCTTAGTGCCATTTTCGCACGGTGCCGTTTTCGCTATAAACCGTTTGTAACGGGTAGTTAATGCAGGATGAAATTTACTCGTATCATGCTCGTATCACGGTGTACTAAGTGGAAAGCACTTGTCTTTCACCCCCAATTTGCATTTTCTTGATGACAAATAAAAATATGTTTAGTTACTCGTATCATCGTGCTAAGCATGGAAACTTTCAACGGTTGAGCACTTTTTTCCTGGACAAGAGATTCTGAGAGGTACGAATCACCTCACAACATCCAAATGGTCCCGACCGATGAACAGATATATTTTTATCACCCCGCTCATTTCAAGCCCCCACCCCCCACCTCCGCCACTCACTCAGGATCAATGAAACAGTGTAACATTTCTCAAACCTTTTCTACGACGAGATGGTGTTTTCATGAAAATATTTCAAAGATACATGTATAAATAACATTGTTGCGCTCCCCTTTTAAAATATGATCAATGGACGTGAATGGCTTGAGTCCCTTATATTTGGTGAGCTGTCAGCTTTGAAATAATTAATATGTGACGTTTTGACCAAACGTATGTGACGTTTTGACCAAAAATGTGTGACATTTTGAAATGTGACCTTTTAGTTGTGTAACGTTTTGACCTGTTCCTAAAAAACAAAGCATATACAACTAGACAAAGAGAACAAAAATGTGGTCAAACTACAATTACTACCATGGATGGAACAGAACACAAAACCATTCTGGGAACATGTAAAATCAAGAAAACAGGATACCATCGGGGCTGTGATACTTAAAGAAAAAAGACAACTTGTGAACAGCAGCAGAGAAAAAGCAAAGATCCCAATAAAACAATTTTCACAAGGGAAAGGACAAGCGCTCTGCCCAAGAAACCAATCCATGTCCGTCAAACCATACCAACCATCAAAATCAGTCAAGACGGAGTGGAAAAAAGTACTTAAAAAACATCAATCTTGCAAAAACATCCGATCCAGACAATATTCCAAATAGAGTACCGAAACACTGTGCAGATCACTTCGCTTCCGCAATGTCCATCACATTTCAGAGCGCGATAGACCATGGTACACTACCAAATGACTGGCTCAACGCAAATATATCCTACATATTCGAAAAGGGAGATAAACACGCTGCATAAAATTATAGGCCTGTGCCCCTAACCTCAGAGCAATGTAATCTACCCGAACACATAATCTGTAGATATATGCTGAAACACGTGGAGAATCGCAAAGTACCAACATCATTCTGGTCCGGTTACTCCCGCGAAACACTGCTTGCAGTGACAACCCGCGACGTATTACAATCATTCGACCAAGGCAAACAAATCGACATAGCCATACTTGACTTCTCCAAAGCAATCGACATAGTACCACACGACACACTCCTCCATCGACATAGTATCACACGACAGACTCCTCCATAAATCCGAGCAATATGGATTCAGAGGACCGCTACACACATGGCTCACCACGTTCCCCACAGAAAGGAGTAACTCGAGTAGGGGAATTCTCGGGTGAAGCAACCGTTGACTCGGGTGTACCATAAAGCGGAACTATCTTGGGTCCAATACTTTTCCTATGCCACATCATCGATCTTCCAAGCTCAGTAAAATAATCAGTGACGACTGCCTACTGTACCGGGAAATAAACAGCGAGATTGATCACAACACCCCACAGAACGACCTACCATGTCTAGTAAAATGGACATCTGACCGACGAATGCGCTTTAATGCCAAAAATGCTACCAAAAAATGCTGCATTCATGGCACGAGAAGAAAAAGTCCTCGATTCTAAACCCTAAATGGCCATATGACAGAACACGTTCCATGTAACCCTTATCTCGGCCAACAAATACGAGAAGATCTTATATAGAAAGAACACATCAGCAATGTAAGTAAAAAGGCAAACTCCACTCTTGGATTCCTCCACAGAAACCATCAACACTGCCCAAGGGAATGCCGAAGAACAGTCTACATTGCAGTTGAAAGATCGATAACGGAATCTGGAGCTATCATCTGGGACCCATACACAAGGCAAGAGATCACAAAACCTGAAATCATACAATGAAGATTCATCACGAAAAACTAGAAATCAAGAGAAGAGGTGTGTATGACACAAACATTCTGGAAGAACTAATATTACTTTCACCACAATTCAGAAGGCAGAAACAGCGCCTTACGTCCTTCTCTTAAGTGACTGTGGAACAAATTACCAGCAAAGCCAGGGGGTGAATTCATCAAGTTCCAGACCCAAATACGACAGATCCGGGTTAAAAACGTTGACAATTGTTTTGGACTTCACCAACATCGTGTCATCTTCAGAACGGAACAATATAAGATCCGTAACTTTCCCAGCCTGTAAAACAGGCCAATACAAGCACTTGTTCTTTGTGCGTATAGCAATCGATCACAACTCCCTGGACGAAAAAAGCTGTAGCTGCTAGCGCAATAAGGGGGCTTCAAGGCCAGCACGGACTCTATCAATACAGATACAAATCATCCTTTGCCAAACACACGTAGAAATCTCCTTGGTTACGAATCGAAATTAAGTATTTTTATTGTTTACTAATCATATATATTTCATTTTCAGGTTATTTTATTCAAATTTGTGGGGAGTTAGTTTAGTATAGTAACTGGGACAAAGTTAGGAGGTCTTAAATAAAACCGTGAGCGCTAAGTTGTCGAACGGTTCGTCGTGTTGCCTTTTGTCGCGTGTGTACAGTTTTCCCTGTCCGATCGCGTAATTTTGTCTTGATGATGGCGAGCAAGTCTGTTCAGACGGAGGTAAGTATGGAGGTTAATTCGTGTAATATCGCGGTCCAGGTCAACGGTGCCAACGGGGTAAGTATTGGTGTGCAGACAGAGGTCACTGGGGGTGTCGGTCGGAGCCGGGTTGGTGGGGCCACCGATGGCGATATTGGGCTTGAAGTTTGTAAACAGTGTTCTATGATGTATGGGGACTGTCGCTCGGTGGGATGTGGAGAGGTATGTGCAAACTGTCAGGAAATCCTCCGCCTACTTGAGACAATTGTTAAGTTTGAGGGGGAGATTGCTGAACTGAAGGGAAAACTTGGTAGGGCGGGGCTGTCTGGAGTTACGCCTGTGAAAGTGGCTTTCCGAGAAGGATGGACGGTTGTCGGTGGTTCCAAGAGGAAACATGGGGGTAGAACCTTTGATGTGAATGAGGTAGGTGATGAGGTGGGGGCTGCTAGAAAAATACGTAGGACAGATGAGGGGGGCCCACGCCGGAGCAATGCTGTAAAGCGTTTGGCGTGGACTATCAAAAGTGGTAGGAAAGGGGGGCCAGAGAAGCAGGTAGATAGGGGTGTAAAGTCCAAAGGCAGTGGGGAGTGCAGCACCAGAAACAGATTTGATGTGCTCGATTCGGAAGAGACAGAGGGGGAGATGGAGGTAGTTGCAACAGATAGTAGCTTGGGGTCTAGGCCAGGAAAAAGGAGGAGGGATCCGGGGGAAGACCAGGGGAGTAGTCCAGGTAGCTCAGGGCCTGGAAAGAGACGGAGGGACAAGGATAGGAGTAATCCTAGGTCAAAGATACCGATACCGATATTGATTCCGAGTGGGGCTGTTGGAGAGGAAGAGGACGCTGTAAACAATAGGAGACTAGAGGAGATAAATAGGGCGAGGTCCAGAAGTAAGTTGGTGGTTGCGGGAAGTAGCATAGTTCGGGGGATCGACAAGGTTGTCTGTGGTCCGGACAGTAAAAATAGAACAGTTCTGTGCTTTCCGGGGGCTAAAGTGGAGGACCTGAGGGATAGAGTGGACGGTATTGTAGCTGGGTCGGGGCCTGATCCGGTAGTGGTATTACATGTGGGGTCCAATAACATCAGGGAGAGGAAATCAGTTCGTTTGGTGGACACATACAAGGACCTAATTAGTAAGCTACTTAGCAGGAATGCTCGGATCATCGTTTCAGGGGTGCTCCCCGTTATGGGTGGTGGGAATGAGAGGAACTCGCGGATTATGGCACTAAACGAGGAGCTGGGAGAGCACTGCAAAGACTTGGGAGTACATTTCATTGACCACTGGGATTCATTCTGGGGACAAGGAGAGTTGTATGGGCGAGACGGATTGCATTTAAGTAGGATGGGTACAGACCTGTTGGGCCAAAAAATCTTACAGGTGGCTGGGCCTTTTTTGGAGAAAAGGGGGGTAGGGGACCACAGCCGGTAACCCAGAGTGGCACAAATGCTGGGAACATAGGAAGAACAACAGACATGCACAATACAGGGACATACCAGGGTTATAATAATGTGCCAGTGATGACAAAAAAACAAAGATTCATTAAGTTTGGGTACTGCAACATCCAGGGTCTGCACAAGAAAGTAAGCGAAATATCAACAATGATGGACGAAGGAGACTTTGATATAATGGGTCTAAGTGAGACGTGGATACGACGGGATGAGCGGGTTGATCAGATGAAGGGTTGCGTGTGGATAGGAGCTGGGCGAACTGAGGGTCAGAAACGGGGTGGGGGTGTTGGCATCTACGCTAAAGAGGAATTACAGCCCTCATTGATTACAGATCTCACAGAAGCAAGGACTCAGATTCCAGTATCCAACGAAATAGTCTGGGCAAAAATCAAGTTAGGAAGCAGGAGTGTTGCCGTTGGTGTTGTATACTTAGCAGTGGAGGGAAGTAAGCCCGAGTGGAATGATTCAATATATACAACTCTTAGATCGAATATCACAGAGCTTGGGAACAGAGGGTTCAGTATTGTCCTAATGGGGGACTTCAATGGGCACATCGGGGATAAGGAGGAGGGCATACAGGGAGGTGATGGGAAAATTAACACGAATGGGAGGAAGATGTTGGACCTATCAAAAGAGCTTGGTTTAAAGATCCTGAACAGGGATGCGAAATGTAAGGGTAAATGGACCTGGGAGAGGAACGATAAGAAAACAATAATTGATTATATACTCACTGACATTAGCATATGGAGGGAGGTTATAGATGTAGAAATAGATGACGAGGGAAAAAATGACTTGGGTAGTGATCACAACCTGATAACAGTTAAGATTATGGGCAAAAAGACGAATAGAGACAGAAATACCTTCAAGGAAGTTTGGGGACTAAAACAAGGAGTCGACTGGAAGCAGTTTCGGGAAAAACTAAAACCAAATCTTGAATGTATACCTAGGGATGCAAATGTCCAGAGTATTTCAGATGGCATAGTAAATAGCCTAACAGAGGCAGGGAAGGAGTGTATAGGAAGGGTGAGGGTCCCAACGAGAGAGCTTGGATACAGGGTTAACGAGGGACTGAAAAAGGCTATAAAAGAAAGGAAGGTAAGATGCGCTGCTTACAGAAGAAGTAGGAAGCTTAAAGGGGTGGATAACAATGACACGAGACTAATGAAAGGAGAATATGAACTGGCACGGAAAAAAGGTGAATGAGATAAAGGATAATAATAGGAAGGAGCGCAATTGCAGTCTTGCCAGAACAATAAAGAAAACGGGGGGTTCGAGCTCAAACGTATTTTGGAACTGGGTAAATAAACGGGGGAAAAGTAGTGTGCAGAGTATCAAAGTGGATGGGGAAAGTACAGAAGATAAAGGCCGTATCGCTTCAGAGTTAGTCAAGCACTGGGAAAAGATAAACGATAGGCGATGGGGCAGTGGGTCCCCACCAAAAAGAAATACACTGGTGGAGGAGAACCTATCCAATCGTGTATGTAGCGAAATAACGGCAGAAGAAGTGCGGAACGTGGTCTCGAAATTAAAAAATGGTAAAGCGGGAGGGACTGATGAAATTCCGAACGAATTCCTCAAAAATGGAGGGGAGGCACTTATTGAAGTCCTGACAAACCTTTTCAACCTGGCTCTGCGAAAGCAAGAGGTCCCCAGAGAGTGGAGGGAAAGTAAGGTGTCGTTCATACACAAAAAGGGGGATAAGGAAGTTCTAGATAACTATAGGGGGATATCAGTTAGTAGTAACATCGGAAAAGTATTCTGTAAGGTCATATACGGTAGACTAGAGGAAGTTATAGAAGAGAAAGGTTTTTTAGGAGAAATTCAAAATGGTTTCAGGAAAGGACGAAGAGTCACTGATCACCTATTTACACTCACCCAACTGATAGAATCAACAAAGGCTGAAAAGAAAAAGATGTTTCTGGCATTTCTAGATGTGAAAAAAGCGTACGACCGAGTGTGGAGGGAAGGTATGTGGCGAAAGCTCGAGGGCATCGGACTGGGGGGTGACTTTGTGGGAATCATGAAAGCACTGTATACAGATGTGCAAAGCCAACTCAGTCTAGGGAGTATCACTACAAAACGAGTCCCTATGGATATAGGCCTCAAGCAGGGGTGTATCTTTTCACCGATTTTGTTTGCATTGTATGTTAAAGATTTAGGGGACGAACTATTTCAGAGTGCGGAGGGGGTAAATGTTGGAGACATAAAGATACCAGGCTTATTCTTTGCGGACGACATGGTGTTAATGTCTAGAACTGAACAGGGGCTAGAGAAACTGCTGGAAATTGTTGGTAGATATGGGAACACTTGGCGGCTCGAACTAAATGAAAATAAAAGCAAGGTAATACCCGTTGGACGCAAGGTAGATATGACGAAGAGATGGAGAGTGGGGGAGTTCTCAATCCCCGAAGGGGAAAGCAAACAAATCACTGTAGGAGAAACGGAAGAGTATGAGTATCTAGGGGTAAGCATAAATATAACGGGAAGAGGGGTGTACAGAAATTACTCAGCCAAACTGATTCTGAAGGGGAAAAGAATTCTGAACCAACTAAAACTTTTAGGGAAAAATAGTTTCAATAAGGTCTTTGTGGGGAAAACACTGTGGGAGAGGGTGGGTCTACCAAGTATAACGTATGGCACGGACGTGATTCCATTAAACCAAACCGTTATTAAGAAGTTGGAAAGTACTCAGAATGATGCCGGCAGATGGATAACAGGGTCGAGTAATGCTGCAGCTTTGGAAGCAGTAAGGGGGGAGCTTGGGTGGATGAAAATCAAGGACAGGGTAGATTTGGGAAAACTGTGTTACTTTAACTACTTGAGAAACCTGCCTGACAACCGGTGGTGTAAATTGATGCTCGATACCATTTGGAATTCTAATATAGAAACGGGGTGGTCAAAACATGTGAGGGAACTAATGGACAATTACTCTATAGAGGTCACAAACATAGAAGTAGGAATGAAAGAAGGCAAAAGGTTTGTCAAAGAGAGAGTCATGGAAGACTGCAATCGAAACTGGCGAGCAGGGGTTAGCGTGAAAAGATCACTGCAGGGGTTACAATATAAAGAAAAGCCAGCTTTTGAGAAGTACCTAGATGGCACCTTTGGAGGGTCACTGCTGTTCAAACTGAGATCAAGATCACTGGAGCTTCGGGGAAAAATTGGGAGAGATGGGGAAAAGGGATGCCAAATGTGCCACTCTGGAGTAGTGGAGACCCTGGAACATTTTCTCTTGGAATGCCCACAGTATATACCTCATAGAATAAAATTTACTGGAAGAATAATGCAGAAGTGGGGTGAAGAAACAAAGGATAGATGGCTGAAGGGGGACACGAGGAAGAGGGTAGGAATGCTTATTGAAGAAATTGAAAAAGAGGAAGTGAGGGACACTATTAAGCAGTTTATATCTGAATGCTGGGAGGAGAGGAGGGGAAGAGGGGGTGGGGTGCAGGGGGAATGATGGCCTTCTCTTATGAGGACCGCGACGAATCAGCGGCTGGCCAAAGAGTTATTATTATTACCAGCTAACACAGAATAATATAATAAATACTGTAAGCTCTATAACAAATTAATACGTATGGCAAAGGCCTCCTACTATGGGAGGATTCTTGAGTGCAACAAAAATAATCTCAAAAAGTCTTTGGACATATTACGGAATGCAATTAGTATGTCCCAATATGGCCATGCAGTTACCTTATTTTTCATGGATAATGATATCCGAGTTGACAATCCTAACGCCATTGCCAACAAATTTAATCATTTTTTTATTGAAATAGGACAAAATCTAAATAACGAAGAACCCTCACCTTGTTGGCAACATACAGAACATCTGAAAGATATCAGCAGCAGTGACTCTTTTTTTCATTTCGCCCTCAAATAAGCAAGAAGTGATCCTTACCGTTAACTAATTCCTACCCAAAACAAGTCAAGAATGCAATAATGTTACTTCAAGACTGTTGAAAGACATAATATATCAAGTGCCTGAACCAATAACCCATATTATTAATCTATCTTTTTCGTCGGGCATGCATTGTTCCCATCAAAATGAAGATAGCTAAAGTTATACCTATTTATAAATCTGGAGACAAACATATTTTCAACAATTGTAGACCTGTTAGTATCCTACCTGCTTTTTCAAAAATCCTAGAAAAAATAATGTATACACGACTTTTAAGTTACCTTAATACCCATGAAATCTTATACCCGTTTCAATTCGGGTTTAGAAAAGGGCACTCACGTTTTCACCCAGTTCTCCGTCTTCTAAATAATGTGGCTAAGATGAACGACCAAACGACCAAAGACCCTACTTTGACTGTATTCCTAGATTTTTCGAACGCCTTTGATACAATTGATCACGCAATACTAGTAAATAAGCCATAACACTGTGGGATTAGGGGTCAAGCAAACCTTTGGTTTAAGGATTATCTCTCCAAAAGAAGACAGTATATACAATTTGAAGATACCGCCTCAGACTTACAACCAATCTCGACTGGCGTCCCAAAAGGGTCTATTCTTGGACTAATTTTATTTCTCATCTATATTAATGACTTATCAAACTGTACCATCTTTGATATTTTATCATTTGCGGATGATACAACAGCTTTTAGGTCCGCTAATAACTTAGATGCACTTTTTAATAATACGAATGAAGAGCTTATAAAAGCCCAGCAATGGTGTGCTGCCATTAAATTAGTAATTAATGCATCGAAAACTAAATTCATCATGATACATCCTCCCAGTGATTCATGTCAAGTTGATAATAGAAGGTTAAGATTAGGTGATACGAATCTGGAGCGTATCGGCAACCAATGTAATTAAAAAACAGCAAATGAGTCCACGTAGATGAAAATTTATCCTTCAATCACCATATCTCAATTGTTTGTTCAAAAGTGTCTAGAGCTATATAGGCTATCAACATGGCAAAAAATATGCTGCCGTGAAATGCCCTGAAGACATTGTACTTCTCGCTAATCCACAGTCATTTTCTATATGGAATTCAAGTCACTGTTTACAAGAAAAGTCTTCATGTTGCAGAAAAAGCTATTCGAATTATTAGTGAAAAAGAACAATATCACATACCGATCCTCCTTTTAAAACCCTCAAATTTCTTAAATTTGATGACCTCTACAAAACCGAAGTTCTTTTGTTTATGCATGACTGGCAGAATAACAGATTACTTGTATCATTTAATAACATGTTCCAGCAATATATAAATCCAACAGGCACGATGACGAGGCAGACCGGTAAATTGCAACTTCCTAAGCCGAGGACAAAGTTTTCATCAGATCTCCCTTTCCATGCGTTCCCCAGATTATGGAATACAATCGATCAGAATACACAGAACTTAATCAGGCCGCAGTTTAAAAAGAAGCTGATGGCCTTATCCCTCGACAGATATTCAGAGAATGTTCGCTGTAACCTTCGAAACTGTCCTAACTGCGTTTAATTACCAGATAAGAAAATAAAAATTATGTCTGTTGATACCAGGATTCCGTCCCCGTTACTTTACTTTACTTTACGTTAGTTCAGTTCAGTTCAGCTCAGCACAGTGCTGAAAATTAACATAGACACTTCACTCTCTCTGGAGCCTCTTTACCCTCTAGGTGCAGCCAAGCGACGTGATCAAATGCCTTGGCTATCGTGGTGTGTCCCACCCCACCCCCTTACTCCTTGCTGTTTCAGTTAATTTTTGTTCTTTGGTGTACATGAATACTAAATTAAGACCAGTTACACCAACATGTGTAAGACAGGGCCTGAAACCCGAGATCTCTTCAAAAAAGGATCTTGGCTTTCAGACCTGGTTACAGACTTAAAAACTTTTGGAATAGATGGTGGTCGTAGTCATTTTACATATATAACACTCTTTGACTCTGTACGTCGTGGAACTATGCTTTGTATGATACACAATCAAGTCGCTTTAGTCAGGTATTCTCGTCTATCCAATATTTCTCCAATAACTGTGATCCTCATATGCTCGGTCATTTTAATAACACAAAATTGCTCGACTTAAAAACTGTTTTCTAATGCACGATCTGCTGTCTAGAAATTCTTCTATTTCTACAAGGGTCGACCGGAAGACAGATAACTTTGGTATATCGCTTTCTTGCAGTATATCAAGTATGTTAAAATGAATTGTTTAGTTTGCCTACTGTACCTTATATGTAATTGATATACTGTGAATAAAGGTGAATTGAGTGGACTCGTAATTGGGCTGAGTGTGTGGGCCAAGTGGGTTTTGGACCGAATGGACTGTAAAGCATTTTGAAAGATTAATAAGATTAATATTTTTAGTACTATTTAGTATTTAGAATACCAGCTGAACAATCCGGTGTTGCTCGTGTTTTAAAGGTGATGAACACCGTACCTTAACTGCGACGTTTGAAAGATACTTTCGGGGTGTTTTTTTCAGACCCGCGGTGTTTTTTTTAACTGGGAACATACAGTATGTAAATTAGCTAACCTCGTTAATGTCCATATCAACAGAAATACCCGACAACCGAAAACCATTGAAATTGCACTAAACCCCATAAAGGTGTAATCGCACCGGATACCATGTCCCTCCATGAGCAAAATTACCTCGGAATGCCATATAATAGCACCACATCTCGAATATTGCGTGTGTGTGTTGGTTTCTGAAACCCCCGCCGGGAGTCGAACCCTCAGCAACCCCACCTGGCAATTAGGAGTCCAACACCTAAACCACTAGACCATTGCACATCGTCAAAAAAGTTGGCTGGAATCTAGCTTTTTAGAAAAGGTCATCAAGATTACTTAGTTCACCTTCCTTTTGGCAGCAACATGAAAATGTGGAACACGCTGGCTACAGTACGACAAAAGTGATGTGGTGGGCCTCAGACGAAGAATGACACGGGCCTGTGTGTGTCTTTTGAAGGACACAATCATGTTTTCGAAGAATCTGGAATGTTGATTTCTGATCCCCGGCCGGTAATCTAACCGTTCGCAAACCCGCCTGGCATTCAGGAGTCCAACATGTAAACCACTGGATCATTGCACACCGTCACTAAAGGATGGTTAGAATGCAGATTATTAGACGATGCTCTCATGAATACTTGGTTCACTTTCCTTAGGGCGGCTTCATGAAAATGTGGAATGCGCTGGCTAAAGTACGACAAAAGTGTTGTAGCTGGCCTCAGACGAAGACTGACACGGGCCTGTACATGTGTTTTTCGAAGGACACAATCATGTTTTAGGGAATTTAGAATGTTGGTTTCTGATCCCCTGCCGGGAGTCGAAATATTGTATCAATAATGTATGACGTCAATAACAAACTCTGTATTTATTTAAAGTGTGCAAATAATTAGCTGACCTCGTTAATGTCCATATTAAAAGAAATTACCGACACCGAAAACCATGAAAACCATGAAAATTGCGCTAAACCCCATACTGAACCTTGATGGGTTTCAAACATGACAAAAAATACACAAAATTGATTTAAACTAAGTTATGAACGTAGGAACTGGTTAAACTGACTGGCAATTATTGATGTTGTTCATTAATGGGCTCTAGATTCATTTAATCTAGAATTTGTTAAATTGAATTCATCTTTTACTATTTTTGCTATTTCGATATTCATTCTGTTGTATATTAAAGCGAAAGGGATGGTGGACCTCCTTTCGCATTCTCCCTCTGATATGTTCATACCAAATTTCCAGAGGGTTTGAAGCGTATTGATCCAAAAAGCTTCACGCTTTTTTTCTAAATTCATCCGTTTCTTCTAATATGTCTTTAATTGGTGGTTGTTCAATAGAATGGATTTTGAAATCGTCCAAAGAATGGCCTGGAAGATGAAAATGTTCTGCCACTGGTACATCAGCATTATATTTAATATCCTGTTTGTGTCGAGTATCACGCATTCGGAAAGGATTTTGACTTTGACCAACATACTGCTTCCGACAATTTTAGCTCCATGTTTCGAAAACTGGACGAGTGCACAGAGACCAAAGGCAGACATGGAGAGGCACAATCCCTTTTTTTACATAATGTAACGATGATTCGTGTAACATCGTGCAACAAAGCAGTATTTACACTCCAAAATCAGTTGGGTTAAAAATCGATCTAAATCAACACGGTTGAGTGCATATGAACACAATTGGGTTCATATTCGCACAACCAAGTTGATTTGGATTGATTTTTAACCCAATTGATTTTTGAGTGTGTTACTGTGGTTAACACTACCTGGGGGTGGAAATCCTCTAAAATGGGCAACATGAGTATTAACGATCGGCTGGACTTTACTTTATATCCATGTTGCAGTCACGATTAGCCATTGTGTAGACATATGTGACATTAAACACTAATATATGAATAAATGAATGAGTCGGTTAGTCAGTTGCATATTTCATTACACAATGTCACCAAACGCGAATATTTGACTACTTTTTATCTCCACACACTTCCTTAAAACCAATCGAAAGGATCCCCACTCGCCTCTTTAATCGCGAGCGACACAGCTAGGTCCATTGAAGGTCTAATCAGGTGCCACAGGGACACGTCCCCCTCCCCCATTCCGTACAGACGAGCGTCATGATTACACGAGTTTTACAGTTTGGAAATATATTTAACAGTTTTCCTCACTAGGTTGCCCTGTACATTAATATTAAAACCTGATCCGTTTAGAGATCTTGTTAAAACTTTATACAGTTGTTGACCATAACACAAGGGTGTGTCAAGACCTTCACCCAGCCATACCTCCAAGGTGAATGTCCCTCACAAGAGGATTTTTATATTTCATCATTCTTGTTCGATCCGTATAATTTCATCCTATTGACAGATCTTGTTCGAACTTTACAGTTATTGTCCGTGTCGCAATGGTTTATCTGATCCTTGATTCAGTCATTCAAAGGTCAAGATCACCAACAAGAAGATTTTGATATATTTGCTGCACCATCTTTGTTCGCTACATATATAATCTGATCCAATCAACACATCTTGTTCACACTTCACACAGTTGTTGCACGTGACTTAAGAGTCAATGTGGTCATAACATTTGTCGCCGGGACATATCTTTGAGGTCGAAATCACAGACAGGAAAACTAATGTTGCTGTATATTTGTTGGGTCTAAAACTTCACACGGTGGTTGTACTGGTTAATTATAAAAGAAGCGTGTGTCGCAACATGGACATACATGTACATGTATGCTTGCACCCATTTGTTTGACATCAGAACCTCGGACGCCGTGGTGTAAAGTCGATAATTAGTGGGATTGAATTGCCAACTGAAATACAACAGACACCGATAGATTGGCTGAATACTGCTAAAATTACCACCTAAACTTTCCAGGTGCGCAAGGACAAAATTCACCTAGCAGTGGATTTTTAAGACAATCACATCACAGTGTTCCGTGCGTGTGAGGGTGTGTGTGTGTGTGTGTGTGTGGGGGGGGGGGGGGTAGTGGCTTTTCTTCCCACTGCATGGTCAGCCTCCGAAAGACGCGGAATTTTTGTTGCATGTGTCTTCTCGTGACGGCCAAACGACGAAGACAGATACAAAAGAAGAGAAAGAAAGGACGCTCCACCGCTGGTTGACGGAATTCTTGGAAAGAAGGAGAAGGGAAGAGAGTATTGTCAGTTCTACCCCTCGCACTCCCCATACCCTAAATCCAACTCGGCTACTTTCTCGCACGTGATTGTGGTGAAGAACGCGATCTCAGATGATATGACAAATTCCAACTCGAGCCACTCCTCGCATGGGATTCGTTAAAGGTGACGAGTCTGTATGCCCCTAGTGGGTAGGGGCGGACAGTGTATTTCTAACCTCCTCATCCCCAGAAAACATCTGCGCTCCAACATTTCATCGTCTTTGGGGCCAGAGCCCTGAAAAGGAGACGACCATCTTCATCTCGGAGTCCACGGAGGAAACCTGGATGATGAGCTGCTGAAACATCTGTAGAAGTAAAAAACTAACCTTCATGAGCACCGGGATAAGCAGAGAAACAATATTTAGGCCAAACCGTCTGAAGATGACGAAAATACATATGGATAAGTGATAAAAAACGGGAAAAAGAAAGGGAAGTAGAGCGTTGTGTACGCGAAGAGGAGAGCGTGAGATTCGGACAAGAATGAAAAGAGTACCAAAGAGCACCGGGAACTGCGAGGACTAGACTGTACCAACAGGAATTGTCCTCTAGGGCTCCCAGACGTTTCGTCCCAAAACCAGTTCGTCGCGGGACGATCGTCCTAAATACATTATCGAACCGGGACGATTCGTCCGGGACGATTCGTCTCGAAAAGTAATTTAGTGAGATAAATGATCATACACGTATGCTTATTTTTAACTTGAATTATCGTGGAAATCGACTATTTGGGAGGATCAGTCGAGTGGAAAAAATCTCTAAGTGTTGTTGTCTGATATTTCGGCCGTTAATAAAGTGTAAATCACAGTCATTTCCTGTGATATCCACTTTATTGTCGGCCGAACTAACAGGCATTTAGTACGAATAAATAAACTAATATTCAAGTGGAAAGTGGAAAGGTAGCTTGAATACTAAATATTTCTCCTTAATTCAGCATTATTAGTGATATTTTTGTCCATTTACCCCCAGAAATTGCCGACTTTCGTGTTAATTCAGATTCAGTACCATTCGTTTTCCATCCCGTGCAGTTGTTCCAGAAACTGGCATTAACATATCACTGACTTTGAGGTATTCAAAAGTGTGCTTGTGCTAATTCGACCATTCCTGTTATTGTCCCAAATTTTATTTAGGCGTGATTGTGTCTGGTAATATTTCTGTTTATTGTCCCAGCTGGTAAGATTATTCTGCACAAGGCAGACTTAGTGGTTAATTAACTCTGCTTCTTTCTTGAGAAATAGTAGAAGTACATTTATAAAAGACTGTCCATCAGCGGCCGGCCAAAGTGTTATTATTATGTCCATGTGATCGTTTGTTGATTCGCCGAATGAATGAATGAATGAATGAAAAATAATTAACCGGAACAAATGGTTGAATTAACGTTACTCACCTACAATATTCGACCAACTTGTGAACATGCCACCTCATTAATTTTTCATAAATATAATTATGGTTACATGATAATTACAAAATCAAAATACACAATACTTCGATACTGGTTTTAGTCGTCTGAAACTTATCGCATGTTTTTCCGTTGTTCCTATGTCAAGAAATTAATATTGCCAAACAAACATAATAATAATAGATAATAATAAATAACATACTCAATGATATCAAATGAAAGACTGCTGGGTGGTGGCCTTTGAATACAAGTGATGAAATGGTGGCTCCAAATGTTGGTGGGGTAAAAAGGGCAGAGGGTCTCTATACTCTGAAAAAAAAATGACTGGGACGAATCGTCCCGATATTTGGGACGAATCGTCCCTGTTGTAATTTTGGGACGAAATCTCCCGGAAGAATCGTCCCGGGCCGAACTGGTTTTGGGACGAAGCGTCCCGTAACCGTCCTAGCACCCTACTACTCCAACCATGTCGACATCTCCCTCCCTCCCTCCAAACCACCACCGCTCAAATAGAAAAAGAAGCACTCTTGGACCGTCGACGCTTAATGTGCCATCTTTGAATTATTTGCTCCCAAGTGGACCTACGCTTCCTTAAGTTCTAGTCAACGTGGCATAAAATCACCTTACTGCTAGACGGGTCGCAAGCGGTTAGCCAACGCCACGTCGTTTCTGCGCTCCCTCGGCGCGCTAAAAACCTCTCGACCAACCAATCGATCATGAATACTCCATACACATACAAGACAGGTTGTCCTTACCCAAACGTTTGTCGCCGGATCATGCCCGGACCCATATAATATGATCCAATGCCCAGATATTGTTTTGCTTCACAAATTGTTACCATTCAGTTCATAGGCCTACTAAATAGTCCCTACTAAGTACTATGCCCGGTAAAATTAAGCCTATTCCTATTCGTGATTATTCTTGCCACGGGCTATATCAAAACGTTCTTGGAAGACAAGTCAGACCAAAGTGAAAGACAAGTGGAACCGAGGCGAAACACGGGTAATACCAAAGTAAAAATGTTAATCTTAAACTATTTTCATATTCCGGAACACTGCTCGAACTGGTTTGTTTTCTTTGGTGGGTTTTTGAAACTTGGTTACACGTGTTTTGCAAAATTGTTCCTATAATAATGTTGGCTATTTGAAGCATTTATCTGCCTGTATCTGCATCTGGTACGTTGTAGAACCCAAATGTGGTTTTTATACAACGGGTAGAGAGAGAGCGCCGATGGTGATCTTATTGACGGAGGTTCCTAGGGCGGTTTTGAAGGCCTCTATGGAAACAGCATGCACGACGTTACCTGGAAGGTGGTTCCAATGAATAAGAGTGTCCATAAAAAAGGAGTGTTGAAACTGTGGCGTTTGCTGTCTGGGATTTTCAAACCTTTGGTGTTACATGTATTACATATTCGTTTCTCTATGATGTTTGACGGACACAGTCATTGAAGGTTTTAGCTCTGATGTTTCTTTTCGGTCTGGCGAATTTCACGAAATGACATGCTGGCAATGCCGGCACCAACCCCTCAACCACCTTGTACATCAGGATCAGACGTAGACTGGATCTTCGTTTCTCCAGCGTCTCGAATTCTAGTTCTTTTACCATCCTCGAGATTGATCCCGGTTCTCTACTCCTGTAGTCTTTCTTGATGAACCTGATTCCTCGGTGTTGGATTCTTTCTATTCTATCTATATCCCCTTTAAGGTATGGGTTCAAGATGGTAGCACCATATTCCATTGTAGATCGAACGAGGGATATATATGTCGTTTTCCGGCATGGTTCCGAGACATTCCGCGTAGGTTTCTCCTGAGAAAGCCTAAGGTTGCATTGGCTTTCTTACAAACATTGTTTATGTGTGTACTCCATTTCAAGCCGTTGGAAATTTGGAGCCCCAAGTACGGGTTGTCTTGTACCTCTTGTAGTATGTGCTTTTCGAGTTGGTAGAATTTGCATGATTTGTTGTTGATTGATAGAATATAGCACGTTTTGGCATTAAATCTCATGCCCCATTTATTTGTCCAGTCTTCGAGGTGATTTAGGTCTGCTTGCAGGCTTTGGTGGTCTTCCTCCTCTCTGGTAGTTCTGTATAGTAAGCAGTCATCTGCAAATAGACAAACAGACGAGTTTACGCTGTCCGGGAGGTCATTTATGTGGCATAAGAACATGATTGGTCCTAATACTGTGCCTTGAGGTACTCCAGAGTCCACCGTGGTTTCGTTTGATCGTTCACCTTCCATTATTGTTCTCATAGTCCTGGTTGTTAGAAAGTTGGATAGCCATAAGTGGATGTTTCCTTGGATTCCATATTGATGTAATTTGTGCAACAGTTTGTCGTGTGGTACTGTGTCGAACGCTTTTGAGAAGTCTAGGATGGCAATGTCTACTTGGTGGCCTTGGTCGTGCTCTTGCAGGAAGTCATTTAGCGTGGTAATCAATTGGGTCTCATAAGAGTATCCTGATCTAAATCCATGGTTTAAGTTTGTTAATATTTTGTTGTTCTCCAGGTGTTTTAGGATACGCAGGCCTACAGATGATATGTTCTAGAATTTTGCAGGTGACAGATATTAGTGAGACTGGTCTGTAGTTTTCGGGTTCGTTTTTGTCTCCTTTTTGAAAATGCTGGAGATGTTTGCATCCCTCCAGTCTTTGGGAAGTTCCTCTGTATCCAGCGAGCTTTGTAGACTGATTTCTAGTACTGGCGCCAGATTTGTTGCGCATTCTTTCAGTATCTAGTTAGGTATATTGTCCGGCCCTGATGCTTTCGATGGGTTTATATTTATCAGGAGTTTTTCAAGTCCTTCTGGTCGATCTTGATTGGTTTTATGTTGTTCCGTGCTTGTATCCTAGTTGGTGGTATATCACTGTTTGTTGGTTCAGTGAATACTGACTTGAACTGTTTGAATAGTACCGTAGTTCAGCTTTTCCTCTGCTGTCACATACAAGGTTTGTTCTCTTTTCTAGTGGTGCTATGCCACCAGAATCTTGGCGTTTTGACTTCACATACTTCCAGAAGGGTTTTGTGTTGTTGTTGTTGTTGTTGTTTAACCCTTCGATGATGTTTGTGTTTATGTAGATCCTTTCCGCTTTCCTTAGGCGGCGTTTGCATTCTTTTTGGAACATTTTGTAGTTGGTCCATTCGTTTGTTTTACGTGCTTGTTTGTAGAGTCTCTGCTTCTTTTTCAGCATTTTGCGTTCATTTTTCCTGATCCACGGGATGTTGTTGCGAGATTTTATTTCTTTACATGGGATGTTGTCGTTCATGGTTTCAGGCAGATATTTCTTGAAGGTATCCCAGAGCTGATGTACGTCTGCTCCTATTTGACTTTCCTCTTTCACTACATTGTGGAGGTTATTCAGATCTTTTTTATGGTGTTCCAATCGGCTTTACTGTAGATGTAACATTTTCGAGGTGTTGCTATTTTGTGTTGTATCTTTGTTTCAAAGTCTGTTATGGTGATGTCATGATCGGATGTACCGGGAACGTTTATTGATGAGTTTACCAGTGTTGGGTTCGATACAAATACTAGATCTAATAAATTGCTTTCCCGGGTGGGTGAGTTGTGTATCTGGGTTAGGTTGTTCGCTCCCATGATGTCTACTAGTCCTTGTTGTACCTCTCTGTTGGGTCCGCCTGCTGTTGATAGGTCCCATCTTATATCAGGGCAGTTGAAATCTCCTATTAGTATAATGTTCGTGATGTTATGTTTTTCAATGTGTTCGGATGATTTTCTTAGTTCCTCGAGGTATTTCTGGTCTCTGTGTGGCATATAAAATGACCCAACTAGCAGATCTTTGTTGTTTTTCATTTTAACTTTCACCCATTCTATTTCACCCTCTGTGATGAATGTTGTTTGTTCTACTGAGGTGAGCGATTTTTCTATGAGTAGGAAGACTCCTCCTCCTACAGTCCCTCTGTCATTTCTGTAGACGTTGTAATTTGATGGAAAGATTTCACTTGACTTTATAGCGTCCTTGGACGGGTTTCTTCCAGGTTTAATCCCTTTCAACCACGCCTCTGTCGCACAGACTATGTCTGGTTTGGGATAGTGCAGTGCTGTTTCGAATTCTGCTCGCTTTTCTTTAATGCAGCGACAATTGACAGTCATGGCGCGTAGTTTGTCTTGGCTGGAACGTCATATGGGTTACTACTTAGATGTGGTCTTGTCGAGTTCCTGGTAGATTTTGAGCGGGTGGAGTTCATTGTGCAGCTTTTGGGGCTGCTTGCTCGTAGTGGGCTGAACACTGGTGGTGCCGACTCAATGGTGAGATTTAGCCCTGAGATTGGTTCGTAGTAGTTTGATATTTCCAGCTCATGGCTTCTGAAAGTGAATGTGCTTACGATGATGCTTTCACATTCGCAGCACAGCCACTGTACGTCTGATCTTTCTAGAAGTTCATAATCCTGTGTGCATAGCTCTATAAGGATCTATGATGCCATATGTTACAGTCATCACAACAGACTCCCTGTCACTTCCATGTGCCCGGTAATTCACAGAGTCCACAGGGGTAGACGCTGGGTTTTTTGTGTGGTCCGGGGTTTAGTTCTGTGTCTCCAGCTAGTAGGATGGCTATTAGAAGTGTGTTTATGTTTTTGTTGTGGTATATTGGTAGGCGTAGTGGTCGTCTTCCTGCACTGTGCATTTTGGTATTCACTAGATTATGTATCATTTGTTCATGGTTCCATGATTTCGATGTTCCGTTTGTATTGCTGAGGATTACATGTGTAGCGGCCGAGGTATAAAGGCCATTTACCAACTAGCCTGGTTGGTCCGGATCTCTTAGTCTCGTGGTAAATCGGTCGCTTTGTGTGCTAGAGGTCGACGGTTCGAACCCCGGCTCCCGCACTTATCTCTCCTCCTGTTACATTTGGGGGCTCGTCCGATCCTCAGCAGTAGGTGGCACTGCGGGTGTTTCGACCGCTCTGAGGGAGGAACCCGGGTGAGATTCACAGGTGGTGAATCTCAAAAGAAGGGGAGAGTAGTGTAGCGGTCGAGGTATAAAGGCCATTTACCAACCAGCCTGGTTGGTCCAGATTTCTTAGTCTCGTGGTAAATCGGTCGCTTCGTGTGCTAGAGGTCAACGGTTCGAACCCCGGCTCCCGCACTTATCTCTCCTCCTGTTACACATGTATCAGCACAAGAAGAGTCAATGCAAACATGATGATTCAGTTTAGTGCGGAAAAACCCACGCTGATTAAATCTGTTTGCTATGACTTTCTAGTTGGAAGTTGTGTTGCTGTTTTGTCCCAGCAGTCTCTTTTGTCTTGTTCTGAGATCTTCCTTAGCCAGGTTTTTGCTAGAAGGCTGTCTGGATGTATGCCATCAGTATATAGCTTGAAGTTGTAATATTTTTTGGGTCTTAAGCTTCCTTTCTTTGCCACATCTGTACTTGTCATTGGTCCTCAGGTCCGAGATTGTTGTTTATCTGTCGTACTTTGCCATTCAGTTTGTATATCTGTTGGGATAATATTTCATCTTGTTCTTCAAATAGGCTAGGATCTTAGTGCCGTTTTGTCTCATTCCATTTTTTTTGATCGAGTATATCGGGGTTTCCAAAATTGTTACCTTGGAGCCTGGATATTTATTAACGATGTTTATAATTTCCGTGTATTTCTCTGAGATTTTATCGACTTCCTCAGATTTGAGTGAGATGTATCGTTTGTTTTTGGATGTTATTGTTAGGTTGCAGGTGCATATACTATAGGTACCAAATGTCTCCGTAGTTTATGATTTTCTTGGCTAGGTTTGTTTTATACTTTTAAGCCAGTATTTGCTATTCTCTATTTTGCTCCGCTTTTTGACGACCAAACTCGTGAGTTGTTTTTCGACGTCGTGTCTGGCATGTTTTTGAAGATAGGTGCCTTTACTATCCGTCAACTATATGGGTTGGTGTGTCATTTTACCTGTTGGGGGGTTCTCTGGGTTTGCCGATAAATTTAGTTGTGTTTAGAATTCTTTTATTTTTTATAGGCCTGATATTTGGAAGGTGTATTCACGGCTTTGAAAGCTAATGCATTTAATGATAAAACGGTGGGGCATGAGTATACTACCAATGCAAGAGCGAAGATTACTAGAATTGCGAACCATAATTTGCACATTACTTACGGTAACAGTTGATGAAAAAAGCAATCGATGCATGAATCATAATTTGTAAAGGGGTATTATCGTTTGTAAACAAAGTAGTTCTCACGAGTAATGTCACGCTAAATATTAATTTGGTATTGCAACGGAGTATATTTAAGGTTTCTACATTGTAATGGTGATATTGTCATCCGCCTTTACTTTTCAGTGACTTTTTGTTCACACAGACCATCTCTTCAAAGCTGTCTTGGCGGAGGAATATAACATCGAAAACCGGAAACAGTCACATTTTTAAAATGGATGATTACCTTCGGAGGATTTGTTTTCATATGTGACCATTTCGTGGTTTGCTTGTTCAACATATTTACATGCATTATACATGCAAGCAAAAGTTCCGAATAAACGAATCCACGGGTAAGTGGGAAACCAAGAATGTTACCGGTTTGATTGGCAGTTTCCCAACAGGTGCTTCCCCAAAACCACACCACAAGTCAGTGTCAGTGGCCAAAGTTCTGTCCACAATCATAATATTATTTTATCGAAATGGGTGTTGTGTAAATCTGTTGACTGCTCAAGTAACTTCTCCGTTTGTTTGCTCTTGCAGCGTAATCAGTGTTACTGTTTTATCACTAACACTTCGACGGTTGTACTTGTATTTTATGTTTTTGAATGGAAATTCAGTTACATGTCATGATGGAACTTGAAGTGAGGCCGAGGGTTGTGGTATGGCAAGGACAGGAGGTCCTGCTCCGAATTACACCCAAACCGTCCTCTGCAATTTGACCCAAACCGTCCGCTACATTTTGACCCAAACTGTCCGCTGATACACCCAAACCGTCCTCCAGTGAAAATAAGTAGAAAATGAAAAAAAATTGAATGTTTCTATAATTTTTTTGACATGTTGAATAAACTTGGAAACTATTATTGAATATTGTGAGAACAGGTTTTTTTAGTTTACATTTGATTATATTTTAGTAGAAGTTCTTTGGTTTTTGATTGTGAAATGGCAACTAACGCCACCACTGAACCCACTTCGGGAGTGGATTTAACATCGATGTCTGGTTTTCAGAAAGAGATGGCCAGATTGAACGACACTATTGAGGGTCTGCGCTCGGATCTTTGGGCCCAAAAAGAACAGTTCAAGAAAGAAAAATTGGAGCTAATAAAAGCGTCGGGGGAATCAAAAAGGGAAAATAAGTCGGCAAAAGGGAAAAAGTAGACATAAATCAGGTTTACAAAAAATTATATTTGTAAACAGAATCCCCCCCCCCCCCTCCCTCTGTAAAGAAACAATGCCTGTTTAAAAATATTATTTTCTGTTATCATGCATTGAAAATCACTGCCGATAATTTTCAGTGCATTTGTAAACAGCACCCCCCCCCCCCCTCCCCCCGAAAAGAAATAATGCCTGTGTAGTGGACCTATGTGAGTGAGGGGAAACCCAACCCAAAACTTCTATAAAAATATAAATCGGCCGTGATCGTATGGAAAGGGTTTACATCAACCCTCAGGTCCTAGGTTCTCAATTTGGCAGAAAACGAGTGAAATAAAGTCAACACATAATTAGAAATCACAATATTTATTTTATAATCCATATATAGCCACTTTATGGAATTACTTATAGAGAAATTTCTACCCCGTGACCTTCGATTTCTGTTTATAGTGGTTAAGAGTGACCTTCAATTCCTACGACTTAAAGATTCTGAAAGAAAACATGCTGCTTTCTATGAACGCTAAACAGATCACAAATTAAACCAAGTTTAGAAAATTTGGCATCAATTAATGCGGCGGATAAGGATGTTGGAAATTCAAAAGAATCATGGGGGAACCTAAGGCTAGGAGACGGATTTCCGTCTCTCGTATGGATGGTAATACTAGTGATCTCAATGGGGTGAAACAGAAGCTCAAGAAAATGGGAAGGATATCCTTACCCGTTGAGTTCGTCTCAAAAGTAACCCGAAGAAATTAATTTCAACTGATCTTTATACTTGTTTGAAGAAGGAAACAATGTGACAGAGAAACTACACACCGCACGAGTTACTTAAGCGAAACCAATAACTGACTGCAGACTGAATTACAAAATTGGGAAGCACGGAATTCTGAAAGTGTCAGAAAGACGATGTGAAAATATGAACATTAAGGTTCAGTCAGAGTGAAATGGGTATACCGAAAATTTTGGGGAAATATAACTTTGGATTTTCCAGAAGACATGTGTGCGAAAGTGGAACCAAGGGCTCTACCACACCTGTTTAAAACTGAAAATCACTCGTAAATGCCCCACCCGCACCCCCACCCCCCCAAAAAAAGGAAGAATAGAAAGTAGTTCATCACCTCTAAGTAATCACAAATCGTGTTTGTTCACTCTTATTATTATCACAAATATTGTTTTGTTATCGTGTATTCGTGTCATATAATCATTATCATGTTTTGTAAAAAAAAAAACTGTTTGAAACGTAGTTGAAAATGAAAAAAATAAATAAAATCAAAAAATAAACAACCAGTTTTATGTTCTACCACTCTTCTCTCTCATTCGCTCTTTCCCTGGAGGACAGTTCGGGTCAAATTGCTCAGAGGACGGTTCGGTCACTGTGGAGGACGGTTCGGGTTAGATTGGAGGACGGTTTGGGTCAAATTGCTAGAGGACGGTTCGGCCAGAGGACGGTTTGGGTGTATTCGCTCACCCAAGTCATGAGGTGCAAAAACAGTAATGGAATTTTGTTTGTTTTGAAATTCTCACCTCTGATATGGTTGTCACTAAAAAGTGTATTCCGACCCCGACTCTGAAATTACCGACTCCAAAAATATTTCTTTTTATAACTCATTTATTAATGGATCAGTTATACTGAAATTCAACATAATGTACAGAATTATGTGTAGTATACATAAAATCATATAAATGTTACAAAAAAATTATGATTTTCATTAAATTGACTTTTATTGAGTTTTGACTCACTAAAAAGTGTACTCGGCAATTTCAACGAAACTTCATTCTCTCCTTCATATAATACAATTTTCCAGCTAATTTGTTGCAGTATTAAGAATATATTCGATTTTACTTTGTCTAATGCAAGATTTATAATTAATTTGGAAATTAATCGTACTTAAAATGGAAATTTACTCGAAGATGAGAATCGCCGACTCCGGGCTTCATTTGAGGTTGTATGTAAAATTCAAACTTGCATTTGGTGGATCAGTAGTCAGAGGTTTTCCTGGATTGTGGTACTGATCCTAACTTCTTGATCTTTTTGATGACATGGTGGAGTGTAGCAACACCACATGTCGTCGCTGGTATCATATACAGTGTGCTAATATTTCCAGTTCAATCACTGATAGCATTAATTTCAAGTGTGAATGGTGTTAAATTGTACCACCTACATGTACATTAAATTACTTTGTAACTTTTTTAATTTTCTAAAATTGACTTTTAACACCCCCACCAAGAGAAGTTAGACACCACTGTTGTAATTTAATTCCCGATTCTATATGCCTTCGGAGATATATAGCATTGGAAATTGTATTATGACCTTTGGGTCCAAATTCTTATTGAAAAAATTACGACCTTCCATGCTACTGACAGAAGCTAAACTCTTTCTCCACAATATAATTTCCGATGCTATATGCCTCAGAGTCCAACTTCTTATCGAAAAAATTTCTACTACTGACAGGTGCTATAGACTCTATCGTTATAATATAATTCCCGATGCTATATGCCTTCAGAGATATATAGCACAGGAAATTATTTTACAACCTTAGGGTCCAACTTCTTATCGAAAAAAAATTACGCCCTTCCCTGCTACTGACAGGTGTTAAACTTGGTTGTCGTAAAACAATTTCTTTATCTGCGTCACTTACCACAATCCGGGAAAACCTCTGACTATTGATCCGCCAGTTGCAAGTTTGAATTTTACATACAACCTCAAATGAAGCCAGAGTTGGCGATTCTCATCTTCGAGTAAATTTCCATTTTAAGTACGATTAATTTCCAAATTAATTATAAATTTTGCATTAGACATCGTAAAATACGAATATATTCTTAATAATGCAACAAATTAGCTGGAAGAATGTATTATATGAATGAGAGAATGAAATTTCTTTGAAATCGCCGAGTCCACTTTTCAGTGAGTCAAAACTCAATAAAAGTCAATTTAATAAAAATCATAATTTTTTTGTAACATTTATATGATTTTATGTATACTACACACAATTCTGTACATTTATGTTGAATTTCAGTATAAATGATCATTAATAAAGGAGTTATAAAAAGAAATATTTTTGGAGTCGGTAATTTCAGAGTCGGGGTTGAGTACACTTTTTAGTGACAACCCTCTGATATTCCTTAAGGGGCTAGCCTATATAAGTAATGGCATTTTGTTTATTTTGAAATTCTCACCTCTGATATTCCTTAACTTCAGATTAAATATACACAAATTATACATCAAAATGAAGGGTGGGATGTATAGAACACGAAACACGTATGTAATCAACTCATAGAGTTGACAGCAGACACCACTGGTTCCTGGAAGTTTGCTATCCTATTCGTACCAGGACTGATAATAAAATAATATTTCGCAAGAACAACTCGTGGCCGAATGTGCTTCAGATATTCAATAACAAAGCTAGGCATTCAAAACACTTTCGAGTGCAGCGATTGGACTGCCTTTTGGAAAAAGACGACACTGTCGGCATTTTTTTTATTGAAGATGGTTTCCATGCTCGGCAGACATGCGCAAAGCACTCAATACCACGAATTTCCATCAAAAAACAAAATCGTAATTCTAAGAAATTTCAACAGGTATCATGATACCTTGTATTGAATATGGCAACTGTGCATTCTCTATCTAATAACAGTATACAGTCATTTGTCCAGTATCAAACCAATTTGCATGGATCAAGTGCAAACGTTTTCAAATGAACAGATCCAACAAAAGTTTGGTGCAGATTCTAATAATTGATGTCTTGGAAGACTAGATACGCAATGGCAGGCATATGAATCGTTTCCAAATGTTAACACTGTGTCTGTTTCTTGATGCGGTTATTTTACCGGTAACAGACTTTTTTATGAGTAGAGAACCAGCGTATATTTCATGTAGGAAATACCCCGAAAACATTGAAATTGCACATAAACTGACAACAAATCTTATTTATGTTGTGTACATGCCTGATAGGAACAAAAAAAGGTAAGAATAAATTTGTTGTTTATCTTTTTATTGAGTGGTTTCAATAGTACAAAATTAGGATATTTCAATTTCTGCTCCACTCGTCTGGCACATACAGAACCAACTCTGTTTCAGTTAGCTGTGGCTATTGCTATCCCAAATATTGAATGGAGGAGGTTTTAACCGACAGTTAGATATTACTGAAATGACTGCAAACTCGTATTATACATGTACATCGTCATCATTCACCATCAGGGATATGATAATGGTATATTTATTTATTTATTTGTGCTTAGGGTCACATATTTCTGCACAAGGGCTAATCATGACAGTTTTACGGTTGGAGGAAGCCGGAGTACCCAGAGAGAACCACTGAGCAACGGCGAGCAACTGTCAGCTCCCCAACATACTAACTCCACACATGGAGGGTTAGCATTGGTTGAAGGCAAGTGCACCATCGATGTGCAGTACGCCTTAGTACACAATGCCACCATGCCCCTCACGTGGGCAATGGGGGTGAAGTGTTTTGCCCAAGGACACATCGCGATTGCCGCAGGTGGGATTCGAACCGAGGACCTCTCGGCTTGCAGCCTGAACCTCTACCTACTGAGCCACCGTGCCCCTCTGATAATGGTAAATTTCCCCCGAACTGGTTACAGAGCCTACACATGACTTGATAGACCTCTGTCAAATTGAATCCCAAAACCCATACCCACTGATGACCATGTAATAGCAATCCATTGTTATTTCAATATGTTGAAAAATTGTGACTTTATTGTATCAATCATGTAATTATTTTTTATTTAATAAATGATACTTGATGCTTGGAATGAAAAATAAGAATACTGAATTGAAAAATAAATATGTTGAACCAGTGTAAATGTGTTGTTCTTTATTGAAGATTGAACCTTCCCTGGCCTAATCTTCCTGAGATCGAATCTTGCCGAAGTCGAATCTTCTTGTTCCCAGGATAGTACCCCAGGGCCCGGAACTTTGGGAGGCCCAGGCATGACCCGAGGGTTAAGGACCTTGGACTCTTGGGTCAGGACTGAATCCACCCAAAGTTCTGAACCCTGGGGTTACCATTGGGAGGTCCTCGCCCAGGTCCCTAGACTCTTGGATCAGATGTGAGCACCCCCACCCCCGAGCAATTGCTATCTAAAATGGATGGGGAATGTTTCAGCCGACAGTCAGATATCACTGAAAAAACTGCAAGCTTGGATATCATTATACATTATTCATATATTAGTCAACATTCACTACCAGGGACCGGGATAGGGTCAAGTGTGGTGCTGGAAGGAGTATGAAGTCAGGGCTCCAGTCCCAGCCACAACCCCCATCAGGGAGGATTAGCCATCCTCATCAGGGAAACTGCCACTTCCATTGTGTTCTTGTCGGGAAATGGCCTGGCCCCTACGTATAGGAGCACAAGCTCCCATGCCAAGGAAATTCTGACGTCACCACTGAATAGGGTGGGCCAGTATTGTGAACCCAAGGCCCAGGACTCTTGGGTTAGGCTTGACACCCCCCACACCTCAAGATATTACTGACATGATTGCAAACTCATGTTACACATATATTAGCCACCATTCACTACCAGGGCCAGGAATAATGTCAGGGTTTGTGCGAGGGGTTTACCCAAAAGCGAGGAAACTACCTCATTTATTGTATGCTTGTTGGGAAATATCCTAGCCCCTGCCTCAGGGAGAACAAGCCCCCATGTCGAGAGAATAGTGATGTCATTACTGAATAAGGTGGGGCTGAATGGTGAACTCAAGGCCTGGAACTTTGGGAGGTCCAGGACTGTAGACTGTGGTCAGATCTGAATCCCCCCCCCCCCCCCCTCCCACACACACCTGAAAAAAAGTTGTGAGTCGCGGAACTAAACTGTTAAGAAGAGGATGGTTCCTTGAATGATGATAAAGTTATCACGTCAGGAATTGTGCAGTCAAAAGCTATGTATCACTCTTGGCCACTACATACCCACTAAAGGCACTTGTGAACTTACAAAGTTGAGACTTGCTGCAAAAAATGCCACTTTGACCAGTTTCGACGGGGCAAAAATAAAGTAAATTTCTATCCTAAATCTGCCAGAAGGCTCCATTTAATAGCAAATTTTTAAATTTTCTTGAGGGGAAAACAAAAGTTAAAACCCCATTGCAGAATCTTGAAGGTGACCCCATTTTTCCTTTTGAGGGGGTACGTTATGGTGGTTTAATTTGCTAAATTTGGTCTTTTACTGTGCAAAAACATCGGTGGTATGTACAATTTTCTTTGTATCTTACTCAGGAAGAAACACTCACTGCTGTTAATGGTGGGATACAATCAGAGCCGCACAGAGCGAGGACGGCTGTCAGGAATAGGGGTTCCCAAAAGGTATCGGAGCTAATCGTGGGGTATGACGTAAACGGAATACCCCATGCTACCATCGATGCCTGTTATGGAATTCCTTTCCGACCTTTGACAAGTTGTTTACTTTGTCTATCCTATGGTATAATGATTTTGTTTCCAAGGGAAAACGAGCTAGAATGAATATATTTTTATTATTTCAAATACAACACACAAATATATACTCTCCCAAAAAAGAAAGTGTGCATGCTAAAAAATAACACTAAAAAAAGATATATATCATTTTCATTCATGGAAATTTTATTCAATCACAGATGAATCAATTTGTGATCAACACAAGAAATTTCATTACGCTACGACGAATACTCTTGGTGCCATGGAGAGTCAAAGACACTAGGGGTCAAACACAAAAGTCACACACTCAATATCTGGTATGACCTCCGTCTGCATCGACTACTGCTGTGCATCTACGCCGCATGGAAGCGAACAAGTTAGCATGGAAGTGTTGTGGGATGTTGTTCCATATTCTGATAAGCTGTCTTTGGAGTTCCACAAGCATTGACGGTGCACGGGGAAGCCGGCGTAGCTGATGTTTCATTTCGTTCCATACGTGCTCAATGGGTGAGATATCGGGTGAATTTGCGGGCCAGGGAAGAACATCCACTTGTTGTTGCTGCAGATACTGTTGAACAACACGAGCTGCGTGGGGTCGGGCGTTGTCCTGCTGTAGAATGACGCCGGGGCCGTGACGTTGCAGAAATGGGACAACAACAGGTGTAAGCACTTCATCACGATATCTGGCTGCATTGAGATTGCCATCAATAATGACCAGCTGAGTTCTGTTATGGGCAGTGATGCCACCCCACACCATGAGAGACCCTCCCCCATACGGTTTCGCTCCACGACACATGGATCTGCATAGCGTTCGTTTCGACGTCTGTACACTCTCTGGCGGCCATCTAATGATGAAAGATGGAAACGACATTCATCTGTGAATAAAACATGTCGCCACCAGTGTAAGGGATGCCTGAGATGTTGTCTACACCACTGCAGTCGAGCACGACGATGACGTAACGTCAAAATCGGACAAATTGCAGGTCTTCGAGGACGTAAGCCGTATTCTCTCAGCCGATTGATTACTGTTTGAGGATGTATCCGTCTCAGGTTAGGGATGTTCCTGGCTGTCGTCGTTGCCGTTTGTTGCTGGTTCCGGAGATGGACGACACGGATATACTGATCTTGTGCAGGGGTGGTAACTCTGGGTTTCCCGGAGTGGGGTCGGTCTCGAACGTCATCATGTTGTGCATGTCGATGGACTAGCCTGTCTACAGTGTTACGGCGGCAGTTCAAATGCTGGGCAACCTCTCTGTGTGTTCTGCCAGCTCTAATCATACCCAGGGCAAGGAGACGTTGATTCATTGTCAATCTTGGCATGCTAATGTGGAGTCGTTTTAACAGCAGCGCAAGTTTGAATGTGAACAATAGGAAGGCCTTACTTTAGTGTTTAAATACCCAAGGATTCACACTGCTGCATGAATTTTCAGACTCTCCATGTGCAAAACATGACTTTTCACAAACGTGCAGCACGTCATTTAACGTTAATGCAATTTTAACGGGGAAAGCTGTTTTTGTGTTCAATATAACTTATTCATGAACAGGTTAACACTCTTGACACCTACAAAATTATTTTTTTTGGAGTTTGATGAATTTCTGCAATGCACACTTTTTTGGGCGAGTATATATGGGCTACTAAAAACTAAATACCTTATTAACCTTGCATTTTCTTCTGTACCTCATTCACTCTTAGGAAACACATACTGATGCGCTCCTCAAACCATTAGAGTCCATTATCATGTCCTTCATGAACCTCCATACGAATCAAACAACTAACTACAAGGAACAACAATGTTTGTGCACATTTCTACTTCGCCGGCATCATCTATATCCTTTCAGACACTCATTGTTCGATGGTTGTGGTTGTCTTTCTTAATCCGAGGTATAGAGATATCCCCATAATTTTAAACATATTGTTCGTTTTATTTTGGTCTTTGTGGGTACATTCTTTAGTATATGTCCATTCCATGCAACAAATACGATCCATTTACAAATGTAGGAATTTGTGATGTTTAATTTATTGTTAAACTGTAAACATTAAAAAGTCACTGACATCCAGCCATCACCAGATCTTTCCAGCAATGTTCAATCTTGTTTTAATCGACAATATATTCCACTTCACAATTTAAAAGGATTTAACACCAAACCTACCTCATTCAGTGAAAGTTCAACTCTCAAGCGGCTTCCAGATCTTTCCAGCAATGTTCAACCTGATCCAGACTGCTAAAACGTTCCACTGCCTAATATAAAGGGATTCAACAATTTCCACCTTCATTCACGGAGCGATAAACTCTCAGATTGGGAGACATCTATTCACCACTAAACTCCCTCATGCCGAGGACATCCACTCTGTCCCTTCTGCACTCTATCATACTTTTTCGAGGACTTCCATTTACATTCCTTTATCTAAACTCACAACTTAATGCCTACGACTTCCTCATGCTCAAATTGCATCAGCCACACCAGACCCTCGCTAATTTACTGTAAGTTAAAAGCAAGTACAAAATGTTCCCAGGATATCCAGTATAACTTGTCGCAGAAAATTAAAAATGCGGTTAATCTTATGAACGATATCTGTTAAGAAACGGAAGAGCTGTATACTTTTCCCTGAGAATCACACATAAAACGTAAAACAAGCCACACACGTTAGTTGCATGTTTCATTCAACACAAAAATACCAAACAAAATACATTAACCCTATTTAGTATTTTACACCAGCTTGAAGTTCTAGGAATGCCCTGACAATGGCCCTGGGAAGGGGGATGTATAGAATGGACATCACAGGACCTTTGATAGCCGAAGACGCAAAGCATTTTTTAAAATTAGTGCTAGGAGAAGCATTGTTCTGCATTTTCTTGCCAATATCTACTCAATTATTTCCTTACAATTTGGGTAATTTATTACCGGTACCTGTATTTCTGTGTGTATGGTGCATTTTGTTCCTCCAAAGAGAATTGTGACCGCCACGATTCAGGAAAGACCGGTGAAAAACCAACAAACTGGAAGAAGCGTTTTTTTTTATATGAATGGAACCTCGTCAGTAATGCAACTACGTTCTCTTGCCACCTCCACAAGCATTGGAGGCCCGTATCAAAAGCCTTCCCATGACTTTCAGCTCAGACGTATCCATAGGTCTACTTACACTTTTAAATTTTAAAAAATCAAAAATCCCTGGGCCCCATTCCCATCAGGGGCAGTTGCTCCCCCCCCCCCCCCCCCCCCCCCCCACGCACACCATCGGCATTAGTGGATACAATGCCACAAATTATCAGATTCTTTAAACCGGAATATCAAAGTTGGGGAGGGGCTTCATAGTGAGACACCCTTAAAAATAACACATGTATCCCCATTGATGCATCCCTGCATAGGAAAGTGGGGGGGTTACACGAGATCCTTTTACTAGAAGGTACGGGTAGATAGTAGATTCCCTCCCTTTTTGAAATTCTCAGAATATTATGAAATGAAGGGGAATTCAACTTGGTTTTTAACTAAACTCTTTTTTTTCTTTTCTTCTTTTTTTGTTGCCCACTCGATTTTTGGTGGAGAAATCCGATAATTGAGTTATTCAACTCTAAACAGTCCACATAATGTCTCAAAAGCATAAAATAGCCAATTTTAAAACATTGACAACTATTGTTCGATCAGGTAACCAAAAACTAGGAGATAACTTTGTGCAGCTCATCGTTGGCACACTTGACGACTTACGTAATTTATCTGGTTCGGTACCGTTCAAATAGGCTACCTTTTCAAACACACAATTTCTGATGTAAAAATAGTACTGCCAGTTTCAACAGTTCTTGTACTTGTAGCAGCCCCTGTAATTAGTCCTTGGCAATGGCTATTGCTGATGAGTTGCCGAGGGATTTTAGATGTTTCCTCGGCAGTATTTTTGCCAAGGACAATTTAAGTGACGTCAGTAATGACGATTAAAACCAGAGTACAACAATAGAAGAGCAGTAGTCCGAGCAAATTTCTCGTCATTCTTGAACATGTTTGTGGCCTTTATGTGGATATACTGGAGTGCATGTGGCACAATATTATACACCTTTGAGATATCTCTTTAAAATGTTAGTTTATTACCCGGAAAAAACATACAACATCTCCAAGACGCACCCGGTCGTTCGTCCGAGAACGCATACAGGCACACAGTGCTTCCCCAGTAGTTATTTACATGAAATTGTCATTTTGTAAAAATTGCCGAGGAAAACTCGTTTTTTGCTGAGGATACTCATTTATCGTCGGTAAAGTTTTTGCTGAGGGAATTTTTGCTAATTACAGGGGCTGTTGTAGGCATGTGTTATGGCAAAACACATGTACATTGCATTTTTTTAAATCTTATGCAAGCCATTGCAAGGACACCAACACACATCGGCAAATATTTTTTCCGATTTTTTGTTTGCAACGAAATTAAGACACAGAAATGATGCCAGTAAGAATCTCTAAAAAAATGCCAAACATTTAATTCGAGTAATGTTATAACCTATATTTTTTTTTAACATGGATAATGTATTAACAAATAACAGCTGTTATTTTTCTTCATAATGTTTTTTTTTTTAATAGAAATAAATTGTTTTTATGAGATTTGCGTAACCGGGCAAAAACCGGTACCGGACAAACGACTGTACTGTATTAAGGCGATCTTTCTCATTATTTGATTTTAGATGGCGTTGTATATACATGTAAATGCATTTTATGTCCGATGACGTCGACCAGAAATCGAAAGTAAATTCATATGTAAACAAAAGCAAAGGTTTTGGAATTTACCCCCATGCAGCTCTGCCACTGTGGTTTGAAGAATTTTGATACCCTAGCTTTGTTCTTGGATATGTAAAGCACATTTGGTCACAAGTTGTTCTCGTGAAATATTATTAAATTATCAGTTCTGGTACGAATACGGTAGCAGACTGCCAGGAACCAGTGGTGCCTACGCTTGACTCTATGAGTTGATTACACATGTGTTTCGTGTTCTATACATCTCAATCCTCATTTTGATGTACATGTTGTGTATATTTAATTTGAATTGAAGGAATATTAGAGGTGAGAATTTTCAAAATAATCAAAATTCCATTACTTATTTAGCCCCTTAAATTCTAATTAAATATACACAAATCATACTCCAAAATGAAGGTTGGGAGGTAGAGAACACGAAAAATAAATAACATCAACTCGTGGAGTTGACAGCAGGCACCAATGGTTCCTGAAAGTCTGCTACCGTATTCATACTAGAACTGATAATACAATAGTATTTCCTGAGAAAAACCTGTGGTCAAATGTGCTTCACACATCCAAGAACAAGTGCTTCACACGTCCAAGAACAAAGCTTGGGCATCAAAATCTTTCAAATTACAGTGACAGAGCTGCATGAGGGTAAATTTCCAAAGTGACTGCTTTGTTAGCTCACCTGACTTTCAGTCAGGAGAGCTATTGTGATCACTCACTGTCCATCGTCCGTGAACATGGTGTTTGCGTCTTCTCCTTCCAAACCTCTGAACCAGTTTAATTGATATTTGAGATAATAGTTTGTTATGACATCGCAATTTGATTTTGTTCAAATTAAGTTGCCTCGCCCCTTGGTAGGGCCACACCCAAAAAGTGTGCTGGAATCTTAAAAAATCTTCTTCTCACGAACCAGAACCAGCAGAGACTTGATATGTGGTGTGCAGCTTCCTTTTGGGGTGTAGACTCAGATTTGTTCAAGAGAAGTTTGTGAGGCTATATTTGTCGTTGTTATGGGAGGGGCAAGAATATTTGACCCTCCCAAAATTTCTATTTTCCAAACCGAGAGGCAGATTTGGACCAAATTTGATATGAGGGTTTATTGGGTCATAAGTACTTCATTTATGAAAAAAAAAATTTTTCCCCTTGCCCCATGGGAACCACAGGACCTAAAAATAGAAAAAAATTAAAACGCCCATATCTCCAAAACTACACGGCAGTGAGAATTCTTATTTGGTATGAAGCTTCCTTAGGACCAACAGAATGGAATGGTCAAAAAAAAATTGCTATCGGTTTTATCATGGGGTACTTTTTGGGGACTTTGAAAAAGTGCTGAGTCAGCATTTTTTAACACTGT
Source organism: Pictodentalium vernedei (assembly GCA_031216915.1). NCBI lineage: Eukaryota > Metazoa > Mollusca > Scaphopoda > Dentaliida > Dentaliidae > Pictodentalium > Pictodentalium vernedei. The sequence continues at coordinate 340,065,173 of CM062293.1, forward strand.
AGGTAATGGGAATGTAAGACTACTTGTCTCCCAAACCACCAGGCTTGGGGCGAATACTTTGTAAATGTATTCGAATACGAATACGAATACTTTGAAATTTCATGAATATGAATAGGAATACAAATACACAAATTTTCAAATGTATTTGAATACGAATACAAATACATTACAATGTATTCATGAATACATTTTTGAATACTTGAATACTTTTTAAATTAGAAGTATTTATTGCAAGGCCTTTAAGATTTTTGTTTGTTGGGTTAAAAGTCATTTTTAAACTGATGGTCCTTTAGCTGAAGCTTTCATTGTGCTTACCATGCTTTGTTGGAAAACTAAAGTAATTACCTTACGGGATATCCACTCTATGGGTGTCATAGTAATTAGACTACTCTCCATGGACAACACATCACAAAATGTGAGTGGATTACCTCTAAAAAATCACAGACTGGCCTTTCCTCCTGAACATTAAGTATCAATTGCAATGACACCACATAAGAAGGACTAGTAAAGTTTTAGCCATTGCACTTCATGGTTAAACCTGGAGGTCTGTTGGCTGAAAGTTGCTAACAGCAGTAATATTTTCTTTTTAATATTTACGTGCTTTCACCGATTATAATTAGACATACTGAGCTGTACAAAGGTGACCTTAAACAGGAATAAATAAATAATATAATAATAAGAATATAATATCATTGAATAACTGAGTTGGGTCCAATAACACAAGTTTTTTTGTTTTATTTTTATTGTCCATCTCTTCAACAATTTAAAAAGCCATGGGGATATGCGGCCACTGTTACACAAATAGGTTGTATTGTGACAAGTTAATTGACAATTAAGTTTATTGTCTGCTTTCAATGCATAAATTTCAGACAAGGTGTTTGGTGGTATATAAATAATATCAGGGATTATTAAGTCTTTAATATTGATATAAGGTGTGAATTTGTTGTCTGGAGTTCATGGGCTTGATCTATGAAAACCTTTTATTCAGTATATGGTTCTTTAATTCCAAAATATAGAAAGTATTCAAAATGTATTCATGAATACAGCTCAAATTTTAATGTATTTGAATATGACTACGAATACATGTATTCATAACATTCAGTGAATACTGAATACATGTGAATACTTGATAAACTGTATTTGAATACGACTGAATACAAATACTGACTACGAATACCCCAACCCTGCAAACCACTGCTCCAAAAGCTTTCAAATTTCACATATAACATCTTTAGAAGATTGTTTCACATGTTTATTGAAATCAATTCCCTGGGTCCATATTTGGGCTCTCTATGGGAGCCCAAATGTTTAAATTAGTGCAGTGTGAGGAATGTTTTTTAAATATCTTCTTCAGATCTACAAATAAGAATGTATTGATATTTGGTATGCAGCATCCTTAGGGGGGTGAGATTCAAGTTTGTTCAAGCCAAGTCCCTGGGTTCATATTTAGGGTGAAAATTTGGGGTCCCGTTGTGGACTTAGAAATTTTGGACCAAAATCCAGAAATTTTGTTTTTTTGTTTTTTATGCGTTCCGGTAAATTTTAAGACAAAAAAAAAATTTTTTTTTACACTGAAAATTTGGGGTCCGCATGGGACCTTCAAAATTTTGGACTAAAATCCTGAATTTTTTGTTTGTTTTTTATGTGTTTCGGTCAATTTTAAGACAAACATTTTTAGCTCAACTTTGGCGAAGCCAAATTTGAGCTTATGCCATGGTCCGTCTGTCTGTCAACAATTGGATACGGCTCGGGCTAGAGGCCGTATTTATGAACCGATCTTTACAAAACTTCTTGGGTACCTTTGTTATGACCGTGGGACGAGAACGAGTGTTTTTGGGTGCGGTCCGAAATTCAAGATTGGCTGCCAGCCACCATTTTGTACCGACGATGCAGAAATCTGTTTTTTGTACAGAACTTCCATATGAAAGCTCTGATTTGAATAATTTTTTGTATGAATGTTTAGTACCATGGGATACATCACAAATAATACAGTTTTTTTTCTCGTGCGTAAATTATGCAAATTAGACTAACTATGATGTTTTTTGGTGTTACTTTCAGGACTGTAAGTGTAAATGCCAATACAGCTCGGGCTAGAGGCCGTATTTATGAACCAATCTTTATGAAACTCCTTGGGTACCTTTGTTCAAGATGGCTGCCAGTGGCCATTTTGTACTGAAATTAAGTCTAATCAGTTTTTTGTACACAACTTCTATACGGCTCAGGCTAGAGGCCGTATTTATGAACCGATCTTTACGAAACTTCTTGGGTACCTTTGTTATCACCGTGGGATGAGAACGAGTGTTTTTGGGTGTGGTCCAAAATTCAAGATGGCCACCAGCAGCCATTTTGTACCAAAATTAGTGCAATCAGTCTTTTGTACAGAACTTCTGTATGAAAGTTCTGATTTGAAAAAAATTTTGTATGAATGTTTAGTAACATGGAATACATCACATATAGTACGGGTTTTTTTCTCGTGCAGAAATTATGCCAATTAGATGAACTTTGATTTATTCAGTGCAACTTATACACTGTAAGTGCACATGTCAATACGGCTCGGGCTAGAGGCTGTATTTATGAACCGATCTTCACAAAACTTCTTGGGTACCTTTGTTATCACCTTGGGACGAGAACAAATGTTTCTGGGTGCGGTCCAAAATTCAAGATGGCTGCCAGTATGCCAAGGAATGGGAAAGGGTACTAGTTTGTTTATGGCCACACACAGGGAAGAACCATTGACTTTACAGCCCTAAAGGGGCAATTTTAGGAATTTTTTGGGTAATAATGACGTGACAAGATGGCTACTCGTGCACCCTACACATAATACATGTACATCACTTCTCACAAATTCAGTTCTGGACATGCACACCATGATGAAGACATTCAATGAGAATATGGAAATGGTTCAAAACCAACTGGCCTACTACTTTTGTTGAATCGCTTAGAGAAACTCTCCCATCATGGGCCTTTTGGCCCTCGACAGAATGGCTTCTGCAAACCATTCAACTCAAACTCGTTCTTCATCCATTACTTAAAACTTTAATGAAAATACTGATGCCTTTAGCCAAAGGTCAGTTTAAATTTGATTCCTGCTCTATAAATATCAGGCCATTCAAGAATGGCCTGATTTGTGTCTGCTGCGGAACAGGGTATTATCAGTGGCGGTTTGTCTGTCCCCCTATTGCCAACATGCGCAAAATAGTAAATTATGAACCAGGGGATACTTAATTAAAATTTGCATAATTTGATTCAACATTATATTAATATCATTCTCGGCTACACTGTACATGTATATATATAGAAGTGATATGATGTAATAAAGGTCAGCAGTGTAGTCCATTTCACACTACACGAGTATTAGTTGTTTATTCTAACACCCCCTTTTCCACAGATGGCACAAATCAAGATAATGCCTTTGAAAGAAATGTATTCTGCTTGAAAACAGAATTGTTGGTCTTCAGCGATACCGCTAAACAAATTGCATTCAAAAAACTAATAAATTAGATGAGGATTGCACCGCACAATTGCTCGTTTCGTTCAAATATCAGGGGTTTTTTTTCCTTGGAAGAGCATCAGAGTTGCCAAAATGTACTCGGTAGAGCACCTGAATCACTTGACAGAGCACCAGAATACCCTACTTTTCCATGATTTCCCCAATTCCTTCACTTTTGCGAAACAATAATACATTTTTCTTGTCAGAATTTTTTGGAAAATTGAACACGAGGTTTAGATTCACTGTTGCAGTGCACAGTTGCAGTTTTTAATTGGAAAAAAATACCATCGAAACGATGGATTTCTGTGTATTCACATCTAAACAAACTTGTTTAATTTGCTGAAAAATCCTGAGTTAAAATGCCTTCTTGATATATATATATTAGTAACCTTTTTTATGACATCCATTGTGATGTCATTTTTCACTGTTCATGCTCATACAAGCTGTGGTTCTGACTACTGTTGTGTTTTGAGCAAATTTGGACAGAGCACCAGGTTATTTTCTCGAAGAGCACGTAAGCATCGTTCGGAAGAGCATGTGAAGTCAAGGAGTAGTTCCTCCACAGTGTGTAATGAAAGTCCCAACATCAAAGACTATCAGTGATTTTGCCTCAACTTGGTTGTAACATGTGATTGATGGGTGAATATAGCTGAAATGGGGTTTTAATTGTGGGTATGTGAGATTGGAGTGTGTGGGCTCGTAGACACCCCATAGCTCTGTCACTGCTTCAGATCCCCACCAATAGGAGAGAGACACACTCTCCTTTAACCAGCATTGCCCCAGGCATGCAGCCTTCAGATATGCCTTTGTCATATATGGGGCCCCTTGCTTAAGTATGTCCAGGGGGGCCCCAGACAGTCTTGGGCTGCCACTGGTAAGATTTTACAGGTCATTTGGTATTCTCAGCTCAAATTTATAACTGTTCACAGCGATTTTGACAATAGTCTCACTGCTCAAATTTTTGTGACTTTACCATTTGTATTGTTTTATTTTTTACCCTCATTTCAAAGACCGACAGACAAAGTGAATGCTGAACGAATTTCGGTGAATCAGAAACATCAACAAATTAAAAAAAAAGCCGCCTAACCAGATGATAAGTGCATCTATTTGAAGACATTTTTCTACTTTTCAAATAAATTAAAAACTGACTTGAATGGTTACGTTTATCAATATGAATTTGTTCTGTTTTCTTTCCCATTCAAGTCATTAATAGCGAGGCACACATGCGTAGTTAACCCAAAAAATTTCTTCAGATCTGCCAGTCAAAATCTCTTGATTTTTGGTATACTGCATCTTTAGATGGGTGAGCTTTAAGTTTGTTCAAATCAAGACCCTGGAATCATATTTGGGCCCACTGTGGAAGCTCAAATATTAACTAAGTGTTAATAGGAGGAATATTTTCAACTTGCCTGAGCAGGCCAAAAAGGAGCTTTAGTGATCACTGTCTGTCATCCACCCGTCCGTCCATCCATCCGTCATCCATCCGGTGTGAACTGTACATCAGTGGCTTCGAAACTGCTGTGCCAAAATGAATCCTATTTGATATGCATGTTTCTTTTTTGTCACTTCCTTAGAGGGATCAGATCCCCTGCGGGAAGTGAAGCGGATCTTGTTTGATGTGGTAAACCAGCTCTGTTTCACTGGTAAAATAGGACCCATTCACTGATGCTTGGGGTGCAAGTCCTCTAAAATAGGCAACGTGGGGTATAAACGATTGACTGACCTTGACCTTATCTCCATGTTGTGGTCATGATTAGCCATTGTGCAGAAGTATGTGATCTTAAACACCAGTAAATAAATAAATAATAAATAGAGGGATCAGATTCAGATTTGTTTGAAACAAGTCCCTGGATTCATATTTGGGTTCCCTATGGGAACTCAAATTTTAATTTGGTACAATATGAAGAAATTTGTTTAAAACTCTTCTTCTTTAGATCTACCAGTCAAAATCTCTCGATATTTGGTATACTGCATCTTTGGGTGGTTGGGTGGGGGTTCAGCTTGCAGTTTGTTCAAATAAAGTCCCTGGAGTCATATTTGGGCTCACTGTGGGAACCTGACTTTTAACTTGGTGTGATATGAAGAATATTTTTTAAACATCATCTTCTTCAGATCTACCTGTCAGAATGTTTTGATATTTAATATACAGCATCCTTACGAGGTTAAGATTCAAGTTTGTTCAAATCAAATTCCAATGGTTGTATTTTAACTTCGTGCAATATGAGGAATATTCTTTAAAAGTCCTCTTCTTCAGATCCATCAGTCCGAATATTTTTATGCGCCCCCAAAAAATTGGGGGGAGCTTATAGTCCCCGCTTTGTCTGTCCGTCCACAACAAATGGTTTCCGGATGATAACTCTGGTCTGCTGTGGTGTATGACCTTATAATTTTGTAACCTTACTACCTATCATGAAATGCAGGTCAAGTTCAATTTACACCATTATGACATTTACTGTTCCAGAGTTATGCCCCTTGAATAGTCACAAAATGGTAAAATCAATGTTTTCTTGATAATAACTCTAGTTTGCTTTGTTGTACAACCTTATAATTTTGCAACTTTACTACATGTACCATGAAATGCAGTTCAAGTTCTGTTTTCACCATGTCAGATGGCATCGACGTTCCAGAGTTATACCCCTTGAAAAGTCACAAAATAGTAAAATCAATGGTTTCAAGATGATAGCTCTAATTTGCTGTGATGTATGACCTTATAATTTTGCAACATTACCACATGTACATATCGTGAAATGCAGGTCAAGTACAATTTTCACTATTATGGCATTTATCATTCATTTGAAAAGTTGCAAAATGGTAAAATCAGTGGTTTCCGGATGATAACTTTAGTTCGCTTGATGTACGACCTTATAATTTTGCAACATTACCACCTACCGTGAAATGCAGGTCAAGTTCAATTTTCACCGTTATGACATTTACTGTTCCAGAGTTATGCCTCTTGAAAAGTTGCAAAATGGTAAAATCATTGATTTCCGGATGATAACTCTTGTTCGCTTTGATGTATGACCTTCTAATATTGCAACATTACTATAAACCATGAAATGTAGGTAAAGTTCGATTGTCACTGTTCCCCTGTGGGAACCCCGGGATGTGAGGCAGGGCTTGTTTTCTGTGGTAAACAAACTCTGTTTCACTGGTAAAGTAGCACCCAGTCACTTATGCTTGGAGTGCGAGTCCTCTAAAATAGGCAACATGGGGTATAAACAATTGACTGACTGTGACTTTATTTCCATGTTGTGGTCATGATTGGCCATTGTGTAAAAGTATATGTATGTGTCCTTAAACACCAATAAATAAATAAATAAATTGTCATTGTTGTGTAGTGTTCAACCGATGATCGGAACCAGCCACCACAATCAGCCGATTGTGGGCAATTGGATGGCAACGGCTTCTGGAACATTGGTTCAACGGATTGTTGCCAAGTATTTTGTAATGATTCATAAACCACATTTTATTATCCTCTGCAATAGAGGTGAATACAGTTCTTGATATTATTACAACATTTTATTCAAATAAATCATTGTTCAGTGTTGTTCCCCTTATATCCATTTATTTAATACCTATTTTTGATTGTCAACAAAACAAAAGAAAATTCTCAGTACCCATGTGCAATGTATACATTACACCACATGTCACATCAGTCATCTGTCAAGAATTAAGCATACACCATGCCTACAAAGGAACCATGACAAATCAGCGACCGGTCGTAGTGTCATGACTCCAGTGCACTGCAAATGAGGAAGGTGTTCCACTTCTGTTCTGATTAAACATAACTTACCAATTCCTTTGTCTTCTCCAGGTTGGTAAGAGACGTGAAATACCCGCTAGAACAATAGACTAGGTGTTCAAGTGACTTGAACACCTGTACTCACTTACCATACCTGAGTCTGTGCGTTCTGTGAATTGGCGTGTAAATAAATTACTAACCTCGCTGTCGGTATTCATGAATTTGAACAACCTGCCAATGTGCTGTAACACCTCACCGCTTCGCAGTTCGCCGTCACATACCGCACGTTGGCAGATTGTTCAAATTCATGAATACCTCCAGCTCAGTTAGTAACTATTACTTATTCCTGACGACGTTTGATTCTCTGGTGCAAGTTTTCATCAAGTGAATTGTAGTGCTGCCGCGGTTAAGACTTTTTTCTGACCGGTTAACCAGCGTGGTTAACCGTGGTTAACCGCATTTAAGGTACCTATATTTGTAGTGTGTTCTTGCTTCAACTGTAAGTATTTTATCGGGCTGGCCAGTGTTATTTACATTGACCATTGGGAACAGTGAGCGATCACGCTCGCGCCCCTCTATTTCTGATACGGTAATGAAAGTGATTTTTCATGCACAAACACTTTTTTCTGATCAATGGACTTTAAAATTTAACTGAGACATGAAGTCATGAACATCGTCGGTGTGTCTCCGGTCAGCGAATACAGACAACACAAGCAGAGTAACTCTACTCCCTGGGAACCCACGGAATTAGGACCTGACCATTTTTTGACAATTCGGACCTGATGTATACTGTTACTTAACGTATAGACAATCGGATTCATAACAGATGTGTGGGCAATTCAAATCAGACTCAAATCGTCCACAAGTCTGATTCGAATTGCCCACACATCTGTTCCGAATCCAATCGTTTATACATCTTCATAGGCAATTCAGACCAATGAGTCAAATGAGACCATATTTATTGGCGAATCGATTCGAACCATATTTGTGGACCGTCACTACCCGTCACTCTCATAAAAGATCAGTCATCACAGCATGCCCTATCCATGCTATGATCACTGATCTTAAAATTGCGTAGCGAGATGACAAATTGACAATACAAGTTACAACGTCGCTGTTCTTTGATCTGTTTGATGTTAGAACTTAGAAGATAACTCAGTGGTCAGTAAGCGTCATTAGTTGAATTTGCACCGAAAACAGTCAGATAATATAACATGGCATGATTGGCATGTACTATAGTGAATGTAAGGTTAACCGGTTAAAACATTTTCTTGACCGGTCAATGTTTTAACCACAGGTTAACCGGTTATCTGGATAACCACGGCAGCACTAGTGAATTGATGTCGGAAGGTTCAGTGGCAAGCAATATCAAAACAAACTGATACAAATTCAAGCTCAGCACAATAAACAAGATATTGTTCACTCCATTAATTTTTATTGTTTATTTTCAAAAAGCAAATGGCGATCCATTTTCCTGTTATCAGTGTAGCAGTTCCTAGAATTATAGTATGTTTTAAAAAGCTAATTTCGGGTTCCATTGGCTGTCATGTTACACTGCTCCCGGAGATATTCTGTTTACAATATGACACCATCATATGTATTTTATTAAAAGTTAATTATTGGGTAAAATTTCTTCCAATACACATGGTGTATGTATTATTTCCAATTTTATCTTTGTCATTCTTTGATGTGATCTGCAACAAAACTCTCTTATCGGTACCTAGAAAACACGGCTCGACATGCCATCAGCTTTTTGCTGTCTTGGCAGGTTGACTTCACAGTAAAATTACCAGTCGCGCACACTTGGACGGTACACATTGCTCTGTGCATTACAAGTCAAAACAACGACTGGGCTACATTTTGTGTGTGTGAAAGGGATGGGTGAGGAAGGAAAATTGTTGTTCAATTTAATGTAGTTCCTTTGAGCCTCGACTTACCAAGTAGTGAACAACTGTAAACGCTGTAAAATATGTTCAATTGAATGTAGTTCTTTTGAAGTTTTGAGCCTCGAGTTGTCTGGTAGTGTACTGTATTACAATTGTAATTGGCATCAGAATCGGCCGATTATGAGCTCAAATAACCGGTATTCGGTCAACGGCCATTTTTGGTAATTGGTTGAAAACTATTGTTATGGCACTTACCATTCCAGAGGTATGCCCCTTGAAAAGTAAGAAAATGGTAAAATCAATGGTTTTCCAGATGATAACTCCAGTTCGCTTTGATGTACAACCTTATAATTTTGCAAAATTTCTACCAACCATGAAATGTAGGTCAAGTTTGATTTTCACTGTTATGACATTTACTGTTCCAGAGTTATTCCACTTGAAATGTGGCAAAATGGTAAAGTGATAAATCATTTCATATGGTATCTTATTAAATGCCCAGAGCATGTACATGTATAATCAAACCTGCTTATATATTCACTCTGATTAAATTAATCAGAGTGGCCTGTCTTCAACGGCTCTTTCATCTCCTTCCCAAGGAGCTTTTAATGCAGGTTTACTGTGTGCTGTTACGCTTGTCCTTCCACATGTTTTTATATATTTTTCTAATACAGGTATGGCTTAAACCATTTCACAGTTCTGCATTTGAAAAAATCAGTATGTTGTTGCCATCAATTTGCATTTCTGTTGGCTGTGCCAACATTTTACTTGTTATAGTTGGTTTGCAGTATCCTAAGTGGGGTCAGATTTCAGCTTGTTTAAATCAGGTTCCTGGGTTCATATTGGGCTCTCTATGGCAACCTAAATTTTGACTTTGTGTAACATGGGAAAATTCCTTTAATAATCTTCTTCAGATCCACCACTCAGAACCTTAGGAGGTTCAGATACCAGTTTGTTCAAATCAAGTCCATTGGGTCATATTTGGGCTTCCTTTGGGATCCCAAATTTTAACTTAGTGCAATATAAGAAATACTATTCTTTAAAAACAATTCTTCACATCCAGGAGTCAGATTCTTTTGTTATATATTATTAACATCCTCAGTGTGTGGGAGCCCAAATTTTAACTTAGTGCAGTACTCTTGTGTTCCAAATAAAAGTACAGGTGGGAATAACAGTACAGGGTGGAAAATGTACCAAAATTAAAAATATAGGCCCAAATAATAGTATGGGGTGGGAATCCATTGGGTGGGGGGATTAATGCTATTTAATTTTATCTAAAGGCCAACTTATTTTCCAGTATTGCAGTTAGTTTTACAACAGAAAACCAATAGATGTTTATGCATCATGATTACAAGAATAAATACACTGTGCTAAACAAAAGAATATCACATAAACTAGTGAAGATTTATTGATTTGAAGGTCTCCCTGTTGGAAGGGCTATTTTAATAATACATGTACATGTATGTTTATCAGTAACACAAGATTATGAGGAATATTCTTCAAGGCTTTTCATCTTCAGCCCCACCAGTCAGACTGTTTTGTTATTTGGTATTGTAGCATTACTGTGACTCCTAGATTAAAGTTTGTGAAAAGTGTTATGCTTGAGTGATTTTGGTGGGCACCAGAAGGGGTTGGAATATTAACACAGAATATGATGGAGAATTTTTTTCTGTTTGTTTAAATGAATTGTGTCCACTGATTCGGATGTGTGACACTGATTCTGGTAAACTTCAGATCTAAGTGTGAGGACATAAGATTAACACTTGCTCGCTAGAGGGTTATGGGGGAGGGGGAGGGTCCTTTCGGCCTCGAAAAAGGCTCAGAAGAACTACATTAAACTGAACATTTTTCACAGTGTTAAACTTTGTCTGAGGTTGCAGTAAAATTACCAGTCGCGCTCACTTGGGCGGTAAAGGTGGCTCTCAGCCATGTTTACTGCACAAGTGTGTGCGACTGGTAATTTTACTGCGATCTGAGTCAGTGGAGTGCAACCTTCACTTAACGGTATGAACTGGCGATTGCCGCAAGTACGCTCAATTGTAAGCTTTACATGTCATTTAACTTATATACGTTTAACTTATATACGTTACGTATATCCCATAAAGGGGCGTCTAGAGAGATTAAGAATACAAATTGTGGTTGTTTCTCAACTTTATTGAATGTTATCATTGGCATCATTTTACCTTAATTGAACAATTTCAGAAGATAATAAAATGCGATTAATGAATCATCACAAAATGCTTGGCAACAATCGGTTGAACCGATGTTCCCAGAGCTGTTGCCGTTGTCGTCCGATTGCTCACAATTGGCCGATTGTGGTGGCCGGTTCCGATCATCGGTTGAACACTAGTGATTTTATGCAAACATCACCTACCAGACCCTTCTCACGCAAAACCCCACTCCTCTAGCTAAATTAGATTTACTGTATTAACATGTATATTTAGATGCTAAATGTGACCTTAAATCCTTCTTTAGCCACTTTTATCAGGTGGGTGATTAATGCTCCTCAAGGCCTCTTGCAGCAATGACATTTTTGCTAACTGAACTCAGTGTTTTAGGCGGCTAAATATTACAAATGTCAAAAAACCTTGGAAGAACATATCAAACATTTATCAAATAGTAGTGTTTTTTTAGCACACCTGACTGAAAGTGAGCTAAAATTTTCTTCTTCAAAACCACTGGCCCAAATTCAGACATATATGTCACAGACCATCTTTGGAGTGTATCCTTTCCAGTTTGTTCAAATGAAGCTTCTGCCATCTTCAAGCTGCCCCAAAAGCCTAAAAATCTTTAAAAATCTTCTTCACTTGAACAACCAGAAAGAATACTTTGATATTTAGTATGGAACTTCCTTTGGTGGTGAAGGTTAAAGACAAGTTAGTTGGTCAATATTTGGACTCTATGGGAGCATGCCCATTTTAGGCACCACCCAACATTTCTTTTTCCAGAAACAATGGGCTGATTTGAACCAAATGTGACATGCAGTATAATTGGGTCATAAGGACTTGATTTATGCCTGTTATTGCCTGAAAAAAATTCACATGCCCATATTTAAAAAAAAAGGCACAGACCAGATTATTGTTTTTTTGGTGTGCAGCTTCCCAAGGACCAGCGGAATTAGGTGGACCAAAAAATTGCTATCGGTTTTGTCATGTGCCATATGGGTCTTTCCAATTTAACACTGTTAACAAGGGGCAAATGCTGAGTCATCATCTTTCTTGTGCTCCATCAACTAATTTGAAACTTGTCTTCTTCAAAAGCACTGGGCCAAATGTAAACCTGCAGTCAAAACTAGAAGTCCTGTCATGAACTGTGCGCTTATCTAGGCTTAATTGCATGTAGGAATTGCTCTCAGTTGCCATATCAAATGGCATCCAATGCACGGCAGGTTCTCCTGGTTACTCATAGAAAACACAGGCAATGTTTCTGCCAATGGACCTCCGGGTGACCGGGTACAGAATTTGATAGCCTTACTATGGTCATAACGTGTAGATTAACACACAGATCGACATGTTATTTGTGCGCACTTCATGACAGGACTTCTAGTTTTAACTGTATATGGCACAGACCATCTGTTGGGGTGGACCCTTTGTACTTTGTTCAGATGAAGCTGCTGCCTTCAGGCTGGAGATAATGCCCCAAAAGCCTAAAAATCTTTTAAAATCATCTTCTGAACCACCAGAGAGATTACTTTGATATTGGGTGTGGAACTTCATTTGGTGGTGGAGATTAAAGTTTGTTTAAGACAAGTTGGTAAGTCAATATTTGGGATCCCTGTGATAGCATGCCCATTTTGGGCTGAACCTCAAATTTCTGTTTCATGAACTGATGGGCTGATATGAACCAAATTGGGCATGTAAGTACAACTGGATCATAAGTACTTGATTAAGGTCCTCCCCCCCCCCCCCCCCCCCCCAAAATAAAAAAAAAATAAAAAAAAATTAGCAACCCTGTGGAAACCACAGGAGCAGAAAATAGAAAATAATTCAAATGCCCATATTTAAAAAACTACATGGTCCAGAATATTGTTTTTAGCTAAACTTGACAAAGTCAAAATAAGCTATTGCCATCACACATACAGAAGTCTGTCAGTCTGTGAATCTGTTAACAATTACTTTAGCACAGGCTACACAATATTGTTCTTGTCCGATCATCACAAAATTTCATATGCGGGTTCGAGTTCATGTCTAGATGAGAACCGTCCCCTTTTGGTCGTGATCTGTCAACCATGATGGCTGTATGGGGCTGAAACCCAAAGACTTTTAGCACAGTCTACATGTCATAATTATGAAGGGATTTCATTTGTAACTTGGTTGGATGACTCCATATAATGTCTAGATTAGAACGTCCCCTTTTGGTCGTGATCGGTCAACCGTGATGGCTATGAGAGCCTGAAACCCAAAAAACCTTTAGCAGAGTCTGCAGGTGATATTTATGAAGGGATTTTATTGTAACTTGGTAGGGTGACACCGTATAATGTCTGGATGAGAACATACTATTTTGGTTGGGTTCAATCAACCTTAATTGTAAGGTTTTATTGTAACTTGGTAGGGTGACACCGTATAATGTCTGGATGAGAACATACTATTTTGGTTGGGTTCAATCAACCTTAATGACCGCAGGGGCACGTTACCTCGATTCCTTTAGGACAGTCTACAGCTTGCATTTATGAAGGGATTTCATTGTAAATTGGTAGGATGACTCGGTATAATGTGTAGATGAGAATGTCCTATTTTGGCCGTGATCGGTCAGTCGTGACGGCCGCACATGCACGTGACCTAGATTTTTTTTTTTATCACAGTCTACTGTTCATATTTATGAATCAATAACTGATAAACTTGGAAGGATAACTCTCTATGATGTCTAGATGAGACTATCCTATTTTGGTCACGATCGGTCAGCCATTACTGCCGCCTGGTCACATGGCCCAGATTCCTTTAGCACTGTCTACAGGTTGTTTTTATGAAGGGATTTCATTGTGACTTGGTAGGATAACTTGGTATGATACAACTGTATCTAGATGAGACTGTCCTATTTTGGTCATGATCGGTCAACCGTGACTGCCAGACCATCATTTGACATATATTCCTTTAGCAAAGTCTACAAGTTATATTTTTGAAGGGATTTCATTGTAACTTGGTAGGATGACTCATTTTAAAATGATTTTACTGTAACTTGGTAACTTTCGTTGACATACATTAACTGTGAGGGCCAGACCATTAACATTAACCCAGACCTCAATTCTTTAGTACAGTCCTCTCCTCAAATTATTATCCCCGCATTTTAAAAAATGCGGGGATATTGTCATGATCTCCGTCCGTACGTCCGTACGTCCGGTTTTGTAATTCGAAACGCTGTAACTTTCTACAGTTGTTCGATAGGGTCTGTGCAACCCACAAATACAACTTTTAAATTTTTGTGCCACCAGGTGGCTTCTGTGGAGCCACTTAAAAAATGCGTTATTTTTTCACTTTTTTGCTGAATAGTCCCAACCTATGTAATTCGGAGTTCTAAAATTACACTAGGGTGTTGCTAAATGATCTGTAGATATGTAGGAAGGTTTCGGATTTTTCGGGTGCCACGTGGCTGTGCCACCGTAGCCACTTTTGTGTTTTCTTAGACCGTTTCCGGCAAAAGGCTGGTAGGATATGTAATTCAAAATGCTAAATCCATGCTCAGATGTTGCAGTAGGGTCTATAGATGCGCACGAAGGTTTCGGATTTTTCGGGTGCCATGTGGCTGTGCCACCGTAGCCACTTTCGTGTTTTCTTAGACCGTTTCCGGCAAAAGGCTCCTAGGGTATGTAATTCGAAATGCTAAAACCATGCTCAAATGTTGCAGTAGGGTCTGTAGATGTGCACAAAGGTTTCCGATTTTTCAGGTGCCACGTGGCTGTGCCACCATTGCCATTTTTGTGTTTTCTTAGACTGTTTCCGGCGAAAGGCTCCTAGGGTATGTAATTCGAAACACTAAAACCATGCTCAAATGTTACAGTGGGGTCTGTAGATGCGCACGAAGGTTTCGGATTTTTCAGGTGCCACGTGGCTGTGCCACCGTTGCCACTTTTGTGTTTTCTTAGACCGTTTCCGGCGATAGGCTCCTAGGGTATGTAATTCGAAACGCTAAAACCATGCTCAAATGTTGCATTGGGGTCTGTAGATGTGCACGAAGGTTTCGGATTTTTCAGCTGCCACCTGGCTGCGCCACCATTGCCACTTTCGTGTTTTCTTAGACCGTTTCCGGCGAAAGGCTCCTAGGGTATGTAATTCGAAACGCTAAAACCATGCTCAAATGTTGCAGTAGGGTCTGTAGATGTGCACAAAGGTTTCCGATTTTTCAGGTGCCACGTGGCTGTGCCACCATTGCCACTTTTGTGTTTTCTTAGCCCGTTTGCGGCAAAAGGCTCCTAGGGTATGTAATTCGAAATGCTAAAATCATGCTCAAATGTTGCAGTAGGGTCTGTAGATGCGCACAAAGGTTTCGGATTTTTCAGGTGCCACGTGGCTGTGCCACCGTTGCCACTTTTGTGTTTTCTTAGACCGTTTCCGGCGAAAGGCTCCTAAGGTATGTAATTCGAAATGCTAAAACCATGCTCAAATGTTGCAGTGGGGTCTGTAGATGCACACAAAGGTTTCAGATTTTTTAGGTGCCACGTGGCTGTGCCACCGTTGCCGCTTTTGTGTTTTCTTAGACCGTTTCCGACGAAAGGCTCCTAGGGTATGTAATTCGAAATGCTAAAACCATGCTCAAATGTTGCAGTGGGGTCTGTAGATGTGCACAAAGGTTTCGGATTTTTCAGGTGCCACCTGGCTGCGCCACCATTGCCACTTTCGTGTTTTCTTAGACCGTTTCCGGCGAAAGGCTCCTCGAAACGCTAAAACCATGCTCAAATGTTGCAGTAGGGTCTGTAGATGTGCACAAAGGTTTCCGATTTTTCAGGTGCCACGTGGCTGTGCCACCATTGCCACTTTTGTGTTTTCTTAGCCCGTTTGCGGCAAAAGGCTCCTAGGGTATGTAATTCGAATTGCTAAAACCATGCTCAAATGTTGCAGTACGGTCTGTAGATGCGCACAAAGGTTTCGGATTTTTCAGGTGCCACGTGGCTGTGCCACCGTTGCCACTTTTGTGTTTTCTTAGACCGTTTCCGTCGAAAGGCTCCTAGGGTATGTAATTCGAAACACTAAAACCATGCTCAAATGTTGTAGTGGGGTCTGTAGATGCGCACGAAGGTTTCCGATTTTTCAGGTACCACGTGGCTTTGCCACCGTTGCCACTTTTGTGTTTTCTTTGACCATTTCCGGCGAAAGGCTCCTAGGGTATGTAATTCGAAATGCTAAAACCATTCTCAAATGGTGCATTGGAGTCTGTAGATGCGCACGAAGGTTTCAGATTTTTCAGCTGCCATGTGGCTGCGCCACCATTGCCACTTTCGTGTTTTCTTAGACCGTTTCCGGCGAAAGGCTCCTAGGGTATGTAATTCGAAATGCTATAAGCATGCTCAGATGTTGCAGTAGGGTCTGTAGATGCGCACGAAGGTTTCGGATTTTTCAGGTGCCACGTGGCTGTGCCACCGTTGCCACTTTTGTGTTTTCTTAGACCGTTTACGGCGAAAGGCTCCTAGGGTATGTAATTCGAAACGCTAAAACCATGCTCAAATGTTGCAGTGGGGTCTGTAGATGCACACGAAGGTTTCGGATTTTTCAGGTGCCACGTGGCTGTGCCACCGTTGCCACTTTTGTGTTTTCTTAGACCGTTTCCGGCAAAAGGCTCCTGGGGTATGTAATTCGAAATGCTAAAACCATGCTCAACTGTTGCAGTGGGGTCTGTAGATGCGCACGGAGATTTCGGATTTTTCAGCTGCCACCTGGCTGCGACACCATTGCCACTTTCGTGTTTTCTTAGACCGTTTCCGGCGAAAGGCTGCAAGGGTATGTAATTCGAAATGCTAAAACCATGCTCAAATGTTGCAGTAGGGTCTGTAGATGTGCACGAAGGTTTCCGATTTTTCAGGTGCCACGTGGCTGTGCCACCATTGCCACTTCTGTGTTTTCTTAGACCATTTCCGGCGAAAGGCTCCTAGGGTATGTAATTCGAAACGCTAAAACCATGCTTAAATGTTGCAGTGGGGTATGTAGATGCGCACGAAGGTTTCGGATTTTTCAGGTGCCACGTGGCTGTGCCACCGTTGCCACTTTTGTTTTTTCTTAGACCGTTTCCGGCGAAAGGCTCCTAGGGTATGTAATTCGAAACACTAAAACCATGCTCAAATGTTTCAGTGGGGTCTGTAGATGTGCACGAAGGTTTCAGATTTTTCAGCTGCCTAGTGGCTGTGCTGTTGCCACTTTCACATTTTCTTAGACCGTTTCCGGTGAAAGGCTCCTAGGGTATGTAATTCGAAATCCCAAAACCATGCTCAAATGTTGCAGTAGGGTCTGTAGATGCGCACGAAGGTTTTGGATTTTTGGGGTGCCACGTGGCTGTGCTACCGTTGCCTCTTTCATGTTCTCTTAGACCATTTCTGGCGAAAGGCTCCTACAGTATGTATTTCAAAATGGTAAAACCATGCTCAAATGTTGCAGTAGGGTCTGTAGATGTGCACAAAGATTTCGGATTGTTCAGGTGCCACGTGGCTGTGCCACCATTGCCACTTTCGTGTTTTCTTAGACCGTTTCCGGCGAAAGTCTCCTAGAGTATGTAATTCGAAACGCTAAAACCATGCTGAGATGTTGCAGTAGAGTCTGTAAATGCGTAGGAAGGTTTTGG
Organism: Pictodentalium vernedei; assembly: GCA_031216915.1. Taxonomy (NCBI): domain Eukaryota; kingdom Metazoa; phylum Mollusca; class Scaphopoda; order Dentaliida; family Dentaliidae; genus Pictodentalium; species Pictodentalium vernedei. Next base: position 340,083,051 of record CM062293.1, read on the forward strand.
ATTTTTTGGGTGCTAAGTGGCTGTGTCACCGTTGCCACTTTTGTGTTTTCTTAGACTGTTTCCAGCAAAAGGCTCCTAGGGTAAGTAATTCGAAATGCTTAACACATGCTCAAATGTTGCAGTAAGGTCTGTAGATGCGTACAAAGGTTTCAGATTTTTCAGATGCCACGTGGCGGTGCCACCGTTTTTCTTTCGTGTTTTCTTAGATCATTTCCGGCGAAAAGCTCCCAGAGTATGTAATTTGAAATGCTAAAACTATGCTCAAAAGTTGCAGTAGGGTCTGTAGATGTGCACGAAGGTTTCAGATTTTTGGGGTGCCACCGTTGCCACTTTCATGTTTTCTTAGACCGTTTCCGGCGAAAGGCTCCCAGGGTACATGTATGTAATTCGAAACGCTAAAACCATGCCCAAATGTTGCAGTGGAGTCTGTACGTGCGCACGAAGCTGTGTCACCTGTGCCACTCAATATGATTTTAATGTGTCATATAATACATTTCTTCTTTGTATCAAGCATTCATACAAAGTCAAGGATGCAAATGCGGGGATACACTATAGTGTGCTTTGCACACAAGTGACACCATCTAGTTTGTGCTTGTAAATCTCAGTTTTAAAGATGCCAGACGCATATTTATGAGAGAAATGGTGGATATATGGTGGAAATAGAAGGTGGAGAGGAGAAAACAGTGGAAACAGATGTTCAGGGTTGTAACTTGTAATTATTTTACGAAATTGTTACATGTTACCTATTTTCGTGGCATGACCTTTTTAGCTATTCTCCCATGCTTTTGGCTTATTTTTTATAATGTTTATTACTAAAATATCTTGGGAGTTTTGGCTTGGAATTATTTTCTGTTTTTTCCCCATGTTTACGTCCTCACCCTAGGGATGTTTAGGCGTTTTAGTCTGCATCTACCATCTGATGTTCTACAGTTTCTTCTCTGGAAGCCTCTGTTTTGCATTAAATAGTGTTTAAATTGGTAACTGATTTCGGGCCATGTTTGTTTCAGTGCCTGGAGTCATGTTTCCGGTTTGTCGACACTTTTGCTTATGTTGACAACTGTTACTTCTGACAATAATTACTTGTCTTCTGCTTAGTTTAGTTCATAGCAAGATACATTAATATTGTCCGTAAGTGTTACATTAATTTTTCAATATGATTAAAATTTTTGTCCACACTTAGGCTTTTTGGGATCCTTTGGGCTCAGGGTTCCCATTGTCTTCTGAAAATTTTTTCAAAATTTTTTTTTTTTTCAAAATTATTTTCTTTTGAAATGTTATAATGAATTATAATATATTATGTATATTTATTTCAAGAGTTAGTGCGAGTAATATGATGGTGTATATTTTTTCTGGTTGAAAAAATATTCTTCAATCGTAATGCGAGGATATCTTCCTCTGATTCACAAGTTCATTGTGTTTCTTATAGTCAGTGTAGTCGCATTAATTCTTGCTCTGTGTGTGTTGATTGATATGACAACGTTGGAGACGTGTGTCACGGTATTTTGTTGCGGTGAGAGGTCCATTACGGTCCTCGCTCCGTAGGGTCACTATATATTATCAGTTTCTTTTTCAGAACTCAAGAGTGATGTTTCCGTAATGTCCTCAATAAGTGTGTCTCCGTCGTTGCTATATTAGGGCTAGCGGGAAGTGCTCAAGGTATTACGACAATTGCTGGGAATTATCTAGTTCTACCGCTAGTTCGCCCAGTGTCGCGACCATTCACCAGGAAAGAATGGCTCAGCACCTGGGTTAGTCCGTTGCGGCCCAGGGAAGCAGATTGGGTGATGCGAGCACTATAAAACTTCATATGTGCACACCCAGCAACGATGGATCCGAGGATAGTACGGAGGAAGCCTGTCAGTCCAATAGCTAGCTCACTCAGGTCTCCCGGACCGCGAGTGAGAGAGGCCCCCTCTCTCTTGCATCAACATCTGCGCCGCAATGTTGTTGTATGTTGTTCGCTTAGTCGGAGCTTACGTCCACTCCTCCTGCTCGGGACACCCCCTCTTCCCATCACAGTCCTACGCGGCTGTTATATTGGCTTCCTCATCCTCGTCAACACACCCGACTGCACCTTGGCTATGTGACCACAGATTTCCAGGGGACGTTCGCATATTATATAAATGCAGGATTGAACGTCCCAGGTGCTCCTGCTTCGCCGACCAAGGAATACACGTCGACCAGGTCACTCCATCTGCTAGCCAAGGATACGAGACCTTTCCAATTGGGACGTTCGCATATTATATAAATGCAGGAATGGATGTCCCGGGAGCTTTCAGCAGATTTTCACGTAGGACCGCGGCTCCACAGGTCTCATAGGGTAACATGAAATAGGTATTGTTACCGTGATGTCTTCGTAAGTGTGCTTCCGTTGTCACAGTCAAATGAAGAGTTAGCGGCAAAGTGCTCATGTAGATACATCAGTTGCCTGGAGTTCCCTAGTAGGATCGATGGCGTTGGCGTCCGCGTTGGCGTTCACCGAATGGCTCAGCACCCGGGTTCGTCCGTTGCGGTCCAGGAAGGAGATTTGGGTGATGCGAGCACTATAAAATACAATGTGCACACCCAGTGACGACGGATACGAGGATGGTATGGAGGGAGCCTATTAGTCCGGTTCCTAGCTCGTCCAGGTCTATCCGGGCTGCGAGCGAGAGAGGTCCCTCTCTCGTATTACAACATCTGGGCCCAGGTATTGTGGTACTAAACGTTCCTTAGTCGGAGCATACGTCCACCGCTCGGGACGCTCTGTTATATAGACAGTCCGGAGAGAGTGCTCCTTCGGCTTCCTCATCCTCATGGCGGCACACGCGACAGCACCTTGGCTACGTGACCTGTGATATTCAATCAATATCGCCGACAGGGATTCTACTGCGACCAGGTCACGCCATCCAGTAGCCAAGGATACAAGACCTTCATTCTCCGGATGTAGGCATATTAGAGGTATGCAGGAGTGAACGTCCAAGGAGCTTCCAGGGGCTAAATCCTACAAGACTGTAGCTCCACAGGCCTCTGTTACGGACATGCTATCGCAGATAGCACAAATTATCGCAGCATCCCGGCAACCGACAGTAACTCTGTCGGATCAGGAATTATCCGAGGAAGCTGGGTTGGTACGTTCCGCTGCAGGTTCAGCACAGACGACCAAGAATTTCAAGTGGTCCGACAGGATGGTGAAAGGGATACGGATGAGTTGTATTTTCCCTTTTTGGAACAACATAATTGCCGTAGAGTGCATCTGGCATTATCATCGGACGTTGTTCCTCCAGACAAAAATGCTGCGTTGCCCGATAAGAGACGGATAGCGCCACTGGACACAGAATTCTTAATCGGTTTAGGGACATCATCCCTCAGTTTCCGACATAGTCCAGATATGTTTCACGGACATTTGATCTGTTGAATGACGCTGTTTTTAGCTCATCTTGACAAAGTCAAGCTGAGCTAATCTAATCGCTTCCCGTCCGTCGTCCGTCATCTGTCGTCCATCGTCCGTCAACACCATGTTTTGGTCTTCTCCTCCAAAGCCATTGGGCCAATTCAAGTGAAAGTTTGTGTGAGTGATGGTCCCAAAGGGGCATTTCATTTTTGTTCAACTCAGTATGCCCAGCCCATAGGGAGGGAGTGGGGGAAAATGCTCCAAAATATTTTAAAAATCTTCTTCTCAAGAACCAGTGTGTACAATGACTTGATATTTGCTATGGAGCTTCCATATGAGGTGTAGAATCAAGTTTGTTCAAACGAAGTTCGTAAAGTAATATTTGGCTTTGTAATAGGAGGGGGGGGGGGGTAAGATTTTTGGCCCCGCCCAAAATTTCTATTTTCTGAACCGATGGTCCGGTATGAACCAAATTTGGTTTGTGGTAGTATTGGGTCATAAGTACTTGACCCATGCAAAAAAAAAAAATTTCCGCTTCCCCATGGGAACCCTGGGAGCTAAAAATAGAAATATTTTCAAACGCCCATATTTCCCAAACCCCACGAAACAGAGAGCTTTTATTTGGTATGAAGTATCCTTATGACCAGTAGAATTGAATGGTAAAAAAAAATTGCCATCGGTTACGTTAGGGTGTTCTGTAATGGGCATCGAAAAAATGCTGAGTCAGCATATTTGCAAAAATTTAAAAAAATCTTTTCTCCAGAACCAATCATCAGAATCTTTTGATATTTGGTATACAGCATTCATAGGGGGGTCAGATAAAAGTTTGTTGAAAGAAAGCTCATTGGTTCATATTTGGGCTCTCTACAGGAACCCGAAGTTTTAACATAGGGTAATATGAGGAATATTCTTCAAAAATCTTCTTCTTCAGAACCACCAGTCAGAATCTTTTAATATTTGGTATACATCTGGTATACATCATTGTTATGAGGGTCAGATTCTAGATTGTTCAAACCAAGTCCCTAGGTTAATATTTGGGCTTCCTACAGAAGCCCAAATTTTATCTCTGTTCAATATGGAGGGTAATTTAAAAAAATCTTCTTCTTCAGATCCATCAGTCAGAATGCTTTGATATTTGGTATGCAACATCTCTATGGGGGTCAGATTCAAGTTTGTTCAAATCAAATTCCTAGGTATATATTTGGGCTCACTATGGTAGCCCAATTTTTACTTAGTGCAATATGAGAAAATTTCTTTAAAAATCTTCTTCTTCAGATCCACCAGTTGGAATGCTTTTATATTTGGTATACAACATCTCTAGGGGGGTCAGATTCGAGGTTGTTCAATTTGAGTGCCTAGGTTAATATTTGGGCTCCATATGGGAACATGAAATTTAACTTAGTACAATATGAGGGAATTTCTTCAAAAATCTTCTTCTTCAGATTCGCTTGTCAGAATGCTTTCACATTTGGTATACAACATCTCTAGGGGGGTCAGATTCAAGTTTGTTCAAATCGGATCCATAGGTCAATATTTGGGCTCGCTATGGTAGCCCAAATTTGAACTTAGTGCAATTCGAAGAAATTTCTTTACAATTTCTCTTCTTCAGATCCAACAGTCAGAATGCTTTCATATTCGGTACACAACATCTCTAGGGAAGTCAGATTTAACTGTGTTCAAATCAAGAGCCTGGGTTAATATTTGGGCTCTCTATGGGAGCCGGAATTGGCCCTTTTGCTGAAGAATTAAAAATTTTGTATTCAGTACCCTCTAGAGGTACTAAGATTAATCCACATAGGTTGTATCAAGGGGCTTCATAGGGGAGCTCTACATTTTACTTATGATCAATTGAAGAAAAGGCATGATGCCCAGATTATTTTTGTCACTCCTGAGGGACTCAAGGATTGACAGTGTAACCTATGGAGATGGCTTGCTTAATGTAGACTCATTCTTGGACTCTGTTTAAATTGTGTTCTGTACAAGATGAGCGCTTCAGGCCCCGTGGGGCCTCTTGTTTATATAACTTGCTACCTAAATGGGCAGGTCAGGTTTCTTATCTGCAATATGCTCTACATCTGCCTTTCATCAATTCATCGAATATTTTGAAACGGTAGGACAGAGCATTCTGAGAGTTCTCTGCGTCTAGACGACCAGGTCAGGAACTAGTATTGTTTATCTGTCGTCTATGTCAATTCCAACCATGATGTTGGAAATAACAATATCGTCTAGCAGGGACAGCTTAGACGCATTATCGTATGCAGATCACCTTACCAGAACGTTTTCATTACATCTCAAAGCAAAAAGAATTCTAGGATGTACAACCTTCTTAAGAGTTCTTTGAAGGGCCTCACATAAACTCCGTCCTTTAGTGGCATTATGGAGTTGTTTGGACGTGACACAGCCCTGGCTACATCCACACATGTAGATAGTAAGGTGAAAAACTCTCTCAGAGTCGCTCCGGTCTCCGGAGAGTTTTCTTTGGCTGCAAGCTTTCCACAATTCATGAGCAATTAACTAAGAAAGCTTTAGACTCTCTATTTAAATTTGCTACCATATAGTGGGATTCAGCAGAGAAGGGTAGGACAGGCACTTCTGGGATGAATACGTCCAAGGGAAGTTCCTATAGAGGTTCCCATGCATCCTCTAGGGCTTATTGTAGAGACCGTCAGAGTAGCGACTCACATAGGGGCCGTAATTCCGGTCAGATGCCCCTAGGTCGACGAGGCGAGGTGCGGGCCGTAGAGGACATGGCTTCTCCTTCCGCAAGCCTCGCAGGACCAGGAGGTAATGGTTTTATCCTCTATCATGTATTAGTGAGCAGAAGTCTATCGAGTTTCTCAATTATTTGAAATTAGATTGCAGACGTACCTTGGATTCAAGGGGTGTTTTCGGAAGGACTATATTGTTCCTCAAACGAAATCCTCTATTAACTCGGAGTCAAAGATGGACTCAGCTTCCGTCAGTCAGTAGAATAGAGGCTCGCTTCCATCAGAAGTCCAGTCTCTTCTGGAATTATCGCGATAGTGATCGTAGAAATCCAGGATTTTAAAGGTTTCTACAACCATCCTTTTCTGGTTCCAAAACCAGACGGCTCGTTCCGTCCACTCATAATTTTAGCTGGATAACAAGCTGATCGTGGCTCTAAGTTTCTATATGGAGTCCATCCGATCGGTCAGAGCGAGTATTCGGGTGTACGACTGTGCTACATGCATAGATTTCTAGTTACATACTTTCACGTCATGGTACATCAGGCGTTCAGAAAGTATCTTTGCTTCTTTATCATAGGAATTGTGTTTCAGCACCGACCAATGTGTTCCGGTCTGAATCTAGTTCCTGGGCTTTCACTCGAATAACGAACTCAGTAATGACTCATTTCCGAGCTCATTCGTCTGCGGTATCGTCGGCCTTCCTGGACGACATTCTTCAGAGGTATGGCAATGAGTTAATGCTTCAGAACAATGTGCAGATTCTGCTTCTTTTGATACGACGTCTCGGTTTCATAAGTAAACGTGGAGAAGTCGGCTCTCGTTTCGTCCAAGTCATTTACCCACCGGGGGATGAGCTTCGAGACGCATAACATTCTCGTTCATCTGCTGTTAACCAGAGCGAAATTAATCAGTCGTTATGCTCGCTATTGCCTTCGCTCAGACAAGGTCTCAGCAAGAGATCTCATGTGGCTGATACGTTGTGCGGATCTGCCATGATTTTATTCCAATGGGGCGGTTACGCATTTGTCCTCTCCAAATTTCTTTTAATTCAGAATTGGAGGGTGAAGTTTCTTTCGCTCAATACGGACATCTTCTTGTCAAATCAAGTGAATAAGAGACTCAGACCTGGGCAAGTTTTCAGTGCTTAACTCAAGTAGTTCCACTGCAATTGCCGGATCCGCGTTTTCATTTTTGACGTATGCCAGTCAAACAGATTGGGTAGTTTCATTGAACCCAACGGATTAAAGTGCCAGGGTCTTTTGTTTCCGTAGTTCCTTATCAAGCACACAAACATCAAGAATGATGTCATTTTGGCTTGCGCTACGTCATTGGAGGAATGTTATTCAGAATGTTCATATGCTAATTCTGTCTGACAACTCGACGGTATTAGCGTATTTTCGGAATTATGGAGGCACTCATTCCATCCTGTTATTTATGTTAACGGATTGAATCTTTTGGTTAGTACTAGAACATCAAGTTCTCCTACTGGTCCATCATATTCCGGGTCGTCTGAACGTATCAGCGGACTCCCTTCACGGAGAGGCCGTTTGTTGCTGCCAGAATGGACTTCCAACAAACGAGTTTTCAATCAGATTGCTACCAAGGAGAGCAGCCAATGATCGACTTATTTGCGACGCATCTCAACAATCAGTTGCAGACGTATGTGTCATAATGTTTCGATCTTCAAGCGTTTGCAGTAAACGCTCCATCGTTCTTGTGAGATGGAATAATAAGATATACGTATCTTCCAGCGCCGTTGGTTCAACAGATATTGCTCAAATGTAATTATTTCAATGCAAATTCTGTTGGTAGCTTCTCTAGCTCCACAAAGACTGTGGATTAATTTACTCAGACGTCTGTTGTGGGACATGCAGCGGAAGCTTCCTCCACATTTCGGTCCATTCTATGGTCAGATGGATTCAGTCTGCTATCAGTTCTGCTTATGATTATATCTTCATACAGCAGTCTGTGCTTTAGTTTTAAGCTCATGAAGTACGAGTTCTTCTACATCATGGGCTTAGACTAATAATGTTGCTATTACAGATCTATTGAGGGCTGCATATTGGTCTTAGCCCTCCATTTTCACGATTTTGTATCTGAGAATATTGAGTCCTTTCTGCAGATCTTCATTGTTTAGGTCTGTAATTTTTACTCAGAATGTCGTCTACTAAACAGTGGCAACTATATGTGTATAGGCCTTCGGGTCCGGCAGTGACTCTGTCCTGCTGCCCTCTTTGCTCTGGAGTATTTGATCCAGGGCAAGGGGAAGGGGGGGAGGGCGGGTGTTCCCTTAAGTCACCTGCTTTATAGTGTAAAGCAAGGGAATACCTCCCTCGGAGTCAGTAATTCTGAGTCGGTTCTGAGATGATTTTAAGGGTAAAGCCTATGTTTACTCATCTGTGTAATATTTTTTTTTAAAGTGTTGATTGGTGTGAAGTATCTTTATATATCACATGATTAATCGGGTGTTAATATACAATCCTCGAACGCTTTTAAATGAGTATATAGAGTCTCATTTCTATAGACTCCCGTTTTTTATTGGCTTTCCTTTTAAAAATATTAGTATAAAGGGTTATACTAGATGTTTATAGAGATTATTGATATTGTTGTGATCAATTACAGAATGGTGTTGTGTCTTTCTTTTTTGATACAAATAAGAAAGATACATGTAGCCCATCTCTCCTTTTCTCATTGAGGGGATACGTCTGTTATAGGTAATTGAGTCTATTGGATTTTCCTCATGTCTTAGGCCCTCCAACCTTTTTACTATTCAGCTAAGTCTGGGTCATTGGTACAGTATAAAAATGTTAAAAAATTTATAGTAATTTTTATATTTTTTATACTTACCAATGACCCAGACGGGGATGGCCCTCCCAGGAGTTGGGAACTCTTGCCTCCCCGCTGCGTACATAACGCTTACCAGGCACTGGTTGTAAGAATGACTTTTGGCGGCAGTTTCGAGACCTCCTTGACACTGCGCATGCGCAGTGGAGTAAAAGTATGGAGGACCATATAGGACATGTATTTTTCGGTTTTTGATGCAAATTTTGGGGATTGGGGGTAAAATTTGCGTTTGGCCCTAAATATTTTAGAGTTAGCACCAGCCAAGTCTGGGTCATTGGTAAGTATAAAAAATATATAAATTACTATAAATTTTTCAACTTTTCTTCCATTCGCTTTTTATAAGTCCCTATTGAGGCTTGATAACAGTTGAAAGGTTCATTTTCATGAAAGAAGTGATTGACTTTCTTTTCAGTTAACCCTCAGTGGTCTGAAAGTTATCCTGAATTCCCACTAGACTATATCCTGTACATGTCCAGTAGCTTAGCACTTATTTCTAGTCAAGACCTGACTGGAAATCACTGTCCAGGTGATTTGTCTATTGTCAGCAGGACTTCCTAAAGATGGCATGATCAGGGCACATGCTCTGAGATCGCAAAAGCCTGAAATGTGTCTTTAAACATTAAGCGTTTAGAACAAGTCACAAAATTACTGTAGATATACTTTGTGTTCATAAAAGAATGCCACTGTTGAGCTCATTGGCAGTGGCATTTATAGCATTGTGGTAGAGTGATACAACTTATTCTGATGTGAATTCCTCTTTGGTACTATCAGCAAACTTCAGTCAAGTCAGATACCGATACTGAGGTATAACCCTTAAAAAATACCGAAACCACTACCAAACTTAAAATTCCAACACTGCCCATCTCTATTTTCTTGTTCCCCATCAACTAAGTATTCTCCTTCAGAGCCCTTGGGCCAAATCTAAACTAATTTAGTACAAAGCATCTTGGAGGAGTATACTCTTCTAAGCTTTTTTCCCCAAAATTTACTATTCCCCTTAGGGTGGGGTTAATGCCCAAAAAGATTAAAAATCATCTTCTCATAAACCACTTGCAATAATGCATAGATGTCTGCAGATTTTTTAAAGGAAATCAGTAAGTCAATATTTGGGCTCCATGTCAGAGGATGCCCATTTTGGGTTTCACCCAAAATTTCTATTTCCAGAACCGATGGGCCGATTTGAACCAAATTTGTCATGTAGTATAAGAAGGTCATAAGTACTTGATTTGTGCTCCAAAAAAAATTTTGCAGCCATGTGGGAACCCCAGGAACTAAAAATAGAAAAAAATTCAAACACCTATATTTACAAAACTGGATGACTATTTTAACTCTGTTTGTAATGGGAAAATGCTGAATCGACATCTTTCTTGTGCTCTATCAACTAAATCGTCTTCTTCAGAACTTTTGGACTAAATCTAATTTAGTTTAATACAAAGCATCTTGGTGGAGTTCACTTTGAGTTTTTTCCCCCAAATATTTCTATTCCCCCTGGGTGTGGTAAATACCCCAAAAGCCAAAAATGCTTTAAAAGTTATCTTTTCTTAAACCACTCGCAATAATGCTTAGAATGATGGTATGGAACTTCCTTTAGTGATGCAGATTCAAGTTTGTTCAGAAGAACGTATTAGGTGAAGAATTAGGCTCCCTATGGGAGGGTGCCCATTTTTTCTGAAATGCTGCTACTTCTTATGGGGTGGGGTAGAGAGAACCCCAGAAGCCAAAAACAAAAAAACACTGTTGTAAGACTTCGCAGAACAGAGCTTTGTTTTTGCCTGAAAAGCTTACATTGGACCAGCACAAATGAATCAGAATGAATAGCAAAAAATTGCTTTTGGTTGTGTCATGCCAAATCAAAAAATTGCTCTTGCTCTCCATCACTCCATCACTTACTCTTTTGACAACTTGAGCCAGGTGAGCATTTTAGGCTCTTTTGAGCCTCTAGTTTTTATATCCTCAGCGGGGGTATATAGGAATCGCATGCCTTGGATTAATTTTTTTTTATCTGCTTTAAAATGAGTTTTGAGGGATTTTGATTGATTTTATGCCAAAACAATTGTTACCTCTTGTCCGACATACTTTGGTCCATGTATACTGACATGTATTTTATTTTTAGCTCAACTTTGACGAAGTCAAATTTGAGCTATTGTCATGGCCCGTCGTCCGTCTGTCCGTCTGTCCGTACGTCAACAATTGGCTATGGCTCGGGCTAGAGGTCGTATTTATGAACCGATCTTTACGAAACTTCTTGGGTACCTTTGTTATGACCGTGGGACGAGAACGAGTGTTTTTGGGTGCGGTCCGAAATTCAAGATGGCTGCCTGCTGCCATTTTGTACCGACGATGCAGGAATCTGTTTTTTGTACAGAACTTCCATATGAAAGCTCTGATTTGAATAATTTTTTGTATGAATGTTTAGTACCATGGGATACATCACATATAATACGGGTTTTTTTCTCGTACGTAAATTGTGCAAATTAGACTAATTTTGATGTTTTTTGGGGTTACTTTCAGCACTGTAAGTGCAAATGCCAATACGGCTCGGGCTAGAGGCCGTATTTATGAACCGATCTTTACGAAACTTCTTGGGTACCTTTGGTATCACCGTGGGACGAGAACGAGTGTTTTTGGGTCAGGTCCGAAATTCAAGATGGCCGATGGCAGCCATTTTGTACAAAATTAGGTGCAATCAGATTTTTTCACAGAACTTCCATATGAAAGCCCTGATTTGAATAATTTTTTTGTGTGAATGTTTAGTACCATGGGATGCATCACATATAATACGGGTTTTTTTCTCGTGCAGAAATTATGCAAATTAGATGAACTTTGATTTTTTCAGTGCGACTTACACACAGTAAGTACACATGTCAATACGGCTCAGACTAGAGTCTGTATTTATGAACTGATCTTCACGAAATGTCTTGGGTACCTTTGTTATCACCTTGGGACGAGAACGAGTGTTTCTGGGTGCGATCTAAAATTCAAGATGGCTGCCAGTGGCCATTTTGTACCGAAATTAGGTCTAATCAGTTTTTTGTACACAACTTCTATACAGCTCAGACTAGAGGCCATATTTATGAACCAATCTTTACGAAACTTCTTGGGTACCTTTGTTATCACCGTGGGATGAGAGCGAGTGTTTTTGGATGTGGTCCGAAATTCAAGATGGCCACCAGCAGCCATTTTGTACCAAAATTAGTGCAATCAGTCTTTTGTATAGAACTTCTGTATGAAAGTTCTGATTTTAATAAATTTTTGTATGAATGTTTAGTAACATGGAATACCTCACATATTGTAAGGGGTTTTTTTTCGTGCAGAAATTATGCAAATTAGATGAACTTTGATTTATTCAGTGCAACTTACACAATGTAAGCACACATGTCAATACGGCTCAGGGTAGAGGCTGTATTTATGAACCGATCTTCACAAAACTTCTTGGGTACCTTTGTTATCTCCTTGGGATGAGAATGAGTGTTTCTGGGTACGGTCCAAAATTCAAGATGGCTGCCAGTGGCCATTTTGTACCGAAATTAGGTCCAATCAGTTTTTTGTCACAAGTTCTATACAGCTCGTATTTATGAACTGATCTTCACAAAACTTCTTGAGTACTTTTGTTTTCACCTTGGGACAGGAACGAGTGTGTTTTGGGGTGCCTTTGTTATCACTGTGCTATGAGAACAAATATTTTGGGGTTCAGTCAGACCCACTCTGGGACTCCAAGATTTTTTCTAGTTCAGCATCTGACTGTCACCCACCTTTACAATACTTTACCTATACATTTGTTACAGGCAACGGTCAGTATTTATGTACAGACCGTTACAATACTTTATATGTACCTTTGTTATCAGGTCATTACCTAGGTGTTTGTCATTGCTGTGTCACATACTATACATGTGCATGTCTTTGTCTTGACAAGTTGAGCTACAGTGTCATTGACACTTTCATTTAAAAACACACTGCAAACATTTTAGGTGTTATACAATTTGAACAGCTCACAGGTGTTGTTATGCAATGCCCTGCGATGCTCCGCTTATTTTTGTTTTCCTTGTCTTTTCCAGATGTGAAGGATCCAAAAAAGACGTGCAAAATTAGTTCTTCTTGAAATTGTTTGCATAGAATATATGAATGATTACATCTATACAGAAATGTGGAGGAGTGCTGTTGATGGATGTGTTTCGAGTTATGTGATGCCACTGATATGATTATAATCATGTGAAGTTGAAAATGAAGCAGTATTGTTTCTTTCTGTCATTCACAAAAATGATTAAGTAGAGAAAGTGAGATAACGATTGGGTGAGTGTTGACCTGTACAGTTAAAAGTAGTGCTGAAATGGTTGTCCCATTTTTGTAACCAACTAACCGTTGGGCATAACCAGATTTCAACTGGATATCCTTTAATTTTAACCGCTGGTATTATTGCATTGTCTACAATGCAAAATCAGTAAGGAATGGCGAGAAGACAGTTGAAAACACTGCCACCTGATTTCCACAAAACATACAACGAACACCATCGAGTGCCAACGGGAATCGTCAATGTGCTAACGATTGTTAACAATTTATATGACTGCAAGCATCCCACATAATAGTGATGATACATTGTAACTGTGGTTACCCTACATTGCCACAAAAACAGGCCTTGCTATTTGAAAATCACAGGCACACGACATGTGAAAATCACAGGCGCAGGGCATGCATCACACCTGAAACAAAAATCGCAAGTGAAATTTGTCTCCACGGGCGCACATTTGAAGTGAAGGACAAATATCATTGATATTAGTTAAGAATTTTCCAACCAGTTTGTAAATTGTGTTTAGGCACAGTTATTACAACTGCATTAGCAAAGAGCCTCTTACCTTGAGTGGCTTGAATTTGATATGATCATAGAGTGAATATGTAATCCTAATTTTTTGAGTATCTTTTTCTGTTCACTGCTATGACAAAAGTCACAAACCGTTCCACATTTACACTTACGAATTCCTTGCAATGAAATTTCTGGCAGGAATATGTTGCGAGTCATGAAAGGGGTGTGGTAAGAAATTATATGCCCCATTGACCAAGAGCCCATCGTCTGACATTGACAATTAAAAAACAAATTTTACAATGCAAGATTTTAAAATAGTTTTTTTTATGACATACGTTCATACTTTTAAACAGTTCAATAAAATCAAAACATGGTTTTTCTGAAACACTTCTGTAAAGTACCAAAACGGTCAATTTATTCTGAAAGCACCATTATTCACACTGAGGAATATTTTCAGCATTATAATCTGCAATTAACAACACCTCATCAAAGAGAAGAATGTCAAATTTGTCTGTAGAAGACAATGTTACACCGACGGGCACATGCTCACAGCTGCCCACGCAGAAAACAACCTGCAGTGCTCTTGACTGTTGGCAGTTTGATACAAAGTCACAGACATTTATCCGCGACTTGACATCCCAAGCAACCGAAAGAACTGTTCATTCAACATTCCAACACCTTAATCCTTTCATGTTACATGGACTACTCATCATTGTAAATCGACAAATGTTTGGTAGCTTTGACAATGCTTGTGTCGGCAAAAGAATTCTAACGTCTTGCAGTCAAATACTATTTATTTTCCCGACACTATCACATAAACTATAGGTATAGCAGTTATCCGGTTGACAGCTTATCCAACCCGTTATGCTGATAACCGGTTGCAAACTGGTTATCCAGCTAACCGTATCAGCACTGGTTAAAAGTAAAAGCCCTGTCCATAAATTCAGATAACTGCAGTTTAACTTGCGTGGAGCATGCACCATGAATTCACCTGTGAACGTTGAAATATTGTGCAAAAAATTCCCGAACATATGTGTGGTTTGGAATTGAATGCCAGTTTAGAAAGTGCCAGGGTATCCGTGATTGAAACTCGATTGTAAATTTTCAAGAAACATGTGGTCTGGGGGTGTTAAAAAAGATAGAAGTTTGTTCCAATTAAGCCCCTGGGTTCATATTTGGTCTCCACACAGGGGTTGAGGTGTTGAAAGAAGATAGAAGTTGGTTCAAATTAAGTCCCTGGATTCATATTTGGTCTCCATACAGAAGCCCAGATTTTAACTTTGTGTCTTATGAGAAATAGTCTTTAAAAGCCTTTTCTCCCAGAACCACAAGTCAGAATCTTTTGATATTTGGTATACAACATCATTACTACTTTCCCAGCACTGTATAACCCTTATACTGTTTATATGTTGTGGTGAATTGTGTTTTTCAAGGTAAATCTTTGTCATTTTCAGTTGTCAGAATTTCTGTTTAGGTCATCATTGTTGCTCCAAATCCTTCCATTGAAGGTTAGTTAGTTTGTTTGTTTGTTGGTGGTCAACGTCACATATTTATGCACCATGGCTAATCGTGACACAACATGGAGATGAAGTCAAGTTTAGTCAATTGTTGATCAACATGTTGCCCATTTTAGAGGACTTTCACCCCAAGCATTGGTGACTGGGTCCTATTTTACCAGTAAAGCGGAACTGGTTTACCACAGTAAACAAGTGCTGCTTACTTCTCGGGGTTCCCACGGGGATGCAGGTTAGTTAATGCCTTCAGATTGTTTGAGGCTGCAATTATTAGCCTTCATTGTGAAGGTACGGACGTTTTTTTGTCAACTTTTTTAACATTATTCTGTCAAAAATGATTTCTTTTCAAGTATTAAGAATTTCGGCTCAGCTCAGATGTTGTATTTTCTAAGAGTTTATTTTTAGTTCAGTTACTTTGAAACCCATGGCTCCAAAGCTTTTATATTGCAGCTATGTATTGTTTATGACTATCTCAACCAAGACTGTCAGACTGTCATCTGCAAAATGAGGTCCCCAGAGGGTGAGTTTGGTGATGCTACCCTGCACAGCAGAGTAGCATCACACAATTGACCCTCTGTCAACCCCAGTCTGAATCAAGGTCTCCAGCTAAAACAAAGATGTACCTAGAGGATAAATTGGCCAACTGAAGGGGATAGCATCAGCACATTCACCCTCCGGAAACCTCATTTTGCTAATGACAGGTTGCTTATATTCAGGCTTGATCTCAACACTGTTTCACCCTTACACTGTGTATATTTGATTAGGAATTATATAATGTCTAGTTGAGAACATCCTATTCTGGCCGGGTTCAGTCAACCATGATTGCCGCAGGAGCATGTTACCTACATTCCTTTAGCACTGTCCACAGCTTGCATTTAGGAAGGGATTTCATTGCAAATTTGTAGGATAACTCAGTATAATGTCTAGATGAGAACGTCCTATTTTGGCCGCTCAGGCACATGACCTAGAGATTTGTTTAGCACAGTCTACAGTTTATATTTATGAAGCGATTTCATTGTAACTTGGAAGGATAACTTGGTATGATATCTAGATGAGAATCTCGGTCTATTTGCCATAATCAAATTTACAAGAACTTCAAACCACGGACACTAACAACCGTTGCCATAGAAAACTACAGGGTGTGTTCGATCTGTGATAGCAGTTTAGTGCCGTTGCACGCATGTAACATGTATACAGACATGTTCTAATTGACCCGTTTCTGGCAATTAGAGCATGTAAGAGTGAATTTACCTGAGATTAGAGTTCGAAGGCAACCGGCCCTCAGCCAATCAAATTACCGGTTCAGAAAGAACAACAAGGTCAAATGTAACTGATGAATTACAATTGCCGTTATTTTGCCCATTTTTAGCCTGACTGTTTACAGTGAGGGCTATAGTCATGACATTCGTCCGTCTGTCCATCCATTCGCCCATCTGTTAACATTTAGAGTTTTGGTTAAAGTTTGTGGTTAAAGTTTTTTAGTCAAGGTTAAAGTTTTTTTTCTTTTAAATTAATATTAATTACTATTGATTGTATCATTCTCATTATGTTTCATGTTATTTTGGGAAATATTTAACCCTTTTTAGCTCAACTTTGGTGAAGCCAAATTTGAGGTATTGTCATGGCCCAGCGTCTGTCTGTCTGTCTGTCTGTCTGTCTGTCTGTCTGTCCATCTGTTGCACCGTACACACGGCTCGGGCCAGAGGCCGTATTTATGATCCAATTTTCACAAAACTTCTTGTGTACCTTTGTTATCACCGTGGGACGAGAACGAGTGTTTTGGGGTCCGGTCTGAAATTCAAGATGGCCACTGGCAGCCATTTTGTACAAAATTAGGTGCAATCAGATTTTTGCGCAGAACTTCTATATGAAAGCGCTGATTTGAATAATTTTGTGTGTGAATGTTTAGTACCATGGGATACATCACATATAATACAGGTTTTTTTCTCGTGCATAAATTATGCCAATTAGACTAACTTTGATCTATTTAATGTTACTTTCAGCACTGTAACTGCAAATGCCAATACGGCTCGGGCTAGAGGCCGTGTTTATGAACCGATCTTTACAAAACTTCTTGGGTACCTTTATTATCACCTTGGGACGAGAACGAGTGTTTTGGGGTGCAGTCCAAAATTCAAGATGGCTGCCGGTGGCCATTTTGTACCAAAATTAGTGCAATCAGTTTTTTGGACAGAACTTCTGTATGAAAGTTCTGATTTGAATAAATTTCTGTATGAATGTTTAGTAACATGGAATACATCACATATAGTACAGGTTTTTTTCTCGTGCAGAAATTATGTAAATTAGATGAATTTTGATTTATTCAGTGCTACTTATACACAGTAAGTGCACATGTCAATACGGCTAGGGCTAGAGTCTGTATTTATGAACCGATCTTCATGAAACTTCTTGGGTACCTTTGTTATCACCTTGGGATGAGAACAAGTGTTTCTGGGTGCAGAATTCAAGATGGCTGCTAGTGGCCATTTTGTACCGAAATTAGGTCCAATCAGTTTTTTGTACACAACTTCTATACGGCTCAGGCTAGAGGCCGTATTTATGAACTGATCTTTTCGAAACTTCTTGGGTACCTTTGTTATCACCGTGGGACGAGAACAAGTGTTTTTGTGTGCGGTCCAAATTCAAGATGGCCGCCAGTAGCCTTTTTGTACCAAAATTAGTGCAATCAGTTTTTTGTACAGAACTTCTGTATGAATGTCCTGATTTGAATAAATTTCTGTAGGAATGTTTAGTATCATGGAATACATCACATATAATACAGGTGTTTTTCTTGTGCAGAAATTATGCAAATTAGATGAACTTTGATTTGTTCAGTGCTACTTATACACAGTAAGTGCATGTGTCAATACGGCTTGGGCTAGAGGTTGTATTTATGAGCAGATCTTCTCAAAACTTCTTGGGTACCTTTGTTATTACCTTGGGATGAGAACAAGTGTCTCTGGGTGTGGTCCAAAATTCAGAATGGCTGCCAGTTGCCATTTTGTACCGAAATTAGATCCAATCAGTTTTTTGTACACAACTTCTATATGGCTCAGGCTAGAGGCCGTATTTATGAACCGATCTTTACAAAACTTCTTGGTTGGGTGTGGTCCAAAATTCAAGATGGCCACCAGCAGCCTTTTTGTACCAAAATTAGTGCAATCGGTTTTTTGTACAGAACTTCTGTATGAAAGTTCGGATTTGAATAAATTTTTGTAGGAATGTTTAGTAACATGGAATACATCACATATAATACAGGTTTTTTTCTTGTGCAGAAATTATGCAAATTAGATGAACTTTGATTTGTTCAGTGCTACTTATACACAGTAAGTGCACATGTCAATACGGCTTGGGCTAGAGTCTGTATTTATGAACTGATCTTCATGAAACTTCTTGGGGTACCTTTGTTATCACCTTGTTATCACTGTGCTATGAGAACAAATATTTTTTGGGTTCAGTCAGACCCACTCTGGGACTCACAGATTTCTTTTCTAGTTTAGCATCTAACTGTCACCCCACTTTTACAATACTTTACCTATATATTTGTTACAGGCTGCAGTCAGCATTTATGTACAGACCGTTACAATACTTTACATGTACCTTTGTTATCAGGGCATTACCTAGATGTTTGTCATTGCTGTGTCACATAATACTATACATGTACATGTCTTAAACAAGTTGAGCTACAGTGTCATTGACACTTTCATTTTATGAGGGTCAGATTCAATATTGTTCAAACCAAGTCCCTAGGTTAATATTAATATAAGCCCAAAATTTAACTTGGTTCGATCTTGGGGATAATTTTTAAAAATCTTCTTCAGATCCACCAGTCAGAATGCTTTCATATTTGGTATACAACATCTCTAGGGAGATCAGATTCAAATTTGTTCAAATCGGGTCCCTAGGTATATATTTGGGCTCGCTATGATAGCCCAAATTTTAACATAGTGCAATAAGAGGAAATTTAAAAAAAAATTAGCTTCTTCAGATCCACCAGTCAGAATGTGTGCAATAAGAGGAAATTTAAAAAAAAACCCATCTTCTTCAGATCCACCAGTTACAATGCTTTAATATATTTTGTATACATCATCTCTAGGGAGGTCAGATTCAAGTTTGTTCAATTCGAGTGCCTGGGTTAATATTTGGGCTCCATATGGGAATCTGAAATTTAAGTTAGTACAATATGAGGGAATTCTTAAAAAATCATCTTCTTCAGATTCACCTGTCAGAATGCTTTCATATTTGGTTTACGACATCTCTGGAGGAGGGGTGGGGGGGGGGGGGGCGTAGGGGCTTGTCAGATTCAAGTTTGTTCAAATCGGGTCCGTAGGTTAATATTTGGGCTTGTCACTGTTCTCATTTGGGACAATGTCTATACTGTCTACTGAAGCTTTCTACAGTGATTTTAATTAATATTGGCAGGATTTTAACCCATTTAATACGCCGTTTGAAAAACGGACGTATTATGTTATGGCGCTGTCCGTCTGTCCGTCCGGAGACAGTTTTATTCCGTGCTCTACAGAACGTGATTTCAATCAGATTTAAAAAATACTTGATATACTGCACAACCAGAATAAGATCTTGTGCAAATTCGAATTTGGCTCATGTTCTACAGTTTTCCTAGTAGTTATTCCCCATTTAATACTTAGAAATCGAGCAAATTATGCTTTCCGTTCTCTACAGACCGTCAACTTAATCAGATTCTTTTCAAATTTAATACGCAGCTTCATGGCCATAATATCTCGCACAAGTTCATATTTGGGTCGTGTTCGGTTGTTTTCTTAGGAGTTATTGCCCTTTTCATACTTAGAAATCAGTCAAATTATGCTTTTAGTGCTCTACAGTCCTTGAACTTAATCGGATTCTTTTGAAATTTAATATGCAGCTTCATGAGCATGGTATCTTTTTTATTTTGTCAAGACCTCAGATCGCTTAATATGAAAACGTGGAAACAGGTGAATTACCCTTTACCCCAGACAGGGCAGGGGAATGGGCAATGATTGGAGGTGGGGGGGGGGGGGGGGGGGCAGACATAGTCGAGTCAACAAAAATTTCAAACTTTATCCCAGAGAAACTTGTGCATGTTCCAATTTTGATGGGCGGTGCTCTTGTTAAACATGTTTTCAGACTTAGTTTCTTTGTATTGGAAATTAGGCTTTTACCACATACTTTGTTACTTTAATTCTTGCATGGTCAGTACAACTTAATGATTGCATTTGCATCAGTGATTTCTTTTTATTGGTTTTAGGAAATATTTAACCCTTTTTTTTGCAGTCAATTTTACTTAGTATTCCTAGCAAGTTTCGGATTAAAGTTTTGCTTTTCAAGGTTGTACCTTTTATTCTTCAGACACTGTGTTACAACATCATTGTTTTTCATTTGGGGCAAGGTCTACTGACGCTGTATATAGTCGTTTCAATTAATATTTGCGTTAATTTAACCTTTTTCAAAATGGTTTTCTTTAAATTTGAAATTGGGCTTCTAACACATACTTTGTAACTTTTAGTCCTTACATGATCAATACAATTTTTAATAATTGCATTTACAGACCTGGTTTCTTTTACTTGTATGCAGCTTTTTTTCTCATTACCTGAGCTTCACAGTTTGAAATATAAAGAAATGCCTTCTGCAGCATACTTCTGTTGTTTTACAAAAGTAATACAGCTTGGAAGGAAATGGGAGTGAGGGACTTTTGATGCTGTCTCCAAAACTTCAGGGGAGATGGGTGGAATCAATCCACCCCTCCCTCCTCCCCATGTTATCCAGAAGATAAATCCAGTTCTAATTATACGATTCTCTTCAAATTTGATATTACTTTTTAGTTTAACTTGGCAAAATCAAGATAAGCTATTGCCATCACGCGTTCGGAAGTCTGTTAGTCTGTGAGTCTGTTAGTCTGTGAGTCTGTTCACATTTTCCTTTAGCATGGGCTACACCCAGCAGTTCTTGTCTGATTGTCACAAAATTTCATACGCAGGTTTGGGGTCATGTCTAGATGAGAACGTCCCCTTCTGGTCGCGATCGGTCAACCGGTATGGCTGCCCGAGCCCAAGACCCGAAAACCATTGGCACAGTCTACAGGTCGTATTTATGAAGGGATTTCATTGTGACTTGGTAGGATGCCTCTGTATAATGCCCAGATGAGAACGTCCCCTTTTGGGCATAATCTGTCAACCATGATGGCTGCGCAAGCCCGAAACCCAAAAACTTTTAGCATAGTCTGCAGGTCATATTTAATCAGTGCTCCAGATAATTTTTTTCCCCGAGGAGTAATTAATCCCCCATATTGACCTCAGGGAGTAACAGGACTAAAACCTGAAGTATCATGTACTCCGTGACAGCTTATTGTGTTGTTACTCAGTACTATCAGTTCGGAAAAAAGCCTCACCCAGAATTTCAGAATTTCTCCGCCTAATTCCATTCGATGAATATTACAGTTCTAATTTAAGAAGTTTTGTTTTTATTTCAACACAACAACCTTGACTCATTGATAAGCATCAAGGCTTCACATGCTTTTGAATGAAAAACATGTACCCCCCCCCCCCCCCCCTTTTTTTTTCTATATTTTAATTTACTAACCCCGAGATAAAAAAGAGGGTGACCGGCCCGGGTGTGACCTGTCTCGTACTTTTCCACCTCCCAGTGCTTATGGACGCTTCGCGCTACTTTTGAGCTATGTTAAGCCTAGGAGTGCTTTCATTGGAAGAGTGGAAGGTGGGCTTGAAGAAAAATAGCGATGTATGTATTTACGTCTTCTTTCTTACGACAGCCTAAAATTTCAAACCTTCACTTGAAAATACACGACCAATTTAATCTTAATAAACATTTGGAATAATAATTGGAATTCAGGAAACAATATTTTTACGTGTTTGTAAATGCTAAAAACTAAATGCACTTGAATATTCTAACTTAATTTCTACTGAGCATAGAAACGAAAATACCGGCACAAAATCGCAACCAGTAATGCTTATTTAAAAATTCTGAGTCCTCGACCAAAGGACATTTCGACCTTTGTGTGTTTTGAATTATGGATGATTCGCAACATGTACGATTCGGACCAGATTCCTGGACAATTCGGACCAGATGATTGGACGATTCGGACCATATTTATGGACGACTCGGATCGTGTTTATGAATGATTTGGAATAAAAGTCTGAACGATTTGGAGCGTGTTTCTGGGTGATCTAGAAGCATAATTTGTAAGCTGTTTGGATCAATTTGTCGGAGGAATAAATGATTTTTGGTAAAGTGAGCAAAACGTTTCAACGAGAGCGTCAGAATCCAGAAATCTGGTCCGAATCGTCCAAAAAATATCTCTTCCGAATCGTATATAGTCTGAATCGTCTCGATACCGTGTGTTTTGGCCCTGGACGTTTCGGGCAGAACCACTCTCTGTTAGGTGTGCGAAGAAATGCTCACGCAAAATTAAAATTGCACAAGTGATACGCATGCGATTATGAAATCAAATAGCGTGCCTAATAATTCCAGGCATGAATTTATACTGATATCACAAAACCTTTATGACATGACCGGCGAATACGACAACAGAAATGATCGAAAGCGTAAAATTAAAAACATAGGCGTAATCTGTACTCCCTCAATTTCTATTTGGGTTGTATTTTGCAATTTTTGATGCGTAAAATACGCCTTTACGCCCGTTATCTAGAGCACTGTTTAATATGGAGGGATTTCATTGTAACTTGGTAGGATGACGCCTTATGATGTCTAGATGAGTATTTCTCCATTTGGGCGTGATCTGCCAACCGTGACGACTGCCCGAGCCCAAAACCCGAAATGTTTAGCACAGTCTACAGGTCATATTTATTGAGGAATTTCATTGTAACTTGGTGGGTTGACTTCATATAATGTCTAGATGAGAAAGAAAGTCCCCTTTTGGACGTGATTGGGCAACTGTGACGGCTACAGGGGCCCGAAGCCCAAAAATCTTTAGACTGTCTACAGGTCATATTTATGAAGGGATTTCATTGTAACTTGGTAGGATGACTCTAAATAATGTCTCGATGAGAACGTCCCCTTTTGGTCGCGATCATTCAGCCTTGATGGCTGCCCGAGCTAGTGTTGAAATGACTTGGGCATTTCGTAGTCGACTAGTTGATCGCTATTAGTCGACTACTAGTCGGCACCTAATATAAGGTTAGAACAAGGGCGGGGGAGGGGGGGGGAGGGGGGGGACCAACGAGAGAGGCCCCATTCCCAATCGAAAATAGTCACTTTTTTCCCCAATTTGCTCCCCAAAATTGCCAGTTCACTGTAGTTGGGAATTCATTTCTGTGTGACCAGTCGATTATTTTCAAGTGACAAGGACCGAATATTTGTCAGTGGGATTCACAGTGTGAATTGTTTCAGTGTGAAGGTTATTCACGAGTGTTGTTTTGAAGCCTTTTTAACAATGTCATGGAGCATCCTTGACCGTGTTCTCCCAGATGTCGCTCTAAATTAGCTCCCTTGATGTGCAACAATGATAACTGATTGACTTGCAGTGATGTAAGTCAAAGTGACAAAATGCATTGCTACCAAGCATAACTGCTCACGAATGGTGCCTAAATTTTGTTACCGACGGATTCCGTGCTTCTTAAAGCATGTTTCCGATTTTTAGGTAATTGTTTCAATTCATGGCGTCAGCAAAGAGCATTTTTTTCAAGTTTAATTCTCATCCATAGTCGTCTGTCTGCAACTGCTCTTGACTCCGTCGGCGTTTGCTGTCAGTGGCCGACCACTTAGTTTAATCTACAAAATATATGTGTCTGTGGAAAACGGCGACTAGGAAATTGCTAATCGATTATAGGCTGAACCCTAGTTGACGTCGACTAGTCGACTAATCGTTTCAACACTAGTCTGAGCCCAAAACACCAAAACCTTTAGCATAGTCTATAGGTCATATTTGTGGAAGGATTTCATTGTAACTTGTTAGTTTGACTCCATATAATGCCCAGATGATGACATCCCCTTTTGGTCATGATTGGTCAACTGTGACGGCTTCAGGGGCCCGAAGCCCGAAAACCTTGAGCACAGTCTACAGGTCATATTTATGAAGGGATTTCATTTGTATCTTCATAGGATCACTCCAGATGATGCCCAGATGAGAATGTCCCCTTTTGGTTGCGATCATTCAACCATGATGGCTGCCCAAGCCCAAAGCCCAAAAACCTTGAGCACAGTCAACAGGTCATATTTATGAAGGGATTTCATTGTAACTTGGTAGGTTGACTTCCTATAATGTCTAGATGAGAACGTCCCCTTTGGACGCAATTTTGGGAAACTGACGGTTACAGGGGCCCAAAGCCCAAAAACCTTTAGCACAGTCTACAGGCCATATTTATGAAGGGATTTCAATGTAACTTGATAGGTTGACTCATTTTGGAATAATTTCACTGTAACTTGGTAACTTTTGTTGATATACGTTAACTGTGAGGGCCATTTACATTAACTGTGAGGTCATATTAACCCACCTCTCAGCTCTTTAGTACAGTGTACACCTCATATTATTTTTATCATAAACATAGCATACAGGGAACAGAAATGAACATATTCCCAATTATCACAATTCTTGTCTTATTTCAAAATCCTTTCATAAACATTGAACATTATCCGTTTCATCAAACACAACACACAAGTTAAGCTACAGTGTCATTGACACTTTCATTTATACGCCCATTTGTAAAAACGGTTATATTATGTAAATGGTCTGTCTGTTGTCCATCTGTCCATCCGTCCGTCCCTCCGTCTGTCCATCCTGGCTTAGCAGAGGTACATTGTGGGGTTTACAATTTAGGGTCAGTGGTAGTTGTGGGGTTGGGTTAGTACAGTGGCCACTTGTGGGGTTATTTCATCCATCCGTCCATCAACAATTGGTTTCCAACCAATAACTCCAGTTTAGGCAGTTATTCCCAAAATGCATTTTGAAGGATTGGGAGTTATTACATGCAAAAAAAAAAAAATTTACTCCTTTTGCCCAACAATGTTTTATGTATTGCATCTTTAAGCCTTTACCTATCACAAGTTAAAGTCAACAGTACAAATTATTTTTCTGAAACATCAGATTTTTTCATTTTTCACTTCTAACCTTTGCTTATTAGTCCTTATTGGAAGAAGCTCATCAAGCTGGTTCCATTAATAGGTCATGAGGTATGTTTTGGCGTAGAGAAATGAAAAAAAAAAAAATTTGAATAACAATTTTTGTATATCATGAGTGCAGATATGATAGATTCATTAGGTAAACAGTTAACAGAAAATGGCTCACACTATTTTGTGTCTAAGCATTGCCATTCGGGCTGTATGTGTGACATCACTCTAGTTCCTTTTTTCAGCAAACAATCTGTGAGCTTGTACTTCTAACAATTCAAGTCAGCTCCAATATCCAGATTGTAACAGTTCTTGTTTGAGTTTGTTTCTTCAAACCCAGTAGGCCCAGGGCTTTCAACTTGTAGTTTTTGGTCATTCAGGACCATGACTACAGTATTTAACTCTTAGTTTTTGGATTTTTTTTTTACATGAAAACTTTCTGTTGTAAGAAGTTGTGTTAAAGTAATTTTTTTGGCTCAGCTACTTTAGGCTTCTTTTTCTGTTACAATTTTCATGTTTTTCGCAGACTTCATCAATTTTAGTTTGTAAAAAGTTTGTGTTAAGCTGAGTTTTGTTTCTGTAGGTCTACACAGGTCATTGATATAGAAGACTTGCATTACTGAACATCTTTGCAGTAATATTAGCTTTTGATAATCACAATATATCCCATTATATATTAAATATATCCATTATTTGGAGTGATATAAACAATAATGAAAGCGTCAATGACACTACAGCTCAACTTGTCCAAGAAGGGACTGAACTAAGTAGAAAGATCCAATAATTCCAAGTCATTCACTCAAGCTTATACAGAAAAGACATCACACCAAAGCTACATGTGAAATGCGAAAAAAATTGGGTGAGGGATGCGGCCTGTTGGGTGTACTAATGGAATTGTTGACCTTTTATATGTTGAATCCAAGATGGCCGGTAGCAGCCATATTTTTCAACAAAAAATCAGATAATAACTCCCATCTAGACATCACACCAAAGTTACAGATGAGATTTGAAAAAGATCAGGTGAGGTGTGCGGCCTGTAGGATTAGGGACCTGCGAATATCAAATTTTGTCTCGAATCGAATCTCGAATCGAATGTGAACGAGGATTTCGAATCGAATCGAATCTCGAATATCAAATAGTGGTCGTGTATATGCTGACAATTGTTGTTTCTGGTGCCGTAGGATCGTTGGCATTTTTGGATAATAGACCGGCGGTGATAACTGGCTGGAAACGGAAACATACTTGGTCATTTTTTGAGGTAGCCGTATAAACAATTTCCATTTTAAAAATTAAATAGGGCGTGGACGAAAAATTTGTCATAACATTTGCGACATATAAGTCACAAATTGAAATAAAGGACATAATTATGCTCACGATGGCGATCGCGACGCTCATTGGTTGATAACAAAGTAATAGCCTGTTAGTCCGGACAGGGGACCCTGTGCATTGCTTTACTTGATTTTGTAACGTCCATGTGACCATTCGACACCAAACATAAACGTGTTAGAAACCAATCTGGATTTGTTTCACTGGAACTTAACGTCGCTTTCAACAACCAAGGCGATATTGGGACGCTGTTTGTCCTATTCAGAAGAAGACAGGAATTCATGTTATTGAAGCAATAATGGGTGCATATTCATAACATTCTTTTAATTTTAGCATGTAACAATTTTTCTTTAAAACACATGAACACTGCAACAGCTATTTGAAAAACTAAAGAGCCATTTCCTGGCACTTGATCGCGTCCATACTTGGAGCACAAAGAACTAAATCGTGTTAATGTTTACATCATCAGGATAGAACTTGCAATACTATAGCATCAGTTTTTAGCTTCAAAAGTAGGGCACTAAAGACCAATACATGTAGTCCAATATCATGGCAATATGTCAAAAGTTTGAGTCACAAATTCATAACACACTGAGGACCCTATCGTAATTATTTCGTGCCCAAGTCAAGGTTTCAGCATTGTAGTTAGACAGGTTGTGCCGTCTGTCCGTGATCAGATTGCTGCCAGTCGAGTTAACCCGTTCGGAGGAACAGTTGGTCGCCTGTATAGCAAGGATGTCCCGGGCAGCAGTGGACAGCAGCGGATAGAACTGAGCATTTGTTCTCCAGAACGACAGGGGACATTCGTCTTTGCGCAGCTTGGGTAAACGTGCATAATTGTCCATTTCCAAAATCAAGCGACTGTGCATTGATTTATCATTGTCATGGTCCTGTCGTTCAACAGCATCCGCTTCGGCTGCATCATCATCAATAGCATCCTTGAGGCTCTGCTCTTGGCTGCTTGATGCAGTTTCAGAAGTATGCTCATCGGGCGTCTGCACGGGCTCGGACGAAGATTTCTCGTTGTTTGAGATTTTGTCAAGTCCGTGCCACTTAAGGTCATCTTCGATGAAATTACAAACAGACCCAATGTGTCTGTCAGCTTTCACTACGATAGATTTATACCTCGGATCCAAGTAAGTACTAGCTTGAAGATGTGGTTGACTGAGCTTGAATCTGTCGTCTAACTGCTTCACTAGTGCATCCCTGAAAGTTTTAACGCCTTTCGAAGGTTTTGACAGCAATTGCTTTCGCAGGGTTTGTATGCATGGCAACACGATTGAGACTGTAACACTGTGATCAGCACTTAGAATTGACGTAGCCTCAGCTGTTGGTTTCAATATGGGGGTAACCGATTCCTGGATGCCTGTTAAGGCGCCACTAAGAGGTCCAGGCGAGCTTGATGCACATTTTTTCCGTGTCTGACACTCCACAAGTGCAAGGGATATTGGAGCGTTGTTTTTCTGTACCCAGTGCAGCAATTGGTAAGTGCTATTAAATCTAGTTGAGACGTCAAGTGGAGGGTCAGATTCGGTAAGAAATTTGGTATCATCGGCTGGATCCTTGTTACAAATTTGAAATTTGTGGAGAGCAGCAAGTCCAACGGTAGAAGAGTTAAAAAATCCAGCAATGCGGTGAACAGAAGAGATGAGCGTTTTGATCATTTGCTGTGCGTCAAGTGCAGCGTTTATTCAGAGTTGCAAAATATGAGCAGAGCATCCCATCCATGGTATGTCCAGCTTAGTCGCTGTGCTTGGCATGACATTGGTGGTGTCTGTTGTACAAAAACTTATGGAGTTTTTGGCGATTTCGAAGTGTTCCAGTTGTTCCCGTACCACAATTGCAGTCACTTCCGCGGTATGGTCCTTATCTTGGTCTTCCAAGTTAACAACAGAAAGACAGCGAGTGGCAAATTTCCATTCTTCGCTGATGTAGTGCAGAGTGAGGAACAAAAAATTTGAATTGTTGTCGGACTTCCAATGATCAAAGGTGACCGCAGGTCTTGATGAACCTTTATCCTTATGAATGTGATCTCAAACATTCTGTTCCATTGACACGCGAATATCTCCTAATTTCCTGGAGAGCGTAGTTGGGTGAGGTGGTTCATAAGACTTATCAAAGGTCAAGGCAGCACACATATTTTTAAACCCTTTACCAGCCGCAACCTCGAAGGGCCTACCATCAGCTACTATGAACCCCAGGATACTATTGTCATATTTTTTCTTAACGTCAACTCTGATACTGATAGCAGGTTTCTTTCAGCCGAAATCTGTCATGCTACATTGCTTTTTCCGATCCGGTTCAGAGTCGCCTCCACCTTGACCTTGTGTACGTCGCTTGGTTGATTTTGCCTTAGCTGCAGCATGTAACTCAATATGCTTAAGTTGTAGATGGGCCCACAGATGGGACGTTGTACCAGTTTTCTGTACACTTAAGATGGTTGAACAGGCATTACAGTGGAACTTGTCATCCACTAGATTGAAATAAGATTTTATCATTTCCGCCATACTGAACTTTTGTAAACACACGTCACGCGCGACTTAAAATATCGAAAGCTAAATTAAACCATTCAAACTAAACGAAACGCAATTCTGCAGCCTGGTATATCATATAAGTTAGCTTGTTCTGGTATGTTCATTCAACTTCATTGGGTCATCACATGTATCGACAATAACTGCTGTTACCAACTTCCCCTGATCTTGAATCACGAGTGATTCACGACGCATATAAACGCACATTGACCTCTCCGTTTTATATACATTCCGTGTCGGCATCTTTATGTAAACGTGTGACTGCTTCATTGCAAATTGCAATGTAAGGGGGGTAATTCTATTATACTGCACTTTACTGTAAAACATGCTGGTTTCGTCGAACTCCCGTAACACGCAGTGGTATGCATAATGCATATACTATGCGATCATGCGAGCATGCCGATTTAAGACCAAGTTGCGAGGTTATATTATAACGGGAATGTTACCGGATGGGGGTGGGTCAACCGTGGGTGGGGGTGCTACTCCGATGCACGCGCCTAACTAACTGATAAACGAACGTGATTGCAAGTCTATTATTGGAGCAGAAACACACGTATCGGCACAGTGGCATGAAAAAAGTTTTCCCGACCTAGTCCGACGAGATTCGAAAATTTTGAACCCATGACACCAGCATTGAATCGAATCGAATAGCTGCAAGGATTCGAAATGGAATCGAATAATCGAAGGTTCGCAGGTCCCTATGAAGGATGTGCTAATCGAATTGGTGACAATTCATTTGCCAAATCCAAGATGGCTGCTAGCAGCCATATTTTTCAATGAAATTCCTAAAAATTTGATAGCTCCCATCTAGACGCCACACCAAAGCTACATATGAAATTAAAAAAAGATGGGGTGAGGTATGCAGCCTGTGGGGTGTGGTAATGGGATTGTTGACAATTTATAATTTATATGCCAGATCCCAAATGGCCACTGGCGGTCATATTTTTCAACGAAATTCAGAAAAATGTAATAGCTCCCATCTAGACCTCATCCCCAAAGCTGCATATGAAAATCGAAAAAGATTGTGTAAGCAGCCTGTAGCGCATGCTAATGGAATTGTTGACAATTTATACCGGGGTTAATGTTTGGACTCTTTGTTGGAACCCAAATTTTAACTTAGTCCAATTTGAGGAATAATCTTTAAAACTCTTCTTCCCCAGAAACACTAGTCAGGATCTTTTGATATACATGTATTGAATACAAAATCCTTACAGAGGTTGGATTCAAATTTGTTTGCGTTAATTTAACCCTTTTCAAAATGGTTTTCGAATTTAGTTTCTTGAAATTTGAAATTGGGCTTCTAACACATACTTTGTAACTTTTAGTCCTTACATGATCAATACAATTTTTAATAATTGCATTTACAGACCTGGTTTCTTTTACTTGTATGCAGCTTTTTTTCTCATTACCTGAGCTTCACAGTTTGAAATATAAAGAAATGCCTTCTGCAGCATACTTCTGTTGTTTTACAAAAGTAATACAGCTTGGAAAGAAATGGGAGTGAGGGACTTTTGATGCTGTCTCCAAAACTTCAGGGGAGATGGGTGGAATCAATCCACCCCTCCCTCCTCCCCATGTTATCCAGAAGATAAATCCAGTTCTAATTATACGATTCTCTTCAAATTTGATATTACTTTTTAGTTTAACTTGACAAAATCAAGATAAGCTATTGCCATCACGCGTACGGAAGTCTGTTAGTCTGTGAGTTGTTAGTCTGTGAGTCTGTTAGTCTGTTAGTCTGTGAGTCTGTTAGTCTGTGAGTCTGTTCACATTTTCCTTTAGCATGGGCTACACCCAGCAGTTCTTGTCTGATTGTCACAAAATTTCATACGCAGGTTTGGGGTCATGTCTAGATGAGAACGTCCCCTTCTGGTCTGCAGCATGTAACTCAATATGCTTAAGTTGTAGATGGGCCTACAGATGGGACGTTGTACCAGTTTTCTGTACACTTAAGATGGTTGAACAGGCATTACAGTGGAACTTGTCATCCACTAGATTGAAATAAGATTTTATCATTTCCGCCATACTGAACTTTTGTAAACACACGTCACGCGCGAATTAAAATATCGAAAGCTAAATTAAACAATTCAAACTAAACGAAACGCAATTCTGCAGCCTGGTATATCATATAAGTTAGCTTGTTCTGGTATGTTCATTCAACTTCATTGGGTCATCACATGTATCGACAATAACTGCTGTTACCAACTTCCCCTGATCTTGAATCACGAGTGATTCACGACGCATATAAACACACATTGACCTCTCCGTTTTATATACATTCCGTGTCGGCGTCTTTATGTAAACGCGTGACCGCTTCATTGCAAATTGCAATGTAAGGGGGGTAATTCTATTATACTGCACTTTACTGTAAAACATGCTGGTTTCGTCGAACTCCCGTAGCACGCAGTGGTGTGCATAATGCATATACGATGCGATCATGCGAGCATGCCGATTTAAGACCAAGTTGCGAGGTTATATTATAACGGGAATGTTACCGGATGGGGGTGGGTCAACTGTGGGTAGGGGTGCTACTTCGATGCACACGCCTAACTAACTGATAAACGAACGTGATTGCAAGTCTATTATTGGAGCAGAAACACACGTATCGGCACAGTGGCATGAAAAAAGTTTTCCCGACCTAGTCCGACGAGATTCGAAAATTTTGAACCCATGACACCAGCATTGAATCGAATCGAATAGCTGCAAGGATTCGAAATGGAATCAAATAATTGAAGGTTCGCAGGTCCCTATGAAGGATGTGCTAATCGAATTGGTGACAATTCATTTGCCAAATCCAAGATGGCTGCTAGCAGCCATATTTTTCAATGAAATTCCTAAAAATTTGATAGCTCCCATCTAGACGCCACACCAAAGCTACATATGAAATTAAAAAAAGATGGGGTGAGGTATGCAGCCTGTGGGGTGTGCTAATGGGATTGTTGACAATTTATAATTTATATGCCAGATCCCAAATGGCCACTGGCGGTCATATTTTTCAACGAAATTCAGAAAAATGTAATAGCTCCCATCTAGACCTCAATCCCAAAGCTGCATATGAAAATTGAAAAAGATTGTGTAAGAGATGCAGCCTGTAGGGTGTGCTAATGGAATTGTTGACAATTTATACCGGGGTTAATGTTTGAACTCTTTGTTGGAACCCAAATTTTAACTTAGTCCAATTTGAGGAATAATCTTTAAAACTCTTCTTCCCCAGAAACACTAGTCAGGATCTTTTGATATACATGTATTGAATACAAAATCCTTACAGAGGTTGGATTCAAATTTGTTTGACTCGGTCCATCAGTTAATAATTGGGCTCTCTTTGGGAGCCGGAATTTAAACTTAACTAGTCTTCTTCAAAACCACTGGGCCAAATTCAAACATATATTGCCCAGACCATCTTGGGAGTATACCCTTTCTGCTTTGTTCAAATGAAGCCACTGCCATCATCGGGCTTTTTGTTAATGCCCCGAAAGCCTAAAAATCTTTAAAATCTTCTCATGAACCACCAGAGAATGCCTGGATATTTGGTATCGAACTTCCTTTGGTGGTGAAGATTAAAAGTTTGTTCAAGGGAAGTTAATATTTGGGGGCATGGCCATTTTGGGCTGATTTGAACCAAATTTGGCATGTTGTATAATTGGGTCATAAGTACCTAATTGAAGCCCCCCAAATTTTTTTAACAGCCCCATGGGAACCCCAGGAGCTAAAAATATAAAAAATTCAAATGCCTATATTTAAAAAAACTGCATGGACCTGAATATTGTTTTTTAGCTCAACTTGACAATGTCAAGTATGAGCTATTGGTATCTGTCGTCCGAATGTCTGTCCAAATTCCTTTAGCACGCCCAACAGGCCATGACTCTCGCCTGATCAGTCCCAAATGTCATATGTGGCTTTCGAGGCATTCTCAAGATGGGAGCTATCAAATTTTTCTCTGAATTTCGCTTCAAAATATAGCTGCCATTGGCCATCTTGGATTTGGCATATAAATTGTCAACAATTTTATTAGTACACCCTACAGGTCGCATCCCTCACTTGACCTTTTTAGTCGAGTTGTGATGAAGTCAAACTCGACTTATAGTTTGATGAATGGCGGGGTCGGGCTGCGGCTTCTGGGCTTCGTAAACAATTGGTTTCTGGATGATAAATTGATAATGGTTTGACCCTCGTTCATGAAACTTCATAGGTAGGTTGGCCTCGGTGAGAGGAAGAGCCCTATTTATACCCCACGCAATGAAGTTGCTGGGGTATAATGTTTTTGACTGGTCCGTCCGTCAGTCCTACTTGTTTTCCGGACTTTTTTTTCTACACGCTTCCAGATATTGAGCTGATTTTTGGTATGTGAGTCTAACATGGTGGCCTACAGATCAAGTTTGCATTTTTTTCCGCTCAACTGATTTTTACCTAAATTACGGCCCTTGGACTCTGAAAAATTCATCAAAATTACAGTTTTCCAGACTTTTTTTGTACACGCTTCCAGATATTGAGCTGATTTTTGGTATGTGAGTCTAACATGGTGGCCTACAGATCAAGTTTGCATTTTTTTCCGCTCCACTGATTTTTACCGAAATTACGGCCCTTGGACTCTGAAAAATTCATCAAAATTACAGTTTTCCGGACTTTTTTTCTACATGCTTCCAGATATTGAGCTGATTTTTGGTATGTTAGTCTAACATGGTGGCCTACAGATCAAGTTTGCATTTTGTTCCGCTCCACTGATTTTTACCGAAATTACGGCCCTTGAACTTTGAAAAGTTCATCAAAATTACAGTTTTGCAGACTTTTTTTCTACACGCTTCCAGATATTGAGCTGTTTTTGGGTATGTTAGTCTAACATGGTGGCCTACAGATCAAGTTTGCATTTTGTTCCGCTCCACTGATTTTTACCGAAATTACGGCCCTTGAACTTTGAAAAGTTCATCAAAATTACAGTTTTGCAGACTTTTTTCCTACACGCTTCCAGATATTGAGCTGAGTTTTGGTATGTTAGTCTAACATGGTGGCCTACAGAAAAAGTTTGCGTTTTGTTCCGCTCCACTGATTTTTACCGAAATTACGACCCTTGGACTCTGAAAAATGCATTAAAATTACAGTTTTCCGGACTTTTTTTCTACACGCTTCCAGATATTGAGCTGATGTTTGGTATGTTAGTCTGACATGGTGGCCTACAGATCAAGTTTGCATTTTGTTCCGCTCCACTGATTTTTACTGAAATTACGGCCCTTGAACTTTGAAAAGTTTATCAAAATTACTTTTTTCCTACACGCTTCCAGATATTGAGCTGATTTTTGATATGGTAGTCTAACATGGTGGCCTGCAGAACAAGTTTGGGTTTTGTTCCGCTCCACTGATTTTTACCCAAATTACGGCCCCATAGATTTTGAAAAGTTCATCAAAATTACAGTTTTCCGGGCTTTTTCTCTGCTTGAGTTCTTTCAATACCGTTGAAACTACAGAATGATTAGAGCTTGAAATATCGGGGTGCATGGGGTATGTGAGCGTGCTCACTAAGGTTCTATATTTTTGGACTTGCTAGGTGAAAGGTCAAGGTCACAGTGGCCTTCAACATAGTAAATCTGCAAACAATTGGTTTCCGGACAATAACTTGATAATGGTTTGACCCACATTCATGAAATTTCATAGGTAGGTTGGCATCAGTGAGAGGAAGAACCCTATTTATTTTGGACTTGCTAGGTCAAAGGTCAAGGTCACAGTGACCTTGAACATAGTAAATCATAAACAATTGTTTCTGGATGATAACTTGACTATGGTTCAACCCACATTTATGAAACTTCATATGTAGGGTGGCCTTCTTGAGAGGAAGAACCCTATTTATTTTGGACTCCCTAGGTGAAAGGTCAAGGTCACAGTGACCTTCAACATAGTAAATCGTAAACTATTGGTTTCCGGATGATAACTTGATAATGGTTTGACCCACATTCATGAAACTTCATAGGTAGGTTGGCCTAGGTGAGTGGAAGACCCCTATTAATTTTGGACATGCTAGGTCAAAGGTCAAGGTCACTGACTGTGAACATAATAAATCGTAAACAATTGGTTTCCGGATGATAACTTGATAATGGTTCCACCCACATTCATGAAACTTCTTAGGTAGGTTGGCATTGGTGCAAGAAAGAGCCCTATTTATTTTGGAAGCACTAGGTCAAAGGTCAAGGTCACAGTGACCCTTCACATAGTAAATTGTAAACAACTGGTTTCCGGACGATAAGTTGATAATGATTAAACCCACTTTTGTGCTGTCACAACTCGACATTGGATCGGTGATCCTATCGGCATTTTTAGTCGAGTTTTGACGAAGTCAAACTCGACAAATAGTTTGATAAAGTGGCAGGTGGCGGGGGGTGGAAACAATTGGTTTCCGGGCAATAACTTTAGTTCTATTTGTCACACCCTCGCCAGATTTACACCACCGGTTACTCCATAGGAAAGGAAGACACCTATTGATTTTGGGCTGTGAAGCCTCAAGGTCAAGGTCACTGTTACTATAAATAGATTTTTTTCCCAACAAATTGGTTTCCGGGCAATAACTTTTAGTTCTATTTGTCGTACCTTCACCAAATTTGCACCAGAGGTTACTCCATAGGAAAGGAAGACAGCTATTGATATTGGGGTCTGATGCCCCGAGGTCAAGGTCACTGTTACTATAAATAGAATTTTTTTTCAACAAATTGGTTTCCGGGCAATAACTTTAGTTCTATTTGTCGCACCTTCACCAAATTTACACCAGAGGTTACTCCATAGGAAAGTAAGACACCTATTGATTTTTGTGTCTGTTGCCCCGAGGTCAAGGTCACTGTTACTATAAATATATTTTTTTTTCAACAAATT
Source organism: Pictodentalium vernedei (assembly GCA_031216915.1). Classification (NCBI taxonomy): domain Eukaryota; kingdom Metazoa; phylum Mollusca; class Scaphopoda; order Dentaliida; family Dentaliidae; genus Pictodentalium; species Pictodentalium vernedei. The sequence continues at coordinate 340,119,080 of CM062293.1, forward strand.
GGTTTCCGGGCAATAACTTAAGTTCCATTTTTGTACCTTCACCAAATTTACATCAGACATTTCTCCATAGGAAAGGAAGACACCTATTAATTTTGGAGTCTGAAGCCTCAAGGTCAAGGTGACTGTTACTATAAATATAATTTTTTTCAACAAATTGGGTTCTGGGCAATAACTTAAGTTCTATTTGTCACACCTTCACCAAATTTACACCAGAGGTTACTCCATAGGAAAGGAAGACACTTACTGACTTTGGGGTCTGATGCCCTGAGGTCAAGTTCACTGTTACTATAAATAGAATTTTCTTCCCACAAGTTGGTTTCCGGGCAATAACTTTAGTTCTATTTGTCGCACCTGTGGTTACTCCGTAGGAAAGGAAGACACCTATTTATTTTGGGGCCTGATGCCTGAAGGTCAAGTTCACTGTTACTATAAATAGAATTTTTTTCGACAAATTGGTTTCCGGGCAATAACTTTAGCTCTATTTGTCACACCTTCACTGAATTTACACCAAAGGTTACTCCAGAGGAAAAGAGACACCTATTGATTTTGGGGTCTGTTGCTCGACGACCAAGGTCACTGTTACTATAAACAGATTTATGGGGGGCAAATTGGTTTCAAGTGTTCTGGTATAGAGTGAGAATAGGGCAATGGTAGGAACTGCCTGAAGTAAAAGTTTTTTATGAGTGGGGGCATGAAAACTGTAGTTATCACTGTTGGCAAAAGTTGCTGTTGTGACAAATAACTTGCTTTTCTGATTTTTCACGAAATTTAATGTCAAAACTCGACTTGTGGATCTGTGATCCTCTTGCCAGATTTTTCAGGTTTCATATGTAGCTTTTGTTGTCATGGGGTTTTTAGCTGCGACTAGCAGCTCTATAAGTGGCAATGTAGGTCTGTCGGTCTGTTTGTCGGTCTGTCTGTCGGTCGGTCGGTCTGTCGGTGTGTCTGTCTGTAACCAACAAGTTTCAAAACTCAATAACTTTTGAAATACTTGATGGAATGACTTTATATTTGGCATGTAAGTGTATCTTATGGATGTCTAGCCACTGTTCAATGCATGTGTTGTTCCAAGTATTTTTCTTGGAGTTATGCCCCTTGATGAACTTAGAATTTTGTGAGATTGCACCACCCGTCGCAGCTACGGCGTCGATGTCGCAATTTTTTTTGTAGAAACTTGATTGAGTGACTTATCATTACTGGAGCTTTCTATTTAGTTCAGTCCCTTCTTGGACAAGTTGAGCTTCAGTGTCATTGACACTTTCATTTAGTATGAAGCTTCCTTAGGACCAGAGGAATCGGAGGGACCCCAAAAATTGCTATTGATTTTGTCATAGGTGAACTGATTTGGTACAAAGCATCTTGATGGAGTTTACTCTTCTGATTTTTTCCCCAAAAAGTAACTCTGGGGTTACTACTGGCGTTAATGCCCCTAAATAGTACAGCCGCCGTGGACTGGTCATAATCCATGCGTGTGCAGTGGTGTCCACGCATCCGATTACCAGGTAATAAAAATCAACATCAGCAAAATTTTAATCAGTGAAGCACTGGGTTGTACCTGGTGCTTCATTAATTAAATTTTGGATGCTTATTCCTATAATTAGTTTTTACAATCTAATATTTCTGCGTCTGTGGAAATATTACCCACCTGTGGAAAGTGACCAGTCCACGGCGACCGTACTGTAAGCTTAAAATGGTTTAATAATCATCTGCTCATAAGCCACTCACAATAATGCTTAGATTTTAGGGAACTTACTTTAGTGATGCAGATTCAAGTTTTTTCAAAGGAACTCATTAGGTCAAAATTTGGCCTTCCTATGGAAGGATGCCCATTTTGGGCTCCACTAATAATTTCTAATTCCAGAACCAGTCGGCTGCTTTGAACCAAATTTGTCATGTAGTATAACTGTAACTGGGTCATTAGTATTTGATTTATACCTGAAAAATTTTTGGGAGGTGGGGTAGAGAGAACCACAGAAGTTAAAAACAAAAAAAAACAAAAATTTTTGTGTAGACACTTTTTTTGAGACTTCACAGAACACAGCTTTGTTTTTGTCTAGAAAGCTTTCTAAGGACCATCAGAAATGATTGGCCTAAAAATAGCCTTGATTGTGTCATTGTAAATCAAACATTTGCTCTTGCTCTCCATCACTTATGGACACAATCTTGATCTCTTGTGACAACTTGAGCCAGGTGAGCGTTTTAGGATCACTTGAGCCTCTGGTATTATTGTGCAGTTAATACAATGACTGAGTAGAAACATTTGTAAATGAACAATTAACTGGATACCAAACACTAAGATTTACAAAACAATTTCACTATTCTGAAAAATTAAAGAGTCATAGAGGGTGATCATGCTTTTCTCATTTTTACGAATAAGTTTTCAGCTTTCCTTGTATTTTCAAATGAATAGCCCTCTTTGTCTCTTATTATGCCCCTGACTTGAAAAGTCGAAGGGGTATCTGGTGGAGACCTCTGTCCATCCATCCATTTGTTTATCTGTATCAACATTTTCCCTTGTATTTCAGTCAGTGCTACTCAATTTGAATGATATTTGATTTTGTGATAGAGCATCATGGGTGAATGATACCTGTGTAGCATGAGTTTCTTCTAAACCTTTTTCCAGTGTTATGGCTGTTTTCCACTCTTTTGACGTAGAAAATTTTTGGTGGGTTGGGGGCATTGGCACACGCTTTGCATTGCCCCTCTTGTTGCTTCTATAATTGTCTCAGCATTTACTTGGCTACTGCACAAACAATTTTATATTCATTGTTTCTTCGTGTTCCTGTTTTAGCTCTAGATCAGAAACTTATCAGTGAGAGAAGTTTCAGTTGTAATTCACATCTCAAGTTTCTACAATTTTCCTGGATGTTTACTCTATTTCTATGTATTAAGTTTAGCATCTTTTTCCAGATCTATAATGGATGATAGAAGAGTTGCAGACTACTTTGTAATAGCTGGATTACCAGATAATCCACTGCCATTGGAAGAATTCTCCAATGAAGCTGTTATAAAACCCACTCATAAACAAGATCCGATAACTGATGTGTGTGTTATCAATAAAAGTCTTGGTGAAAAGATTCCAAAGGGTTTTCAATGTTTGGAAAGAACTCCTAGTGGATTGCCAGCTGATTTGAATCATGGAAGTATACGCTGTCCAGAAATGTATCTTTGTTATAGGAGAAATAGAGAGAAACCTCCATTAACAGATATTGGGTAAGTTCAGACATTTTCCACTCAATAATAACTGTTCTAGAAGGGTTATATTTTCATTGCAGCATTCCTATTTTTGAAACTGTCACAAAATGTATTTTCTTGACCTATAATGGCTCATTTCCAACTTGCATTAACTTTTACAACCTTTGAACAGATTCCTCAATATTAGAGATGGCAGGTTTTAATTTATCAGATTTGGTTCGGTTTCCAAAAAAACCTCTTAGTTTAAATTTAGTTGTTCTGTGTGTTGAGAATGTTTTGTAAATAACACTTCAGGCTCCTTAACCCTTTACCCAACATAATTGCCAAAACCGTGCTGCTTTAACTTCTCATTACTGTTGATTTTCATATTTCAATAACAACTGTAGGTATTAACCCTACTGTATGCAGAAATTTAATGGAAATTTTCTTTTTTTTCAGTCAAAATTTTCATGTTTTTCTCGGACTTAGTAAATTTTAAGTTGTAAAACTTTGTAAACCTCGTTCCAATGAGGGGGTCATAACCTATGTTTTTGAGACAAAAAATGGAAAAAAATTGTTATTCAAGAATTTTGTTTGCAAGTGTCATCTGCTTTTCATGTTAGGTTAAGGGTTAACATGCAAAACATTCCCAATAGTTTCTAAAACACCACTCCCCACAAAAAGCCATGTCTGTAAGTATCTCCATTGACTCCTTGAGCAGATATTATGCATGGAGTTGATAGGAAATGCTACAAAAATAAACAGTTTATAGATCTCAAACTTTGGTAACTTGCTCAAATAGTGTTTTCGCCAGTGAAAGGCAATTTGCATCGACAGTGTCATTCATAACATTGTTGGAGCAGTTTACTTTTCTCAAGCAAACTCTATGATTTTTTAAACTTATTTATTGTTTACGAACTTGTTTCGCAACATAGGCCCTAAATACATGAACTTTTTTACTTGGTCAGAAAATATGACCAAACTTTGGGCGACACACCACAAAACTTGGCAAAGTGGCTTTGAAGATAGTAAAATTTGGTCAGAATATCCATATTTACTGTAGGGCTGTCATGATTAATCGATTGTCGATCGTTCACGCTGAAATCGATTAGTATTTTTCGTTGTCCAAGAATCAGTAAATTTCACCCCGTTTTAGATGTTTGATAATTAAATAAAATTGGATGAAAACTATTGTTTCTAAAAGTAAAAGGACAAGAACGTCGAGGTTAAACCTCAAGAAGCCGTTAGAAGCATTTGTCTTTTAGGTACATTCAAAGCTTTGATGTTCTGAACTTTTGAACCGTCAGTGCAATAATCAAGAGGGAGCACGGTGGCTCAGTGGTACACTGTTGGGTTCTATGCTAGAGGTCCCGAGTTCAATCCCAGCCCGGGACGACCCGCTCTGTGTTCTTGGGCAAGGCACTTTATCCCGGTTGCCTACATGGGCGCACGATGACGCCATGTACTAAGGCGTACTGCACGTCGATGGTGCACATGTCTTCAACTGCTGTAACCCTGCGTGGGCAAAGCTTGAACAGAGTTAGAATGTTGAGAAGCTGACAGTTGCTTGTCGATGCTCGGTGGTTCTCTCCAGGTGCTCCGACTTCCTCCACCCGTAAAACTGTCACAGTCACGATTATCCATTGTGCATAGGTATGTGACCTTAAACACTAATAAATAAATAAATAAATAGTAATAATCAAGACCAGTCTATGGGAGCCCGAATTTCAATTTAGTGCAATATGAGGTCTATTATTTAAAAATCTTATTCTTCAAATCCGCCAGGCAGAATTCTTTCATATTTGGTATACAACATCAATAGGGGGGTCAGATTCAAGTTTGTTCAAATCAAGGCCCTGGGTTCATATTTGGTCTCCCTATGGGAGCCTGAATATTAACATAGTGCAATATGAGGATTATGCTTTAAAAATCTTCTTCTTCAAATTCAACAGGCAGAATTATTTCATATTTGGTATACAACATCTCTAGGGGGGTCAGATTCAAGTTTGTTCAAATTGAGTCCTTGGGTTCCCTATGGGAGCCCGAATTTTAACTTAGTGCAATATGAGGTCTATTATTAGCTCACCTGACTGAAAGTCAGGGTGAGCTATTCTGATCACTTTTCGTCCGTCGTCCGGCATCCGTCGTGAAGGTGGTGTTTGGGCTTTTTCTCCCAAACCACTGGCCGCATATTAATGAAATTTCATGTGAGAAGGGGTTGTGTCTGCGGACTTTGATTTTTTGTCAAATTAGGTTTCGGCTCACATTGAGCAGAGGGATGGGGCAAAAATGCTCCAATTCTTAAAAAATCTTCTTCTCAAGAACCAGCAATAGCAGAGACTTGATATTTGGTATGCAGCTTCCTTTTGAGGTGTAGACTCAAGTTTGTTCAAGAGAAGTTGGAGGGGCTATATTTGACGATGTTAAAGGAGGGGCAAAAATTTTGTCCCCGCCCGAAATTTCTATTTTCCAAACCGCGAGGCCGATTTGAACCAAATTTTACGTCAGTGCTTATTGGGTCATAAGTACCTAATTTATGGAGAATTTTTTTTCCCCATAGCCTTGTGGGAACCACAGGAGCTAAAAATAGAAAAAAATGAAAACGCCCATATCTCCAAAACTACACGGCACTGAGAATTCTTATTTGTTGTGAAGCTTCCTTAGGACCAACAGAATGGAATGATCAAAAAAAATTGCCATCGGTTTTATGATGGGGTACTTTTAGGGGAGTTTTGAAAAAGTGCTGAGTGGAAAAACATAAGACTACTTTTCTCTGAAACCACTGCTCCAAAATCTTTAAAATTTCACATATAACATCTTTGTAAGATTGTTTCACATGTTTATTGAAATCAATTGCCTGGGTTGATATTTGGGCTCTCTAAGGGAGCCCAAATGTTTAAATTAGTTCAGTATGAGGAGTATTTTTGAAAAATCTTCTTCTTCAGATCTAGCAATAAGAATGTTTTGATATTTGGTATGCAGCATCCTTAGGGGGGTGAGATTCAAGTTTGTTGAAGCCAAATCCCTGGGTTCATATTTAGGCTGAAAATTTGAGGTCCCGTTGCGGACTTCGAAATTTTGGACCAAAATCCGAAAAAAAATTTTTTGGTTTTTTTCTGCGTTTCGGTCAATTTTAAGACAAAAAAAAATTTTTTTTTTTTTTTTCCCCTGGAAATTTGGGGTCCGGGTGGGACTTAGAAAATTTTCGACCAAAATCCGAAAAAATTTTTTTTTGTTTTTTCTGCATTTCGGTCAATTTTAAGACAAAAAAAAAAAAAATTTTTCCCCAGAAAATTTTGGGTGCAGGTAGGATCAAAATCGGAAATTTTTTTTTTTTTGTTTTTTCTGCGTTTCGGTCAATTTTAAGACAAACAAACAAATTTTTTTTTTTTTTTTCCCCTGAAAATTTGGGGTCCGGGTGGGGTTTGGACCAAAATCCGCCAAATTTTTTTTTTTTTGTTTTTTATGCATTTCTGTCAATTTTAAGACAAAAAAAAAAAATTTTTTTTTACTCTGAAAATTTGGGGTCTGGGTGGGACTACGAAAATTTGGGACCAAAATCTGGAATTTTTGTTTTTTTGTTTTTTATGCGTTTCTGTCAATTTTAAGACAAAAAAATTTTTTTTTTTTTTACTCTGAAAATTTGGGGTCCGGTGGGAAAATTTTGGACCAAAATCTGTAAATTTTTTTTGGGTGTTTTTTATGCGTTTCTGTCAATTCTAAGACAAAAAGAAATTTTTTTTTTACACCGAAAATTTTGGGTCCGGGTCGGACTTCGAATATTTTGGACCAAAATCCGGAAATTTTTGTTTTTGTTTTTTATGCATTTCGGTCAGTTTTAAGACAAAAAAAAAATTTTTTTTTTACCCTGAATATTTGGGGTCCGGGTGGGGCTTCGAAAATTTTGGACCAAAATCCATAATTTTTTGGTTTTCTGTTTTTTATGCGTTTCTGTCAATTTTAAGACAAAAAAAACATTTTTTTTTTACACCAAAAATTTGGGGTCCGGGTGGGACTTATAAAATTTGGACCAAAATCCGGAAATTAGTTTTAGCGTTTTTTATGCGTTTTAAGAAGAAGAAAAAAATTTAGGCTGAAAGTATTTTGTTTGGGAAAAAAATCTGTTTTTTATGTGTTTATCTCAATTTTGGGACGTTAAAGTGCAGGAACTGAAAATAGAAGGAAAATCCTGTGTATTGTGTGGGCACAATCGCTTCATCTAGTTGGTATAATCTTTTCTTAGGAGGGGCGTATGCAGCTTATTCAAGTCAAGTCCCTGGTTTGATATTTAGACTACCATGTCAGGTGAGCGCCCTCAGGCCCCCTGGGGCCTCTTGTTTTGTTTTCTGATAACTTTATTTGCTGTTGACCGATTCAGATAAAATTTGATATCTAGGTGTATCAACGTAACGTACAGGTCAAGTTCAAATCAGGATTTGGTCTGACATTTTTAGCCAGGGCTATGTCCCTTTTTCGACTTCAAAAAATTCAATTTTTTTCAGATCTCGAATTACACACTTTTTTCGGGTGACGTGTGACCGGGCGGCCATTTTTTCTTGTTTTCTTTGGCCTGACCTTTCAAAACATAAATTACATTACACCTTCAGCATTTTTTACCCAAGTTGTGCATTGCTACCACAGCATTTCCTCTTGTCTTGGTGGTGGTGGATGGGTGGGAGGCGGGGGGGGGGGGGGGGGGGGGGGAGTGGGCTTGCCAATGCTATTCAACTGTATATCTAGGGCTCTGTGAACAAGCTTCATTGTCTTCTGGATTAGTGGTTCACTGTACATGTGATGTGCTATATATAATCTCATAATTTAGATAAAGGGGAATGTACTTGCTCTTTGAAGTGTTTATAGTGTTTAATACTTGAATATTTTTCTCCAAAAACAATACCGAAATCAAACCAGAGTCAACTCTTTTTTAAAAAAAAACGAGTAGAAACCAAAACCGTGGAAAAATTTCATAACCTCCCAACACTGGTATTCTTTTAGAAAACCGTTGCTTTTGACGATGTATCCAGTAACTGATTGAACAGAACAACACTCAATATAAAATAATGTGATCACGTTGTGGAACAAATCATTTATTGAAGTTGAACAGCTGAATAACTTCAAAGTTCCAAACTTTTTATAAATGGCCACTGGTCATAATGCACAATAAGTTGAAATGAACAGTTGTAGCAGTAATATTGTTTGTAGCAATGTAGCTACAACCGTTGTACAGTTGTAGCTACATCACTAAAAACACTGTTACCGCTACAAGTTTGTTATGTTTCTACTCAGAACAACACTCAGTATAAAATAATGTGATCAATTACAACCTGTAAACATTCACGATTGTGGCCGAAGTATATTCAATATTATTCGAAAATATTTGAATTTCCAATTTTCGAATCAAATATTGACTTTCAAATCAAATTTCAATCAAATTTCCAATTTTCGCCTGAGCCTACATTCAAGTTTGTTCAAATCAGATCCCACAGTTAATATTTGGGCTTCCTAAATATTATGAGTGTAAGTCTCCTATTTTCACTCTGACGCTTGCAAATCAACACTAAACATCAACAAAATGAACCCCAAAAAACTTAGTTAGATTTTCTGGGATTATGGTATTATCCTGACCATTGCACAATTGTTAACATTTCGGCTCACATGAGGAGGACTGTGACTTGTTTCATTCTTATTGTACAGGTAAACAACTAGTCGACTGCAAGTCGACCGAAGCTGATGACTAGTCAACTTGAAAATTTCTTAGTTATTTCAATGCTATTGCATACCATATTTACATATGTCACTCACTATGATGCTTACTTGACATGTTGCAAAAGCTGGGATGTTGTAGCAGTGTTCCATAATTAGTCCCCTACAGGAACCGTAAGGGGACTATAGGATTGCACTCTGTCCGTCTGTCTGTCTGTCTGTCTGTCTGTCTGTCCGTCCGTCCATCCATCCGTCCGTCCGTCCGTCCGTCTGTCCGTCCATCCGTCCGTCTGTCCGTCCATCCGTCCGTCCATCTGTCCGTCCGTCTGTTTTTTATGTTACCACCTCTCCCTTCCTTTCATATTTGGTACATGGATAAATGGTTCTGAGGGGATGGTGCACGCTCAAATTTTTTTTTTCAAAATCCAAGATGGCGGAATGGCGGCCATTTTTGTTGTGTTATTTGAGTTTTTTTTCTCTATTTTTATGTTACCACCCCTCCTACCAACATGGTTCAAGCTACACCTTTCATATTTAGTACATGAATAAATGGTTCTGAGGGGATGATGCACGCTCAAAATTTTTTTTTCAGAATCCAAGATGGCGGAATGGTGGCCATTTTTGTTGTGTTTTTTAAGCTTTTTTTTCTCTATTTTCATGTTACCACCCCTCCCACCAACATGCTTCAAGCTACACCTTTCATATTTGGTACATGGATAAATGGTTCTGAGGGGATGATGCACGCTCAAAATTTTTTTTTTTAAAATCCAAGATGGCGGAATGGCGGCCATTTTTGTTGTGTTTTTTAAGCTTTTTTTTTTCTCTATTTTGATGTTACCACCCCTCCCACCAACATGGTTCAAGCTACACCTTTCATATTTGGTACATGGATAAATGGTTCTGAGCGGATGATGCACGCTCAAAATTGTTTTTTCAAAATCCAAGATGGCGGCCATTTTTGTTGTGTTTTTTAAGCTTTTTTTTCTCTATTTTGATGTTACCACCCCTCCCACCAACATGGTTCAAGCTACACCTTTCATATTTGGTACATGGATAAATGGTTCTGAGCGGATGATGCTTGCTCAAATTTTTTTTTTCAAAATCCAAGATGGCGGAATGGTGGCCATTTTTGTTGTGTTTTTTAAGCTTTTTTTCTCTATTTTGATGTTACCACCCCTCCCACCAACATGGTTCAAGCTACACCTTTCATATTTGGTACATGGATAAATGGTTCTGAGGGGATGATGCACGCTCAAAACTTTTTTTTTCAAAATCCAAGATGGCGGAATGGCGGCCATTTTTGTTGTGTTTTTTAAGCTTTTTTTCTCTATTTTGATGTTACCACCCCTCCCACCAACATGGTTCAAGCTACACCTTTCATATTTGGTACATGGATAAATGGGTCTGAGGGGATGATGCACGCTCAAAATTTTTTTTTTAAAATCCAAGATGGCGGAACGGCGGCCATTTTTGTTGTGTTTTTTAAGCTTTTTTTTTCTCTATTTTGATGTTACCACCCCTCCCACCAACATGGTTCAAGCTACACCTTTCATATTTGGTACATGGATAAATGGTTCTGAGGGGATGATGCACGCTCAAAATTTTTTTTTTAAAATCCAAGATGGTGGAATGGCGGCCATTTTTGTTGTGTTTTTTAAGCTTTTTTTCTCTATTTTCATGTTACCACCCCTCCCACCAACATGGTTCAAGCTACACTTTGCATATTTGGCACATGGATAGAGGGTTGGGAGGGGATGATGCACGTTCAATATTTTTTCTTCAAAATCCAAGATGGCGGCATGGCGGCCATTTTTGTTGTGTTTTTAGCTCAACTTGACAAAGTCAAGCTGAGCTATTGCCATCACTTCTCATCCGTCGGCATACGTACGTACGTACGTACGTACGTACGTTAGTACGTACGTTAGTACGTATGTCCACAATTTCCTTTGGCACACCTCACAGGTCGCATTTATGATCAGATTACTTTGAAACTTGGTATGCTTGTTTGAGGTGACTTTTCTTCAATTTCCGTCAAAAAATGTTGCCGCGGCCAATGTTCTTAGAACTTAGTTTAGTCAAACCACAATATTTCCCTTTGGCACACCCTACAGGGCACATTTATGATTTGATTGCTTTGAAACCTGGTATGCTTATTTAGGATGACCTCTAGATGGGAGCTATCGATTTTCTTCAATTTCCGGCAAAAAATGTTGCCACGGCCAACGTTCGTAAAACTTAGTTTAGTCAGACCTCAATATTTCCCTTTGGCACACCCTACAGGGCACATTTATGATTGGATTGCTTTGAAACCTGGTATGCTTGTTTGGGGAGACCTCTAGATGGGAGCTATCGATTTTCTTCAATTTCCATCAAAAAATGTTGCCGCAGCCAACATTCTTAGAGCTTAGTTTAGTCAGACCACAATATTTTCCTTTGGCTCACCCTACAGGGCACATTTATGATTAGATTGCTTTGAAACCTGGTATGCTTATTTACGGTGACCTCTAGATGGGAGCTATCGATTTTCTTCCATTTCCGTCAAAAAATGTTGCCACGGCCAACGTTCTTAGAATTTAGTCTAGTCAGACCACAATATTTCCCTTTTGTACACCCTACAGGGCACATTTATGATTGGATTGCTTTGAAACCTGGCATGCTTGTTTGGGGAGGCCTCTAGATGGGAGCTATCGATTTTCTTCGGTTTCTGTCAAAAAATGTTGCCACTGGCAAAAAAAATAACATTGGTACCAATGATCTTCAATTTTGCCATTTCATTTATAACTTACCAAGTTCAAGTTTGTCAAGTTGAGCTACAGTGTCATTGACACTTTCATTTAAGCTTTTTTTCTCTATTTTATGTTACCACCCCTCACTCCAACATGGTTCAAGCTACACTTTTTATATCTGGCACATTGATAGAGGGTTGTAATGGGATGTTGCACGTTCAATATTTTTTTTCCAAAATTCAAGATGGCGCCATGGCAACCATTTCTGTTGTGTTTTTTAAGCTTTTTTCAAATTTTATGTTACCACTACTCCCTCCAACATGGTTCAGGCTGCAATTTTCATATATGGTACATGGAATAAGGATGTTGTGAGGGGATTATGCACACTCAATATTTTTTTTTCAAAATCTAACATCAGTCTGTCTGTCCGTCTGTCTGTCTGTCTGTCTGTTTTTACCACCTCTCCCTCTAATATGCTTCAAGTTACACCTTTCATATTTGGTACATGGATAAATGGTTCTGAGGGGATGATGCACAGTCAATATTTATTTTTCAAAATCCAAGATGGCAGAATGGCGGCCATTTTTGTTGTGTTTTTTTAAGCTTTTTTCTCTATTTTATGTTACCACCTCTCCCTCCAACATGGTTCAAGCTACGCCTTTCATATATGGTACATGGATAAAGGGTTGTGAGGGGATTATGCACGCTCAATACTTTTTTTTAAAAATCCAAGATGCTTATATACTCTAGTGTCTTCTGTGACAAAAACACCTTATGTCACAAAAGCGCCGTAGGGGACTAATACCACCTCGGTGGTCAAACACTTGTTTATCTTCGTTTCAGAATTCTTTATGAAGGGAAAGAACGCTTGATGGAAGGCTGTGAAGTGGTGCACACAACACCATTTGGGCACCCTGCAAATGTAAACAATAGTAACAGTAGCAGGATCTACATAACATATAGAAGGGCTACGGATAGTGCTGCTAGTGACACATTGGCTGTTGTTGATATTTGTGTCATATTAACGAACAAGGTAATTTATATATTGAATTATTGCCAATTTTTAATTTTACGAGTAGAAACATAGAGAATCCTTAGAACATACAATGCATTTTGGATTTAGAATCATGAACTCTGCTCAACAAAGGAAGAATCAGGCTTAAAGCCACTTACAGAAAATGCACATTTCTTGTGCCTTCTCATGAGATAAACATTGGTATCCACTCAAAGACCTTAGATACCCTCTGTATATCAGGTTTTCAAATTGAAAATTATATCTACTTCTCAATTTTATATTCAGATCATCTTGTACCTGGAGAGGTTAATACTTTTGTAGCTCAACTTGACAACGTTAACTTTAGCTATTGGGAGGGGTTGCGATCAATCGTCTGTCGGTATGTCCATCTGTATGTATGCATGTAATTATGTCCCTCTGTCTGTCCACAATTCATTTAGCGCACCCTACAGACCACATCTCTTAGTCCATCAGTTTCTAATTTCATACTTGGCTTTTGGGTAATGTCTGGATGAGACCTATCAAATTTTTCTGAATTTTGTTGAAAAACATGGCCGTCAGTGGCTATATTGTTTTTTTGCAAATAGATTATCAACAATTCCATCATCACACCCTACAGGCTGTACCTTTCACCCATTCTTTTTCAAATTTTATAATTTCGTTGAAAAACCTAGCTGACAGCAGCCATCTTTGGTTTGACATATAAACTGTCAACCATTCCACTAGCATAACCTACACTCCACATCCCTCACTCGATCTTTTTCAAATTTTATATGCAGCTTTAGTGTGATTTCTAGATGGGAGCTATCAAATTTTCCAGAATTTTATTGAAAAACATGGTCAGTGGTGGCCATCTGGGATTTGCCATATAAATTGTCAACAATTCCATTAGCACACCCTACAGGCTGCATCTCTCACCTGATGTTTTTCAAATTTCAAATGTCACTTTGGTGTGATGTCTAGATCAGAGCCATGTAATATTTTTATACTGTACCAATGACCCAGACTTAGCTGGTGCTAACTCTAAAAAATCCAGGGCCAAACACAAATTTTGCCCCCCAATCCCCAAAATTTGCATCCAAAACCAAAAGAAATCATGTCCTATAGGACCTCCATACTTCGCCCCTACTGCGCATGCGCAGTGTCAAGGACGTTCCGAAATTGGCGCCAATTATCATTCTCTGTTTGGCCCTTCATCAGTCAACATCTCACTGATCTTTGTGCTTGTAAATCTCAGTTTAAAGGATGCCAGACATGTAATTATTGGAGAAATGGTGATTCTAAGGAGGATATAGAAGGAGGAGAGGAAAAAGGAGTGACAAAAAATAATCAGGGCTGTACTTAAAATTTTTTATGAAATTATGTTAAGTTGCCTATTTTCGAGGCATGGGCCTCTTGTTGTCATTCTTGCTAAAAAGTTGCACTGCTTATTCAGTGTTTCCTCTCCCCTGGTCTTCTAAGTCCCCCCTTGCAATTCTCCCATGCTTTTGGCATATTTTTGAGAAAGATCATTTCTAAATTCTCTTGGGAGAGTTGCTTGGTTACAGAATGTTTTCTGTTATTTTCCCCATAGTTACGTTTTCACCCATGGGTGTATAAATGTTGTGTTCTGCATCTTCCATCTGATGTTCTGTAGATTCTCCCCTGGGAGTCTCTGTCTTGCATCAGATAGAGTGTAATTTTGATGACTGATTTCGGGCCAGTTTTTTCAGTGCCTGGAGTCATGTTTTCTGGTGTTTTACACTGTTTGTTTACATTGGCAACAGTCTCTTTTGAGGGGGGCTGTTTGCCTTTGGTGTAGTTTATCTCACTATAAGATACATTTTTATTATCCGTAAGTGTTGCATTAATTATTTTATAAATTTAAAATTTTTGACCACACTTAGCCATCGGGGCTCAACGTTACTTTTCAGAAACTTGGGCTTCGCTGAAAAAATATTTTTCAAAAATTATTTTGATTTGCAATTGTTTTTTCATTATTAATGGATCATGTTATTATGTATCTTTGTGTCAGGGGTTTGTGCGAGTAACTAGGACTTGTTGACTTTTCACAATGAAAGGATATTGTTCAAATTGTAATAGGAAGAAATCTTCCTCTGACTTTCATGATCATTGCATTAATTGTAGTCAGTGTTCTCGCACTAATCCCTGTTCTATATGTCAATATTGGGATGACAAACATTGGAAACGTGTGTCACGATATGTTGTTAGTGGAGAAAGGGCTATGCCGGCTCTTTCTCCGCAAGGTCACTCTACTCTCTGTTTCTATTTCAGAGGAACAAGAACAGGGTGATGTTTCCATGTTATCTTCCGCAAGTTCGCCTCCGTCGTCACAAATGAATACAGAGCTAGCGGCAAAAGTGCTCATGGAGATTAAACAAATGTCGTCCGCTAGCTCGCCCGGTGTAGCGTCCATTCACCGAATGGTTCGGCAGCCGGGTTCGTCCGATGCGGTCCAGGAGGAAATGTTGGGTGATGCGAGCACTATAAACATTCAACGTGCACACCCAGTGACGGCAGATAGTAGGCGAGATCGGAGGAAGCCTTTGAGTCCGGTTCCTAGCTCATCCAGGTCCAGCCGGGCCGCGAGCGAGAGAGGCCCCTCTCTCGTACAACAACATCTGGGACCAGATGTTGTGGTACAAAATGTGTCTTTAGCGGAGCATACGTCCGTCGCTCGGGACGCTCCGTTGTATAGGCAGTCCGCGGAGACTGCTCAGGCTTCTTCCTCTCGTCAGCGCACACGACCGCACCTTGGCTATGTGACCGCCGATATTTTACCAGCTTCGCCGATCAGGGATTCTTCGGCGACCAGGTCACACCATCCGGTAGCCAAGGACACGAGGCCGATGGACTCCGGACGTTCGCATAGGAAAAGTATGCGGGAGTCATCAGATGCGGAGCTGCCCTCGGCGAAGTAGTGAAAGACTGCGCATCCGCAGGCCTCGATGTTGGACGTACTTGTGCAGATAGCACAACTTATCCCAGCAGCCGACAGAAACGGTGTCGGATCGGGAATTATCCGACGGCGCTGGGTTGGTACGCTCCGCCGAAGCATCGGGGACGGACGACCGGGAGCATCATGAGGTCCGACCGGATGGTGAAAGGGATACGGATGACTTGGAGCTATCCCTTTCGGAACAACATAAAGCTGCCGTGGACTTCATCCGGCACTTTCTCCCTCAAGTTGTTCCGTCGGGCCAGACTGCTGCGGTTCCGGACAAGAGAATTATAGCGTCATTGGACTCTGATTTCTTTGAGCGGTTCAGGGACATCGCTCCCGAGTTTCCGTCTCAGTCCAATAATGTTGCAAGAACATTTGAATTATTGAACGACGCTATATTCAAACTTGCTTCCAAAATGGGGAAAGCAGGTTTCTTGTCCGCCAATACTCTCAACCTGCCTTTCATTAATGCAAGGAATAAATTCGACACGGCAGGACAGGGTATTCCGAGATTTCCTCTGCGTATGGACGACGAGGCGGAAGACTTAGAGCTATCATTACCGTCGTCGGCGTCTATTCCAACCGCGGTGTTGGAAACAACTATTTCGTCTAACAGAGCCAGTTTAGATGCCTTATCTTACGCAGATCACCTTACTAAGGCGTTATCACTGCGCCTTCAAGGGAAAGAATTTCAGGATATACAATCCTCTTTAAGACTTCTTTCAAGGGCAGTAGCTTATTCCACGTGTAACTCCGCCCTTTCAGTGGCAAACCTGGAGTTGGTTAGACGTGACGCAGCCCTAGCTACATCCACACTTGTGGATACTAAGGTGAAGAACTCTCTCAGAGTCGCTTCGGTCTCCGGAGAACTTCTCTTTGACGGCAAGCTTTCTGCAATTTATGATAAAATTACAAAGAAAGCTTCAGATTCTCTGCTGTTCAAATCTGCTTCTAAGAAGTCGGACACGGCAGACAAGAGTAAGACAGGCACTTCTGGGTCTAATGCGCCCAAGAGAGGTTCCTATAGAGGTTCCGGTGCGTCCTCTTGGTCTTATTCAAGAGACCGTCAAGGTAGCGACTCATGTTCGGGACGTCCTTCGGGCCGGGACAACCGGTCGGACGCCCCGAGGTCGACGGGACGAGGTGCAGGTCGTGGAGGACGTGGTTTCTCCTACCGCAGGCCTCGCAGGTCCAGGAGGTGATAGCTTAAACCTCTATCGCGTACCGGTTGGCGGAAGGTTGTCGAGCTTTTCACAAGGGTGGGCGTCGATTACGGACGACCCTTGGGTGAGAGGAGTGACTTCGGAAGGTCTAAAGATATCCTTCAAACGAAAGCCTCCATTAACTCGAAGTCCAAAATGGACTCAACTTCTGTCAAATCCGCAGAAAAGAGACGCTCTATTATCAGAGGTGCAGTCTCTTTTAATGAAGAACGCGGTAGAGGTCGTAGAAAACCAGCAGACTCCGGGATTCTACAGCCATCTGTTTCTGGTTCCGAAACCAGACGGCTCGTTCCGTCCAGTCATAGATTTGAGCTGGATAAACAAGCTGATCGTCGCTCCGAAGTTTTATATGGAGACGATTCGGTTGGTCAGAGCGAGTATTCGGGTGAACGATTATGCAACGAGCATAGATCTCAAAGATGCGTACTTTCACGTCATAGTACATCCGACATTCAGAAAGTATCTACGCTTCGCAGTCCTAGGAGTGGTGTATCAATTCCGGGCGATGTGCTTCGGATTGAATCTAGCACCCTGGGCTTTCACTCGGGTAATGAACTCGGTAATGATCTATTTCCGAGCTCATTCGTCTGCGGTAACGTCGGCCTACCTGGATGACATTCTTCAGAGGTACGGCAACGAGTTAATGCTTCAGAACGATGTTCAGAATCTACTTCTATTGCTCCGACGTCTCGGTTTTATAGTAAACGAGGAGAAGTCGGATCTGGTGCCGTCCAAGTCATTCACACATCTGGGAATGAGCTTCGAGACGCACAACAATCTCGTTCGTCTGCCGTTAACCAGAGCGAAATTAGTCAGTTGTTACGCTCGCTATTGTCTGCACGCAGACAAAGTCATGGCGAGAGAATTTATGAGACTGATAGGTCTGTGCGGAGCCACTGCGGATCTCATTCCGATGGGGCGGTTACGCACGCGTCCTCTCCAAATTTTCTTGACTCAGAATTGGAGTGTGAAAATTCATTCGCTCGACATAGATGTTCTCTTGTCAGATCAAGTGAAACAAGAGATTCAGACTTGGGTAAACATTCAGTGGTTAACTCAGGGAGTTCCGCTGCAGTTGCCGGATCCGAGTTTTACCATTATGACGGATGCCAGTCAAACAGGTTGGGGTGCATCATTGATCCCAACGGATTCGAGATGCCAGGGTCTTTGGGATCCGCAATTCCTGTGCAAGCACATAAACATCAAGGAAATGATGTCAATTTGGCTTGCGTTACGTCATTGGATGGACATTATTCACAATGCTCATGTCCAAATCCTATCCGACAATACGACAGTAGTGGCGTATATACAGAATCAGGGAGGCACTCATTCAGTTCCGTTGTTCAATCTAACGGAAAGAATCCTTCTGTTTGCGCTAGAACATCAGGTTCTTCTTTCGGTCCGTCACATACCGGGTCGTCTGAATGTGCTAGCAGACTCCCTTTCACGAAAGGGTCGCTTGTTGCCGTCGGAGTGGACTCTCAACAAACAAGTATTCAATCAGATTTGCTACCAATGGAACGGCCAATGATAGATTTATTTGCGACACATCTCAACAATCAGTTGCAGACGTATGTGTCTCCGTGTCCGGATCCAAGAGCATTTGCAGTAGACGCTCTGTCGATCCCTTGGGACGGAATGATAGGATATGCGTATCCTCCAGCACCGTTAATTCAGCAAGTATTGCTAAAGATAAAACAATCTCAATGCAAGATTCTGTTGGTAGCATCTCTGTCTCCACAGAGACCATGGATAAATCTACTCAGGTGTCTGTTGTGGGACCTACCGCGAAAGCTTCCTCCACGGGAGGATCTTCTTTCTCAGGGGAAATCGCGTCAACTCCATCACAACCCGCAAGGTCTCAACCTTCACGTTTTTCCGTTGTGCGGTCCTTCTTGCATGGCAAGCACTTTACAGGACGAGCAGTGGACGCGATTTCTAACTGTAGGAGGACCTCCTCTTCGCTAAACTATGCGGCTAAGTGGAAGGTTTTTCTTCGTTGGTGTAGGGATCATTCTGTGGATATTTTTGATCCCTCTATACCAGACATTGCAAACTTTCTAGTATACTTGTTTGACGAAATCAAACTGCAGCCTGTTACTATTAAGGGTTATAGGTCTATGTTATCTGATACCTATGCACATCATGATAGTTTACAAATTGGATCTAATGTCTCTTTATCTAAGTTGGTTAGAAACTTCACGATCAATAGACCCAGAACTCTTAGGTTAATTCCTAAATGGAATTTAGCTTGGGTTCTTCTTAAACTGAAGGAAAAGCCATTTGAACCTCTTGGGACAGTAGATTTCAAATTCTTATCTTATAAGACAGCTTTTCTCTTAGCTTTCTCTTCTGCTAGAAGAGTCAGTGAGCTTCATGCACTGTCGGTGGATGATTCTCACTATCGTAGTGTCGGGAACACTATCACCTTCACTACTAATGTGGGTTTTTTAGCTAAGAATCAGGCTCCTAATAAATATCCGGAACCTATTGTTATTAAGGCTCTTCCGTCTTCAGACGGGCGTAGGCCTTTACTCTGTCCTGTTAGAGCGTTACGTATCTATAAACAGAGATCTCAGTTTATCAGAAAGAGACGAAAACGTTTCTTTCTGTCTTTGATGCCTAATAGAAGGGACATTTCGGTCCATTCTATTGCTAGATGGATTCAATTAACTATCCGTACTGCTTATGAGAGTTTACATGTATCTTCTTCTCAGCAGTCTGTGCTTAAGATTTCGGCTCATGAAGTAAGAGCTCTTGCTACTTCTTGGGCTTACGCTAATAGTATTGCTATTACAGATTTAATGAAGGCTGCTTATTGGTCTCAGCCATCCACATTCACGAATTTTTATCTCAGAAATATTGAGTCCATTTCTGGAGACCTGCATTGTTTAGGTCTGTTATCTGTTGCTCAGAATGTCGTCCACTAAACAGTTGCAACTATAGTTATGCAGGCTTTCTGTTCCGGCAGTGACTCCGTCCGGCTGCCCTCTTCGCTCTGGGCTATTTGACCCAGGGCAAGGGGAAGGGGGGGGGGGAAAGGGTGTTCCCTTAGGTCACCTGCTTTATAGTGAAAAGCAAGGGAAT
This sequence comes from Pictodentalium vernedei, assembly GCA_031216915.1. NCBI lineage: Eukaryota > Metazoa > Mollusca > Scaphopoda > Dentaliida > Dentaliidae > Pictodentalium > Pictodentalium vernedei. Next base: position 340,138,952 of record CM062293.1, read on the forward strand.
TCCTCCTCCGAAGTCAGTATTTCTGAGTCGTTTCCGGGATGGTTTTAAAGTGTAATATTAATGTTAAAATTCATTCATGTCATATTTTTAAAGTGTAGCTCGGTGTGAAGCATTTGTATATGTCAAGTGTCAAACGGGCGTTAATATACAATTCTCGGACACTTTTAAAAGAATATAAAGAGACTCAATTCTCTGGACTAACTTTATTTATTTGCTTACTTTAAAAATAATTAGTACAAAGGGTTATACTGGATGTTAATAGAGAACATGAATGTTATTGTGCTCAATTATGAAGGGTATTGTATCTTTCTAATTTAACATAAAATAAGAAAGATACATGTAAAGCCTAATACTCCTTTTCTCCTTGAGGGGTTGCCTCTATATTATATAGTTGAGCTTATTGGATTTTCCTCTATGTCCTAGGCCCTCCAGCCTTTTTACTATTCAGCTAAGTCTGGGTCATTGGTACAGTATAAAAATGTTAAAAAATTTATAGTAATTTATATATTTTTTATACTTACCAATGACCCAGACGGGGATGGCCCTCCCAAGAGTTGGGAACTCTTACCTCCCCGCGGAGTACATAGCGCTGACCAGGCACTGCCAGTAAGAATGATAATTGGCGCCAATTTCAGAACGTCCTTGACACTGCGCATGTGCAGTAGGGGCGAAGTATGGAGGTCCTATAGGACAAGATTTCTTTTGGTTTTGGATGCAAATTTTGGGGATTGGGGGGCAAAATTTGTGTTTGGCCCTGGATTTTTTAGAGTTAGCACCAGCTAAGTCTGGGTCATTGGTAAGTATAAAAAATATATAAATTACTATAAATTTTTTAACTTTTCTGAATTTTGTCGAAAAACATGGCTGGCAGTGGCCAAATTGGATTTGGCATTTTAATTATCAACAATTACATTGTACAGGTCGCACCTCTCACCTGATCTTCAAATTTTATATGTAGCTTTGAAGTGATGTCTTGATGGGAGCTATAACATTTTTCTGATTTTTGTTGAAAAACATGGCTGCCAGTGGCCGTCTTGGATTTCGCATATAAATTATCAACTATTCCATTAGCACACCCTACAGGCCACTGTTATATGCCCTCATATTATATCAAGATAGATATGTCTTTAGTTGATAGTTCTACGCAATTGATATTTTTCTGAAGGCATGGGTTTTTTTTTTACAATAAGTAGATTTTGGCTGGTCTGGCTCATTTGCACTGAGTGACCTTTGAATATATCAACATGTTTACATCTTGATACACAGAATCTATCTTTAGATCACCCTACCACATTTGATTGTTTAATTGTTTAAGTAGGCCATCTTTGTTTACATCAGTTAAGACAGAATCACCAAGAAGCTGATAGAAAACAGAACTTTGGAGGAACTTCATCTTCTAGGACATTCTATCTGAGAAGTATAAATATCTTTGTCAACAGAATTCAAAAAACTCTTTTCAAATTGACTCATTGCAGATAGACATTGTATTCATGACAGAGCAGTCATTTGTTTACATTGGAAATTATTATTGTTGCAGGATAGTGCATCATTATTTACAGAAGCTGTTTTATATAATTAAGGAAATGTTTTTGAGAAACGGTGCTTCGTTGTTTTGAAGAGAATTCTCCCTGTGAAGGAGATTTTGTACAAGCTGTGAAACAATAATATTTTTGTGAAAAGCCAGGATTCTACTGGATTATTTTGAAATTACCTGTGGCACCGATACTTATTTTAACTCCATTTGAATTTTGCTTAACATTTTATTATATTTTATTGGAGACTGCTGAAATTTCTAAGTGAACATTTCATTACAAATCTACGGGATACTGTTTCTGAAGACACATTCTTGGACTTTATACTACCAGCTGGAAAATTTCTTCACAAGATTCTTCACCACTGGATTACTGTATTCTGGCGAACTGTATTTTGAACTAATTCAATAATTGATAAGTACCACTGTTTTTATTTTCTCTAAACCAATTAGTATAAAAGATCTTTGTATTTTTTTTTTACATTATTTTTAGCTCAACTTTGACGAAGTCAAACTTGAGCTATTGTCATGGCCCGTCGTCCGTCCGTCCGTCTGTCCATCCGTCCGTCTGTCCGTCTGTCCGTACGTCAACAATTGGCTATGGCTCGGGCTAGAGGTCGTATTTATGAACCGATCTTTACGAAACTTCTTGTGTACCTTTGTTATGACCCTGGGACGGGAACGAGTGTTTTTAGGTGTGGTCCGAAATTCGAGATGGCTGCCAGCGGCCATTTTGTACCGATGATGCAAAAATCAGTTTTTTGTACAGAACTTCTGTATGAAAGTTCTGATTTGAATAAAGTTTTGTATAAATGTTTAGTACCATGGGATACATCACATATAATACGGGTTTTTTTCTCGTGCGTAAATTATGCAAATTAGACTGACTTTGATTTATTTAGTGTTACTTTCAGCACTGTAAGTGCCAAGCTGCTATGGCTCGGGCTAGAGGCCGTATTTATGAACCAATCTTTACGAAACTTCTTGGGTACCTTTGTTATGACCGTGGGACGAGAACGAGTGTTTTTGGGTGTGGTCCGAAATTCAAGATGGCTGCCAGTGGCCATTTTGTACCGACGATTCCGAAATCTGTTTTTTGTACAGAACTTCCATATGAAAGCTCTGATTTGAATAATTTTTTGTATGAATGTTTAGTACCATGGGATACATTACATATATTACAGGTTTTTTTCTTGTGCGTAAATTATGCAAATTAGGCTAACTTTGATTTATTTAGTGTTACTTTCAGCACTGTGAGTGCAAATCCCAATTCGGCTCGGGCTAGAGGCCGTATTTATGAACCGATCTTCACGAAACTTCTTGGGTCCCTTTGTTATCACTGTGGGATGAGAAGGAGTGTTTTTGGGTCCAGTGTGAAATTCAAGATGGCCGCTAGCAGCCATTTTGTTCAAAATTAAGTGCAATCAGATTTTTGCGCAGAACTTCCAAATGAAAGATCTGATTTGAATAAATTTTTGTAGGAATGTTTAGTACCATGGGATACATTACATATAATACAGAGTTTTTCTCGTGAATAAATTATGCAAATTAGGGGTCCGGGTGGGACTTAGAAAATTTTGGACCAAAATCCGGAAATTAGTTTTTTGTGTTTTGATGCATTTTGGTCAATTTTAAGAAGAAGAAGAAAAAATTTTAGTCTGAAAATATTTTGTTTGGGACTGAAAATTTCCACACAAAAATAATAATCTACAATGATTGGTCTTAATCTGTAGTCCATTACAGTCACCTTGTAATTCTTTTATTATTGTTGACTCGGCCAAAACAAATACTAATTCCTGTCATATTCATTATTCAGTTGTCTTGGTCACAGCAAGTACTAATTCCTGTCATATCCAAGTTGAGCTACAGAGTCATTGACTCTTTCATTTTTAATTAAATTTCAAAATGGTTAAATTCCTAGTTACTGTTGCTGATTCTCAGATTTCTTTCTGTTACCAATAATATTATTATCTTTCCTCTGTAACAGCCACATCCCACAGGTTTGTCTTTTCTGTAGAAACTTGAGAGAATGACTTGGCATTACTGGAACTTTCTATTTAGTTCAGTCCCTTCTTGGTCAAGTTGAGCTGCAGTGTTATTGACACTTTCATTGTTTGTGTTTCTTGATTTGGTCTTGGATTTGAAATATGTCAAGTGAATATAAATATTATGAAAGTCAGCATCCTGTGGCCTTGCAGTTGTTTCTAGGCGTGTCTTGGGTTCCTTCATAGGAAGCCAAGGCTTGTCTTAGAAACAACTTCCCAGGTACTTAAAAGTAACTTGTTGATTTCCCCAGATACTATAAGTTATGGGGCTTTCAGTGGGTGGATATGGTGTGATATAAGGCGAAGTGAGATCAATATTGATCTTGCTGAGCCTTATATCACACCATATCCACCCACTGAAAGCCCCATAACGTATATATTATGCCAGTCCTTTGAAAGAGACACAACCATAAGTGTACCCAGATTCCTGGTGCAAATGTTCTGTTATCACTATCAGGAAATTTCCCGGTTTTATGTCATGTGAAGGTCACGCTAGTAGCAGGCGCTGAAACAACAGAGTTTTCTTCTCAATAAACAGGAATTTATATTAACAATTCACAACTTTAATTCAGTGTTAAGTACTGGAAAAATGAAACAACTGGAGCAAATGGATTAACAATTCTTTCAAGAAGGTAACTGGGAACAGTTTCATTCATTATTTGTTTTTAATGGTGATATTAATGTTTCTATACATGTCTTTTTAGTGGTTTATTTACAGTACGCGGAGAGTGTATTATCACTAAATTACCCGCAGAGTGGAGATTCCACCCAAGCAATAATTGCAAATTGGTTGCAAGGCATAACAAGCACAAACAAAGTTTCAGCCAATGGACCTCCGGGTTAAACCCGGAGCTCCATTGGCTGAAACATTGCTTGTATTTTTAGCTCAACTTGACAAAGTTAGTACGTACGTCCACAATTTCCTTTGGCACACCTCACAGGTCGCATTTATGATCAGATTACTTTGAAACTTGGCATGCTTGTTTGAGGTGACCTCTAGATGGGAGCTATCGATTTTCTTAAATTTCCGTCAAAAAATGTTGCCGTGGCCAACATTCTTAGAACTTAGTTTAGTCAGACCTCAATATTTCCCTTTGGCACACCCTACAGGGCACATTTATGATTTGATTGCTTTGAAACCTGGTATGCTTATTTAGGGTGACCTCTAGATGGGAGCTATCGATTTTCTTCAATTTCCGGCAAAAAATGTTGCCACAGCCAACGTTCGTAGAACTTAGTTTAGTCAGACCTCAATATTTCCCTTTGGCACACCCTACAGGGCACATTTATGATTGGATTGCTTTGAAACCTGGTATGCTTGTTTGGGGAGACCTCTAGATGGGAGCTATCGATTTTCTTCAATTTCTGTCAAAAAATGTTGCCGCGGCCAACGTTCTGAGAACTTAGTTTAGTCAGAAGACTCAATATTTCCCTTTGGCACACCCTACAGGGTACATTTATGATCGGATTGCTTTGAAACCTGGCATGCATGTTTGGGGTGACCTCTAGATGGGAGCTATCGATTTTCTTCAATTTCCGTCAAAAAATGTTGCCGCGGCCAACGTTTTTAGAACTTAGTTTAGTCAGACTACAATATTTCCCTTTGGCTCACCCTACAGGGCACATTTATGATTAGATTGCTTTGAAACCTGGTATGCTTATTTACGGTGACCTCTAGATGGGAGCTATCGATTTTCTTCCATTTCCATCAAAAAATGTTGCCACGGCCAACGTTACTAGAATTTAGTCTAGTCAGACCACAATATTTCCCTTTTGTACACCCTACAGGGCACATTTATGATTGGATTGCTTTGAAACCTGGCATGCTTGTTTGGGGAGGCCTCTAGATGGGTGCTATCGATTTTCTTCGGTTTCTGTCAAAAAATGTTGCCACTGGCAAAAAAAATGACATTGGTACCAATGATCTTCAATTTTGCCATTTCATTTATAACTCACCAAGTTCAAGTTTGTCAAGTTGAGCTACAGTGTCATTGACACTTTCATTTGTTGATATGTACAAAATTAAAAAGTTATAGTTTGGGTGGGGTGACAACTCCACTCCACGCGTGATTTAGTTACAATCCACTCTCCATGTACTGTATTGTATTTATTTACATTTGTTTATTAAAATTTCTCAAAGACTGGAAGAAACGTATTATAGTTGTATGTTGCTCAACAGACACACACACAAAATTATTTGTTGTTAGTTGAACACGCAAAATCAGGAAAAACATTGAAGCGAGTGCTGGATGTCAAAAACGAAATGTCGGAACTGACCATATATAAGCTCTATTTATGGTCAGCTCGGTGATACACAGTCTCATATACGGTCACTAGATATTGAAGCTGATTGGTCAATAACAATTGCTGGCATAATAAAGCATGTTGGGGCACCTGTTCTGTTGCAGTAAAAAGTTATCAAAGTTGGAATTATGCACTTAAGTGTTAAAATCATAACTTTTATGGAAAAAAAAAAACTGCTTTTGCTGCCTGTTGGGGTGGGTTTACTAATTTTTACCTGAACTTGATAAAGTCAAGATAAGCTATTGCCATCACGTGTGCAGAAGTCTGTTAGTCTGTGAGTCTGTAAGTCTGTTCACATTTTCCTTTAGCACAGGCTACACCCCGCAGTTCTTATCCGACTGTCACGAAATTTCATACGCATGTTTGCAGTCATGTCTAGATGAGAACGTCCCCTTTTGGTTGCGATTGGACAACCATGATGGCTGCCCTAGCTCAAAACCTGAAAACCTTAAGCACAGTCTACAGGTCGTATTTTTTAAGGGATTTCATTGTAACTTGGTAGGATGCCTCTATAATATCTAGATGAGAATGTCCCCTTTTGGTCATGATCTGTCAACCGTGACGGCTGCCCAAGCCCGACACCCAAAAACTTTTAGTGCAGTCTGCAGGTCATATTTAATATGGAGGAATTTCATTGTAACTTGGTAGGATGACTCTGTATGATGTGTAGATGAGAACTTCACCATTTGGTCACGATCTGTCAACCATGACGACTGCCCGAGCCCAAAACCCGAAAACCTTTAGCACAGTCTACAGGTCATATTTATAGAGGGATTTCATTGTAACTTGGTAGGTTGACATTTTGGTTTTGAGATGGTAACTTGAGCTTGGATTTATAGATCAGGACCAAACTTGGTTTGTGCCTCATTTATATCAAAATGAAGGTTAAGAGCGAATTTTGGCTTGGTTCGGTGATTTTTCCAAGACTTACGACATTTTCGACTTAGAAATTTCACATTTTCTACAACATTTTGGTTTCCAGATGATAATTTGAGTTAGGATTTATAGATCAGGACCAAACTTGGTTTGTGCCTCGGTTACATCAAAATAAAGGTTAAGTTCGAATTGGGGTTTGGTCCGATGATTTTTAGCTTGCATTGACAAAGTCAAGCTGAGCTAATCTCATCGCTCTCCGTCTGTCGTCCGTCCGGCTTCCGTTGTCCATCAACACCATGCTTTGGTCTTCTCCTCCAAAACCACTAGGCCAATTCAAGTGAAAGTTTGTGTGAGTGATGGTCCCAAAGGGGCTTTGCATTTTGTTCAACTCAGCATGCCCAGCCCCATAGGGAGTGGGTGGGGGAAATTGCTCCAAAATATTTTAAAAATCTTCTTCTCATGAACCAGTAGGTACAATGACTTGATATTTGTTATGGAGCTTCCTTTTGAGGTGTAGAATCAAGTTTGTTAAGACGAAGTTCGTGAAGCAATATTTGGCTTTGTAATGGGAGGGGTAAAATTTTTGGCCCCGCCCAAAATTTCTATTTTCTGAACCAGTGGTCCGATTTGAACCAAATTTGTTATGTGGTATTATTGGGTCATAAGTACTGCATCCCCGTGGGAACCCCAGGATATTTTCAAATGCCCATATTTCCCAAACCACACAGAATCGAGCACTGTTATTTGGTATGAAGCATCCTTAGGACCAGTAGAATTGAATGGTAAAAAAATATTGCCATCGGTTATGTTATGGTGTTCTGTAATGGGCATCGAAAAAGTGCTAAGTCAGCATATTTGCGAAAGTTAAGAAAAATCTTTTCTCCAGAACCAATGGTCAGAATCTTTTGATATTTGGTATACAACATTCATAGGGGGGTCAGATACAAGTTTGTTAAAATAAAGCCCATTGGTTCATATTTGGGCTCAATACAGGAGCCCGAATTGTTAACTTAGGGCAATATGAGGAATATTCTTTAAAAATCTTCTTCAGAACCACCAGTCATAATCTTTTAATTTTTGGTATACATCATTGGTATGAGGGTCAGATTCAAGATTGTTGAAACCAAGTCCCTAGGTTAATATTTGGGCTTCCCATGGAAGATCAAATTTTAACTTTGTTCAATATGGGGGATAATTTTTAAAAATCTTCTTATTCAGATCCACCAGTCAGAATGCTTTCATATTTGGTATACAACATCTCTAGGGGGGTCAGATTCGAGTTTGTTCAAATCGGGTCCCTAGGTATATATTTGGGCTAACTATGGTAGCCCAAATTTTAACTTAGTACAATATGAGGAAATTTCTTTAAAAATCTTCTTCTTCAGATCCACCAGTCAGAATGCTTTCATATTTGGAATACATGTCTAGTGGGGTCAGATTCAAGTTTTTTCAATTCGAGTGCCTGGGTTAATATTTGGGCTCCATATGAGAACCTGAAATTTAACTTAGTACAATATGAGGGAATTTCTTCAAAAATCTTCTCAGATTGACCTGTCAGAATCCTTTCATATTTGGTTTACAACATCTCTAGGGGAGTCAGATTCAAGTTTGTTCAAATTGGTTCCCTGGGTTAATATTTTGGGCTCCCTATGGTAGCCCAAATTTTAACTTTGTGCAATATGAGGAAATTTCTTTAAAAATCTTCTTCTTCAGATCCAACAGTCAGAATGCTTTCATATTTGGTATACAACATCTCTAGGGAGGTCAGATTCAACTTTGTTCAATTCGAGAGCCTGGGCTAATATTTATGCTCCCTATGGGATCTGGAATTGGCCATGTAGCTGAAGAATTAGAAATTTTGCATTCAGTACCCTCTAGAGGTGTGTAACTAAGATTAATCCACACAGGTTGTATCAAGGGGCTTCATAGGGGAGCTCTACATTTTAGATTATGATCAACTGAAGAAAAGGCATGAGTTTTGGACTATTTTTGTCACTCCTGAGGGGATCAAGGATTGACAATGCATCCTATGGAAATGGATTGCTTAATAATTCAGTAGACTCATTCTTGGACTCTGTTTATATTGTTCTGTTCAAGGTGAGCACTTCAGGCCCCGTGGGGCCTATTGTTACAAAAGTTATGGGCCTTTTCAACTTAGAAATTGCTTATTTCTGCCAACATTCTGATTACCAGTTGATAACTTTTGTTTTGCCTATTTCACCTTAATTTGGCATGTGACTCAGTTACACCAAACTACAGATCAGCGTCTGTCTGTCTGTCCATCCATCCATCCTCATGTCCAAACTTTATTTATTGCATAACTTGAACAATAGTTAATGGATTTCAATTCTTTTTGGCATATCTCTCTATAGCAACAATGTCTACATCAAGTTCGATGACCACCAATACCTGATGAAAATTATGGTTATAGCCCTTTGTTAAAAATATCATGGAATGCTTGTTTATGGAATAACTTAAACATTAGTAACCAAAATTCCAATTTCTTTTGGAAAATATCTCTTTAGGAACAATGTCTACCTCAAGTTCAATAACCACCATTATCCGATGAAAATTGTCAAGAGTTATTGCCCTTTGTTAAAAAAATATTGGAGTGATGCTTGTTCATGGCATAACTATAACAATAGTAACTGGATTTAAATACTTTGTAGCCTATGTCTCTATAGCAACAATATCTACGTCAAGTTCAGAAACCATTGCTATCTGATGAAAATTATGGGAGTTATTTCCCTGTGTCAAAAAAATATCATGTTAAGCTTGTTTTTTGGGTTCCAAAATGCATTTTGAAGGATTAAGAGTGGTCACATGCGAAATAAGAATTTGATTCAGAGTTTTGATGTTAGGGAGCTGGCAGATGCTTGTCGTTGCTTGGTGGTTCTCTCCAGGTACTCCAGCTTCCTCCACCCGCAAAACTGTCACCGACATGATATGACCTTGGCTGTTAATGTGTTGTTAAACCCTAATAAATAAATAAAAACGTGAAGGTGTCATTTGGATTCTATCAGAAATTCCAAAAAGAGGAAATAAAGTTTGACGATTTTTCTTCAGAGATAAAAACATTCTGTGCAATGGATAAAGGAAAGAAAGATTTAAATGATATCGTTGACTATGTACAGTTAGCTTTGAAGCAGATGCAGCTTTTCCCAAATATGAGCCGACTAGCCGGAATTTTGTATTGTGTTCCTGTTTCAACAGTGAACTGTGAGAGGGTGTTTTCTGTTCAAAACCTCTTCAAAATTATCCACAGAAGTCGACTCTCTGTGGACTATCTTAATGTTAATGAAAATTTCTGTAGAAGGCATACAGGGAATGCGTTGGCTCAGTGGTAGCCTGTTGGACTTCTATGCTAGAGGTCCCGAGTTCGATCCCCGTCCGGGACGACCCATGTTGTGGCCTTGGGCAAGGCACTTTATCCCAGTTGCCTACACAGGGTCATGATGACACAGTGTACTAAGGCGTACTGCACAGCGATGGTGCACATGTCTTCAACTGCTGTAACCCTGCTTGAGCGGAACTTGAACAGAGTTAGAATGTTGAGGGGCTGACAGTTGCTCATCGATGCTCGGTGGTTCTCTCTGGCTACTCCACTTTCCTCCACCTGTAAAACTGTCATGGTTATGATTAGCCATTGTGCATAAGTATGTGACCTTAAACACCAATAAATAAATAAATAAATAAATAAATAAATAGAAGGAATACCAATGGTTGAATTTAAGTTCAATGTCACTTTCAGAAAATTGTCGAATATGAAGTGTTCCAGAATTTTAAAATATATTTGAGAATAAGTTGTGTCATTGTTGCCTGTTAACAGTTTTGCTCTTTGCTATTTCATTTAAACTGATCTCTGGTCTGAAAAAATCTCATATTATCTCTCTCTGATGGTGGCTAAAAAATATTTGAGGTGGTTTTAAAAAGTTTACATATGGCTAAAAAAATTGCAAAAGAAACAATGCCATTAACCCCATCCACCACCACCCCTGGAGTCAGATAAGCGTAATAAAATGTTTTTTATTGATCCAAAATGCATTTTGAAGGATTTCAAGTGATTTATTTAAAAAAAATAATTTGACTCCTATTCCCACCCCCACACCTCTCCCCACACCCCCCTCAATTAGGCATTTTTATTAGCTCAACTTTGACGTAGTCAAATTTGAAGTTATGCCATGGCCCGTCTGTCCATCTGTCCGTCGGTCCGTCCGTCAACAATTCAATATGGCTCGGGCTAGAGGCCATATTTATGATCCGATCTTTACAAAACTTCTTGGGTACCTTTGTTATCACAGTGGAACGAGAACAAGTGTTTTTGGGTGCGGTCCAAAATTCAAGATGGCCACCAGCCGCCATTTTGCACCGAAATTAGTGCAATCAGTTTTTTGTACAGAACTTCTGTACGAAAGTTCTGACTTATACACAGTAAGTGCACATGTCAATACAGCTCGGGCTAGAGGCTGTATTTATGAACTGATCTTCATGAAACTTTTTGGGTACCTTTGTTATCCCCTTGGGATGAGAACTAGTGTTTTTGTGTGCGGTCCGAAATTCAAGATGGCTGCCGACGGCCATTTTATACTGAAATTAGGTGCAATCAGTTTTTTGTACAGAACTTCTAGGACTACGTTTGTTATCATCATGGGATGGTAATGAGTGCTTTGGGGCTCGGCCAAAAATTCAAAATGCCTGTTGGCAGTCATATTTACGGGAATTCTGTGTATCACATTTTTTGTACAGAACCTGTAAAGAAGATTTTTTATGTCAGTAATGTTTGCTATAAATTTATTAGGTGCCTTTGTTATCACTGTGCTATGAGAACAAATATTTTTGGGTTCAGTCAGACCCACTCGGGGACTTGAAAAGGGAGATAATTAAAAATCTTTAACAAAAACACCAGACAAAATATTGTTTCTTGAATTCAGCATCCCTAGGATGTGTATATTTAAGTGTGTTGAAGCCAAGTTCCTGTGTTAATATTTTGTGGTCCTCGGTTCGAATTCCACCTGCGGCAACTGCGTTGTGTCCTTGGGCAAGACACTTCACCCCCATTGCCCATGTGGGGGCACGATGACGCCGTGTACTAAAGCGTACTGCACGTCGATGGTACACATGTCTTCAACCAATCTAACCCTACCTGTGTTGCAGTACGGAGTTACGATGTTGGGGAGCTGGCAGCTGCTCGTCGTTGCTCGGTGGTTCTCTCAGGGTACTCCGGCTTCCTCCACCCGTAAAACTGTCACGGTCATGATTAGCCATTGTGCATAAATATGTGACCTTAAACATCAATAAATAAATAAATATTTGGTGGTGTTTGGGGAGGGTAAACATTATTAGCACAACCCGATTTTCTATTTACAATGAGAAAAATAAAACCACCTCACTCGTGGGAACCCTATGAGCTAAAGATAAAAAATTCAAATACCTATATTTTAAGAAGGACTGGACAAATATTTATTAATTAGTATGAATCAACCTTAGAAGGGTTTGAATCAAACAGACCAAAACAATTGCTAACATTTGGCTTATGGTGCACCATACAAGGATCCCCATTGTAACATTAACCCTATGAAGATTTCTTATCTAGTTTAGCATCTAACTGTCACCCACCTTTACAATACTTTACCTATACATTTGTTACAGGCTACGGTCAGTATTTTTGTACAGACCTTTACAATACTTTACATGTACCTTTGTTATCAGGTCATTACCTAGATGTGTGTCATTGCTGTGTCACATACTATACATGTACATGTCTTAACCAAGTTTGAGCTACAGTGTCATTGACACTTTCATTTTTCTTTGCTCCAAAATGCATTTTGAAGAATTTAATCAAGTCACAATTTTTTCTCCCAGAGGGGTTTGGCCGGATTTAAAGTGATTTTATGCTTGAAAAAAAACACTTATGCCCCCCCCCCCCCCCCCCTCTAAATGGGGGATGTAGGGGGATTAACGTTGGTTGGCGATGCAGGCCTTTGAAAAAGACTACCGGGCATATTATGCAACGCCAGGCATAGCTCTTATGATATAATTTTTATATTCTCTGTTTCCTGACCCCTGTGCTGGTGGTCTGGTCTTCAGTCAGTGTGACCTGGGTCCAAGCCTTCTTTTTGTTGTATTAGTGAGTTGGAAAGTCACAATTGTTATTCAATGGTCTTCTCCATGTTCTCCAGCTTCTTCTGCCTGAAAAACTGTTGTGACTCATTATAGATTTGACTGTGGAAACTGTTTTCAAATGTCAACAGACCAACATTTTCATTAATAAAAAAATTGCAAAATGTGAAAAATGCATTTAATTCAAATTAATATTGTGGCATTGAATAAATGTGACTTTTATCTTTTCAGCATTGGCACACTTTAAATAAATGTTCATTCCTGCATGGCTAAGTGCCTATTCTTCAGATGTTTTAATTTACACTTTAACCTAAATAAACACTTCATGAGGTGGGAATGTGTGCAGTGAAGAAAATCAGACATCTACACCATTAAACCCCACTAATTTATGTTCCTTTGTGTTCAGAGTTGTCTTGTATATAATTTTTTTTGTCAGGTCCATTCAAATGACATTGCAGATGTTTTTGATGTTACCAAAAATTTCAAGTGTGAACATTAAAACCAATATTAAAATAATTTAAATACCCCTTATCAGTGTATGAATTTAAGAGCTGATGTAAATATTGTATTCTTTTTGTGTTATAACATTCGGCATAATTATATCAGAAATGTGTGTCAACACAGAAGTTGTACAATGTTCATATACAGTTTACCACATATGATGGATTGTGGGTTAATAGGTATAGCTCAGAATTGCATATTTTCTTAGCACCATTCCTTTTACCACACACTCAATGCAAACTTTATTTATATATTGGTTATAGAAGAAATCTCTGTTAATTAAATATATACTAGTTCAAGTTTTTTTTGTAAATTCAAATTTTCCATACATCAGAAATGCCTTTTGCCATCCGAAGTTAATTCTATTCACTCTCATGTCAAATTATTGAAATTTCAAGAAGCAAATTTTTCTATAATGCAACTGTGAATTTAACAAATTTCATCTCGTTTGTCAGAGCTCAGTGAACTCTATCAAACAAGATTGAGTTGGTTAAATTCCTAATTGCATTATGGAAAAAATGTGCTCCTTGAAATTTTGATATGTGCAAAAGGTTAGGATTAAGTTTGAGATTCCACTTCAAGGGATGTGTTCTCACAAGTGTACAAAGTTGTTTGAATAGATTCACAAATGAAATGAATTGAATGATAGATGCATGGTGTTTGATGTCAGTACTGGCATGCATTTCATCAACAAACTGAAATCTTCATCTTTTCCTTTGAAACCATTAGAAAGGTTAATCTCATTTGCCAGAAAGAACTCAAAAGTTACCCTTCGGATTACCTTAATTTCTAATTTGTGTAGCCTCGACATGACAGTTTTTAGCTCATCTTGACAAAGTCAAGCTGAGCTAACCTCATCGCTCTACGTCCGTCTGCCTGTCTGTCTGTCCATCCATTCATCCGTTGTCAGTCATCCATCATCACCATGTTTTGGTCTTCTCCACCAAAACCACTGGGCCAATTCAAGTGAAGGGTTTGTGTGAGTGATGGTCCCAAAGGGGCATTGCATTTTTGTTCAACTCAACTCCATAGGGAGGAAGTGGGGGAAAAGGCTCCAAAATATTTTTTAAATCTTCTTCTCAAGAACCAGTGTGTACAATGACTTGATATTTGTTATGGAGCTTCCTTTTGAGGTGTAGAATCAAGTTTGTTCAAATGAAGTTCGTGAAGCAATATTTGGATTTGTAATGGGAGGGGTAAGATTTTTGGCCCCGCCCAAAATTTTTATTTTCTGAACCGATGGTCCGGTTTGAACCAAATTTGGTATGTGGTATTATTCAGTCATAAGTCCTTGACTCGTGCAAAAAATAAAATTCCCACATCCCCATGGGAACCCTGGGAGCTAAAAATAGAAATAGTTTCAAACACCCATATTTCCCAAACCACACGGAACAGAGAGCCATTGTTTGGTATGAAGTATCCTTAGGACCAGTAGAATTGAATGGTAAAAAAAAATTGCCATCTGTTATGTTAAGGTGTTCTGTAATGGGCATCGAAAAAATGCTGAGTCAGCATATGTGCAAAAATTTTAAAAAATCTTCTCTCCAGTACCAATCATCAGAATCTTTTAATATTCAGTGTACAGCATTCATAAGGGGGTCAGATACAAGTTTGTTAAAAGAAAGCCCATTGGTTCATATTTGGGCTCAATACAGGAGCCCAATTTTTTAACTTCTTATGGTAATATGGGGAATATTCTTTAAAAATCTTCTTCAAAACCATCAGTCAGAATCTTTTAATGTTTGGTATACATCATTGTTATGAGGGTCAGATTCAAGATTGTTCAAACCAAGTCCCTAGGTTAATATTTGGGCTTCCTATGGAAGCCCAAATTTAACTTTGTTCAGTATGGGGGATAATTTTTAAAAATCTTCTTCTTCAGATCTCCCAGTCAGAATGCTTTCATATTTGGTATACAACATCTCTAAGGGGGGGTGGGGGGGGGGGGGGGTGGGTGGGGGGGGGGGGGAGGGGGGGTCAGCTTCAAGTTTGTTCAAATCGGATCCGTAGGTTAATATTTGGGCTTGCTATGGTAGCCCAAATTTTAACTCAGTGCAATATGAAGAAATTTCTTTAAAATTTCTCTTCTTCAGATCCAACATTCAGAATGCTTTCATATTTGGTACACAATATCTCTAGGGTCAGAGTCAACTTTGTTCAAATCGAGAGCCTAGGTTAATATTTGGGCTCCCTATGGGAGCCAGAATTGGCCATGTTGCTGAAGAATTGAAAATTTTGTATTCAGTACCCTCTAGAGGTGTGTAACTAAGATTAATCCACATAGGTTGTGTCAATGGGCCTCTTAGGGAGCTCTACATTTTACATTATGATCAACTGAAGAAAAGGCATGATGCCCGGATTATTTTTGTCACTCCCAAAGGACTCAAGGATTGACAGTGTATCCTATGGAGATGGATTGCTTAATGTAGACTCATTCTTGGACTCTGTTTATATTGTGTTCTGTTCAAGATGAGCGCTTCAGGCCCCGTGGGGACTCTTGTTTTGTTTTTTTTCCCTTTTAATAAAAAAAAAGAAGACAACAGTTCTTGTTGGATCCCTGAAACAGATTCTGTGATGTTCCTCCACATCAAATTCACAAAACTTTTTTTCAGGTTCTGCCAATTTCTGAAACTTGATAGCTGTGAGTAACTTTCAAGGGTCTTGATTGGGATTACAATGAAAAAATTTATCTCAAATTCTTGAAATCTTCTGCAGAAATCAGTCGTTCATTTTTCAAGATTTTTTGGATCATTTCAGTAAAGTCACACAATCATTTTTCATGAACTTTTAAATCTAATTGCTATGAACAGCAAGTCCAAAATCTATCAAAATTTATTTTTAATGTCTTTGATATGGTAAGTTACTATTTAGTCACATTAAGTTCCGGGGAAAATACTAGCTGTATGAGTGGGACCATATCTTGGCACAGTCATTAAAGCTGGGCATCCCTCTTTATGAACTGCCAAAAAGCTAATAACATTTCCTTTGTATTTGTCATACGAGTCCCTGGATTCATACTTAGGAATGGAAAACATCGTACATTTTACTTCTGTGAGTAATTGTGTTTGGCATTTATACTGGTGTCTTACATGTCGTTCATCATATCGTTGATACACACTCCAACAGCGTATATAATCTCCACCCATCCATGTATGGGACCCAAAAATGAAGACTCAAACATTTCCACTAAGCCTATCAGAGGCAGTTCAGCTCCATCAAATGGGAACTTTTATTTGGTGTTGCCAGTCCAGGAATCAATTTTTTTATCACAAATATGAACTGGACAGCCATCTTTATTTTGTGTTGCCTCTTCAGGAGTTAATTTTTATCACAAATATGAACTGGGCAGTCACCAACTATTCCTGTTTTTATATGGGAAACATGTGGCCCAATGTTACTAAATAATTGAGCATCAAAATATTTGACAGTATAACTCGGGAGTTCATCCCTGACTGACATGTCACCAATTTTCATTAACAGGGGAATCTGATGATTGCAGATGAGGTTGTGGGAAGCATGAGTCCCAAATCGATCATTGGATAATTGACTGGGATATCAATAGACATCCATGAAAGCACTGTTGTTTCTAAAAGAGTACTGGGTACCTCTGTCTCTGTAATGACTGATGATTGTACAAGCCAAGGAAAAAAAAGGGTTATTTGATAATATTTTTGATGGATTTTGTATGGAATTGATAAAAAAACATAACATATAAAAAATATATTATTTTCACCTTTTCAGCTTGTACTCTTGCTTATTCAACTGTGCTGCAGATGTGTTTGTTCAGACTTTTTGTGGTTACTCATAGACATTCTATGGTGATTGTTTGCCATAGCTAGTGCAATTGACTCAAGTATTTTTCATCAGCATTTCCATTTCCATACAATTTTAAGGGCTGATGAACCATTTACTGTCATATTTGACATGTAACATTTTCACAGTGTTGGTCATAAAGCGACAACTGAAAAATTCTCTCTGAACGGATGAACAAACTTCTGCTATATCTGACATACAGTACTATGTCATGATGTGTTACAAGTCTATTGAATCAAGCTTCTGTTGTCATTTTGTTTTGACAGTTCAAGATCCTACATTTAACTCAAAAGTTTGGTGGAAAAAAACAAAAAAAATCTCTTCACACACCACCATTCAAACCTATTACTGGTTTCTATCCTAAAAAGTTGCAAGAAGATTCAGATAAAGGCCTTTTGGAGATGGGTAAAGTCAGTTAATGGGTTTGGATGAAGAGAAAGAGGGTGTTGGATGGAGTTGAAGCCTGCTGATATTTCAGGTCTCATATTTATTATGATCACATTTATTATGAATTCATTTTGTATATTATTTAAATAAAAAAATAAAAATATGAATATGGGATCAAGAAGACCTTTTTTTAAATTTCAGAATGAAAATCCACCTCATGCTTACAACCAAATTCACAAAAATCTTAATAAAGGAATGGTGAGTTGAAATTTATGTTATATTTATATCATAACTATTGGGGCCCACCCATCCCAGGATCGGAAGCTTTGCTTGTGTGGCAGATAATTTTTAGCTGGATGTAATATTTTAGGGTTTGATTGTTGGGAGATAGAATAATGTGTGACAGAAGAGCAGGTTATAATCAATTGTGAAATGGGACACATGTATACATAAATATAGTACATTTTGAGAGAAGTTGTTTACAAACAATTTGTCTGTGCACACAAGTGAGATATTTTTGTACTATAACCCAATGGCCCAGTCTAGCTGGTGCAAACTCTAGTTATCAAGGGCCAAACACAAATTTTGAACCCCCAATTCCCAAAATTTGCTTGCAAAACCGAAAATTAAAAGTCTCATTTGGTCCTCCATACATTTACTCTCTGCGCATGCGCAGCCGTCAGGAAGTGACCGTAATTGGTGCCAATATCTTTCTTTATTTGGCCCAAAAGTCAGCAACAATGAACATCTGTGCTTTAAAATCTCCTTTTTTGAGGATGCCAGACACAAATCAATGCAAGAATTGTTGGATCCAAGGCTGCTGTTGGATGATGGAAGTGTTCAATGGTGGTTTTAGATGTTCAGGGCTGTAACTTTAATATTCATGTATCTTTATTATATTTTGTTGTAGAGTTTGGAGGACTGATATCGATTTTAGGCGATGCACTCCTGCGGACTCTTGTCATTCTTGTGTTCACTGGGATGACTGATGTTGGAGTTGGGTGTCGCGGTACGTTGTTGGCGGTGAGGTTCTGAGGCCAGGCCTCTCACCGCGTTATAATTCATTTTGTCAGTTTCTATTTCAGAGGAACATGAACATGGTGATGATATTCTGACACCCATCCAAGTGTGCTACTGTCGTCGGGCTCCGTTGAGTATATAGAGCTAGCTGCAGTGATCATGATTGCAAGAGTTAGGGCCTTTTGTTAAGGGTTTTAATCTCTTGCAAGCAGCTAGCTCGACTGGTGAAGCGGTACTTCGTCCGTGGGTGCCGTGACGCCGGTTAAGTCCATTGCTGTCGAATGAAGTATAGATGTGGGTAGGGTGAGCACTTAAATATAAATAGCTCACCCAGCGACGACGGAAATAGGGAGGAAGTCGGCAAGTTCTAGTACTCGGCGAGGTCTAATAGACTGCAAGCGGGAGAGGCCCCTCTCTAACCTAGCAACATTTGGGGCCAGATGTTATGAGAAACTTGCACAAGCCGGAACATATGTCCTCCCTCCACACGGGACGCTCTGTTTAGCCTGCAGCCGGGGTCGGCTTCAGTCATGGCTTCCTCCGCTACGTTTCACAAGCCGAAAATGAAGTTTTCTGGTTGGAAACTTGCACAAGACAGAGCATACGTCCGCCCGCCGCTCGGGACGCTCCGTCTAGTCAGCAGCCGGAGTCGGCTTCAGTCACGGCTTCCTCTGCTACGTTATTAAAGCACACACGACCGCATCCTAGCTACCCAACTTCGGATAACCAACCTGCTGCATGAAGAAGGAACCACTCTTCGGCCGTGAAGTCGGACCATCCGGTAGCTAGGGAGACGAGGCCTCGATCATCGGGATGTTCGGAGAAGAGATCCATCTCCGACACACCGTCCCAGGTGCAGCAAGTGGCTAAGAAATGGAAGACCGCTGCTCCTCAGGCCTCGATGATGGACTTGCTGTCGCAGATTGCGCAGCTGATTGCAGCATCCCAGCAAATGCAGATGCAGCCTCCCTCAGGCACCGAACCTGAGCTGTCGGACGGTGCTGGGTCGGTCCAGTCGTCTGTTCATGCAGATGCAATGGACCGAGATTCGCAACTGATTCTCTCGGATGGTGAAAGGGATAAGGAAGAGGATTACCTTTCCCTTTCGGAACAGCACATAGTTGCGATGGATTTCATCCATCAATACTACCCTGAATTTGTTCCGATGAATCAGAATGCTGCGACAGGAGGGAAACTGCTGGCGTCGTTGGACGCAGACTTTATACGGACAAAGGAAGAAGTTCTTATTATTTTTGACGACAAGCTTTCGTTAGTCTATGAACAGGCTACTAAGAAAGCGTCAAGTGCTCTGCTATTGAAGTCTGCATCTCAACAACCTGCTTCTGCAGACACAAGTAAGGAGGACGTTCCGGATCTAAACGTCAAAAAGGAACTCCTCAGGTGGGTGCTAGAAACCCTCTTACAATTACTCTGGAGGTTGTCAATATAGCGACTCAGGAAAGGAACATAAGTCTGATCGGGACTATCGATCAGATACCCCTAGGTTGATGGGACAAGGTTTTTCGTGGAGAGGACGTAGTTTCTCCTCCCGTAAGCCTCGCAGGTCATAGAGGTGATGTTCACGGCCTCTATTGCTTGCCAGTTGGCGCAAGGCAATCAACCTTCGCGAGATACTGGATAGCAGTCACGGAAGATCAGTGGATGACCTACGGCTATCATTCCGAGTGGAACCCCCCACTAACAAGATGTATGTGTTGGACAAATCTTCCGTCGGATCCTTTCAAAAGAGAGTCTCTCCTAGCAGAGGTACAGGCTCTCTTATTAAGGAAGCAATAGAGGTCGTCGAGCATTAAGATTCTCAAGGATTTTACAGTCACCTGTTCCTCGTACCGAAGCCAGATGGCTCATTCTGACCAGTAATAGACTTGAGCTGGATAACCAGCTTATCGTGGCTCCAAAATTCTATATGGAGACCATTCGGTCAGTAAGAGCGAACATTCGAGTGAATGACTATGTGGCAAGCATACATCTATAGGATGCGTACTTTCATGTCCTGGTACATCTGGCATTCAGAAAGTACCTTCGGTTCGCCATACAAGGGAAGGTTTTATCAGTTCAGAGCAATGTGCTTTGGTCTGAACCTGGCTCCCTGGGCATTCACTCGAATAATGAACTCGGTAATGTCATACTTCCGAGCTCATTCGTCTGCGGTAACGTCGGCTTACTTGGACGACATTCTGCAGAGATACGGCAACAGAATTATTCTTCAGATCGATGTTCAGAGTCTGCTTCTATTACTCTGATGTCTTGGTTTCATCGTAAACAAGAAAAAGTTGGCTCTAGCTCTGTCCAAGTCGTTCACTCACTTGGGAATGAGCTTCGAGACTCACAACAATCTGGTTCATCTGCCGTTACCCAGAGCGAAATTAGTCAGTTGTTATGCTCGCTTTTGTCTACACTCAGATGCATTAACAGCGAGGGAATTCATGCGGCTGATGGGGTTGTGCGGTGTGGCTGCGGATCTTGTTCCGATGGGCCGTGTACGCACGCGTTCCCTCCAAATGGGCTTTACTCAGAACTGGAGTGTGAAGACGCATTCGCTTGAAACCGGTATTGTTTTAACGGACCTAGTAAAACAAAGGGTCCAGATTTGGGCAGATCTTCAGTGGTTAACTCAGGGAGTTCCGCTGCAACTGCCGAATCCGGATTTCACGATTATGGCGGATGCGAGTCAGACGGGTTGGGGCACGACCCTAGGTCCCACAGACTTGAAGTGTCAGGGTCTTTGGGCCCCTCAGTTCCTAGAGAACACATAAACATCATAGAGATGATGTCAATATGGCTAGCTCTTCAACATTGGATTCATATTATAGCGAACGTCCATGTTTACTTTTTGTCGGACAATTCGACTATAGTAGTTTACATCAGGAACCATTATGCGAATTAACGGAGAGGATTCTGTACGTCATGTATCATCATGTTCATCTTTCTGTCCGTCATATACCGGGTCGACTGAATGTACTAGCAGACTCGCTCTCTCGGAAAGGTAGTCTGTTGCCATCAGAGTGGACTCTCAACAAGCGAATATTCAGGCAGATTTGCTACCAGTGGGATCGTCCCATGATAGATCTGTTGGCGACACACCGGAGCAATCAGTTACCGACGTTCGTGTCACCATGCCCAGATCATCGAGCGTACGCAGTAGACGCTCTGTCGATCTCATGGGAAGGAATGATAGGATATGCGTATCCTCCAATTCCGTTTATTTAATCTTATTTGTTTTACAAGGAACAGTCTCGTTACGAAATCCTGCTAGTAGCACCTCTGTAGTCACAGAAACCTTGGATCAATCTTCTCAGGTGTCTGTTATGGGACGTTCCCCAGAAGCTTCCTCCACGAGAGGACCTTCTTTATCAGGGGAAGTATTTGTTCTTCACGTCCTTCTCCGCCCTTGGTGACATTATGGAGTCGGTTAGACGTGAGGGAGCCTTGCGGTTCCTATATTATTTGATGACTAACACAAGAACAATTAAAGTAATGTGGGTGAGGGGGGTTCGATATGATTTTGAACCTCCCCGCCCCCCCCCTCCCCACTGCCAATGTGTTAAGAGGCGATTACCGGGCAAGACATAGTTTTCTTCCCGTAAACCTCCTATGTATTTAAGTATATACATGCATTTCATGACTTCTCGATTGGTGTCTGGGTCGTGTTCTATGGTGACCTCATGGGCACATCCGCTTTTTAGTTGGTTGGTTTCCTGCGGTTGTTCGTCTATATGTCATATACGAGCACATAATTCATCATCAATAAATTGCTAGTCTTTGGGGTACCTGGGAGGCTGTCTAGTCAGTTAACTGGTATTCAGATGATTACATACAGGATTTCAATGCTCACGCGCATAATAAATGAATTATTAGGCAGACACATTATTGTATGTTATGGACCTTAGAAACAATGAATTTTTTCGGGGGCGGTCCGTGTCGAGTCTGTTAATCATAGCTCGTTCCATTTCTAGGTCCAGGTTTCTATTCATGTCAGTACCCAATCAAATACACCTTGTCTTACACTTTGATATATTCGCACGTTTCTAGAATCATAAATATCGGATAGTACATGTTGGGGAGTGTTATTACTGGAATTTATTGTACACCTGAATGGGGTCGACTTTGGATTACTTCGGAAGTGTGTTTACTCTCCAGAGATCGTCCATTGTGATTCTATTGGACATGTGTATGTTATATATTATATCACCAGTTTTTGACCTATCTACGTATGTCGACTCCGGTATACGTTACAAGCGGGTGATATTAATTACCAGGATCGCTGCTATAGCCTTAGCTTCTGAAGTGGTGTTAAGCACCAATTTATTAATAATCATTAATACCTGGGTGTCTGTTTGACGAATATTTATATTGTTATTTGGTACTGCTTTTACTGATTCCAGAGCGCTCCCCTCTTTCTTTTTGAAGAAGATTCCTTCAAAAATTTGGGGGGGGGGGGGGGATTTTTTTTTACCTCTCCTCCGGTTTGATAAGTTTGTAACTATGAGTTAAGCTGTTTTGTCTGTAATTATATCCTGGATACAGCTTGTGTTTTATTGTATATGGCGTATGTTTGTGGGGGATATCCTCTCATTCTCAAATACGCCATCCTAATTTTGGGGGCTTAGTCCGGACTAGCCTTAAAAATTGGGAACTCGTTACATCCAAATTAGCATAGTCTTCATGCTAAGAATACGGAATTACTTGAATTGGGCTCCTTATTTATGATATGTCTTCTCTATTACTGTATAGAGAGACATACATGTAATTCCTTTTAAATTTAATTTCCTTTCACCTTGGATTGCAGGCTTGGAACTATGTTGGTCTACCAGTTCTGAAGTCCTAGGCCCTCCGCCTTTTTACAATTCAGCTAGTCTGGGCCATTGGGTTATAGTATAAAAATATTATAAATTTAAACTAATTTGTATATTTTTTATACTTTCCAATGGCCCAGACGGAGATGGCCCTCCCATGAGTGGGCACTCATACCTCCCAGCTGAATGATTATGTAGTACACTCTTCTACAAAGAATGATGTTGGTGCCAATTCCGGTCACTTCCTGACGGCTAAGCATGCACAGCGAGTAAATGTATGGAGGACCAGATAGGACTTTTAATTTTCGGTTTTGGAAGCAAATTTTGGGGATTGGGGGGTTCACAATTTGTGTTTGGCCCTTGATAACTTTGAGTTTGCACCAGCTAGTTTGGGCCATTGGTAAGTATAAAAAATATACAAATTACTTTAAATTTATCATTTTTGTTTATAGCAGTAATATGTTGAGTTTGAATTATTCCATCAGTCAATGTTTTTTTTCATCTTGATTTTAGTTTTAGTTACCATGACCATGAAATCTTCTTCTCCAGAACCAGTGTGCAGAATCTTTTGATACTTGGTATGCATCATTTTGGTATGGGTATGATTCAAGTTTGTTCAAATCTGCCCCCTGGATTCATATTTGGGCTCCCTATAGAAGCCCAAATTCGAACTTAGTGCATTTCAGGCAAATTTCTTAAAAAATCTTCTTCTCCAGATCCAGCAGGCAGAATCTTTTGATATTTGGTATGCAACATTGTGGGGTGGATCTGATTCAAGTTTGTTCAAAGTGGCCCCCTGGATTCATATTTGGGCTCAGTATAGAAGCCCGAATCAAACTTAGTGCATTTCAGGCAAATTTCTTAAAAAATCTTCTTCTCCAGATCCAGCAGGCAGAATCTTCTGATATTATGTATGCAACATTGTGGGGTGGATCTGATTCAAGTTTGTTCAAATCGGCCCCCTGGATTCACATTTGGACTCAGTATAGAAGCCCGAATTCGAACTTAGTGCATTTCAGGCAAATTTCATAAAAAATCTTCTTCTCCAGATCCATCAGGCAGAATCTTTTGATATTTGGTATGCAACATTGTGGGGTGGATCTGATTCAAGTTTGTTCAAATCGGCCCCCTGGATTCATATTTGGGCTCACTGTAAAAGCTCGAATTCAAACTTAGTGCATTTCAGGCAAATTTCTTAAAAAATCATCTTCTCCAGATCCAGCAGGCAGAACCTTTTGATATTTGGTATGCAACATTGTGGGGTGGATCTGATTCAAGTTTGTTCAAAGCGGCCCCCTGGGTTCATATTTGGGCTCAGTATAGGAGCCCAATTTGACTTTATTGCATTTCAGGCAAATTTCTTTAAAAATCTTCTCAAGATCCAGCAGGCAGAATCTTTTAATATTGGGTATGCAGCATGCTTAGGGGGGTGAGATTCAAGTTTGTTCAAGCCAAGTCCCTAGGTTCATATTTGGGCTCACTGTGGTAGCCCGAATTATAACTTAGTTCAAAATGAGGAATTTTCTTAAAAAATCTTCTTCTCCAGACCCAGCAGGCAGAATCTTTTGATATTTGGTATGCAACATTGTGGGGTGGATCTGATTCAAGTTTGTTCAAATCAGCCCCCTGGGTTCATATTTGGGCTCAGTATAGGAGCCCAATTTGACTTTAGTGCATTTCAGGCAAATTTCTTTAAAAATCTTCTTCTCAAGATCCCTGTGGGAGCCCGAATTATAACTTAGTCAATATGAGGAATGTTCTTTAAAAATCTTCTTCTTCAGATCTACCAATAAGAATCTTTTAATATTTGGTATGCAGCATCCTTAGGGGGGTGAGATTCAAGTTTGTTCAAGCCAAGTCCCTGGGTTCATATTTGGGCTCACTGTGGTAGCCTGAATGACAACTTAGTTCAAAATGAGGAATTTTCTTTAAAAATCTTCTTCAGATCCAGCAGATGAATGCTTTTGATATTTTTTTTGCAGCATCCTTAGGGGGGTAAGATTCAAGTTTGTTCAAGCCATGTCCCTAGGTCCATATTTGGGCTCATTGTGGGAGCTCGAATTGTAACTTGGTTCAAAATGAGGAATTTCTTTAAAAATCTTCTTCTTCAGATCCAGCAGTCAGAATGTTTTGATATTTGGTGTGCAGCATCCTTGGGGGGGTGGGGGGGGGGGGGGGAGATTCAAGTTTGTTAAAGCCAAGTCCCTGTGTTCATATATGGGCTTGAATTATAACTTAGTTCAATTTGAGGAATATTCTTTAAAAATCTTTTTTTTTAGATCCACTGGTCAGAATCTTTGGATATTTGGTGTAAGCTTTTCTTAGGAGGAGGGCTTATTGGGTCATAAGTACTTAATTTATGCCCCAATTTTTTTTCGCGTCGCCCCATGGTAAGCGCAGGAGCTAAAAATAGAAAAAAAAATTAAAACGCCCATATCTCCAAAACTACACGGCACTGAGAATTCTTATTTGGTATGAAGCTTCCTTAGGACAAACAGAATGGAATGGTTGAAAAAATTGTGCTATCGGTTTTATCATGGGGTACTTTTTGGGGACTTTGAAAAAGTGCTGAGTCCGCATTTTTTAACACTTGTGGGTAATGGGAAAAACATTTAAGGCTACTTTTCTCCCAAACCAATGCTCCAAAAGCTTTCAAATTTCACAGATAACATCTTTGGAAGATTGTTTCATATGTTTATTGAAATCAAATCCCTGGGTCCATATTTGGGCTCTCTGTGGGAGCCCAAATGTTTAAATTAGTGCAGTATGAGGAATATTCTTTAAAAATCTTCTACTTCAGATCTACCAATAAGAATCTTTTGATATTTGGTATGCAGCATGCTCAGGGGGGTGAGATTCAAGTTTGTTAAAGCTAAGTCCCAGGGTTCATATTTGGGCTCCCTGTGGGAGCCCGAATTATAACTTAGTTCAAAATGAGGAATTTTCTTCTTCAGATCCAGCAGTCAGAATGTTTTGATATCTGGTGTGCAGCATCCTCAGGGTGTGAGATTCAAGTTTGTTAAATCCAAGTCCCTGGGTTCATATTTGGGCTCCCTGTGGGAGCCCGAATTATAACTTTGTTCAGTATGAGGAATTTTTCTTTAAAAATAGTCTTCAGATTCAGCTGTCGGAATGTTTTGATATTTGGCATGCAGCATCCTTAGTGGGGTGAGATTCAAGTTTGTTCAAGCCATGTCCCTAGGTTCATATTGGGGCTCACTGTGAGAGCTTGAATTGTAACTTAGTTCAAAATGAGGAATTTTCTTTAAAAATCTTCTTCAGATCCAGCAGTTGGAATATTTTGATATTTTGGTATGCAGCATCCTTAGGGGGGTTAGATTCAAGTTTGTTGAAGCCATGTCCCTGGGTTCATATTTGGGCTCCCTGTGGAAGCCCGAATTATAACTTAGTTCAATATGAGGAATTTTTCTTTAAAAATCTTCTTCTTTAGATTCAGCGGTCGGAATGTTTTGATGTTTGGCATGCAGCATCCTTAGGGGGGTGAGATTCAAGTTTGTTCAAGCCAAGTCCCTGGGTTGATATTTGGGCTCCCTGTGGGAGCCTGAATTATAACTTGGTTCAATATGTGAAATATTCTTTAAAATTATTTTTTTTTTAGATCCACTGGTCTGAATCTTGGGATATTTGGTATAAGCTTTTCTAAGGAGGGGCAGATGCAACTTGTTGAAATCAATTTCCTGGATTTTATATTTAGGCTACCATGTCAGGTGAACGCCCTCAGGTCCCCTGGGGCTTCTTGTTTGTACAGAACTTCTGTATGAAAGTTCGTATTTGAATAAATTTTTGTATGAATGTTTAGTAACATCGAATGCATCACATATAATACGTTTTTTTTCTCGTGCAGACATTATGCAAATTAGTTGGACTTTGATTTTTATTCAGTGCTACTTATACACAGTAAGTACACATGTCAATACGGCTCGGGCTAGAGGCCATATTTATGAACCGATCTTTACGAAACTTCTTGGGTACCTTTGTTATCACCGTGGGATGAGAACAATTGTTTTTGGGTGTGGTCCAAAATTCAAGATGGCCACCAGCAGCCATTTTGTATCAAAATTAGTGCAGTCAGTCTTTTGTACAGAACTTCTGTATGAAAGTTCTGATTTGAATAAATTTTTGTTTGAATGTTTAGTAACATGGAATACATCACATTTTGTACAGGTTTTTTTCTCGGACAGAAATTATGCAAATTAGATGAACTTTGATTTATTCAGTGCTACTAAAACACTGTAAGTGCACATGTCAGTACGGCTCGGGCTAGAGGTTGTATCTATCAACCGATCTTCACAAAACTTCTTGGGTACCTTTGTTATGACCTTGGGACGAGGACGAGTGTTTCTCGGTGCGGTGCAAAATTCAAGATGGCTGCCAGTGGCCATTTTGTACCGAAATTAGGTCCAATCAGTTTTTTGTCACAACTTCTATACAGCTCGTATTTATGAACTGATCTTCACGAAACTTCTTGGGTACCTTTGTTTTCACCTTGGGACAGGAACGAGTATGTTTTGGGGTGCCTTTGTTATCACTGTGCTATGAGAACAAATATTTTGGGGTTCAGTCAGACCCACTCTGGGACTCGAAGATTTCTTTTCTAGTTTAGCATCTGACTGTCACCCACCTTTACAATACTTTACCTAAACATTTGTTACAGGCTACGGTCAGTATTTATGTACAGACCGTTACAGTACTTTATATGTACCGTTGTTATCAGGTCATTACCTAGATGTTTGTCATTGCTGTGTCAAATACTATACATGTACATGTCTTAACAAGTTGAGCTACAGTGTCATTGACACTTTCATTTGTACAGAACTTCTATATGAAGGTTCTAATTTGAATAAATTTTTGAACGAATGTTTAGTAACATGGAATACATCACATACAATACGTTTTTTTTTCTCGTGCAGAAATTATGCAAATTAAATGAAATTTGATTTATTCAGTACTACTTATACAAAGTAAATGCACATGTCAATACGGCTCGGGCTAGAGGCTCTATTTAAGAACCTATCTTCACGAAACTTCTTGGGTACCTTTGTTATCACCTTGGGACGAGAACGAGTGTTTTTGGGTGTGGTCCAAAATTCAAGATGGCTGCCAGTGGCCATTTTGTACCCAAATTAGGTACAATCAGTTTTTGGTACAGAACTTCCATATGAAGGTTCTGGTTTGAATAAATTTTTGAATGAATGTTTAGTAACATGGAATACATTACATATAATACGGCTCGGGCTAGAGGCTGTATTTATAAACCGATCTTTACGAAACTTCTTGGGTACCTTTGTTATCACCTTTGGACAGGAACAAGTGTTTTGGGGTGTTCTGTGCTATGACAACAAATATTTTTGGGCTCAGTCAGACCCACTCTGGGACATAAAGATTTCTTTTCTAGTTTAGCATCTAACTGTTGCCCACCTTTACAATACTTTACCTATACATTTGTTACAGGCTACAGTCAGCATTTATGTACAGACTGTTATAATACTTTATATGTACCTTTGTTATCAGGTCATTACCTAGATGTGTGTCATTGCTGTGTCACATACTATACATGTACATGACTTACACAAGTTGAGCTACAGTGTCATTGACACTTTTATTTAATACTTAACAGAACAGAGCTTGCTAGGAAGCTTTCCTAGGACCAGCAGAAAGGAATGGCCAAAAAAAGTTGCGTTTGGTTGTGTCATAGCAATTCAAAAAATTGCTCTTGCTGTTGATGACTTACTGATACTCTCATCTCTTTTGACAATTTGGGCCGGGTGAACATTTTAGGCTCATTTGAGCCTCTGGTTTTTCTCTTTGCTTCAAAATGTGTTTTGAAGGGGTTTGAGTGATTTTAAGCAAAAAAAAAGATTTACCAACATACCCTTCTCCCCAACCCCCACACCCATAGCTAAATTAAATAAATTATATTAACATGTAGATGCTGATTATGACCTTAAATTCTTCTTAACCAACTTTATCAGGTGAGCGATTAAGGCCCCTTGGAGGCTCATGTTTCAGCAAATATTTTAATTTCATAGACTGCTTCATATTGTTTTCTATAATCTCAAATATATAATTATTTGCCGCACTGAATGTGGAACAAGTCTTATGCATACAGCTTTCTTGTATCAGCCATTGAATTCTGAACTCTGAATCTTATTCATAAAAATACTCCCAACATTTGTCCTGAACTTGTAGTTATTTCTGATTTATCGTGCGTTCTGGCTGGATGGAATACCATGATTTAAAAGCTCACTTGTTTGGAAGATTTCTAACTGATCCACCTTTGTTTTGTGCTTGTTATCTATTAGTCTATTATGTCATATAATGTCTGATTTATTTTTATAGTTCATTATTTACCATAGTTAATTCCTTTATTTTTTATATAGGTTGGTTCTGATGTCTATCTGTGCTATAAAAAGGCCATGACAAAATCAGATGTTTTAGCATATAAACCAGGTAAGTGTTTGTGCAGACACATTTTTAGCTTAACTTGACAAAGTCAAGACAAGCTATTGCCATCACGCATGCGGAAGTCTGTTAGTCTGTGAGTCTGTTCACATTTTACATTAGCACAGGCTACACCCTGTAGTTCTTGTCTGATCGTCACAAAATTTCATATGCAGGTTTGGGGTCATGTCTAGATGAGAACATCCCCTTTTGGTCGTGATTGGTCAACCGGTATGGCTGCTCGAGCCCAAAACCCGAAAACCATTAGCACAGTCTACAGGTCGTATTTATGAAGGGATTTCATTGTAACTTGGTAGGATGCCTCTGTATAATGCCTAGATGAGAATGCCCCCTTTTGGTCATGATCTGTCAACCCTAATGGCTGCCCAAGCCCGAAACCCAAAAACTTTTAGCACAGTCTGCAGGTCATGTTTAATATGGAGGGATTTCATTGTAACTTGGTAGGATGACTCCATATGATGTCTAGATGAGAACTTCCCCATTTGGTCGCGATCTGTCAACCGTGATGACTGCCCGAGCCCAAAACCCGAAAACCTTTAGCACAGTTTGCAGGTCATATTTATGGAGGGCTTTCATTGTAACTTGGTAGGTTGATGTCATATAATGTCTAGATGAGAACGTTCCCTTTTGACTGGGATTGGGCAACTGTGACGGCTACATGAAGCCGAAAACCTTTAGCACAGTCTACTGGTCATATTTTTAAAGGGATTTCATTGTAACTTGGTAGGATGACTCCAAATAATGTCTAAATAAGAACGTCCCCTTTTGATCGCGATCATTCAGCCTTGATGGCTGCCCGAAGCCTGAAAACCTTGAGCACAGTCTGCATGTCATATTTATGAAGGGATTTCATTGTAACTTCATAGGATCACCCCAGATGATGTCCAGATGAGAATGTCCCCTTTTGGTTGCGATCATTCAATCATGATGGCTACCTGAGCCCGAATGCCTGAAAACCTTTAGCACAGTCTACAGGTCATATTTATGAAGGGATTTCATTGTAACATGGTAGGTTGACTTCATATAATGTCTAGATGAGAATGTCCCCTTTTAGACACGATTGGCCAACTGTGACAGCTACAGGGGCCCGAAAACCTTTAGCACAGTCTACAGGTCATAATTATGAAGGGATTTCATTGTAGCTTGTTAGGATGACTCCAAATAATGTCTAGATGAGAACATCCCCTTTTGGTCACGACCATTCGGCCTTGATGGCTGCCCGAGCCCAAAAACCTTTAGCATAGTCTATAGGTCGTATTTATGAAAGGATTTCATTGTAACTTGTTAGGTTGACTCCATATAATGTCTAGATGATGACATCCCCTTTTGGTCGTGATTGGTCAACTGTGACGGCTACAGGTGCCTGAAGCCCAAAAACCTTGAGCACAGTCTACAGGTCATATTTATGAAGGAATTTCATTGTAACTTCGTAGGATCACTCCAAATGATGCCCAGATGAGAATGTCCCTTTTTGGTTGCAATCATTCAACCATGATGGCTGCCCAAGCCCAAAGCCCGAAAACCTGTAACATAGTCTTCAGGTCATATTTATGAAGGGATTTCATTGTAACTTGGTTGACTTCATATACTGTCTAGATGAGAACATCCCCTTTCGGACACGATTGGGCAACTGTGATGGCTACAGGGGCCCAAAGCCCGAAAACCTTTAGCACAGTCTACATGTCATATTTATGAAGGGATTTCATTGTACCTTGGTAGGATAACTCCAAATAATGTCTAGATGAGAACGTCCACTTTTGGTCATGATCATTCAGCCTTGATGGCTGCCTGAGCCCAAAAACCTTTAGCATAGTCCGTAAGTCGTATTAATGGAAGGATTTCATTGTAACTTGTTAGGTTGACTCCATATAATACCCAGATGGTGACATTCCCTTTTGATCGTGATTGGTCAACTGTGACAGCTACAGGGGCCCGAAAACCTTTAGCACAGTCTACAGGTCATATTTATGAAGGGATTTCATTGTAACTTCATAGGATCACTCCAGATGATGCCCAGATGAGAATGTCTCCCTTTGGTTGCGCTCATTCAACCTGGATGGCTGCCCGAGCCCAAAGCCCCAAAACCTTTAGCACAGTGTACAGGTCATATTTATGAAGGAATTTCAATGTAACTTGGTAGGTTGACTTCATATAATGTTTAGATGAGAACGTTCCCTTTTATAAGCAATTGGGCAACTGTGACGGCTACAGGGGCCCGAAGCCTGAAAACCTTTAGCACAGTCTATAGGTCATATTTATGAAGGGATTTCATTGCAACTTGGTAGGATGACTCCAAATAATGTCTAGATGAGAACGTCCCCTTTTGGTCACGATCATTCTGCCTTGATGGCTGCCCGAGCCCAAAACCCCAAAACCCAAAAACCTTTCGCATAGTCTATAGGTCGTATTTATGGAGGGATTTCATTGTAACTTGTTATGTTGACTCCATATGATGCCTAGATGATGACATCCCCTTTTGGTCATGTTTGGTCAACTGTGACGGCTTCAGGGGCCCGAAGCCCGAAAACCTTGAGCACAGTCTACAGGTCATATATATGAAGGGATTTCATTGTAACTTCGTAGGATTTCTCCAGATTATGCCCAGATGACAACGCCCCCTTTTGGTCACGATCATTCAACTATGATGGCTTCCCAAAACCCGAAAAACTTTAGTACAGACTATAAGTTGTATTTGTGAAGGGATTTCATTGTGACTTAGTATAATGACTCAGTATAATGTCGAGATGAGGACGTCCCCTTTTAGTTGCAATCGGTCTACCGTCATGGCTACACAGGCCTGAAGCCCGAAAAAAACCTTTAGCACAGTCCACAGGCCATATTTATAAAGGGAATTCAATGTAACTTGAAAGATTGACTCGTTTTGGAATAATTTCACTGTAACTTGTTATACTTGTTAGACATATGTTAACTGTGAGGGTCACATACATTAACTGTGAGGTCATGTTAACCCACCCCTCAGCTCATTAGTACAGTGTACACCTTATATTATTTTTATTAGCACAGTGTACAGGTCGTATTTATGAAGGGATTTCATTGTAACTTGGTAGGATGCCCCTGTATAATGCCTAGATGAGAATGTCCCCTTTTGGGCATGATCTGTCAACTGTGATGGCTGCCCAAATCCGAAACCCAAAAACTTTTAGCACAGTCAGCAGGTCATGTTTAATATGGAGGGATTTCATTGTAACTTGGTAGGATGACTCCTTATGATGTCTAGATGAGAATTTCCCCATTTGGGCGTGATCTGCCAACCGTGACGACTGCCCGAGCCCAAAACCCGAAAACCTTCAGCACAGTCTACAGGTCATATTTATTGAAGAATTTCATTATAACTTGGTGGGTTGACTTCATATAATGTTTAGATGAGAAAGTCCCCTTTTGGACGTGATTGGGCAACTGTGACGGCTACAGGGGCCCAAAGCCCAAAAACCTTTAGCACAGTCTACAGGTCATATTTATGAAGGGATTTCATTGTAACTCCGTAGGATCACTCCAGATGATGCCCAGATGAGAATGTCCCCTTTTGGTTGCGATCATTCAACCATTATGGCTGCCCGAGCCCGAAGCCTGAATACCTTTAGCACAGTCTACAGGTCATATTTATGAAGGGATTTCATTGTAACTTGGTAGGTTGACTTCATATAATGTCTAGATGAGAACAGCCCCTTTTGGACACCATTAGGCAACTGTGACTGCTACAGGGGCCTGAAGCCCGAAAACCTTTAGCACAGTCTACAGGTGATATTTATGAAGGGATTTCATTGTACCTTGGTAGGATGACTCCAAATAATGTCTAGATGAGAACGTCCCCTTTTAGTCACGATCATTCTGCCTTGATGGCTGCCTGAGCCCAAAACCCCAAAACCTTTAGCATAGTCTATAGGTCATATTTATGGAAGGATTTCATTGTAACCTGTTAGTTTGACTTCATATAATGCCTAGATGATGACATCCCCTTTTGGTCGTGATTGGGCAACTGTGATGGCTACAGGAGCCCGAAGCAAGAACAACTTGAGCACAGTCTACAGGTCATATTTATGAAGGGATTTCGTTGTAACTTCGTAGGATCACTCCAGATGATGCCCAGATGAGAATGTCCCCTTTTGGTTGCGATCATTCAACCATGATGGCTGCCCGAACCCAAAGCCCAAAAACCTTTAGCACAGTCTACAGGTCATATTTATGAAGGGATTTCATTGTAACTTGGTAGGTTGACTTCATGTAATGTCTTGATGAGAACGTCCCCTTTGGACGCAATTAGGAAACTGACGGCTACAGGGGCCCGAAGCCCGAAAACCTTTAGCACAGTCTACAGGCCATATTTATAAAGGGATTTCAATGTAACTTGATAGGATGACTCATTTTGGAATAATTTCACTGTAACTTGATAACTTTCTTTGATATACATTAACTGTGAGGTCATATTAACCCACCCCTCAGCTCTTTAGTACAGTGTACACCTCATATTATTTTTATCAAAAACATAGCATACAGGGAACAGAAATGAACATATTCCCAATTATCACAATTCTTGTCTTATTTCATAATCCTTTCATAAACATTGAACATTATCCTTTTCATCAAACACAACACACAAGCTTCAGCTACAGTGTCATTGAGGATGCCAGACAGAAATCAATGGTGAAATTGATGGATCCAAGGACATATTGGATGATGGAAGTGAACAACAGTGGTCAGGAACGTTCAGGGCTGTAACTTTATAATTTTTATCAAAATTATTTCATGTTTCCCAATTTCGGGACATGGGCCTGACGTCATCATTCTTGCTGATGATTTTTCCTCTGTTTGTGAAGTGTTCCATCCCTATCCTTCCCTGAAACCCTCCTGTTAAACTCCCAAGCTTTTATGGCTTATTTTTATTGAAATTTTTTATAAAATTTCTTGGGAGTTTGACGTGTATTACAGAATGTTTATTCTGTATAACCCCAGGGTTACGTCCTCACCCTAGGGGTGTTGGGGCATTTGGGTCATGCATCTTCAGTAGGATGTATCGTTTTTTCTTCATCTGAAGATCTTGCTTTACATCTTGCTTTACATTGGGTAGCTTTAAAATCTGTTACTGACTTTGGGCCTTTTTTTATTCAGTGCCTGGGGTCTTGTTTCCGTTTTTTTCCTCTGACGTTTACATTGGCAACGTCCTATAAATATATGTAGTTTCAACTTATTATTACTGTAGGATTGTTATAGATACATGTTCCGGTAGTGTAGCAATAATTTGTGGTATTTTGCCCACACTTAGGCTCTATCGAGATACTTTTGGGCTCGCTGTGTTCCCTTTGGAAACTTGGGCTTTTTTCAAAAAAATTTCGGAAAATGTTTTGAAATTAATTTTTCTATTTTAAATGTTGATTATTATGTATCTTTATCATATATTTATTGTAGAGTTGGTGGGAGTACTATCTACTTGTTTGATTAATTATGAAAGCTTATTGTTCAAAATGCAAGGCGAGGAAGTCTTCCTCAGATTTACATGCTTGTTGCCTTGCTTGTAGTCGCTGTACTCCCGCTAATTCTTGTCCTACATGTGTTGATTGGGATGACAAACGTTGGACACGGGTATCACGGTATGTTGTTAGCGGTGAGAGGCCAATGCCGGTCCTCTCACCGCAAAGTCAATCAAGTTTCTCAGTTTCTTTTTCAGAGGAACAAGAACATGGTGATGGTTATGTGACACCCTCAAGAAGTGTGCTACTGTCGTCACGCTCTGATGAGCAAACAGAGCTAGCTGCCAAAGTGCTTATGAATATTAGGCAGGGGATAAAGCCACTAGCCGGTGGTTTTAGTCCCTTGTCTGCAGTTAGCTCGACCGGTGAAGCGGTTACTCTGTCCGTGATGCCGGGTACATCCATTGCGGTCTTAAGAAGTGGATTGGGTAGAGCGAGCACTTTAAAACATAAACATGATCACCCATCGACGACGGAACAAGGGAAGAAGCCAGCAAGTGTTGTGGAAAGCTCGGCGAGGTCTGAAAGGACCGCGAGCGAGAGAGGTCCCTCTCTGTCGCAGCAACATCTGGGGCCAGATGTGGTGATAAGAAACTTTTGTGAGTCGGAGCATACATCCACACTTGCTGTTCGGGACGCTCCATATAGATCGCAGCCGGCCTCGGCTACAGTTACGGTTTCTTCCACTTCATCTACTAAGCACACATGACCGCACTCTAGCTACCCGACTTCGGATATCCAGCCTGCTCCGTGAAGAAGGGACCACTCTTTGCCGGTGAAATCGGACCATCCAGTAGCTAGGGAGTCGAGGCCTCGATCATCGGGACATTCGGAGAAAAGAGCCGTCTCCGACATATCGTCCCAGGAGCAGCAAGCGGCGAAGAAACAAGACCGCTGCCCTCAAGCCTCGATGACGGACTTGCTGTCCCAGATTGCGCAGCTGATCCCGGCAAGTGCAAGATCAGCCTCCTCCAGACTCAGAACAAGAGCTGTCGGACGGTGCTGGGTCAGTCCAGCCATCTGCTCACGCAGATGCAAGGGACCGAGTTTCACAACTGATTGACGACAAGGAAGAAACCGCTGGCATCATTGGAGGCAGACTTTATCCGGACAAAGGAGGAGGTCCTTTCTTTTCCAGTTCAGTCTAGACAGGTGTCGCAGGCCTTCGGCAACATAGACGCCGCCGTATTTAATCTCTCAAGTACGAGGAAGAAAGGCAGTTTCTTATCTTTATCTTCTTCTATAAACATACCGTTTCTTGGACCACGTTCTTTTAAAACGCTCGGAGAAGATGTTCAGAGAGTTCCTCTGCGTTTGAATGAGCAGGCCGAGGATCTAGAGGTATCCTTACCTGGATCATTCACAATTCGCTCAGACACAATTGAGACGGCAATTTCTTCAAATAGAGCGAATTTGGACGCTATGTCTTATGCAGATCACCTTACAAGAGCTATGGCGCAACGTCTCAACGGATAGGAATTTGAGGACGTTCATACCTCTCTTAGAGTTCTTTCCAGGGCAATTATGTATACCACGTATAGTTCCGCCCTAACAGTGGCTAATTTGCAGTTAATCAGACGTGATGGTGCCCTTGCGTCGTCATCCCTGATAGATGACAAGGTGTAAAACTCTCTCCGAATTGCTCTGGTTTCCAGACATACGATATTCGACGATAAGCTTTCGTTAGTCTATGACCAGGCTACTAAGAAAGCGTCTAATGCTCTGCTTTTAAAGTCAGCGTTGTCAGTATAGTAACTCGGGAAAGGGGCGGAGGTCTGATCGGGACTATCGGTCAGATGCCCCTAGGCCGATAGGACGAGGCTCTTTGCGGGGAGGACGTGGTTTCTCCTCCCGTAAGCCTTGCAGGTCGTACAGGTGATGGTCAAGACCTATATTGCTTGCCAGTTGGCAGAAGGTTATCAAGCTTCGCGAAAAACTGGATAACAATCACGGAAGACCAGTGGGTGAGAAGTGTAGTTCGGACGGCCTACGGCTATCATTCCGAGCGAAACCCCCACTAACAAGATGTCCGCGTTGGACAAATCTTCCGGCAAATCCTTGCAAAAGAGAGTCTCTCATAGCGGAGGTACAAGCTCACTTATCAAAGGAAGCAATAGAGGTCGTCGAGAATCAAAATTCTCAAAGTTTCTACAGTCACCTGTTCCTCGTACCGAAGCCAGACGGCTCGTTCCGACCGGTTATAGACCTGAGCTGGATAAACAAGCTCATTGTGGCTCCAAAATTCTATATGGAGACCATTCGGTCGGTAAGGGCGAGCGTTCGAGTGAACGACTATGCGGCAAGCATAGATCTAAAGGATGCGTACTTTCATGTCCGGGTACATCCGGCATTCAGAAAGTACCTGCGGTTCGCCATGCAAGGGAAGGTGTATCAGTTCAGTGCAATGTGCTTTGGTCTGAACCTGGCTCCCTGGGCATTCACTCGAATAATAAACTCGGTAATGTCACACTTCTGAGCTCATTCTATTGTGGTAGCGTCGGCTTACTTGGAGGACATTCTACAGAGATACGGCAACAGAATTATTCTTCAGAACGATGTTCAGAGTCTGCTTCTTTTACTCTGATGTCTCGGTTTCATCGTAAATGAGAAAAAGTCGGATCTAGCTCCGTCCAAGTCGTTCATTCACTTGCTTTTGTCTACACTCAGACACATTAACAGCGAGGGAATTCATGCGACTGTTGGGGCTGTGCGGAGCAGCTGTGGATCTTATTCCGATGGGTCGCCTGCACACGTGTCCCCTCCAGATATTCTTTACTCAGAACTGGAGTGTGAAGACACATTTGCTCGAAACCAGTATTGTTTTAATGGACCTGATAAAACAAAGGGTTCAGATTTGGGCAGATATTCAGTGGTTAACTCAGGGAGTTCCGCTGCAACTGCTGGATCCGGCTTTCACGATTATGACGGATGCGAGTCAGACGTGTTGGGGTGTGACCCTAAGTCCTGCAGATTTGAAATGTCAGGGTCTTTGGAAACCTCGGTTCCTGGAGAAAGACATAAACATCAAAGAGATGATGTCGATATGGTTAGTGTTACAAGATTGGATTCACATAATAGCAGATGCTCATGTTCAGATTTTGTTGGACAACTCGACATTAGTAGCGTACATCAGGAACCAGGGCAGCACTCATTCAATTCCGTTATGTGAACTAACGGAGAAGATTCTTCTGTACGTCATGAATCATCATGTTCAGTTTTCTGTCTATCATGTACCGGATTGTCTGAACATAATAGCAGACTCGCTCTCTTGGAAAGGTCGCCTGTAGCCATCGGAGTGGACGCTCAACAAGCGAGTATTCAGGCAGATTTGCTATCAGTGGGATCGCCCCATGATAGATCTGTTTGCGACTCACCTGAACAATCAGTTACCGACGTTCGTGTCACCATGTCAACATGTCCTGACCATCGAGCGTATGCAGTAGAGGCTTTGTCGATCTCATGGGACGGAATGATAGGATATGCGTATCCTCCAACTCCGTTGATTCAGCAGATTCTGTTAAAGATCAAACAGTCTTATTGCAAAATTCTTCTAGTAGCATCTCTGTCGTCACATAAACTGTGGATCAATCTTCTCAGGTTTCTGTTATGGGACGTTCCCCGGAAGCTTCCTCCACGAGAGGACCTTCTTTATCAGAGGAAGTCACGCGCACTGCATTACAACCCGGAAGGTCTCAACCATCACGTATTTCCGTTGTGCGGTCCTTCTTGCACGGAAAACAGTTTACAGGACAAGCAGTGGACGCAATTTATAACTGCAGGAGGTCCTCCTCTTTGTTGAACTACGCAGCAAAGTGGAAGGTTTTCTTCCGTTGGTGTAAGGATCAGTCGATAGACGTTGATGATCCGTCCATACCAATTATTGCCATTTTCCTGGTCTACTTGTTTGACGTTCTCAAACTGCAGCCCGTCACTATTAAGGGCTATAGGTCTATGTTATCAGACACTTACGCTCATCATGATAACTTGGCTATTGGATCTAATGCTTCATTGTCCAAGCTGGTTAGAAATTTCTCTATTACTAGACCTAGAACCCTCAGATTAATTCCTAAGTGGAATTTGGCTTTGGTTCTATTGAAGCTTAAAGAAGCTCCGTTTGAGCCGTTGGATGTTGTAGAGTTCAAATTCTTGACCTATAAAACAGCATTTCTCTTAGCCTTTGCATCTGCTAGAAGAGTTAGTGAACTTCATGCTTTATCAGTTGATGATTCTCACTAGTGTGGGTAATACTAT
Organism: Pictodentalium vernedei; assembly: GCA_031216915.1. Taxonomy (NCBI): domain Eukaryota; kingdom Metazoa; phylum Mollusca; class Scaphopoda; order Dentaliida; family Dentaliidae; genus Pictodentalium; species Pictodentalium vernedei. The sequence continues at coordinate 340,178,586 of CM062293.1, forward strand.
TACCCTAACTACGGAAGTAGGATTTCTGGCTAAGAATCAGACTCCAGATAAATGGCCTGAGCCTATTACCATTAAGGCTCTACCGTCCACAGACAACCGAAGACCTCTGCTGTATCCAGTCAGGGCTATGCGCATATATAAACGTCGATCAGATTTTAGAAGAAAAGGAAGAAAACGCTTCTTTCTTTCATTGATTCCTAACAGAAAAGATATTTCTATTCATTCAGTTGCTAGTTGGATTCAGCTGGCAATACTCATTGCCTATGAAAATCTATCTTCGGATCAACGTTCTGTAAATAAGATATCAGCTCACGAAGTTAGAGTGCTGTCCACTTCTTGAGCTTATTCTAACAGTATAGCCATTACTGATCTCATGAAGGCTGCGTACTGGACACAGCCCTCTACATTTACCAAGTTTTACCTGATAAATTTAGAGTCCATCTCTGCTGACCTTAGATCTTTGGGTCCTCTTTCTGTTGCTCAGAATGTCGTCCGTTAATGGTTACATCTATAGTTATTTAGGCAACCTGTTCCAGCGGTGAAGCTGTTCCTCTGCCCTCTTCATTCTGCAGTCTTGTACCTCAGAACAAGGGAAGGGGGGGGGGGGGTGGGGGTGAAGGGGGCACGTTTTTTTCCCTTATGATCATCTGGCATTATAGTGAAAAGCATGGGAAGACCTCCTCTGGTACCAGTAGTCCTGAGTCGGTGTTGGGATGGTTTTAATGTGTAGCTCGGTGTGAAGCAATAATTATATCTCATTTATGTACTGTTTTTAAAGTGTAGCTCACTGTGAAGCATTTGTATATATCACATGTCAAATGGGCGTTAATGTAAATCCTCGGACACTTTTAAATGAGTATAAAGAGTCTCATTCTCTGGACTATCTTTATATATTGGCTTTCCTTCGCTGAATTAGCATAACGGGTTATGCTGGCATTAAATGGAGAATTATATATTATGTAATACTCAGTTACATTGATGGTGTTATGTCTTTCTCGTAAAGGAGAAAGACATATATAATTCCTTTTTTCTCCTATTCTCTTGGAGATATTCTTTACTGAAGTGATTGAGTGATTGGATTTTCCTTCATGTCCTAGGCCCTCCAGCCTTTTTATGATTCAGCTAGTCTGGGCCATTGGTTGTTGTATAAAAATATTATAAATTCTAAGTAATTTGTATTTTTTTTATACTTACCAATGGCCCAGATGGGTATGGCCCTCCCATGAGTGGGCACTCATACCTCCCCGCTGTTTACAACATTTAACAGGCAATTATAGAAAGAATGATGGTTGGCGCCAATTTCGGTGTCTTCCTGGATACTGCGCATGCGCAGATCTGAAAAGTATGGAGGACCAGATAGGACATTGAATTTTCGGTTTTGCGTGCAAATTTTGGGGACTGGGGGGCAAAATTTGTGTTTGGCCCTGGATTAATTTTTGAGTTAGCACCAGCTAGTCTGGGCCATTGGTAAGTATAAAAAATATACAAATTACTTAGAATTTATAATTTTATCCAGAGATTTTCTCGGATATTTATGGGTCGATTTCTTTGAAACTTGATATGGATGTTCACTACCATGGGAACCTGTGCACCTGTGATTATAGTTTCAAATGGACTTTTTTTTTGCAGAGTTATGCCCCTTGTCATCTCAGAATAATCAAGGTGTGGGGGGGGGGGGGATGGGGGGATGGACAGTCATGTCGCTAGTTCATGTCATGTTTGGGTGTGACAAAAGATCATCAATTCCTGGCGTCAGAGTACCATCTGTGAGATTTTACTATATAGTTCTTCATTTTTTTGCACATGTCCTTATTACACAACCAACATGCCTAGCTTGTCAGTTCTCGGGTCATACAAATGCTTTCCTTGTAACACTTATCGATCATGGCTGACAGAATAACACTTGACGAGATCCAGAATGATAGCACTTTCGACCTCATAAGTAAACTGAATGATTTACTTACCACCAACCAGGATGATCCAAATCTTCCGTTCACTTTGGATAACCAAACTTGCAAATATTATACGCCTGATCAATTTACAGACAACACCTCTGTCAAAACTAAATCCTTTTCCTTTTTCAACATAAATTGTCGTAGTCTTAATGCAAACTTTGAAAATTTATACAGTTTATTATGCGATCTTGGACCTAACCTAAACATCTTCGACGTAATAGGAATGACTGAGACTTTCAATATTAGAAAAACTACAAGTTATGAACTTGAACGTTACCATCCCCTGTCTCTTCGCACACGACCAGACAACGACGATGGTAGGGGAGGTGTTGGTCTGTTCATAAAAGAAGATATCCCCTTTAAAATACGTGACAACCTTACAGTGTTCATACCTCATGTATTAGAATCCTTATTCATAGAGTTGACGACGAGTAAGAAATGTATAGTTGGGATTATTTACAGACCTAATACAGCTCCTAAAGCAGATCTCGACTTATTTTTATCGACACTATCTGTGGTATTAGACAAAATAAATACTGAGAACAAGACGGCTTATCTAATGGGCGACCTCAACATTGATCTCCTCAACGTTAACAACCATCACAAAACTAATCATTTCATAGACCTCATGTTCAGCGCAGGGTTTATACCAGCAATCACAAGACCGACTAGAGTTACAGACACCTCGGCAACATTAATAGATCACATTTTTTGTAACAACACCAAAACACCTAAATCGGGAATCATTATTACAGATATCAGTGATCACTTTGCAACATTTGCCATTGACAAATCGAATAAAAACCCTTTGCAGCAACAACAATTTCCGACACGTTCGTTCAAAAGAGAAAACATTCATCAGTTCAAAAGGCTTTTAACTGCGTGTAACTTCGCCTATGTACTTAGCTCTACTTGCCCCAACGAATCTTACAATTTTTTTCTTGAGACTGTTTACAAAGCCTTCGATGAAGCATTCCCTGCTAAAGTCACTTCGACATCTAAGAAATACGTGAGGCGCGAACCATGGATGACCGTGGGCCTTATAAAATCTTCTGCAACGAAACACAAGTTATACGCCAAAAAGCTAAAAGCCCCCACAATATCCAATATCACTGAGTACAAAATATATTGCCAGATTTCTTATCGACTGAAACGTAAAAGTAAGACAGATTACTTCAATAATATCTTACTCGAAAACAAAAATAATCTTAAAAAAACATGGGACATTCTACACAAAGCGATCCACAAGACAAAACGTAACAACCCCTTACCCAGAGCATTCAAGGATAATAATTATGAGCTAACAGACCCCAAACTAATTGCTAACAGATTAAATACTTTTTTTGTTAACATTGACCAATCTATAAATAACCAGGTACAACCTACAGACCGTCATTTCACAGATTATATCGGTAACAATAATTCAGAATCACTTTTTATACATCCAACCAACAAACAAGAAATAATTCTTAGTGTCAGTTCATTTTGTTCTAAAACAAGCAAAGACTGTGATAACATGTCAACCAAGCTGTTGAAGGAGATAATTTTTGAAGTCGCAGATCCACTTGTTTACATAATTAATTTATCATTTTCTACTGGCAAAGTACCCAAGAAAATGAAATTGACAAAGGTCATACCAATCTTCAAATCGGGCAACCCACAATTATTCAACAACTATAGACCAATTAGCATCCTCCCCTCTTTTTCTAAGATATTAGAACGGATCATGTATACAAGATTGTCTAACTTAAACGATTAAAATATTATTTACCAGTATCAGTTTGGTTTTAGGAAAAAACACTCCACTGTACATCCCATCTTGCATTTGATAAACAAGACTGCCCTTGAGAATGACAAATCTCCAAGAAATTGCACCCTTTCAATGTTTCTAGATTTTTCAAAAGCTTTCGATTCTATTGATCATAGCATCCTCTTGAGGAAACTGGAACACTCTGGCATTAGAGGCATTGCTAATTCCTGGTTCAAAGACTACCTGACAGACAGAAGACAGTTCGTCTCTTTTTCAAATATCGAATCAGATACAAAGACCATAACTACGGGAGTACCCCAAGGATCCATACTTGGCCCGATCTTATTTTTATTATACATTAACGACATCAGTAAATCAACACTGCTTAATATATTGTTATTTGCAGACGACACTACTGGACACACTTCGGGCAATAATCTAGATTCATTAGTTGTGAATGCCAATGTTGAATTATCCAAAATCAACGAATGGTGCTCTGCTAACAAATTAGCTCTCAATGCTACAAAAACAAGATTTACAATATTCCATCCACGTAATGACTCCTATAACACTAGAAACAGACATTTGACCTTGAACAACAATCCTATTTCTTTGGTTGGAAACCAGCAGTACGAGACAACTATAAAGTTTTTAGGAATCAACATGGACGAAAATCTCAAATTTCAGCAACACGTATCTACGATATGCTTGAAAATTCCGAGGGCTAATTACGCATTGAACAGGGCAAAAAATTCCTACCCCTGAAAGCTTTGCAAACATTATACTATTCTTTAATCCAATGTCATTTGATATATGGTATCCAAGCATGGGGACATGTGACATCCGCTACCAGGATTCTTAACTTGCAAAAAAAAGCCATTCGGATTATAACAAAAAAGAGTTATACTTCGCATACTGACCCACTTTTCAAGAAATGTGGCATACTTAAATTTAGAGACCTCTACAATTTACATGTCCTCCTCTTTATGCATGATTGGTCCAATAATAATCTACCCGCCTCCTTCAATGGCACCTTTAAAATATACAGGCATCCCGCAGATATGAAAACAAGACAATCAGGAAAAATACAAACACTAACACTTAGAACGCAGTTCTCGGCTGAGCTTCCTATTCATTCTTTTCCAAGGATATGGAACGACATTGACCCAACAATTCAGAACCTCAGCAGACCGTGCTTTAAGCAATTCTTGATAGATACTGCCCTACATTCATACTCAAGTAATGTCACATGTAATAACCCACAGTGCCCTGACTGTATCTAATTCTATTGGATCCTGAGCATAATTACCCGCCCAAAGCCACCGCTTCAGTCATATTTCCAGTAGGTATAATTCTAAATGCACCCGAGACCGGACAAAGTCAAAAACAGCCATAGAAGGAAAAAATTAAAAATCTAGAGAAACGTTGATTCTTCGCTCTGACGCCAGGAAAAACTTTTTTTCTTTTTTTTTCCTTTTTGGGGAATGGCAGGAAGACAGTCGCCAAGGCTATGCCATTTCCATGCAGTATGCTATATACTTTGTATAATACTGAATGTTATATGTTTTTGTTTTTTTTCATATGTAATAATATGCTGCAAAATAAAGATTCATTCATTCATTCATTCATTCAAATGCTTTGGGTACTCAGCTGCATTTTTTCTTTGGAGTAGGTGGAGAGATCGATGTTGGTGGTGTAGTTTGTGTTGGAGGAGGGTCTGGGGACTGGCTTTGTTCATATGGCCCAGTCCCTGTTGCTGTTATGATTGTGAGTGTCTGCCTTCTCAACTCCACCTCGGTGTTGTGGTGGCAAAAGTGAGTTAGTAGCCAGTCTTTGATTTTATCCTGAGGTAGCCCGTTATGTGTGTAGTCTTCAAGTCTTCCCTACAGTTTCAGCCACAGTGCTTCTCCTTTGATCTCCACTCCCAGGAATGCCTCCACAGATTCCACGGTGCTCGCCTCCTGGTCAGAGCTCTGGTTGGAAAAAGCAGGAGAAAGAGTTGGAGGGGTCGGATGAAGAGTCCGATGGATTGGAGACTGATTTGTCTCCTGGCGACTCAGTGTCTTCCGGACCCTCTTCCTACAAGGGGGTGCCGGGCTAGACAGGAGTCCGTCAGAGGTGACAGGTTTCGACCTTTCAATGCCCTCACTTGTCTCCTTCTTTCTTTTTCTTCTCCAAGAACTCTCATTTGCCATGCATCATGTCTTCTGGCAGAGGGTCCCTTCTTCCTCTTCTTCTTTCTCTTCTTTCTCTCATCTATCAGATTCCAGTGGTTAGAAGTGTCATCCAACAAATCCGAGTCACTTGGAGGGTGACCAGTGCAGGAATGGAACCCCTCCATGAAACATACCACACCTCTCCAAGGACTCTGGTTCAGCTACTCTCAAAATCCACAGCTAAGTGAATTTTGCCCTTGCGCACTTTGATACTCCAAGTGGTAGCTAGAGCAACTTTCAGTCTTAGCAGTGTTTCTTGTATTTCAAATGGGAGCTCCATTTGAATGATGTTGACATCTCGGAGTCCAAGGAGTGAAAATGACAAATGACGATGTGAGAATTTTTGGTTTATCTGTCAGAGACATCAGTTTCTGACACCCGAGACAAAGGAATCCTTTACTTATAGGGGTTGTTCGCTCAAAATTGTTGGAAAACATTGCTAGCTAACTGTCTGGCTTTACACCATTCAGCTATTGTAAATCGCTGATATCTCAAACTTTCAAAGATGAACATTGAAAACAAAAGGGTGACTGTTGAATGTGGATATGTCCAGTTTTCCACTGATTGCATGTGATAATTATTTGTTATTCTGGATCAACTTGTGTCATTTGTCAAAGTTATATGGAAATGGATGGAGTCTGGGAACAATCCTGTAATTATGATGTATCTATGTTACTGTTATATATTTCTTGTTGAGAATAAGTTGTTAATAGGAATGGAGCCCATGAGGGAATGGTATGCCTTCCTAATTGATGTAGACCTTTCCTGTCGGTGCATGAAGATCAGTTTTTAATTTGAAATCTTTTTATTGTGTGTTTATCAGAATGAACTTGACAAGCTTTCCCAAAGAAGGAAATGTATCTGGTATTGGTCATAAGGCATCTGTTGTCTGTTTGTGGGCTTTATATTGTCTTCTCTAAGGTACTACTTGCCATAATTTACAAAAATCCAAAGAGAACATTATTGGGGTGTTTTGCAGTAAAATATTTTCAAATGGAGTCACCAACACTTATTTTTAGCTCATCTTGACAAAGTCAAGCTGAGTTAATCTCATCGCTCTCCATCCGTCGTCCGTCAGCACCATGTTTTGGTCTACTCCTCCAAAGTCACTGGGCCAATTCAAGTGAAAGTTTGTGTGAGCGATGCTCCCAAAGGGGCATTTCATTTTTGTTCAAATCAACATGCCCAGCTCCATAGGGAGGGAGTGGGGTAAAATGCTCAAAAATATTTTAAAAATCATCTTCTCAAGAACCAGTGTGTACAATGACTTGATATTTGCTATGGAGCTTCCATATGAGGTGTAGAATCAAGTTTGTTCAAACGAAGTTCGTTAAGTAATATTTGGCTTTGTAATAGGAGGGGTAATATTTTTGGCCTCTCCCAAAATTTTGATGGTCCGGTATGAACCAAATTTGGTTTGTGGTATTTTTGGGTCATAAGTACTTGACCATTGCAAAAAAAAAAAATTCCTGCATCCCCATGGGAACCCTGGGAGCTAAAAATAGAAATATTTTCAAATGCCCATATTTCCCAAACCACACAGAACAGAGAGTTGTTATTTGGTATGAAGTAACCTTAGGATCAGTAGAATTGAAAGGTAAAAAAAAATTGCCATCAGTTATGTTAGGGTGTTCTGTAATGGGCATCGAAAAAATGCCGAGTCAGCATATATGCAAAAATTTTAAAAAATCTTTTCTCCAGAACCAATCATCAGAATCTTTTGATATTTGGTATACATCATTCATAGGGGGGTCAGATAAAGATTTGTTGAAATAAAGCTCATTGGTTCATATTTGGGCTCTCTACAGGAGCCCAAAGTTTTAACATAGGGTAATATGGGGAATATTCTTTAAAAATCTTCTTCAGAACCACCAGTCAAAATCTTTTAATGTTTGGTATACATCATTGTTATGAGGGTCAGATTTAAGATTGTTCAAACCAAGTCCCTAGGTTAATATTTGGGCTTCCTACTGAAGCGCAAATTTTATCTTTGTTCAATATGGAGGGTAATTTAAAAAAATCTTCTTCTTCAGATCCACCAGTCAGAATGCTTTGATATTTGGTATGCAACATCTCTAAGGGGGTCAGATTCAAGTTCGTTCAAATCAGATCCCTAGGTATATATTTGGGCTCACTATGGTAGCCCAAATTTTTACTTACTGAGGAAAATTCTTTAAAAATCTTCTTCAGATCCACCAGTCGGAATGCTTTTATATTTGGTATACAACATCTCTAGGAGAGGGGGGGGGGGGGGGGGGGCAGATTCCAGGTTGTTCATTTCGAGTGCCTAGGTTAATATTTGGGCTCCATATGGGAACATGAAATTTAACTTAGTACAATATGAGGGAATTTCTTCAAAAATCTTCTTCTTCAGATCCACTCGTCAGAATGCTTTCACATTTGGTATACAACATCTCTAGGGGGGTCAGATTCAAGTTTGTTCAAATCGGATCCATAGGTTAATATTTGGGCTTGCTATGGTAGCCCAAATTTGAACTTAGTGCAATTCGAAGAAATTTCTTTCCATTTCTCATATTCAGATCCAGCAGTCAGAATGCTTTCATATTCGGTACACAACATCTCTAGGGAAGTCAGATTCAACTGTGTTCAAATCAAGAGCCTGGGTTAATATTTGGTCTCTCTATGGGAGCCGGAATTGGGCATTTTGCTGAAGAATTAAAAATTTTGTATTCAGTACCCTTTAGAGTTGTGTAACTAAGATTAATCCACATAGGTTGTATCAAGGGGCTTCATAGGGGAGCTCTACATTTTACTTTATGATCAACTGAAGAAAAGGCATGATGCCCAGATTATTTTTGTCACTCCTGAGGGACTCAAGGATTGACAGTGTAGCCTATGGAGATGGCTTGCTTAATGTAGACTCATTCTTGGACTCTGTTTAAATTGTGTTCTGTTCAAGATGAGCGCTTCAGGCCCCGTGGGGCCTCTTGTTTACCTTTGCTTTATTATGCATGGTTATTTTTGCAGATTGACCGGCAGGGATCAGCCAAGTGGGCAAGTAGGGTGAAGAAGTCGCCTTGTCATTCCACAAGTCGCCTTGGCTTACATTGGGGGCGAAATTCAAGTCGCCTCCAAACTTTCCTTGGGCGACATGGCAGTTTTATGCATTTTCTTATGTTTTATCAAAAAAATACCCTCTTCCGCATTCTTAAAGTAAACACGGCTGCTGGTAAAATCCATCATACTGCTCAGAAAATAAACTAGCCCAGTTTTATATTTCTGAAAAGAGTTGTAATGGCGTACTTGTTTGAACAATTTGCCCCAGCTGGTAGCAACCAGCATAAAATGGCTATTTAAAAACAAAAGTGGCAGAAAAAACAATGAATCACACAAGACACGTATCGTGTCGACTAGAATTTATTAAAATTGATCACCGTTTCTAAACAAACAAAAAAACGTGTACGAGACAGTTCATTCCATAAAATGTTGAAATTGCTTACGCTTGCACTCCTTTCCATTGAAAAAATGGTTCCCTTGAAATTCGCACTGCAATTTGCATTGAAAGTTTTTCTTTGAAAACTTTTGTTGGAAGGGAGTTAAATGTAATAAGTCTGTGATAGAAATAACACCTATTAACGTGGATAAGAATGGCAGTCCTTCATAGCACCAACGCACATGTCAATGTAAGATGGTCGGCAGAAATTGTGATTTTTCTGTGCAGTCTTTTGGTATTATTACCCAGCGCAGAAGGGAAGGGAGACATCTGAAATATTTTGTAATTTACCTAAGAAATAAATTAACTCAACTCAAATTGCTAATAACGCTTAATTAACGAAGGATATCAAAAACTTTAACTATGCTTTTCAATTCAGTTAGGGCATTTGGAAACCATTAATGACCCAGCTTATGTGAACTTGAAATTTATTTTAAATACTTTAAATAGTCGTTTTTGTTTAAAGAATATACCTTCTATCAAAGTGAAGAACACTCTCAAAATACGCAATGGTAAATTTCAAATCCACTGCTTTGAGGAAAATATAAAATCTATTGCATGGTAACCATAGTCATCACTGGTAGGGAAAGAGTTAGAGCATTCTGAAACCATGAAAGACACAGCTTTTTTGTAGTCGGGGGTGGGGGGATTTTAACCTACATTCTTGATATATACAACTGACTTCTCCCTCCTGGCCCCTGACTTCTCCCTAAAGTCTCTGGAAAGAGAATTTCTCCCACTTCTCCCTAAAATCAGCTGCCAGGCTGACTCCTGTTGACCAGTTTGTTGTACAGAGTATAAGTGTAGAAGGAGTACATTTATCATCAGTGTTCATGCAGGCCCAAAGTTTTTGGGTGCCGAGTGGAATTTTTGTGTGGTGCCAGATGACTTTTTTGTGCCAAATGGAATCTAATCATAAATGAGAACAAATTAATCATGTATTGTCCATTGAGTGTAACAAGGCGCCATCTGCAATGCTAAAGGATTTCAGATGGCACCTCGTTTCACTTAAAGTACAATATTTTAATTTAGTTTTACCTAGCTCTTTTAAGTATTTAAGTGGCAAAAAAGCGCTCAAATGATAAAAATATAGATGATTAAAAAGTAAAAGCTATCATTAATGTTTCAAAATAATTTCATGATTATTATTTACTCACGGTTTATTCACTCCACACTCCAAATAAACTAGTAGCAAATAATTTATTATCTTCCAGAAGTATTATAAAAAAAAGATTAACAAAGAACAATGATTATACCTAGCTGTTATCTATAGATTACTTGACAGGCATGAATTCTGTTTTGCCTGTGTCGTCAGCGATTTTATCAAAAATGATGTACTGAAATAATAAACCACGAAGGCTTTGAGACCTACCAAAAGTATATTTTTGGTGCCAAGTGCTGTACTTTAGGTGCCAAATGAAATATTTTATTGCAATTGGCACCCAACAGTGTGAACACTGTTTGTCCAAGCCAGAAAATAAGCAGACTGTCATCTGCAAAATGAGGTCTCCAGAGGGTGAATTTGGTGATGCTACCCTGCTTAGCAGGGTAGCATCACTTAATTTACCCTTTGAACCTCAATCTGAATCAGGGTCTCAAACCTAAACAAAAAGAGGAACCCAGAGGATAAATTGGCTAACTGTATGGGATAGCATCAGCAAATTCACCCTCTGGGGACCTCAGTTTGCAAATGACATATTGCTTATTTTCAGGCTTGTGTTTGTCATTCAGGTCGAGTTGAGTAATGTTATAATTACCTGCCATACTTAAATGACATGGATTTTCTGTGTTATTAGCTCAACTTTGGCGAAGCCAAATTTGAGCTTATGCCATGGCCTGTCGTCCGTCTGTCCGTCAACAATTGGATATGGCTCGGGCTAGAGGCCGTATTTATGAACCGATATTTACGAAACTTCTTGGGTACCTTTGTTATGACCGTGGGACGAGAACGAGTGTTTTTGGGTGCGGTCCGAAATTCAAGATGGCTGCCAGCCGCCATTTTGTACCGACGATGCAGAAATCTGTTTTTTGTACAGAACTTCCATATGAAAGCTCTGATTTGAATAATTTTTTGTATGAATGTTTAGTACCATGGGATACATCACATATAATACGGGTTTTTTTCTCGTGCGTAAATTATGCAAATTAGACTAACTTTGATGTTTTTTGGTGTTACTTTCAGCACTGTAAGTGCAAATGCCAATACGGCTCGGGCTAGAGGCCGTATTTATGAACCGATCTTTACGAAACTCCTTGGGTACCTTTGCTATCACCGTGGGACGAGAACGAGTGTTTTTGGGTCCGGTCCGAATTTCAAGATGGCCGATGGCAGCCATTTTGTACAAAATTTGGTGCAATCAGATTTTTGCACAGAACTTCCATATGAAAGCGCTGATTTGAATAATTTTTGTGTGTGAATGTTTAGTACCATGGGATACATCACATATAATACGGGTTTTTTTCTCGTGCAGAAATTATGCAAATTAGATGAACTTTGATTTTTTCAGTGCTACTTACACACAGTAAGTATGCATGTCAGTACGGCTCGGGCTAGAGTCTGTCTTTATGAACCGATCTTCACGAAACGTCTTGGGTACCTTTGTTATCACCTTGGGACGAGGACGAGTGTTTCTGGGTGCGGTCCAAAATTCAAGATGGCTGCCAGTGGCCATTTTGTACCGAAATTAGGTCTAATCAGTTTTTAGCTCAACTTTGACGAAGTCAAATTTGAGCTATTGTAATGGCCCGTCGTCCGTCTGTCCGTCCGTCCGTCTGGCCGTCTGTCCGTCTGTCCGTACGTCAACAATTGGCCATGGCTCGGGCTAGAGGTTGTATTTATGAACCGATCTTTACGAAACTTCTTGTGTACCTTTGTTATGACCCTGGGACAGGAACGAGTGTTTTTAGGTGTGGTCCGAAATTCAAGATGGCTGCCAGTGGCCATTTTGTACCGATGATGCAAAAATCAGTTTTTTGTACAGAACTTCTGTATGAAAGTTCTGATTTGAATAAAGTTTTGTATAAATGTTTAGTACCATGGGATACATCACATATAATACGGGGTTTTTTCTCGTGCGTAAATTATGCAAATTAGACTGACTTTGATTTATTTAGTGTTACTTTCAGAGCTGTAAGTGCCAAGCTGCTATGGCTCGGGCTAGAGGCCGTATTTATGAACCGATCTTTACGAAACTTCTTGGGTACCTTTGTTATGACCGTGGGACGAGAACGAGTGTTTTTGGGTGGGGTCCGAAATTCAAGATGGCTGCCAGCTGCCATTTTGTACCGACGATGCAGAAATCTGTTTTTTGTACAGAACTTCCATATGAAAGCTCTGATTTGAATAATTTTTTGTATGAATGTTTAGTACCATGGGATACATCACATATAATACGGGTTTTTTTCTCGTACGTAAATTGTGCAAATTAGACTAATTTTGATGTTTTTTGGTGTTACTTTCAGCACTGTAAGTGCAAATGCCAATATGGCTCGGGCTAGAGGCCGTATTTATGAACCGATCTTTACGAAACTTCTTGGGTACCTTTGGTATCACCGTGGGATGAGAACGAGTGTTTTTGGGTCCGGTCCGAAATTCAAGATGGCCGATGGCAGCCATTTTGTACAAAATTAGGTGCAATCAGATTTTTGCACAGAACTTCCATATGAAAGCCCTGATTTGAATAATTTTTTTGTGTGAATGTTTAGTACCATGGGATGCATCACATATAATACGTTTTTTTTTCTCGTGCAGACATTATGCAAATTAGATGAACTTTGATTTTTTCAGTGCGACTTACACACAGTAAGTACACATGTCAATACGGCTCAGACTAGAGTCTGTATTTATGAACTGATCTTCACGAAATGTCTTGGGTACCTTTGTTATCACCTTGGGACGAGAACGAGTGTTTCTGGGTGCGGTCTAAAATTCAAGATGGCTGCCAGTGGCCATTTTGTACCGAAATTAGGTCTAATCAGTTTTTTGTACACAACTTCTATACAGCTCAGACTAGAGGCCATATTTATGAACCAATCTTTACGAAACTTCTTGGGTACCTTTGTTATCACCGTGGGATGAGAGCGAGTGTTTTTGGGTGTGGTCCGAAATTCAAGATGGCCACCAGCAGCCATTTTGTACCAAAATTAGTGCAATCAGTCTTTTGTATAGAACTTCTGTATGAAAGTTCTGATTTTAATAAATTTTTGTATGAATGTTTAGTAACATGGAATACATCACATATTGTAAGGGTTTTTTTTTCGTGTAGAAATTATGCAAATTAGATGAACTTTGATTTATTCAGTGCAACTTGCACAATGTAAGCACACATGTCAATACGGCTCAGGGTAGAGGCTGTATTTATGAACCAATCTTCACAAAACTTCTTGGGTACCTTTGTTATCTCCTTGGGATGAGAATGAGTGTTTCTGGGTACGGTCCAAAATTCAAGATGGCTGCCAGTGGCCATTTTGTACTGAAATTAGGTCCAATCAGTTTTTTGTCACAAGTTCTGTACAGCTCGTATTTATGAACTGATCTTCACAAAACTTCTTGAGTACTTTTGTTTTCACCTTGGGACAGGAACGAGTGTGTTTTGGGGTGCCTTTGTTATCACTGTGCTATGAGAACAAATATTTTGGGGTTCAGTCAGACCCACTCTGGGACTCAAAGATTTCTTTTCCAGTTCAGCATCTGACTGTCACCCACCTTTACAATACTTTACCTATACATTTGTTACAGGCAACGGTCAGTATTTATGTACAGACCGTTACAATACTTTATATGTACCTTTGTTATCAGGTCATTACCTAGATGTTTGTCATTGCTGTGTCACATACTATACATGTACATGTCTTTGTCTTGACAAGTTGAGCTACAGTGTCATTGACACTTTCATTTGTATACATCTTCGATATGGCTCAAGCTAGAGGCCGTATTTATGAACCTATCTTTACGAAACTTCTTGGGTACCTTTGTTATCACCGTGGGATGAGAACGAGTGTTTCTGGGTGCGGTCCAAAATTCAAGATGGCTGCCAGGGGCCATTTTGTACCGAAATTAGGTCCAATCAGTTTTTTGTCACAACTTCTACACAGCTCATATTTGTGAACTAATCTTCACGAAACTTCTTGGGTATCTTTGTTTTCACCTTGGGACAGGAATGAGTGTGTTTTGGGGTGCCTTTGTTATCACTGTGCTATGAGAACAAATATTTTGGGGTTCAGTCAGACCCACTCTGGGACTCAAAGATTTCTTTTCCAGTTCAGCATCTGACTGTCACCCACCTTTACAATACTTTACCTATACATTTGTTACAGGCAACGGTCAGTATTTATGTACAGACCGTTACAATACTTTATATGTACCTTTGTTATCAGGTCATTACCTAGATGTTTGTCATTGCTGTGTCACATACTATACATGTACATGTCTTTGTCTTGACAAGTTGAGCTACAGTGTCATTGACACTTTCATTTGTACACATCTTCGATATGGCTCAAGCTAGAGGCCGTATTTATGAACCTATCTTTACGAAACTTCTTGGGTACCTTTGTTATCACCGTGGGATGAGAACGAGTGTTTCTGGGTGCGGTCCAAAATTCAAGATGGCTGCCAGGGGCCATTTTGTACCGAAATTAGGTCCAATCAGTTTTTTGTCACAACTTCTACACAGCTCATATTTGTGAACTAATCTTCACGAAACTTCTTGGGTACCTTTGTTTTCACCTTGGGACAGGAATGAGTGTGTTTTGGGGTGCCTTTGTTATCACTGTGCTATGAGAACAAATATTTTGGGGTTCAGTCAGACCCACTCTGGGACTCAAAGATTTCTTTTCTAGTTTAGCATCTGACTGTCACCCACCTTTACAATACTTTACCTATACATTTGTTACAGGCAACGGTCAGTATTTATGTACAGACCGTTACAATACTTTATATGTACCTTTGTTATCAGGTCATTACCTAGATGTTTGTCATTGCTGTGTCACATACTATACATGTACATGGCTTTGTCTTGACAAGTTGAGCTACAGTGTCATTGACACTTTCATGTTGTATTAATTTTAAATATTCCTCTTTCTCTTTTTCAGCCATTCTAGGGAGATATCCTTTACAAGATTATGATAACTTTGCATTACCTGAATCTGTTCCAATGTTTTGTTTACCGATGGGTGCTACATTAGAATGCTGGTCATCAAAAGCACAGCATCCTCTTCCTGTATTCTCAACTTTTGTTTTAACTGAATCATCAGGAGAGAAGGTATGGAATATGAAACCTAAAAATTCATTGGTTTATAAAACATCATTGTACTATCTTTTTGACCCTGCAGATTATGATATGTTACATATATTTGACTGGTGTTTGTTAATACAGTGGAGCCCACTTAATTGGATATCTCTTTAACTGAATAACCCTGTTAATTGAATATAATTTCCAAACAAAAAAACTTTTACCATACCTCTAGTACAAATGTGACCTGTTAATGGAATGTAAATTATAGAGTAAACTCCTGTTAATTGAAGAAAAAATCTTATACCCTGACTCTCCCCAGTTTTTCTTTGTTTATAGTCCTATTTGGCCTCAGTACATTCAATGCAGGCATTTAATCTATTATATCTTGTTTGATAGAGCTCATTGAGCTCTGTCAAACAGGATATAATAGAATAAATGCTATGTTTATCTCTAGAATACAGGAAAGTGACACAATCCCTGTTAATTGAATACTCCTGATAATTGAATAATTTTCATTGGCAAAGTGGCTATTCAATGAACAGGGTTCCACTGTATTCGTGAAAATCTTATTTTGCCAGACATAACTGTGCTCCCAACAATTTTCACCTAAATGCTGTATTTTAAAACTGACAAACTTGAAGGCCTTAGGACAGTTAAAGATGGCCCCAGTAAACTGGATATTGTGTACAGTGAAACCCTGTTAACTGAATAGCCACTTTGCCAGTGACAATTATTCAATTAATCGGAGTATTCAGTTAACAGGGATTTTGTTCACTTTTATGTATCCTAAAGATAAAATGAGCATTTATTCCATTATATCTGGTTTCACATAGCTCATGGAGCTCTGTCAAACAAATATATGCTAGATCAAATGCCTGTATTGGATAATCTGAAGCCAAATAGGTCTGTAAATGTGGAATTTGATGATTGTCGGTAATTTCTGGACATCATGCAAGATTTTTTATTCAATTAACCCTTTTCCTAACCTGAAAAGCAAACCACACTTGCAAAAGAATTCTTGAATAATAATAATTTTGTTTTCATTTTTTTGTCTCAAAAATATAGGTTATGGCCCTCCTTGGAACGAGCTTGTCAAGCTCGTTCTAATGAGGGGTCATAACCTATGTTTTTGAGACAAACAATGAAAAAATAATGAAAATTAATTGATGATTTTTAGCTTAACTTGACAAAGTCAGGATAAGCTATTGCCATCACACGTGCGGAAGTCTGTTAGTCTGTGAGTCTTTTCACATTTTCCTTGGGCACAGGCTACACCCTGTAGTTCTTGTCCGATCGTCACAAAATTTCATATGCAGGTTTGAGGTCATGTCTAGATGAGAATGTCCCTTTTGGTCACGATCGGTCAACTGTAATGGCTGCCTGCGCCCCAAACCTTTAGCACAGACTACAGGCCGTATTTATGAAGGGATTTCATTGTAAATTGGTAGTATGACTCTGTGTAATGTCTAGATGAGAACGTCCCCTTTTGGTCATGATCTGTCAACCATGACGGCTGCCCAAGCCCGAAACCCCAAAACTTTTACACAGTCTACAGGTCATATTTAAAATGGAGGGATTTCATTGTAACTTGATAGGATGACTCCGTATGATGTCTAGATGAGAACCTCTCCATTTGGTCATGATTCTGTCAACCGTGACGGCTGTCCGAGCCCAAAACCCGAAAACCTTTGCACAGTCTAAAGGTCGTATTTATGGAGGGATTTCATTGTAACTTGGTAGGATAACTCCATATAATGTCTAGATGAGAATTTCCCCTTTTGGTTGGGATTGGTCAACTGTGAGGGCTACAGTATCCCGAAGCCCTAAAACCTTTAGCACAGTCTACAGTTTGAATTTATGAAGGGATTTCATTGTAACTTGGTAGGATGATTCCAGATAATGTCTGGATGAGAACATCCCCTTTTGGTCACGATCATTCAACCGTGACGACTTCCCGAGCCTAAAACCCCAAAAATTTAGCACAGACTATAGGTTGTATTTATGAAGGGATTTCATTGTAACTTGGTAGGATGACTCAGTATAATGTCTAAATGTGGATGTCCTGTTTTCGTTGCGATTGGTCAACCATGATGGCTACACAGGCCCGAAGCCCAAAAACCATTAGCACAGTCTACAGGCCGTATTTATAAAGGGATTTCATTGTACCTTGATAGGATGACTCGTTTCCAAAATTTCACTGTAACTTGGTAACTTTGGTTGACTTACATTAACTGTGTGGGCCACATTAACCCTTTACCCAACGTAACGGCCAAAACCGGCCAGCGCTATTCTCAAAAATCGCCAATTAATTTTCATTATTTTTTTCATTTTTTGTCTCAAAAACATAGGTTATGACCCCTCGTTGGAACGAGCTCGTCGAGCTCGTTCCAACGAGGGGTCATAACCTATGTTTTTGAGACAAAAAATGAAAAAAATTAGTTATTCAGGAATTATTTTTGCAAGTGTCGTCTGCTTTTCACGTTAGGTAAAGGGTTAACCCACCCCGCAGTTCTTAAGTACAGTCTACACCTCAAATTATTTTTATTGAAAACATAACATACAGGGAACAGAAATTAACATATTCTCTATTGTCACAGTTCTGGTCTTTTTTCATGATCCTTTCATAAACATTGAACATTATCCTTTTCACCAAACACAACACACAGTCAAGTTAAGCTACATTGTCACAGGCACTTCCATTGAGAATAGCGCTGGCTGGTTTTGGCTGTTACATTGGGTAAAGGGTTAACAGGAGTTCTAAGTTATATGCAAATAACAGATCAGATTTGTACTGCTGGTATGGTAAATGGTTTTGTGTTTGGAAGTAATATTTAACTGGATTCACTAAAGAGATATCTGATTAAGTGTGCTCTTCTCTAATCGTATAATCCTGTTAAATGCATAAAACTTTATGCTTAATAAAACCGTTACCACTTCTTGGGTACAAATTTGACCTGCTAATTGTATATAGGTTACTGAGTAAATACCTGTTGATTGATTAAAAACATTGTGCCCAACAACTTACAAAAGATTAAATACTCAATATACATGTTAGAGTGCAGTGGCTCAGTGGTAGACTGTTGAACTTCTATGCTAGCTGTCCCGAGTTCGATCCACTTCCGGGACGACCCACGTTGTTTCCTTGAGCAAGGCACTTTATCTCGGTTGCCGACATGGGGGCACGATGATGCAGTCTACTAAGGCATACTGCACATCGATGCTGGACATGTCTTTAACCCTGCTTGAACATAGTTAGAATGTTGAGGGGCTGACAGTTGCTCGTCGATGCTTGGTGATTCTCTCTGGGTACTCCGGCATCCTGCACAAGTAAAACTGTCAATGTCACGATAAGCCATTGAGCATAAGTATGTGACCTTAAACACCAATAAACAAATAAATATACATGTTAATTGACTGGTTTTTCACTGATAATGTGGCTGTTCAATTAATGGGGATTCACAGTTCTTGATATTTTGTCTTCAGCTGATCTTGAATTATACTGAAATTACCTTGTCCATCCATATGTCTGTCCGTCCATCTGTCTGTAGACATAATTTTGTCCAGAGATTTTCTCAAGACATTTATGGACCAGTCAGCTAGAAACTTGGTATGAATGTTCACCACCATGGGAACCTGTGCACCTGCAATTATAGTTCCGGTTGGATTATTTTTGCCAGATTTATGCCCCCTTTCAGCCTGAAAAGGCAGGTCGTGAATTTTGTCCGTAGATTTTCTCAGATGTCGATTCCTTTGAAACTTACTAAGTTGCTATGGATGTTTACTACCATGGAAGCCTGTGCACCTGCAATTATAGTTTCGATCCGACTTTTTTTTTTGCCAGAGTTATGCCCCTTTTCATCTGGGGTATGGACAGGCCCATCTGGGACAGTCACACCTCTAGTTGAATTTACAGAGAAAAAATTGATTCAAAAGTGCCCAAATGAAATTTATAATCTAGTCGCAAGAGATTTGCTTTCCTGATGGAATATCAGCCATTAGCATATAAGGAGTTAATAGCTATCAAGGCCTGCCTAATTGGTGCTTCTAGGCAGCCAGATATAGAAGGTAGTTCCTCTACTTTCCTGAACTCTGTAATCCATAATTCTTGTTTAGTGAATATGTCAGGTATCAGGTCAAAATGGTAAAATCTGTCTTTCATTTTAATATTGATTCTGTCAAAATGTACTTTCAGACAAACCTGTCAATAAGCAACTTGTCATTGGCATTGACAGACACAGTTTGGATGTTTGACAAGCACCATTTCACTTGTGCCTGACCAAACGACAGAACAGCATCTTGCCATTGAAATGAGCTCGTAACTTGAAAACACTTCCAACTCAAGTGGATTTTACCAATATGAAATTCTTTACTTATTACCATTTATTGAAAAGCTCTCTTTCAGAGAGCTTTCCAAACTAGATTATTTTGAAATCGCAAGCTAATTTCCAGAAGTCATCCGACGAAACACGTCCATAACTGTATGAGAAGCTGCATTTCCACAAACTAAGCTGCTGAATAACAAACCCATGTGACTCCATGTTGCCTGAAAAATCTCATGCAGGAATAACAGCCCATCCATTGACAATAAACTGGCAAAATGCCAGGGAGTAGCTTTTCAAAATTTTCAGTGTTATTTGAGGGAGATTTGCCATACACGCTAAATAGAATAGCTTAACCCTTAAGGGCCTTGACAAGTGTCAAATTCCCACCATTCCACTGTGTCTATATGTCTAATGGCTTATCAGTGATTTCTAGTAAGTCAAGGCTTCCTGTTAAGGCAGCCAAGACTTGACTAGAAACCACTGTTTAAGTAATTTGTCTGTTGTTAGATGGACCTCCTCATGATTATATGTTAAGGGCACCTGTTCTGAGGTCAGAAATGTCGGAAATATGCCTTTAAGGGTTAACTTACATGTAACTTCTGAATAACTAACCATTTACCTTTCCTTTGGTACAGAGTTTAGATGCTAATTGTTCATAAGTTTTCGAATTAATCCCTGTTACTTTAGGAACAAATAAGACCGAATACTCAAATCATCACCTGAATGCTGAGATGTGTTCCAATTCCAGTTAATTATATGTTCCTGTCAATGGAATATTTTTCACTGGCAAAATTATTAGTCAATTAACTGGTAGAGTGCTAATTTTTTTTTCAGTTTTAACATTTGTCACATTTCACATGTCTTTGCCTATAGGCACTCGCACATAATTTGTAACTAGCAAAATTCATACAGACTAAAAAATTTTGCTTTAAAGATGATATAATATGTGCATTTATGAATGGAGCCCAAATATGAGCTTTTAGCACTCAACCGATTAAAAGTGTTGTACAGTATTATGGCATGATGAATGTGTTACCGGTATTATCCATTGTTGAAGTTGTAAAACTCCCCCCAGTGGGAACCCAGGGAACTGGAGTCGTGCATGTTTACTGTGGTAAACAAGGTCTGCCTTAATGATGAAACAGAACTCTGTAATGCCTGGGGTGGAAGTCCTCTAAAGTATGCAACATAGGTATAAATGATGGGCTAAATTTGACTTCACATCTGTGTTGAGGTCATGACAGAGCCATAGATGCTGAAAATGTCCTTAAACACAAATAAATAATTCAAATAAATAAATAAATAAATAAATAAATAAATAAATAAATAAATAAATAAATATGTAAAACTTATATCTTCTGTTGTTGAATGTGTATAAATGGTGTTGACAGTTACTGTAGACAACAGTGTAGAAATTGTTTTATGATTATCCTAATGTGGTTATGTGGCTCTAAGAACACAAATCTAAAATGTGGTAATCTTCAACTATTATGAAGTTTAGTATGTTACTTGTTAGCTCACCTGACTGAAAGTCAGGGTGAGCTTTTCTGATCACTCTTCATCCATCGTCCATCCGTCGTCTGTCATCCGTCGCCTTGCGTGAAGGTGGTGTTTGAGCCTCTTTCTCCTAAACCACTTGCCACATTTTAATTAAATTTCATGTAAATAGTGGTTATATAGGGGCATTTTGATTTTTATGCAAATTAGGTTTCAGCTCATATTGAGCAGAGGAGTAGGGGAAAAGTGGCCAAATTTTTTAAAAATCTTCTTCTAATGACCCACCAGTAGCAGAGACTTGATATGTGGTATACAGAGTCCTTTTGAGGTTTAGAATCAAGTTTGTTCAAGAGAAGTTTGTCAGGCATTATTTGCCTTCGTTATGGGAGGGGCAAAAATTTTAGCCACGCCTAAAATGTCTATTTTCAGAACCGTGAGGTCGATTTGAACCAAATTTGATATGAGATGATAATGGGTCATAAGTAGTTGATTGATGCAAAAAATTTTTTTATCATTGCCCCGTGGGAACCTCGGGAGCTAAAAATAGGAAAAACCTTAAAACTGCTATATCTCCAAAACTACACGGCACAGAGAATTCTTATCTTGTATAAAGCTTACTTTTATCCAGTAGAATAGAATGGTTAAAAGAAATCCCTATTGGTTTGATCACAAGGTACTTTTTTCAGGACTTTGAAAAAGTGCTGAGTCAACACTTTTTAACACTGTAGGCAATGGGAGAAACATTAAAAAATCTTGTTCTCCAGATCCAGCAGGCAGAATCTTTTGATATTTGGTATGCAACATTGTAGGGGGGATCTGATTCAAGTTTGTTCAAATCTGCCCCCTGGGTTCATATTTGGGCTCAGTATAGGAGCCTGATTTCGAACTTTGTGCATTTCAGGCAAATTTCTTCAAAAATCTTCTTCTCCAGATCCAGCAGGCAGAATCTTTTGATATTTGGTATGCAACATTGTGGGGTGGATCTGATTCAAGTTTGTTCAAATCGGCCCCCTGGATTCATATTTGGTCTCACTGTAGAAGCTCGAATTCGAACTTACTGCATTTCAGGCAAATTTCTTAAAAAATCTTCTCCAGATCCAGCAGGCAGAATCTTTTGATATTTGGTATGCAACATTGTGGGGTGGATCTGATTCAAGTTTGTTCAAATCAGCCACCTGGCTTTATATTTGGGCTCAGTATAGGAGCCCAAATTTGAACTTAGTGCATTTCAGGATTATTTCTTTGAAAATGTTCTTCTCAAGATTCAGCAGGCAGAATCTTTTGATATTGGGTATGCACCATGCTTAGGGGGGTGAGATTCAAGTTTGTTCAAGCCAAGTCCCTGGGTTCATATTTGGGCTCACTTTGGTAGCCTGAATTATAACTTAGTTCAAAATGAGGAATTTATCCAGCATTCAGAATGTTTTGATATTTGATATGCAGCATCCTTAGGGAGGTGAGATTCAAGTTTGTTCAAGCCATGTCCCTAGGTCCATATTTGGGCTCACTGTGGGAGCCTGAATGATAACTTAGTTCAAAATGAGGAATTTTCTTTAAAAATCTTGTTCTTCAGATCCAGCAGTCGGAATGTTTTGATATTTGGTGTGCAGCATCCTTAGGGGGGTGAGATTCAAGTTTGTTAAAGCCAAGTCCCTAGGTTCATATATGGGCTCACTGTGGGAGCTCGAATTGTAACTTAGTTCAATTTGAGGAATATTCTTAAATATCTTTTTTTTTTAGATCCACTGGTCAGAATCTTTGGATATTTGGTGTAAGCTTTTCTTAGGAGGAGCAGATGCAACTTGTTGAAATTAATTCTCTGGGTTGATATTTAGGCTACCATGTCAGGTAGGCGCCCTCAGGCCCCCTGGGGCCTCTTGTTTTCAAGATGACATGAATTTTTCCTTCTCATTATTTCAAGGTATATGGTGCTGCTGTGACATTTTATGAAGAATTTCCTGAAGAAAAGCTGTCTGATCTCCAGATGCGATCTCTGGGATTGAAGAACAAGCACATTCGAGAACAATACGGAATTTCAAAGACTGTCCATTCTAACAAATGTATTTGTTTATTATCACACTGGCCATTTTTTGATGCTTTTAAGAAGTTTCTAATATATTTGTACAAGATCTCAATAACTGGTTCACACACAGTACCCATTGAAAGGTAATTTTTTTTCCCTTCAGTTCACTTATACTTTTAAAGAAACTGTTGCACAGTTGACAAAACCAATGAATTCATTCGACTGAAATCTGCATTCCCAGTTCATCTCTTCTAACACAAATAGAAACAGCTCTTAATTAAAAAAAATTCCTTGAATAACTATTATTTTATTTTCCTGTCTCCAAAATATAGCTTATCACCCCTCTCAGTGAGGAGTCATAAGCTAAGTTTTGGAAGGAAAAGTTGTATAAAATCATAATATTTGAATGGTGATTTTTGTGAATTACACTGGCTGGAAATGGCCATGAAATAAGGTCAAGTGGGAGTGAAGTGTAATGTAGTGCTGGGAGCAAGATCCTTTTCAGTTTCCTGAATGCCTGGATTGATTTGAATGAGAGATTTGGAACTCATATTAAGTAGGTCACATGTACTTGATTAACTGACCACATTCCTTTGCAGGCTAAAAATAGAAAAACTGAATCAGCATTTCTGTAAAAGTAACTGAGGTATAAATCCTTAGTTCTGTAAGCAGACTGGTAACAAAAAAACCTCATGGATTTTATAAGGAAGTCCCCATTTTAGCATAGTGGGCAATGGAAAAACCATTAAAAAATGTTCTTACCCAAAACCACTGCTTCAAAAGCTATCATATTTAACAGCCTTGGAGGGATGATTCAAAAGTTTGTTCAAGTCAAACCACTGGGGTCATATTTTGGGGTGTTGTTGGGCTCCCAGATTTTAACAGCGGGTGTATAATGGAGAATACATTTAATTAATCTCACAGCTGCTTCCCAAATGCCATCATATCAGATATATCACACCATAATAAAGGTGCTTGGGGGCAGTAAAGGTGCTTGGGGGCATATTTTGGGGGTGAGGGGGCCCTATATTTATACCCCCGCTTCGAAGAAGTGGGGGCTATATAGGAATCGCCCTGTACGTCCGTACGTCCGTACGTCCGTCCGTCCGTCCATCCGTCCGTCCGTACGTCCGTCCGTACGTCTTTCCGGACATGAAATTCTTGTGTGCGCAACTCCTCCTACATTTATCAATCAATTTGGACAAAACTTTTCAGACATCATCACTACTAAGTGAACATGCGCATATTCGAAGATTTTTGATCTGCGACAATTTTAACCAGGTTTTCTCCCTTTGACTTAGATTTATTGTGTCTTTCCATCCGAACAAATTCTTGTGTGTGCAACTCCTCCTACATTAATGAACCGATTTTGATGAAACCTTTCAAACATCATCTCTACTAAGTGAACATGTGCATATTCCAAACTTTTTAATCTGCGACAATTTTAACCAGGTTATCTCTCTTGAACTTTGATTTAATATGGGTTTCTACATGAAATTCTTGTGTGCGCAACTCCTCCTACATTTATCAATCAATTTGGACAAAACTTTTCAGACATCATCACTACTAAGTGAACATGCGCATATTCCAAGATTTTTGATCTGCGACAATTTTAACCAGGTTATCTCCCTTTGACTTAGATTTATTATGTCTTTCCGTTCGAACAAATTCTTGTGTGCGCAACTCCTCCTACATTAATGAACCAATTTTGATGAAACCTTTCAAACATCATCTCTACTAAGTGAACATGTGCATATTCCAAACTTTTTGATCTGCGACAATTTTAACCAGGTTATCTCTCTTGAACTTTGATTTAATATGGGTTTCTGCATGAAATTCTTGTGTGCGCAACTCCTCCTACATTTATCAATCAATTTGGACGAAAGTTTACAGACATCATCACTACTAAGTGAACATGCGCATATTCCAAAATTTTCGAGCTGTGGCAATTTTAACTAAGTTATCTCCCTTTAACTTAGATTTATTATGGGTTTCTACATGAAATTCTTGTGCATGCAACTCCTCCTACATTTATCAATCAATTTGGACAAAACTTTTCAGACATCATCACTACTAAGTGAACATGCGCATATTCCAAGATTTTTGATCTGCGACAATTTTAACCAGGTTATCTCCCTTTGACTTAGATTTATTATGTCTTTCCGTTCGAACAAATTCTTGTGTGCGCAACTCCTCCTACATTAATGAACCGATTTTGATGAAACCTTTCAAACATCATCTCTACTAAGTGAACATGTGCATATTCCAAACTTTTTGATCTGCAACAATTTTAACCAGGTTATCTCTCTTGAACTTTGATTTAATATGGGTTTCTGCATGAAATTCTTGTGTGCGCAACTCCTACATTTATCAATCAATTTGGACAAAAGTTTACAGACATCATCACTACTAAGTAAACATGCGCATATTCCAAAATTTTTGAGCTGTGGCAATTTTAACTAGGTTATCTCCCTTTAACTTAGATTTATTATGGGTTTCTACATGAAATTCTTGTGCGTGCAACTCCTCCTACATTTATCAATCAATTTTGACAAAACCTTTCAAACATTATCACAACTAAGTGAACATACGCATATTCCCAAATTTTTGATCTGCGACAATTTTAACCAGGTTATCTCCCTTTAACTTGGATTTATTATGGGTTTTCAAATGGGATTCTTGTGTGTGCAACTCCTCCTACATTAATGAACCGATTTTGAATACATGTTGCACATTGTAAATGTGTTTTTCCAAATGTAAACCATATATGTGTGGGCTCTTTAAGTATTCAGTGCTGTTCTGTGGAAGGCCACATGCAAATACAAATTTCAACAACAAAAAATGATCTTTATGTATACATTTCCTTATGGCCTTCGTCTACATGATCAGAAGTGCATTCCTCTAAAAACCCAAAGCGGGGGTATTAATCACCTTCAGTGATAGTTCTAGTTAACACTGTGGGTAATGGGAAAAACTTTGACACTATATCACCCAGGCTGTTGAAAGAGTTGTTCAACCCCAATAAGCAAACAAACAGTGGAACAAATCTTTGAAAAAAAATTTACCGAACCTCTCCTCGTAATGCCATCATATTTGTTGTATGACATTATTGTTAGAATGATTTTCAAAGTTTGTTGAAACCAACCCCTTGGAGTATATTTAGGGTTTTTGGGATGGTGGATTTTAATACTGTTGCTAATGGGAAAACCTTTCAAAAATGTTTTTTTTTCACAAACAACTGCTCTTCAGTCTTCCATATATGATATACAACATCCTGTAAGGATGAGCTCATTGATTTGAACAAATTAATTTCTCAAGAACTAAATGTATTTTTTTATTTAGCCTAATTGGGTGAACTTTCAAAACCATCTTATCCCAAGCCGCTGCTCCAAATGGTTTCAGAACAGAGTCATTATACAATGGTGTTGCTTATCTTATAACCTGGGATGTCATTTATCATACTAATAAATGCAGGAACAACCAACTAAGTATGTTACAGTGGAACCCTGTTAATTGAATAGTTACTTTTGCTGAAGTAAGATATTCAATTAACAGGAGTATACAATTAACAAGAGTTTGGTCATTTCCCAATCTTCTAGTTATAAACTGAACATTTATTCCATTGAGCTCATTAAGGTCTGTCAAATAAGATTCAATAGATTGAATGCCTATATTGGATGTATTCCGGTCCAAAATGTCTATAAATGTGGGGAATTTAGTGGATGTCCGAGTAATTCTGCGACAGATTACAGGATTTTTTTTTATTCCATTAGGAGATTACTCTATGACCTATATGCAGTTAACAGGTCAGATTTGTACATGAGGTATGGTGAATGATTTTATGTTAGGAAATTATATTCAATTAACAGGGTTACTAAGTTGATAGATATCCAGTTAAGTGGGCTCCACTGTAATGCATCCTGTGGAGTTAGAGTGTCAAGTATCGTAACTAGGTCATTGTGACATATGTCCTACAAATTACTGTAATTTACTGCATTAGTGAAAATCTTATTCATACCTTATCATATTTCTTCTTTGAATCTGTCAGTAATAGAAACATATATTTTTATACTGTACCAATGACCCAGACTTAGCTGGTGCTAACTCTAACAAAACCAGGGCCAAACACAAATTTTGCCCCCCAATCCCCAAAATTTGTATCCAAAACCAAAAGAAATCATGTCCTATAGGACCTCCATACTTCGCCCCTACTGCGCATGCGCAGTGTCAAGGACGTTCCGAAATTGGCACCAATTATCATTCTCTGTTTGGCCCTTCATCAGTCAACATCTCACTGATCTTTGTACTTGTAAATCTCAGTTTAAAGGATGCCAGACACGTAATTTTTGGAAAAATGGTGATTCTAAGGAGGATATAGAAGGAGGAGAGGAAAAAGGAGTGACAAAAAATAATCAGGGCTGTACTTAAAATTTTTTATGAAATTATGTTAAGTTGCCTATTTTCGAGGCATGGGCCTCTTGTTGTCATTCTTGCTAAAATGTTGCACTGCTTATTCAGTGTTTCCTCTCCCCTGGCCTTCTAAGTCCCCCCTTGCAATTCTCCCATGCTTTTGGCATATTTTTGAGAAAGTTCATTTCTAAAATTCTCTTGGGAGAGTTGCTTGGTTACAGAATGTTTTCTGTTATTTTCCCCATAGTTACGTTTTCACCCATGGGTGTATAAACGTTGTGTTCTGCATCTTCCATCTGATGTTCTGCAGATTTTCCCCTGGGAGTCTCTGTCTTGCATCAGATAGAGTGTAATTTTGATGACTGATTTCGGGCCAGTTTTTTCAGTGCCTGGAGTCATGTTTTCTGGTGTTTTACACTGTTTGTTTACATTGGCAACAGCCTTTTTTGAGGGGGGCTGTTTGCCTTTGGTGTAGTTTATTTCACTATAAGATACATTTCTATTATCCGTAAGTGTCGCATTAATTATTTAATATAAATTTAAAATTTTTGACCACACTTAGCCATCGGATCCATCGGGGCTCAACGTTACTTTTCAGAAACTTGGGCTTCGCTGAAAAAATATTTTTCAAAAATTATTTTGATTTGCAATTGTTTTTTCATTATTAATGGATCATGTTATTATGTATCTTTGTGTCAGGGGTTAGTGCGAATAACTGGGACTTGTTGTTGACTTTTCACAATGAAAGGGTATTGTTCAAATTGTAATGGGAAGAAATCTTCCTCCGACTTTCATGATCATTGTATTAATTGTAGTCAGTGTTCTCGCACTAATCCCTGTTCTATATGTCAATATTGGGATGACAAACATTGGAAACGTGTGTTTTGTTACTGGAGAAAGGGCTATGCCGGCTCTTTCTCCGCAAGGTCATTCTACTCTCTCAGTTTCTATTTCATAGGAACAAGAACAGGGTGATGTTTCCATGTTATCTTCCGCAAGTGCGCTTCCGTCGTCACAAATGAATACAGAGCTAGCGGCAAAAGTGCTCATGGAGATTAAACAAATGTCGTCCGCTAGCTCGCCCAGTGTAGCGTCCATTCACCGAATGGTTCGGCAGTCGGGTTCGTCCGATGCGCTCCAGGAGGAAATGTTGGGTGATGCGAGCACTATAAACATTCAACGTGCACACCCAGTGACGGCGGATAGTAGGCGAGATCGGAGGAAGCCTTTGAGTCCGGTTCCTAGCTCGTCCAGGTCCAGCCGGGCCGCGAGCGAGAGAGGCCCCTCTCTCGTACAACAACATCTGGGACCAGATGTTGTGGTACAAAATGTGTCGCAAGCGGAGCATACGTCCGTCGCTCGGGACGCTCCGTTGTATAGGCAGTCCGCGGAGACTGCTCAGGCTTCTTCTTCTCGTCAGCGCACACGACCGCACCTTGGCTGCGTGACCGCCGTTATCTTACCAGCTTCGCCGATCAGGGATTCTTCGGCGACCAGGTCACACCATCCGGCAGCCAGGGACACGAGGCCGATGGACTCCGGACGTTCGCATAGAAAAAGTATGCGGGAGCCATCAGATGCGGAGCTGCCCTCGGCGAAGCAGCGAAAGGCTGCGCCTCCACAGGTCTCGATGCCGGACGTACTTGTGCAGATAGCACAACTTATCGCAGCATCCCAGCAGCCGACAGAAACGGTGTCGCATCGGGAATTATCCGACGGCGCTGGGTCGGTACGCTCCGCTGAAGCATCGGGGGCGGACGACCGGGAGCATCATGAGGTCCGACCGGATGGTGAAAGGGATACGGATGATTTGGAGCTATCCCTTTCGGAACAACATAAAGCTGCCGTGGACTTCATCCGGCACTTTCTCCCTCAAGTTGTTCCGTCGGGCCAGACTGCTGCGGTTCCGGACAAGAGGATTATAGCGTCATTGGACTCTGAATTTTTTGAGCGGTTCAGGGACATCGCTCCCGAGTTTCCTTCGCAGTCCAATAATGTTGCAAGAACATTTGAATTATTGAACGACGCTATATTTAAACTTGCTTCCAAAACGGGGAAAGCAGGTTTCTTGTCCGCCAATACCCTCAACCTGCCTTTCATTAATGCAAGGAATAAATTTGACACGGCAGGACAGGGTATTCCGAGAGTTCCTCTGCGTATGGACAACGAGGCGGAAGACTTAGAGCTATCATTACCGTCGTCGGCTTCTATTCCAACCGCCGTGTTGGAAACAGCTATTTCGTCTAACAGAGCCAGTTTAGATGCCTTATCTTACGCAGATCACCTTACTAAGGCGTTATCACTGCGCCTTCAAGGGAAAGAATTTCAGGATATACAATCCTCTTTAAGACTTCTTTCAAGGGCAGTAGCTTATTCCACGTGTAACTCCGCCCTTTCAGTGGCAAACCTGGAGTTGGTTAGACGTGACGCAGCCCTAGCTACATCCACACTCATGGATACTAAGGTGAAGAACTCTCTCAGAGTCGCTTCGGTCTCCGGAGAACTTCTCTTTGACGGCAAGCTTTCTGCTATTTATCATAAAATTACAAAGAAAGCTTCGGATTCTCTGTTGTTCAAATCTGCTTCTAAGAAGTCGGATACGGCAGACAAGAATAAGACGGCACTTCTGGGTCTAATGCGCCCAAGAGAGGTTCCTATAGAGGTTCCGGTGCGTCCTCTTGGTCTTATTCGAGAGACCGTCAAGGTAGCGACTCACGTTCGGGACGTCCTTCGGGCCGGGACAATCGGTCAGACGCCCCGAGGTCGACGGGACGAGGTGCGGGTCGTGGAGGACGTGGTTTCTCCTACCGCAGGCCTCGCAGGTCCAGGAGGTGATGGCTTAAACCTCTATCGCGTACCGGTTGGCGGAAGGTTGTCGAGCTTTTCACAAGAATGGGCGTCGATTACGGACGACCCTTGGGTGAGTGGGTGAGAGGAGTGACTTCGGAAGGTCTAAAGATATCCTTCAAACGAAAGCCTCCATTAACTCGAAGTCCAAAGTGGACTCAACTTCCGTCAAATCCACAGAAAAGAGACGCTCTTTTATCAGAGGTGCAGTCTCTTTTAATGAAGAACGTGGTAGAGGTCGTAGAAAACCAGGAGACTCCGGGATTCTACAGCCATCTGTTTCTGGTTCCGAAACCAGACGGCTCGTTCTGTCCAGTCATAGATTTGAGCTGGATAAACAAGCTGATCGTCGCTCCGAAGTTTTATATGGAGACGATTCGGTCGGTCAGAGCGAGTATTCGGGTGAACGATTATGCAACAAGCATAGATCTCAAAGATGCGTACTTTCACGTCATGGTACATCCAACATTCAGAAAGTATCTACGCTTCGCAGTCCTAGGAGTGGTGTATCAATTCCGGGCGATGTGCTTCGGATTGAATCTAGCACCCTGGGCTTTCACTCGGGTAATGAACTCTGTAATGATCTATTTCCGAGCTCATTCGTCTGTGGTAACGTCGGCCTACCTGGACGACATTCTTCAGAGGTACGGCAACGAGTTAACGCTTCAGAACGATGTTCAGAATCTACTTCTATTGCTCCGACGTCTCGGTTTTATAGTAAACGAGGAGAAGTCGGATCTGGTGCCATCCAAGTCATTCACACATCTGGGAATGAGCTTCGAGACGCACAACAATCTCGTTCGTCTGCCGTTAACCAGAGCGAAATTAGTCGGTTGTTACGCTCGCTATTGTCTGCACGCAGACAAAGTCACAGCAAGAGAATTTATGAGACTGATAGGTCTGTGCGGAGCCGCTGCGGATCTCATTCCGATGGGGCGGTTACGCACGCGTCCTCTCCAAATTTTCTTGACTCAGAATTGGAGTGTGAAAATTCATTCGCTCGACATAGATGTTCTCTTGTCAGATCAAGTGAAACAAGAGATTCAGACTTGGGCAAACATTCAGTGGTTAACTCAGGGAGTTCCGCTGCAGTTGCCGGATCCGAGTTTTACCATTATGACGGATGCCAGTCAAACAGGTTGGGGTGCATCATTGATCCCAACGGATTCGAGATGCCAGGGTCTTTGGGATCCGCAATTCCTGGGCAAGCACATAAACATCAAGGAAATGATGTCAATTTGGCTTGCGTTACGTCATTGGATGGACATTATTCACAATGCTCATGTCCAAATCCTATCCGACAATACGACAGTAGTGGCGTATATACGGAATCAGGGAGGCACTCATTCAGTTCCGTTGTTCAATCTAACGGAAAGAATCCTTCTGTTTGCTCTAGAACATCAGGTTCTTCTTTCGGTCCGTCACATACCGGGTCGTCTGAATGTGCTAGCAGACTCCCTTTCACGAAAGGATCGCTTGTTGCCGTCGGAGTGGACTCTCAACAAACAAGTATTCAATCAGATTTGCTACCAATGGGAACGGCCAATGATAGACATATTTGCGACACATCTCAACAATCAGTTGCAGACGTATGTGTCTCCGTGTCCGGATCCAAGAGCATTTGCAGTAGACGCTCTGTCGATCCCTTGGGACGGAATGATAGGATATGCGTATCCTCCAGCGCCGTTAATTCAGCAAGTATTGCTAAAGATAAAACAATCTCAATGCAAGATTCTGTTGGTAGCATCTCTGTCTCCACAGAGACCGTGGATAAATCTACTCAGGTGTCTGTTGTGGGACCTACCGCGAAAGCTTCCTCCACGGGAGGATCTTCTTTCGCAGGGGAAATCGCGTCAACTCCATCACAACCCGCAAGGTCTCAACCTTCACGTTTTTCCGTTGTGCAGTCCTTCTTGCATGGCAAGCACTTTACAGGACGAGCAGTGGACACGATTTCTAACTGTAGGAGGACCTCCTCTTCGCTAAACTATGCGGCTAAGTGGAAGGTTTTTCGTCGTTGGTGTAGGGATCATTCTGTAGATATTTTCGATCCCTCTATACCAGACATTGCAAACTTTCTAGTATACTTGTTTGACGAAATCAAACTGCAGCCTGTTACTATTAAGGGTTATAGGTCTATGTTATCTGATACCTATGCACATCATGATAGTTTACAAATTGGATCTAATGTCTCTTTATCTAAGTTGGTTAGAAACTTCTCGATAAATAGACTCAGAACTCTTAGGTTAATTCCTAAATGGAATTTAGCTTGGGTTCTTCTTAAATTGAAGGAAAAGCCATTTGAACCTCTTGGGACAGTAGATTTCAAATTCTTATCTTATAAGACAGCTTTTCTCTTAGCTTTCTCTTCTGCTAGAAGAGTCAGTGAGCTTCATGCACTGTCGGTGGATGATTCTCACTATCGTAGTGTCGGGAACACTATCACCTTCACTACTAATGTGGGTTTTTTAGCTAAGAATCAGGCTCCTAATAAATATCCGGAACCTATTGTTATTAAGGCTCTTCCGTCTTCAGACGGGCGTAGGCCTTTACTCTGTCCTGTTAGAGCGTTACGTATCTATAAACAGAGATCTCAGTTTATCAGAAAGGGACGAAAACGTTTCTTTCTGTCTTTGATGCCTAATAGAAGGGACATTTCGGTCCATTCTATTGCTAGATGGATTCAATTAACTATCCGTACTGCTTATGAGAGTTTATCTTCTTCTCAGCAGTCTGTGCTTAAGATTTCCGCTCATGAAGTAAGAGCTCTTGCTACTTCTTGGGCTTATGCTAATAGTATTGCTATTACAGATTTAATGAAGGCTGCTTATTGGTCTCAGCCATCCACATTCACGAATTTTTATCTCAGAAATATTGAGTCCATTTCTGGAGACCTGCATTGTTTAGGTCCGTTATCTGTTGCTCAGAATGTCGTCCACTAAACAGTTGCAACTATAGTTATGCAGGCTTTCTGTTCCGGCAGTGACTCCGTCCGGCTGCCCTCTTCGCTCTGGGCTATTTGACCCAGGGCAAGGGGAAGGGGGGGGGGCGGGTGTTCCCTTAGGTCACCTGCTTTATAGTGAAAAGCAAGGGAATGCCTCCTCCAAAGTCAGTATTTCTGAGTCGCTTCCAGGATGGTTTTAAAGTGTAATATTAATGTTAAAATTCATTCATGTCATATTTTTAAAGTGTAGCTCGGTGTGAAGCATTTGTATATGTCAAGTGTCAAACAGGCTTTAATATACAATACTCGGACACTTTTAAAAGATTATAAAGAGTCTCAATTCTCTGGACTAACTTTATTTATTGGCTTACTTTAAAAATAATTAGTATAAGGGTTATACTGGATGTTAATAGAGAACATGAATGTTATTGTGCTCAATTATAAAGGGTATTGTATCTTTCTAATTTAATATTAAATAAGAAAGATACATGTAAAGCCTAATACTCCTTTTCTCCTTAAGGGGTTGCCTCTTTATTATATAGTTGAGCTTATTGGATTTTCCTCTATGTCCTAGGCCCTCCAGCCTTTTTACTATTCAGCTAAGTCTGGATCATTGGTACAGTATAAAAATGTTAAAAAATTTATAGTAATTTATATATTTTTTATACTTACCAATGACCCAGATGGGGATGGCCCTCCCAGGAGTTGGGGAACTCTTGCCTCCCCGCTGAGTACATAGCGCTGACCAGGCACTGCCAGTAAGAATGATAATTGGCGCCAATTTCGGAACGTCCTTGACACTGCGCATGCGCAGTAGGGGCGAAGTATGGAGGTCCTATAGGACATGATTTCTTTTGGTTTTGGATGCAAATTTTGGGGCTTGGGAGGCAAAATTTGTGTTTGGCCCTGGTTTTGTTAGAGTTAGCACCAGCTAAGTCTGGGTCATTGGTAAGTATAAAAAATATATAAATTACTATAAATTTTTTAACTTTTACGTTTTATTTCCAGACACATTTCACATTTCATGTTCGATGTGCCATATCCATCTCCTCAGAGGCCAAGAATTCTTGTGCAGGTAAAAACAATTAATGAACTATTTCAGTTTGTTTGTCACAGTATCTATAATTGATTACTCAAGATTTTACTTAACTTGACAAGGTGATGACTCGAAATTTAAAAAAATAATAACATAATTTTCATCTTGTTCTTCATAAACGTAGGTAAAGACCCCTAATTGGAAAAGCTTGGCAAGCTATATTTTGGAAGCAAAAATTGGAAAAATGATAAAATTTGAATTGCAGTTTTGTGAATAATGCTGGCTGGATATGACCATTACGTATGTGAAGGTCTAGGACATATTTTTTTCCGGTTGTCCATACCGTACCGACCCGGGTATAAGCCAATAATAAAAAATAAGCCCACCTACAAATTTGTCAGATTTCAGTTTTTAGAGTGTTGTTTGTAAATAATCCCAGTCCCTGACTTTGTAGTGACAACAATGATGACAACAATGCTGGTACATGAAAAAGTTGTTAAAATGAAAAAGAACCACTTACCCAATGCGTATGATATCAAAATTTGTTATTTGAATTATTTCTTTTTCAAATGCTTCAAAAAATTTCACCAAAATCATATCATGTGACCCCTCATTAGAACGAGCTCAATGAGTATCCGTAAACTTTTCACATTTTTACCTTCTTCTCTTCAACTACTGAGCCTGTGCGAATCAAAACTTGGCAGGAATGGTTTATGGGAGGTCCTCAACAAACGTTCCTCATTTTGTTCCCGTCGGATGAAAAACATGGCGTCCAGAGGCATTCTTTGATTCTGATTGTTGGATTTTCGAAAATCTCCTCCTCTGAAACTAAAAGGCCAAATATTTTGAAACTTCACATGATTGATAACTGGGACACCCTCTACGAATGATCCTCATTTAATGTTGTTCGGGGTCTAAACATGACTGCAGTTGCGGCTTATAGTTACCATAGAAACCCTATGGGAAATCACATTTTTTATCTTCTTCTCTGGAACAACTGAGCTGATGTGAACCAAACTTGGCAGGAATGGTCTATGGGAGGTTCTTTACAACTATTTATGAAACCAAAACAAATAATTACAAAATGTTCTTGTTACAGTTTTCTGACAGTTGGTAAGTTTCATATTGGCGGAGATATCCATCCCCTGTTACTTCACATCAGCCTTCGATCTTCGAAGTTACCTTGGGCTGATATCTTGGTCTATATGAAACTAACTAAGTAGCAACCTCTAAGTATATTTTACCAGTAGTCACTGAAATACTACACTTCACCCGTTCTCGCTCTCGTAAAATATCAACAGTATGATACATCAAATAGTTTCTACACCACAGACCTCCAGCCTACCTGTTCTTGGTCTCATAAAATATCAGCTGTATGATATATCAAATAGTTTCTACACCACACCCCGGGCCTACCTGTTCTCGCTCTGCTGAAAGTTTCTACACCACACCTCGGGCCTACTTGTTCTCGTTCTCCTAAAATATCAATGGTATGATATATCAAATAGTTTCTACACCTCACCTTTGGCCTACCTGTTCTTGCTGTCATAATATCTCAATAGTATGATATATCAAATAGTTTCTACACCTCACCTCTGGCCGACCTGTTCTCGCGCTCATAAAATATCAACAGCATGATATATCAAATAGTTCTACATCACACCTGTGGTCTACCTGTTCTTGCTCTCATAAAATATCAATAGTATGATATATCAAATAGTCTCTACACCTCACCTCTGGCCGACCTGTTCTCGCTCTCATAAAATATCAATAGTAAGTTATATCAAATAGTTTCTACACCTCACTTCAGGACAACTTTGGTTTAAAGCCCAGAAAGGCCTAAGAAGTGTCATCGAAATTATTATGTATATCCTAGTGCTAATATTTCAAGAGCACAAAAAAAAGTGTACCTCATTTTAAATAAGGTGGGTCATATGTGTGCGAGCATTATGGCACACCTAAGAAATGAAGCACTGTATGAAAATATACAGAAAAACTTCCAAGCCCTCATGTAAGGATAGCAGGATTTTCAGTTGTGCAGTGACTGATAGAGTGGATGGGGCAGGTGTTTATCTTGTCATGTCATCTTCAGCTATCATTCTTAGTTTTAAACTTGTTTTTTTCCTGGACATAAATTCTTAACTCTTAGAAGCCGGGAGTCGAGTTTTTTTGCCTGTGTTGTAATACGGCAGGTAATCTGGCTGTGACGGTTCGGCTATCTTTGGGCTGGGGGAGAATTAAACACAGCAGCTGCTTCTAGTCAAGTGTCGTCTGCCTTCAACTGTATGTCATATTCAATAAATTCATTCTGATTCTTTGGCTTCTAAGAGTTAATTGTGTTTGGAAGCTTGAAATGAAAGCTATATCATGAAGACAATTAAAAGGTAAATTTGAACAAGTGTTGGACATTGTACTTTCAAACATTTTTAAGGTATTGTTTACATTTCAGCTCAGTCAAGATTCAGTGTCATTGTCAATGCCAGAAGATTCACCTCTTTCTCAAAGGTGACATTTTATTTTATTCATACTGTTGTTATAAATATACTTAATATTGGTGGACATTTTTGTAATGACAGATTTTGTGAAAGAAATCTAGACTGTTTAGTTAAGCAGCATGGACATTGATGAAAATTACAGCCAAGGTATTTTCACCTTTGTCTGGAAGACCTTCTCAGAATCAGGTAGAAACATCTGTTTTAAATTTATCAAATATAAAAATGTGCAGAACAACCATTCAGCTTTTCATGACAATCTTAATCGATTGAGACAGAAGATTACAGGCAAACACCTGGAGTTTCTTTAAAATCTGTTCTGCCTGCCATACATTGTTTGACATGGGATCTTTCCAACAGTATTTTTCAAACAATTAATATGTAATGTCAGGGTACATTGTGATCCCTGAAAACCATGAGAAAGTCCTTGAATTTGAACATTTTTAAGGCCTTGAAAATTGAGTAAGGTCCTCCTTGAATTTCAGTTTCCCTTTTGAAATTTATGAACTTTTTTGTATGGCCTGTATATTATTAACCAACTGCAAAGTGATATCAAATAACAGACTTTCAAGCTACAATTGTTTGCCACAGTGTAACTAGAAATTTACCAATTGAACCTTGTTTGACTGAGCTCTTTGTGCTCAGTCAAACAAGATTGAATTTGTTGAATTCCTAGTTGCATTATGGGAATAATTGCAGCTTCGAATTTTGGTATTTCGCCATTGGTGCGTAGAGTGTTAATGAACAATCATCGATTTGTATCAACAACTGTGCTGCAGCGTAACAAAACAAAAACGTTTCTCCCAGACAAGTCTTTTTACACTGATTGCAGGTCTGTTCATACCCAGGGCTGTTGATGCAAAAAGAACTCTTGAAACTTATCAGAAAGGTGCTTGAAAAGGTCATTGAATGTTCTTAAATTTTGTTCATCCTTGACTAAGTTGAGAAAATGAATCCCGAGTATGTATATTGATACATCATGATTGATGAATATTGTCATGATCAGGGTTTCTGATCTTAAGACAGAACACAATGAGAGTGGCGTTTGTAGACAGGAATCAAAACCTAAGTTTGATTTTTTCAAGAGTTTCAAGTGAAATGTAGGAAAACTCCAAACAAGGGAAGTTGATTCCTGAACCCATACTCTACCTGAGATGTGTTCTGTATATATACCACGATTAACCCTTTAAGGCCTATTTCAGACTTTTATGATCTCCGAACATAATCCCTTAACATGTCATCATGTGGAAGTCCTGTTGACAACAGACAAATTAGGTATGCAGTGGCTTCTTGTCAAGTCTTCGCTGACTATTAAGGCAGCCAAGACTTTACTATATATCAGTGCTAAGCCTCTGGGCATATAGAAGCTGTGGGCTGGTGGGAATTCAGGATACTTGTTCAGGCTTTTAAGGGTTAAAGTTGAATTAGGTGAATAAACTTAGATTTTTTTAAAGAAAAATATACCCTTTAACAGTCTGTTTACTTCTTGTGTGACATTGTTTTGTGTCGAACCATTTCATTAATGGTAACTTTGAATGCACACAACAATCGTGGTATTATATTATTATGTATCAGCTCCTCCTTGATAAACCATGCATGGTGAAGGAATTAATGGCATTACCAGTGATGGACTATTTATGAGATAATTTTAGGGTCACTTCATTATTAAGAAAATTTTCTATAATGACAGAAATATCGCAGATTAGTTAATGATAGTAATAATGACAAGTCTGAAATTGGGCATACTCTCTTGCACCTTGTAGGTTATTCCAACAACTCACCAAATGATTTCTCATATGAATGAAATACTCCCTATTTTTAGCTTAACTTGACACAGTCAAGATAAGCTATTGCCATCACACGTGCGGAAGTCTGTTAGTCTGTGAGTCTGTTCACATTTTCCTTTAGCACGGGCTACACCCTACATTTCTTGTCTGATCGTCACAAAATTTCATATGCTGGTTTTGGGGTCATGTCTAGATGAGAACGTCCCCTTTTGGTCGCGATCGGGCAACCGGTATGGCTGCTCGAGCCCAAAACACGAAAACCATTAGCACAGTCTACAGGTCATATTTATGAAGGGATTTCATTGTAACTTGGTAGGATGCCTCTGTATAATGCCTAGATGAGAACGTCCCCTTTTGGGCATGATCTATCAACCGTGATGGCTGCCCAAGCCCGAAACCCAAAAACTTCTAGCACAGTCTGCAGGTCATGTTTAATGTGGAGGGATTTCATTGTAACTTGGTAGGATGACTCCTTATGATGTCTAGATGAGAATTTCCCCATTTGGGCATGATCTGCCAACCATGACGACTGCCCGAGCCCAAAACCCGAAAACCTTTACCACACTCTACAGGTCATATTTATTGAGGAATTTCATTGTCACTTGGTGGGTTGACTTCATGCAATGTCTAGATGAGAAAGTCACCTTTTGGGCGTGATTGGGCAACTGTGATGGCTACAGGGGCCCAAAGCCCGAAAACCTTTAGCACAGTCTAGAGGTCATATTTATGAAGGGATTTCTTTGTAACTTGGTAGGATGACTCCAACTAATGTCTAGATGAGAAAGTCCCATTTTGATCGCGATCATGCAGCCTTGATGGGTGCCCGAGCCCAAAAACCTTTAGCATAGGCAAAAGGTCATATTTATGGAAGGATTTCATTGTAACCTGTTAGGTTGACTCCATGTAATGCCTAGATGATGACATCCCCTTTTGGTCGTGATTGGTCAGTTGTGATGGCTACTAGTGCCCAAAGCCCGAAAACCTTGAGCACAGTCTACAGGTCATATTTATGAAGGGATTTCATTGTAACTTCTTAGGATCACTCCAGATGATGCCCAGATGAGATTGTCCCCTATGGTTGCGATCATTCAGCCATGATGGCTGCCCGAGCCTGAAGCCCGAAAACCTTTAGCTCAGTCTACAGGTCATATTTATGAAGTGATTTCATTGTAACTTGGTAGGTTAACTTCATATAATGTCTAGATGAGAACGTCCCTTTTTGGACATGATTGGGCTACTGTGATGGCTAAAGGTGCCCGGAGCCCGAAAACCTTTAGCACAGTCTGCAGGTCATATTTATGAGGGGATTTCATTGTAACTTGGTAGGATGACTCCAAATAATGTCTAGATGAGAACGTCCCATTTTGGCCATGATCATTCGGCCTTGATGGGTGCCCGAGCCCAAAAACCTTTAGCATAGGCAAAAGGTTATATTTATAGAAGGATTTCATTGTAACCTATTAGGTTGACTCCATATAATGCCTAGATGATGACATCCCCTTTTGGTCGTGATTGGTCAGCTGTGATGGCTACAAGTGCCCGAAGCCCAAAAACCTTGAGCACAGTCTACAGGTCATATTTATGAAGGGATTTCATTGTAACTTCGTAGGATCACTCCAGATGATGCCCAGATGAGATTGTCCCCTTTGGTTGTGATCATTCAACCATGATGGCTGCCCGAGCCCAAAGCCCGAAAACCTTAAGCACAGTCTACAGGTCATATTTATGAAGGGATTTCATTGTAACTTGGTAGGTTGACTTCATATAATGTCTAGATGAGAACATCCCCTTTTGGACATGATTGGGCAACTTTGACAGCTAAAGGTGCCCGAAGCCCGAAAACATTTTGCACTGTCTACAGGTCATATTTATGAAGGGATTTCATTGTAACCTGGTAGGATGACTCCAAATAATGTCCAGATGAGAACGTCCCATTTTGGCCGTGATCATTCAGCCTTGATGGTGCCCGAGCCCAAAAACCTTTAGCATAGGCAGAAGGTTATATTTATAGAAGGATTTCATTGTAACCTGTTAGGTTGACTCCATATAATGCATAGATGATGACAGGTGCCCGAAGCCCGAAAACCTTGAGTACAGGTCACATTTATGAAGAGATTTCATTGTAACTTCGCAGGATCACTCCAGATGATGCCCAGATGAGATTGTCCCCTTTGGTTGCGATCATTCAACCATGATGGCTGCCCGAGCCCAAAGCCCAAAAACCTTTAACACAGTCTACAGGTCATATTTATGAAGGGATTTCATTGTAACTTGGTAGGTTGACTTCATATAATGTCTAGATGAGAACGTCCCCTTTTGGACATGATTGGGCAACTGTGACGGCTTCAGGGGCCCAAAGCCCGAAAACCTTTAGAACAGTCTACAGGTCATAATTATGGTGGGATTTCATTGTAGCTTGGTAGGATGACTCCAAATAGTGTCCAGATGAGAATGTCCCCTTTTGGTTGCGATCATTCAACCATGATGGCTGCCAGAGCCCAAAGCCCAGAAACCTTTAGCACAGTCTACAGGTCATATTTATTAAGGGATTTCATTGTAACTTGGTAGATTGACTTCATATAATGTCTAGATGAGAACGTCTCCTTTGGACGCAATTGGGAAACTGACGGCTACTGGGGCCCGAAGCCCGAAAACCTTTAGCACAGTCTACAGGCCATATTTATGAGGGGATTTTAATGTAACTTGATAGGATGACTCATTTTGGAATAATTTCACCGTAACTTGGTAACTTTTGTTGATATACGTTAACAGTGAGGGCCACATACATTAACTGTGAGGTCATATTAACCCACCCCTCAGCTCTTTAGTACAGTGTACACCTCATATTATTTTTATCATAAACATAGCACACAGGGAACAGAAATGAACATATTCCCAATTATCACATTTCTTGTCTTATTTCATAATCCTTTCATAAACATTGAACATTATCCTTTTCATCAAACACAACACACAAGTTAAGCTACAGTGTCATTGACACTTTCATTTGCAAATGTTGCTTGCATTGCTTCATTAAGGACATGGGAAAGATTACTTTACATATGTGGAGACATTAGTCATCAGTTAGTAAGTTGAATTTCAACATTTTTGTGTTTCCTTTTCAGTGGAGCTTCTTACATAACAATGTTGAAGAATTTAGGTCCAGAGAATTGCATGACTGTATTGTTGTATATATTACTTGAAAACAAATTGTTGATCCATTCCTTACGTCCAGCAGTATTAACAGGAGTTGCAGAAGCTTTCTCAACTGTGAGTTTCATTTTTTAATGTCTGTATGTCTCCATTCATTCATCCTTCCATCCAACTGCTGTAAAATTGCAAGAACTTTTGAAATGTCAAAAATACACTCAATTGTTTGGTTATTCTCTACAGTTTTTATGGAATTGATTACCTTTTTCTTAGATTTCATAAAAAAAGGTTTATGCTCAGTAATTAATGAAGAATTGGACATAATAGAGTGTAATTTGGAAAACCCATGTCAGTAATGAAAGTGTGTGTTAAATACAGATCAGTGTCATTTCAAACAAATTATTGGAAGAGTTATGCCCCCTTTTCAAATTGGAATTTCTTGTGAGTGTTAGGTACAGATTTGAGTTAAGTCTGCATACACTGTAGCAATTATCCTAACTTACCAAATAAATTGAGTTTGGTGCTTAACCCTTTAACCAATGCAGACAATATCAAAATTTATTATTTTAAATATTTTTTTAAAAATTTTCAAAACATTTCAACAAAACCATATCTTGTGACCCCTCATTGGAACGAGCTCGTTCCAAAGAGGGGTCATATGATATGGTTTTGTTGAAATTTTTTGCTGCTGAATTTGCATATTATGCATGCGGATGTGGCCGATTCGTTGGGTAAAGGGTTAATACAGTTACCATACTCATTACAAAACTCAATCATGTTATGACAACACTACCAAGCTTCAGTCAAGTGATAACAGCCTAGATTATACTTGTGCATCAAATGATACATCTATATAAATTTGTGTGCTTTGATTTTCCACCATCCTTTTCAAATTCTTATCCCCCCGAAAGGATGCATCTTAAATCTGAGTTATTCATCCTGCTCTCTCTCCATCCATCTGTCCATTCAATTGTCTGAATTTTATCTCTCCATCTGGAAAATTATGTCTTATTCATTACTCCGTAATATCTGGATGGGGTATCAAAACTTCTCACAAGTGTACAGGACAAATGGATGGTGTGTTGTTAAGCACCACCAGATCGGAATGACAAAGATCATGGTCAGATGATTACAAAACCACAAATCTTAGAAATTTTTGTCTGACAGGGTGAAAAATTGCATCTTAATCACAACTCGATAATAGCTGGGTGGATATGACAAAGGTTAAGATCACACAATTATGAAAACTCAAATCTCTGAAAAATTTTGCCCTGGCCATCACTTGGGGGCTTCAGTGGCTATGAACTCCACATTTTTTCTTTACCATCAATACTGTAAAACCCTGATACACACCAACTATGATGACAGAT
This sequence comes from Pictodentalium vernedei, assembly GCA_031216915.1. Lineage (NCBI taxonomy): Eukaryota > Metazoa > Mollusca > Scaphopoda > Dentaliida > Dentaliidae > Pictodentalium > Pictodentalium vernedei. The sequence continues at coordinate 340,222,072 of CM062293.1, forward strand.
ATATGTTATTACCACCATATGGGTTTCTGAGATGGTGTATTGAAGTGCTGACCTTACCGCTGGGTCATATATCAATTTGTCCTGATGTACTCGTCGATATATGCCCATAGATGAGGTCTCAACTTCAATACACCCTCTCAGAAACTCGCAATGGTGGTAATAACCAAATTGTCTTGCAGTTCCTGTAAAATTAAAAAAGTTTTCCTCCTGTTCCAGTGCTTCTAATGACATCTGTTTTGAGACTCATTCAGCATCTATGAATTAATTTATGAATGAAGATCATGACGTAATGATATTGCATTCTTGCGCTGTGCATGACATATTTCCCGTTCATTGTTCTTTAGTACCATAACCCCTAACTGATGACAAAATGTTTCAGATTTATTGTTTTTGACAAATGTAATTTATCATTTCTTGTTTTTGTTTTAGATGATCTTTCCATTCCATTGGCAGTGTCCATACATACCTCTCTGTCCTCTTGGTCTTTCAGATGTTCTCAATGCTCCCTGTCCATTCATTGTTGGTAAGTTGCTGTTATTGTTTCTTTCAGTTAGACATTTTCATCCTACTCCAAACCAGCTCACTGCAGTGATTCACAGATTTATTAAATGAAAAGGTGTCTTGTTGGAAGTAAACTAGTGCTTCTCTACTTTCATAGCCTGTTCTGCTTTACTGATATATCATGATTTGGTAATCACTATTGTAAAAGTCTTCTAAGCGGGTAGCCTGATTATAAATGATTTGCTGAACTTGACTTTGTACTTTTGTTATGGCCATGTTGAAGCTATAAATCCAGATAAATGAACAAACAAAAAAGTTAAAAAAATAATAGAATAACAGATCAAATGTTGATGTTAAATGACAATTTTTTACCCTATGCTAGAGAATAGTGTCTTGAAAAAAAGGCTGCGTCTGTTAATTTGTGTGTCCATGGTTCTGTGCATCCAACTTTGTGAACACTGCCATTTGTGTAGTTATTAACTGATTCATTTCAAATTTGATGTGTTGATATACTTTGGTAAGTTCTTGACGAAGTTTAATTTTAACTACTATTCATGCATAGTTACTGGAGTTAAGGCCCTATTAAGTTAAATTTACCATTGTTTCATCGCAGAATCTTGTGAACACTATGTTTCCTCCAATTTTCAATCAATATTTTTACACTTCACAAGGTGATATACTTCAGTAATTTCTTGACAAAGTTTTCAATAGTTTCAAGTTACTTTCACCAATATCCATGTGTAATTACTAGAGTTATGTCGCTTGTTAGTTCAGTTTATCATTATTTCAGTTTATCTGGTTGTGAACCCTAATTTCCCAGTGGGAACCACAGGAAGTGAAGCTGTACCACTTGTTTTACATGTCAATTTTTATTACTTTTAACTGCCTTGTGTACATAATATTTAGTTTTTTATTGCTGTTTCTTTTTATAGTCTTTCTGTAATGATAATTCTATGTAAAAGTACAGTACACTTATTCTACGTGAAACTACAGTATACATGGGGAATTCTCCACAGATAATGGCAGTTACTGCAGTTGAGGACATTGGCCCCCTTGGGCTAAATTTTGTTAGATAGGTTCATTTTTTGTGTAGTTTGTGGACACTGGGAATTATTATTACAGATACGAATAATAGTAATGTAATGTGCTTTGCAGGACATAAAATTCCTTGTTTCTTTCTTGAGGGGATTGCATTATATCAAATTCTCTTGAATGCTCAAGCTGTTATAAATGTTTTCTTCAGTCAAACTTCCAACTAACACATTTTAGCCATTGTGTAGAAATATGGGTTCTTAACACTATTAAATGAATAACCAACACTTTGGCCAAACGTTGGTGCTGAATTGTTGTGGATGTGAAACAATGCCAGCTCTCATCTTGATGGCACCTAAACTACCTAAAATATCCCAGGTTATATATCTGCGGGAGACACTTATTTAATATTATGGTGGGTTATTATCATTTATGTGACAAATGGTTAGAAAGGGCTCAAGAGAGCACAAAGTAAATCTTTTCAGTGTGTTGCAAGTCTGGGATTATGGGGGGATTTCAAGTTCACGATTCATTACATTTTACATGTGTGTCTGCACATCAAGGGAGGATACCCTAAAACATTTGGCCTGTGCAAACAGTAAATAACAGCAGAAAATCATCGTCAAAAGCAGGCATGAAAATAGACACAGTTTTATCATTTATCACTTGCTCGGTTGGATTGACAGGTGCTGTTCTTGCCTCTCAAGAAATACAAATTACAGGGTCATTGGTGTGCAAGAGCAGTAGCTCACCTCAATATCGAAAGACTGGTAATGTATGCTATATAACTTTTGACATATCATTGGCAAATCAGCCCCTCCAAAACTACACTTGTTGGAAAAAACACACACTTTACTGCATAAAGCAATAGTCAGATTCTGTGAGAGTAAAGGTTTTTTTGAAGCTGATTACTGTTAGTCACTGTCCCCTTCTGCATGTATCTGCTTATTCTGACTTTTGGTATTTTGAATCAGATGTTTAAAGTGAGAAATTTTACAGGTGATATACATACTGTGAATATTAACAGGTTTCATCAAATTACCTAGCAAAATAAAGATAACTTACCATTGCTCTTGGAGAAGAGTTGTTGAAAAAAAAACTTTGATAATTATTTTGACATTAGTTTTTATTTTTACAGGTATAGATTCAAGGTACTTTGATCTCTATGACCCACCATCAGATGTTATTTGTGTAGATCTGGATACAAACATGATTTGGCCGTGAGTAAATAATCATAAAAATCTCACATTTTTAAAAAACATTTTATTGTTGAAAATTATTTCATAAGCAGTGCAGAGAGGCTTTAGAACTTATAGTATGGTCTCTACTTGTCCCCATACCTTAATTTATGTGGGTTGTCCTATGTGGCGAAGGATTCATGGTCTAATGCTAAATAGGCATCTTTAGTCTCTACCAGAGTAAGGACTTATATTTTTACACAGTATACCAATGGCCCAGACATAGCTGGTGCTAACTCTAAAATATCTAGGGCCAAACACAAATTTTGCTCCCCAATCCCCAAAATTTGCATGCAAAACCGAAAATTAGAAGTCCTAACTGGTCCTCCATACATTTACCCTCTGAGCATGCGCAAACGTCAGGAAGTGACAGGAATTGGCGCAAACACCATTTTTTGTTTTGCCCATGTCAGATAACAACAAGCCGACTTTTGTGCTTTTTAAATCTCAATTAATAATGATGCCAGACGCAAATCAATGGTTAAATTGGTGGATCCAAGGACACAATTTTGGATGAAGGAAGGAAGAAACAGTGGTTTGAAAACGTTCAGGGCTGTAATTTTATAATATTTATAAAAATTAGTTCATGTTCCCTAACTTTGGGACATGAGTCTGACGTCATCATTGGTGATAATGATTTTTCCACTGTTGGTTAAGTATTCCTTCCCTAACCTCCCTTGATAGCGGGGGAGGAATTCGCTAGAATTGTGCACTTGGTGATACCTTCCTGAAATTTGGCATGATGTAAGGGTAGGCATCAGAGATTTCAAAATCGATCGGCTACAAGTTGGCACCATCCTCTAGCCACCACTAGCAGCGAAATCCAAAATGGCCGCCAAGCGGATCGAAAAAAAGCTATTTTCGCCGATCGCACAACTGAAGCTCCAAACCTAACACCATACATGTGCTGTAATTGATGTGAATGATGGAGTGAAGCCCTTGGAACAAGTTGGGGGGAAGATTAATGGATAATGGGATCAGAATTTCCGTCGATGTGTGCGTCTGTGTGTCTGACTGTCAGTATGATCGTCCGTCCGTAGATAAATTAGTGTTGAATGTTTCTCGGGAATGCAATGGTCAAATGAACATGGTATGAGAGATTCCTGTCAACACATGAACAAGGGTACTCGATAGTATGCAGCAGTGGGGATACTTGGACATTTGATAATCCAATTAAAGTGACAGTCTATTCTCAACTTCCGGCATTTTCGATAGATTTATTTTCTAAGAAAATAAAACTATCAAATTTCTAGAGGAGTTCTGGTTCAATCTCAACACCATAGCGACACGTCTGCCAGCAAGGGCAGTGCTGGAATGAACTCGGGATGCATTAGTTCCCGTTGTTAATTATACAATGTTATCTTGCCAGTATAGAACATTGGCAAAATGGGACTAGAAGGGGTGAGTGTATGTTTGCAGTCATTCGAGGTACAGGAATATTTTTTGACTACAAGTAGTATTCTTCATTTTCGGCCAGTTAAGATGTGGTGTGTTCCAAGTCAGGATTAATGTTGCCGACACTTAATGCCCATCCCTCATGGTATGCTACTTTACCAGGGATATAGAGATATAGCCACCACTGGGAGCCAAAACATGACCTTTGATGTCGATGAGTGGTCGAAATGTTTTAGCGAATAACTTATCGAAATATGATCCGGTATGGCAATTTGATACCTTACGTTAGATTTATTAGATCAACTCAGGTATGGATTCATTGAGACATGAGTGCGCTACAAGATGAAGGATTTCCAAGTTGATTTGCTATGGAGTAGGAACTGACTAGTCACATGTGGCCTATGGCCAGAGAAAGACAAGGATACCATAGATGAACACACGGGTGAACGAAGGTATCAACTGTTGTACAGAGGCAAAATAGTTGGGGATATTGTATCATGCTATGCATGAATTAACACCGTCTTGTGCAGTAAATAACAGACTATTTTCCGAAATCTAAAACTGTATTCCTATACCCCGGACAATGTAGCAAGCCACATGGGATGAACATTTGTTAGCAAAATCAACTCAACTAGAAACATGACATGTGTTAACTGGCCGAAAATGGAAAAAAAAATACCAGAATAGGAGATGACTGGTCCTAACATGACAGTATACTACTCAATATTGTTACAACAGCCACCTTCACACTTACACAAAGGTGTGCACCTTAATCCAGCTTTCAAGCATTTGCAATTGCCCTTGCAGGCCTTGGCACAACTACAGTGGAGCATCAGTGCACATGCAGCACTTGCGTCTCCTAGGTGAGTCCAAAATGGGACCAGAATATTGAGACGTGGATTCCACTCCCATCCGTACTGTGATGGGTCTGGCACACATAAGTGTTTCTGCAGAGCACGATGCCAAATGAAAGATGACACAAGAATTACCCTTTTTACATGTTGATACAGAGCTGCTTTGGTGGGCGGGATGTTTTCCATAGACTTAAGGCCATGTGTGAACATATGCCGTCTCGCATCATTGACACGTGTACTGACACAACTGTTACTGTACATCTGTATGGTGAGTTTTTCGATATGCTGCATATGAGGGGAATCCTCTGAAAAGACTTGCGGATTCTCAGTCAATTCTATCATCATTTCAGTTGATGCGGGAAAATTCATCCATGCATTCCATCCTGTCTTCTTCCCAATGCCGAGCATGCTGGATGTTACATCACAACCTGTGAAGGCGTGGAAGAAAGTCAGGGCCTTACAGTAATCAGGTCCAAGTTGTGAAGCTATCTCATGAATTGGCATATCTTTATATGCCTTTCCAATTCCAAACCCAATCCACAGCTCACTGAGTCCAAGGTCACGGAATGTTGCGAAATGGTGCAAAGACAGAATGACGACATCAGAATCAACCGTGCGAAGAAAAGCTATTTTGTGACCTTGTGAGACTGCATGGTTGAGATGAAGCATCATGCGCGTGTCTGCTTCCTCGTGGTTCGATGGAGATATGTCACATAAGCTAACATCCTTATTGCATAGTACATATTCTCCTGATGTCGTTAACAACTGGTACTCGGATGTTGATGTTAATTTCAGCAGTTCAGCAGACAGGAACTTGAAAAATTCGTCTTTATTCTCACTAACTTTTAAGAATGCCTGCCAATTCTTCCCTTTAGGTAAAGGGACGTTCTCGGACACCCGTATCAACCTAACTGCTGTCTCACCGAGGCGTTTTGCTCGCGTCTGATTCTTCAAACTGCCTTCGGGGTAACAGTCATAGATCGCATCAACCCTTGTGGTGTTCGTGTTAATCAGAGATTCGATGTATGGCAATAATTGCAATCGAGCATATTCTCCAAACAGATCCGCTTTCTGTGGTTTGATTACATGGACTACAGCAGGCATATCCAAGATGACAACTGAAGCTTGTCTAGCTGCTGAATTCTTCCCTTGTGCAGGAATAGCTGGTAAACAATTGAGAATTTGAGATTTTGTCCCACTCCGTAGCTTACCTCTATCGGATAATGCTGGCGGATCACGTGCATTCTCGTGCATGAAAAACTCATCCATGTTTGAATCAGGCCGGGCTTGCAGTGAAACGAACATCTGGGTAACTATTGCGGCAGTTGCTTTACTTGACATGAGTTTGTCTCGGCCTTTGTCCAGGTTGGCTGGGGGTGGGTTAAGGAAGGTATATATATTTGCCTTGGGAATAACATCATTCAGGGGTACGGTGCATTCCACAAGCCTTTCCTTCAAGAAAGTGGAATATAAATGCTTGCCCCTTTCGGGTAATGACCGTAAACTCTTACTAACTTCGGGGTCCATATATTCACCAGTATCTAATGTCACCAGCTGACCACTAGTTTCATCATAAGGGTTGATAATGAGTCCCTGATTCACCAGATCGAGGAGAGATTTCAATTGATTCAGAAATTTTTTCTGCTCTGATACCGAACTTTCCGGGTGTTCCGTGTTATCTGATGATGTTGTGTGGAAACTTGCATATTCATACTCATCTATAACACGCAGAACTTCTGACCTTGAAAGCTCAATAACGACTTTCTCTTCAGCCTGGCCATAGAGACCTTTTGGACCACTGTCTTCTTTGAGTAGTTGGATACTATGTTCTTGGCTCTGATCTAAACCCATCATACTGAACTTCCTCTCACTACGCTGGACCACAAAATGGCCTTCCATGAATTTGTTGTGGATTGAAGGATGCCGCCTGGGTAGCTGAGACATGTCTCTCAGAAATACGGGGACCCACCGACAATAATTTGTATGTCCTAGGGCAAAAAAGTAACTGCACAACTCATCGATAGAACACAGTGTACCAGGCCAGTTACCGATTCGTTGGTTCCGAACGAATTGACAGCTTGTCAAGAGAAAGTTCCGAACGATTTCACCCCAATAGCGCGCAGTTGGAGATTGTGAAAGAATCCTCTGTTCCCACATTTCAAATGACTCATGGGGCCCAGTCTGCTGACAGTAAATCTCATAAGCATTCTTTCTGAGGATCTCAAGCCAAGCTAGAGTGAGAAGATATGCCTGTCGCGTCCTCTTGACATGTTTCCCACCAAGTAGGGATGATGCTACACCGGGTGTGAATATCTTTGCGAGGTGAAACATTCGCTCCCAACCAGAACCACCCATAAGCTTACCACCAGCTTCTTGGGTGCACATTTCAAGATGCAGGAATCCAATCATACACACCATTCGATCCTCACCTATCTCCTCTGGGAACAGCCATTGACATTTTTTCTGCCTGGCATACAACGGACAGTCACCTTCAATGACAGGTATCTGGCCGGGGTTTACGAAAGCAGTAGCTTCCCTGACCACATACATAGCATGCTTCTGCATACTGAGTGAGTCCGCTTTCTGCTCACTGAAAACAGGGAATACCCCAATAACTGCACGAGGTTTGACATTGTCTTGATCTTCATGTTTTGAAAAGAAGCCTGAAAAGGTCACAGGGACTTCATCAAGCTGCCAGCTGCCATCAACCTTCCCTTTATTGCTGATCTGTGACACATGAGACAACCAGTCATTCTCTCCCACGTTCAAATCTGCATATTCATTGGGCCGTACATTACATTCATCTGGAGATTCAAGCCTGATGTCCCCACCAAAGTCTTCAACGAAAGGAACAAATGCATAGTCGTCTGGGAGTTCAATTTGTGTGTCTTCTGGAACATCTAAACTCAGTGGTGGGGGATCAGTACCCACATTGTCCCTGCTCAGTTGACCAATGAGTGTGATGGACGTACCATGCATATCAGATCTACCAGATACATCAATGTTATCAGTGGTTCCTATCGAGAAAACATTACGTTTGCAGTTAGCTGGGACTACAACACCTTCGTTCTTGAACCGCAGTGAAACAGCTCTCGCGAAACTCCTGCGAACATCCATTACGCGATCATAAGAGACAGAGAGTCCCATTTGATGAAAATCTCTGATAAGATTTTTCATACCATCATGGGCATGCAACTTCAAACCCACATAAAGAGGCATTGGAGTTTCTCTGTCACGTCTCTGGTGAACATTTTGTGCATGTTCGGAGCGTTTCGCTGAATTGCTGATCAACATCTGTGAAATAGTACAAGCCACTCGAGTCTTGGCATTAACAGTCTCATCATCGCCTAAGTTCTGTATACTACATGTGCCCTCAAGTAGAACTCTAAGAAGAGTCAGGAGTGAGTTGGGTACAGGCTCGCTCAAGCAATAAGATGAAAATGATCCCGTGAAAGGAGCTTGAGATATGAGTATGTGTTTACGCAGAAGAAGACCCACATCAACTATCTTTTTTGCCTCTTCCTCAGACACTATACGAGTTAAAGATTCGGACAACAAGGAGCCAACTCGAAACCTACTTGAAATAAACACATCTCTACCCTGTGTGAAGGCGTCCCAGCCATCGCCCAATTTCTGCAACAAATGTTCTTTGAATCGAGTGGAATGTATTTCTTCACTAAGCCAATCAGAACCGACTTGCTTCAACCTCCGACTGTACAGATTCTTGAGATCGACAAGCTTCATCGCGGAATCGTTGTGTTCAACAAATGTTATGAGCTCTGCCATAACGAGAGGGTCATAGGGCAGGCCTGACGCGGAATGTTCGGCGTTCTTCGACTTTTTAGATTTAGCCGCTCGTGCTTCATTGGCAAGCTTACAATAACAGGTTTTGTGATAGTAAAGATCACTAGCAGCGGAATCAAATGCTGCATTGACCCGAGAAAAAACAACCCAGTTCTCGGCTTCCTTTGCCATAATTTTGAGTTTATTGTTATCAGACATTGATCTGCAAATAGGCTCACTGCTGTCACCTTCGCGTTTGTGACAATAAACACACTGGGGCAGTTTCCTGTCACAGCCAGATTCAAAACTTGTCCGTGTTCTTTTAGGACTCAGCGTGGAGCAGGATGCCACTGCCTCATTTCGCTCTCGCTTGTGTAGCACGCGCTGTACGATGTGAGTCCGAATACTGTCACGGCATGTCTTATGATATATTGCCTTATTCGTCAACAGTGACATCGACATACACTCATCACTCTCTCTCATCAAACAATCAATGGTCAAATTATATGGAAGCTCAACGCCATTATCTAGGAAGCGCGTTATGTCTTCCTCAATAGCTTTATAGGCGTCATGAAAACGAGATTCTCTATACGGACGCATCAATTTCTTGGAACTGTCTTGCTGGCAAAAGCAACAACGTTCCCAGTCAGTACTAGTCCGTACACGAAGAGGATTCTCACTCATTCTGTGAATGATTTTTGTGAACAATCGCGTTCTCGAATTAATTTCGACAGACAAATCAGAATTGCTTGCGGAATTACGCCAAACAAGAGATTGTATGGCAAAGAGACTGCTTCATAAAGAGCGTTGTTTCTCCGGGATCAGCGTCATTCAGGTTTGCCTGAATGACGCTGATCCCGGAGAAACAACGCTCTTTTCAAGTTCCAAGAAATTGATGCGTCCGTATAGAGAATCTCGTTTTATTCTACATCATCTCCCACGTCTGTTTCCAACACGTGCGTGGATCAGAGTTCACTTTCGCGCCCTTACAATCGGATGTATAGTCGGTAGACCGTCGAAAAGGAGGTTCCCTTCAGCCGCTGGCGGCCATTTTGGATTGTGCCGCTACTGGTCGCCACCGGTCGGTGTCAACTTGTAGCCGATCGTTTTTGAGAACCTCATAGCCTACACTAACAGTGTGCCAAATTTCAAGAAGGTATCACCAAGTGCACAATTCACCTGTATGTGACGAATTCCTCCCCCGCTATGATCCCCCCTGTTAAACTCTCAAGCTTTTTGGCTTTTTTTTTTTTTTTAATTTTTTATATAAAATTTCTTGGGAGTTTAACTTGTTATACAGAAAGTTTTTTCTGTATTTCCCCAGGGTTACGTCCTCACCCTTAGGTGTTTAGGCATTTTTAATCATGCATCATACTTCCAATGTATCGTTTTTTCTTCTGATGAAGATCTTGTCTTACATTAGATAGTTCAAAAATCTTTTACTGACTAAGGGCCATGTTGCCTGGGGTCTCGTTTTCAGTTTGATGTTGTTTACATTAGCAACAGTTGTTATTTATGTGTAGGTTCCTATTTCTGATATGGTAGGTCTGTGGTAAGATAAGTTATAAAGTCCCGTAGTGTGGCAGTTAATTTTTGGGAGAAAAAAATTAATTTTGTCCACACTTAGGCTCTTTTGGGACACATTTGGGCATTTCGTTCCCTTTCAGAATAATAGCCACCCTGGAGGTAGAAAGAACCATTTTATTTACTCGCCCAGACCTAGTCCTCAAGGCAATTCATAATATAGTTTTTACCTACTTGAATGCAAATTTCAGTAAATGAAAGTTTGAACAGAATGACACAATGTTGCAATTTAACAATTTAACTCCTTTACATTGGGGGGGGCGGGGGGGGGGGGGGGGCAGGTAGACAGCCAATCTGGCTATGTCTCCCCCGACGGTGTACCCAATGTATACAAAATGTACACAAATATAGCATTATGTACTTTAACTGTTGTTACCCTTGTATTAATTATGTACAATTTTGTATACGAGCGCATTGTCAAAATAAAATACTTACCCAAAAAAATACTTGGGAACTTGTCATAATTTTTTGAAAAATTGTTTGGTGTCATCTATTTTTCGTTTTATATCTTGAATGTTTTTATTATGTATCTCTTTATTTGTATTTAATGTGGAATTGATGGGAGTACAATCGACTTAGTTGGCTTCATTATGTAAGCATATTGCTCTTTAAGCAGGGCGAGAAAGTTGTTCCTCTTATTTTCTTGTAGGGTGCCTTGCTTGTAGTCGATGTACTTCTACTAATTCTTGCTCATACATGTCGCATGGGATGACAAACGTTGCTGACGGGTGTCACGGTACGTTGTTAGTGAGAGACCACTGCCGGGTGTCTCGTTATGAGAGGAACAAGAACATGGTGATGTTTACTTGACGCTGTCAGATAGTGTGCTTTTGTCGTCGCATTAATTAGTCAATCAGAGCTAGTGGCAAAAGTGCTCATGAATATTAGACAGGGCAATAAACCACAGTGTGGTTTCAATCCCTGTCGCCAGCTTGCTCGACCGGTGAAGCGGTACACCACCTGAGGGTACCGTGATGCCGGGTGTGTCCGTTGCGGTCAAGGAGAATGGAAAGGGTAGAGCGAGCACTATAATATAAAATCAATATAAGACTCACCCTGCGACGACGGAAAGGAAGAAGCCAGCAAGTTCAGCAAGAAGCTTGGCGAGGTCTGAAGGACCGCGAGCGAGAGAGGGCCCTCCTCTCTCTTTTATTATTACATCTGGGGCCAGATGTTATGGATCAGAACTTGGCATCAGTCGGAGCATACTTTCATGCCTTGCGTCCAGGATGCTCCGTTCAGTTTACAGCCGGGATTGGCTATAATTACGGCTTCAACGTCTACCAAGTACACACGACTGTCAGTGAAGTCACACCAAACAGTAGCCAAGGAGACGAGGCCTCATTTATAGGGACGTCTGCAGAAAAGAGCCATCTCGGAGACACTGTCAAAGGAGCAGCCGGCGGCCATGCAACAGAAGAACGCTGCTCCTTAGGCTTCCGTAATGAACTTGCTGTCGCAGATTACGCAGCTCATCGCAGCATCCCAGCAAATGCAGAAGGAAATTAAGGCATTCTCAGAACTTGAGCTGTCGGAAGTTGCTGGGTCGGTCCAGTCATCTCGCGTTTAGATGCCAATGACTGTGAGTATAATCTGATTCAGTTGGAGGATGAAAGGGATTTGGAGGAAAATTACTCTTCGCTTTCGGAACAACAGGGTGGCGATAGCACTTATGCATCTATACTTTCCTGACTTTGTTCCTGAGAATCAGATTGCTCCGACAGCTTGAAAGTAGCACTATTCAATAGCTTAGACGAGGCCTCATATATCGGGACGTTCGGAGAAAGTGCCATCTTGGACATACTGTCCCAGGAGCAGCCGTCGGTCAGAAGACCACTGCCCCTTAGGCCTCCGTTACGGTTTTGCTGACGCAGATGTGCAGCTCCTCGCAGCATCCCAGCAAGTGCAGTAGCAATCGACAGCAGTCTCAAAATCTGTGGTGTCGAATGGTGCTGGGTCGGTCCAGTTATCTGTGCGTTCAGATGCTGTTGACCGTGATTTCAGCTGATTCAGACGAATGATGAAGGGATATGGAGGGGATTTACCCTCCACATTTGGAACAATACAGGGTTGAGAGGATTTGTTCCATCAACACTCCCTGAATGTTTTCCAACGAATCAGAATGCTGCGTCTATTTACAAGAAACCGCTAGCGTTGTTTCACACTAAATTATCCAGAAAAAGAAAAGGAATGTCTTTTCTGGTTAAGTATAGACAGGTGTCGCTAGGCTTTTGGCCTTTTCGATGACTCCACATTCAACTTTCCAGTGGAAAGAAGTAAGGCGGTTTCTTGTCATCTTCTGCTGTAGTTCCGCTGGTCAGAAAACAGTGAAGATGTATTGAGAGTTCCTCTGCATTTGAATGAGTAGGCTAAGGACCTAGCTTTGGCCTTACCTTCGTCATTCATTATTCGCTTGGTCACAATGGAGACTACATTTATTCATTCGGTGCGAATTTAGACTCACTATACTACGCAGATCGCCTTTAAGAACTGTGATGCTACGTCTCTACGGAAAGGAATTGGAGGACCTTTGCACCTCATTTAGAGTCCTTTCCACGGCTATATATTTATCACGTATAATTCTGTCTTAACAGGTTGCTAATTTGGAGTTAAATAGACATAACAGAGCCCTTGTGTCATTGTCATCCTTAATAGATGACAAGGTGACGAACTCTCTTAGAGTCGCTCCGGTTTCCGTATACTAAGTTTTTGACGTTGAGCTTTCATTGGTTTATGAACAAGCTACAAAGAAAGCATCAATACTCTGCTCCTTATGTCGATGTATATTTGACTTGCTTTAGCAGAAAGGAGTAAGGGAGAAGTCGTAGACAGAAGGTCGCCTATAAGGACTCCTCGTGAGGGTATAGTTTACTCTCCTATATTTACTGTAGGGATCGTCATATAGCGACTCGAACACAGGGCTTAAATCTGATCAAGACTTCCGGTCAGATGCCCCTAAACTGCTGGGTCGAGGGTCTTTGCGAATGAGACGCAGTTCCTCCTTCCGTAGGCCTCGCAGGTGCTACAGGTGTGAGTTAGGACCTCTGTTGTTTTGCGGTTGACAGATGGTTATCAAGATGAGCATCAATCTGGATAACTGTTACGGAGACTAGTAGTTAAGAAGTGTGGTTTCGGAAGGCCTGCGGCTATCTTTCCAAGAGAACCACAACTAATTAATGTCTAATGGACAATGCTTCCGTCTAATCCTTGCATAAGAGTCTCTCCAATCGGAGGTAAAGACTCTCTTGACAATGATGTTAATAGAGGTCATCAAGAATTAAGATTTTCTGGAATTCTGTAGCCTCCTGTTACTCGTACCAAAGCCTAAGAGCTCGTTCTGACAGATAATAGACTGGAGCTTGTTAACAAGTTTATCAAAGCTCTAAAAGTTTATTTATGGTTATCATTTAGTCGGTTAAAATGAATGTTCGAGTGATTGACTGTGCTATAAGCATAGATCTAAGGATAGCTTTGGTCTGGAGATAGCACCCTGCTCTGTCACTCAAATATTAACTTGGTAATGTCTCATAACAATCTGGTTCGTCTGCCATTATCCAGAACATATGAGTTTTATGCGACTGATGGAGATGTGCTGAGTGGCTACGCATCTTGTTTAGATGGGTCGCTTACGAACATGCCCCCTCCAGTTATTCTTACACAGAACTGGAGTGGGACAACGCATTCGCTCAGGACCAGTATTGTTTTAACGGATATAGTAAACAAAAAGGTCCATATTGAGGCAGATTTTTAGTGGTTAACTCATTAGTTCCGCTGCAACTGCCAGATCTGGCTTTCACGATTATTACGGGTATGAGTCAGTAGTTTGGGGCACGGCCCTGAGTCCAACCGACAACAATCTTCTCAAGTGTCGGTTATGTGAAGCTCCCCAGAAGCTTTTTCCCAGAGAGGGTCTACTTTCAGGGGATGTTTTATTCTTCACGTTCCTCTCCGTCCATAGTGGCATATGGAATCGGTTAGACGTGAGGGAACCATTTTGGTTCCTATATTTTTTATCTTAACTGACACAGGTACGATTAAATAATACGGGTGCAGGGGGGGGGGGGGGGGGGGGGTCTTCCAAAAAATTCCGGACACAAGGCCGGGGTGGGTGGGTGGTCGAATGGGGGCCAAAACACCTTTTTTCCTGGAGTTGCAATTTTTTTCCTGGTGTGTTTTTTTTCAAATTATTTTCACATAACAAGGCTATATTGTTGTTTAGTAGTCTAATAGGCACCTGTTTGTCAGGTAGGGTTAGTGAATAAGGCCCCACTAGGCTGATTAGGAGATTTGTTCTCTTTTTTTGTAAATTAAATTAGATGCATTAAAGAATAGTGTACTCCAGTGTGACTAAAAACAATCAGTGGAAATTTATGAATTTTAATTTGGGAATGGTTAACATAATTTTCATAGCTGAATCATCACGGCACAATGTGGATTTTACAATGAGTAGCAATGTGTTTAGCAGAACATCTAAAATAATGTAAAAAATTTACGGAAAATAATCTAAATGCCCTGTTTCTCTGAGTAGAGCTCTTGTAACCTGAAACTAATGAAAATTCTCACTGTGCATCTTTGATATAAAACCCCACTTACTTAATTCAAGCTCATAGTGATAGTACCAGGGTTTTCACAGAGGGTTTGTCTGGCTATCTCGTGAAAACATGAAACAAAAGTTACAGTTAATATTTGAATTGAAAACTGACCCTGACTGAGCCAGAGTATATAGATGAGTAGCTGAGCATAATACTATGCAGCAAACGAAGATTATTTTAATCCTCTATTTGATGTTCACAAAAATAGTCTAATTCTTACATTATATGCTGTTATATGCAGAAAACAATGCTGACATTTTTTTCTGAGACGGACCAGGATGGACAGTGAGATTTACAATAGTGTTAGGTGACAGATTTTCAGCTTTCCTACGCTATCAACTATCTTTTGAGTAATGACAATTGGCTGAAACCTCAAGCCTAGACGCTTAGGCTATAGTCAGGTCATTAAAATTAAAACTTCTTCACTAAATTTAAACTGTTTCTTCAGTCTCGGAACTTAACACATGAATGATAATTATTATGAGAGCATTGAGGCCAGAACTTTCAGTTCAGCATTTGTAATTCATGCACTTCAATAATATGCCAGTATACACTATGCCATAGTGTATATAGGCATATTATTGAAATGCATGAATTACAAATGCTCAACTGAAAGTTCTGTCATCAGGTATTAGAACCACCAGAACATAAACAGGCTTGGCAATTTCAGGAGAGCAATTTTTTAGCTCTCCTTACTGCCCTCCTGAAAGAATTAAGGAGAGCGAAAAATCGTCCTCCTAAATATTTTGGTATGGGATGATTGAGATTACATGTATTATGCTCACATTAAATTTTTGTTGTAAAGCAAAAATGTAATTTAACTTCGAAGTCACATAAAATAAACAGGGTACTCACGTAATTTCATTTTGAAAGTAGTTTAGTGGTAAAAGATAATGGCTGCAACCATACCCAAACACAGTTGCAATCATTTGAAGCAAAATGGGTCACAGCAATATTTTTTTTTCTGTCAGTTTCAAGTTCAACAACCGGCATCACAGTTTGAGGGGTAATTATTCAAGGAATATTGACACTATAATATACTACCATTACTACTATCCTGTCACTTGAAGCACTTGCACCAGGATGTGACTGTAGGTTCAAGCAGACCTGTTGTCCAAGAAAGTCATATGCCTACCACTATCACCTTCAACCCCCCTTGGGGGGTTGAAGGTGGTAGTGGTAGGCGTATGACTTTCTTGGACAACAGGTCTGGGTACACGCACAGGTCTTGTCAAGTGTGTGTTCAGTTGTTGATTGAGACATCTAGATGTCTAAGAGATTTCGCTTTACCTTAGTAAAGTTAATAAAATCACTGATGTAGTCTGTTGGTTTCAGTTTCAATGAGTTCGTTCTACTGGATTCTTAAAATGCTGTGTAAAGCTAATTGCTCTCCTAAGCTGATTGAGGAGAGCGATTTTTTGCCCTCCTGCATTTTTCAGAATGCCAGGCCTGCATAAAGATGTGAAAAAAAAACAGTTATCAGATAAGGATTCAAATTAAGGCAAGGATTGACAACTGGAAGCTCAGTGCAATAATTTTTCATTACCCACTGTGGTGATACACTGAAAAAATAATGGTGGTGGGGTGGGTGTCCAAGTGGTCAGAGGAAAAAAATATTTTTTTTGCACGTGGGTGGGTGGGTGGTGGTCAAAAGGTGGAAAAAAATATTTTAGGCCTTGTGTCCGGAATTTTTTGGAAGACCCCCCCTGACGGGTGAGGGGATTTCGTTATGACTTTGAATTTCCCCCACCATGAGAGAACCATTGCGGTTCCTATATTTTTCTCTTAATTGACACAAGTACGATTTAATAATGCGGGGGAGGAGATTTCGTTATGACTTCGAATTCCCCCCCCCCCCCCCCAACACACACACACACACACACTATAAGCAATTACCGGGCAAGACGTAGTTCTCTTCCCGCAAGCTTTATTATTGTAATACATGCATTTTATGCATTTATGTAGTGTTCTGTGGCGACCTCATGGGCTCATCTGCTTTTTAGCTGAATTAATGCCCTATTATTTTGGTTGATTTGTTATATACAAGCGTTTATTTATAAATCATCACAATTAAATTGCTACTCTTGAGTACCTCGCAGGTTGCATAACCAGTTAACTGGTATTCAGATGATTACATGCTAATACATATGCGATCCGATCGCGCATTATTATTATTAGGCTAACTCTTTATTGTATTCGGTGGATCTTGAAATAATAATTTATTTTGGGGGCGGTCCGTGTAGGAGCCTGTTAATCATACCTTTGTCCATCTCTAGATCCAAGTTTCTATTTTGTTAGCTCAACTTTGACGAAGTCAAATTTGAGCTATTGTCATGGCCCGTCGTCCATCTGTCCGTCCGTCCATCCGTCTGTCCGTACGTCAACAATTGGCTATGGCTCGGGCTAGAGGTCGTATTTATGAACCGATCTTTACAAAACTTCTTGTGTACCTTTGTTATGACCCTGGGACGGGAACGAGTGTTTTTAGGTGTGGTCAGAAATTCAAGATGGCTGCCAGTGGCCATTTTGTACCGATGATGCAAAAATCAGTTTTTTGTACAGAACTTCTGTATGAAAGTTCTGATTTGAATAAAGTTTTGTATAAATGTTTAGTACCATGGGATACATCACATATAATACGGGTTTTTTTCTCGTGTGTAAATTATGCAAATTAGACTGACTTTGATTTATTTAGTGTTACTTTCAGAGCTGTAAGTGCCAAGCTGCTATGGCTCGGGCTAGAGGCCGTATTTATGAACCGATCTTTACGAAACTTCTTGGGTACCTTTGTTATGACCATGGGACGAGAACGAGTGTTTTTGGGTTTCGTCCGAAATTCAAGATGGCTGCCAGCCGCCATTTTGTACCGACGATGCAGAAATCTGTTTTTTGTACAGAACTTCCATATGAAAGCTCTGATTTGAATAATTTTTTGTATGAATGTTTAGTACCATGGGATACATCACATATAATACGGGTTTTTTTCTCGTACGTAAATTGTGCAAATTAGACTAATTTTGATGTTTTTTGGGGTTACTTTCAGCACTGTAAGTGCAAATGCCAATACGGCTCGGGCTAGAGGCCGTATTTATGAACCGATCTTTACGAAACTTCTTGGATACCTTTGGTATCACCGTGGGACGAGAACGAGTGTTTTGGGGTCCGGTCCGAAATTCAAGATTGCCGATGGCAGCCATTTTGTACAAAATTAGGTGCAGTCAGATTTTTGCACAGAACTTCCATATGAAAGCCCTGATTTGAATAATTTTTTTGTGTGAATGTTTAGTACCATGGGATGCATCACATATAATACAGGTTTTTTTCTCGTGCAGAAATTATGCAAATTAGATGAACTTTGATTTTTTCAGTGCGACTTACACACAGTAAGTACACATGTCAATACGGCTCAGACTAGAGTCTGTATTTATGAACTGATCTTCACGAAATGTCTTGGGTACCTTTGTTATCACCTTGGGACGAGAACGAGTGTTTCTGGGTGTGGTCTAAAATTCAAGATGGCTGCCAGTGGCCATTTTGTACCGAAATTAGGACTAATCAGTTTTTTGTACACATCTTCTATACAGCTCAGACTAGAGGCCATATTTATGAACCAATCTTTACGAAACTTCTTGGGTACCTTTGTTATCACCGTGGGATGAGAGCGAGTGTTTTTGGGTGTGGTCCGAAATTCAAGATGGCCACCAGCAGCCATTTTGTACCAAAATTAGTGCAATCAGTCTTTTGTATAGAACTTCTGTATGAAAGTTCTGATTTGAATAAATTTTTGTATGAATGTTTAGTAACATGGAATACATCACATATTGTAAAGGGTTTTTTTTCGTGCAGAAATTATGCAAATTAGATGAACTTTGATTTATTCAGTGCTACTTACACAATGTAAGCACACATGTCAATACGGCTCAGGGTAGAGGCTGTATTTATGAACCGATCTTCTCAAAACTTCTTGGGTACCTTTGTTATCTCCTTGGGATGAGAATGAGTGTTTCTGGGTACGGTCCAAAATTCAAGATGGCTGCCAGTGGCCATTTTGTACCGAAATTAGGTCCAATCAGTTTTTTGTCACAAGTTCTATACAGCTCGTATTTATGAACTGATCTTCACAAAACTTCTTGAGTACTTTTGTTTTCACCTTGGGACAGGAACGAGTGTGTTTTGGGGTGCCTTTGTTATCACTGTGCTATGAGAACAAATATTTTGGGGTTCAGTCAGACCCACTCTGGGACTCCAAGATTTCTTTTCTAGTTCAGCATCTGACTGTCACCCACCTTTACAATACTTTACCTATACATTTGTTACAGGCAACGGTCAGTATTTATGTACAGACCGTTACAATACTTTATATGTACTTTTGTTATCAGGTCATTACCTAGATGTTTGTCATTGCTGTGTCACATACTATACATGTACATGTCTTTGTCTTGACAAGTTGAGCTACAGTGTCATTGACACTTTCATTTAGCTCAACTTTGGCAAAGCCCTTTTTGAGGTATTGCCATGGCCCATCGTCCGTCTGTCTGTCGCGCTGTCAACACGGCTCTGGCTAGAGGCCGTATTTATGAACTGATCTTTACGAAACTTCTTGGGTACCTTTGTAATCACTGTGGGATCAGAATAAGTGTTTTTGGGTCCGGTCCGAAATTCAAGACGGCCACTGGCAGCCATTTTGTACAAAATTAGGTGCATTTTGATTTTTGCACAGAACTTCCATATGAAAGCTCTGATTTGAATAATTTTTTGTGTGAATGTTTAGTACCATGGGATACATCACATATATAAATACGGGGTTTTTTTTCGTGCGTAAATTATGCAAATTATAACTTTGATTTATTTAGTGTTACTTTCAGCACTGTAAGTGCAAATGTCAATAAGGCTCGGGCTAGAGGCCGTATTTATGAACCGATCTTTATGAAACTTCTTAGGTACCTTTGTTATCACCGTGGGACAAGAACAAGTGTTTTTGGGCCTGGTCTGAAATTCAAGATGGCCACTGGCAGGCATTTTGTACAAAATTACGTGCAATCAGATTTTTGCTCAGAACTTCCATATGAAAGCGCCGATTTGAATAATTTTGTGTGTGAATGTTTAGTACCATGGGATACATCTCATATAATACAGGTTTTTTTCTCGTGCACAAATTGTGCCAATTTGACTAACTTTGATCTATTTAGTGTAACTCTCGGCACTGTAACTGCAAATGCCAATACGGCTCGGGCTAGAGGCTGTATTTATGAACCGATCTTTACAAAACTTCTTGAGTACCTTTGTTATCACCGTGGGTTGAGAACGAGTGGTTTTGGATGCGGTCTGAAATTCAAGATGGCCACCAGCAGCCATTTTGTATTTTAGTTAGTGCAATCAGTTTTTTGTACAGAACTTCTGAATGAAAGTTCTGATTTGAATAAATTTTTGTGTGAATGTTTAGTAACATGGAATACTTCACATATAATACAGGTTTTTATCTCGTGCAGAAATTTTTTGTACACAACTTCTATACGGCTCAGACTAGAGGCTGTATTTATGAACCGATCTTTACGAAACTTCTTGGGTACCTTTGTTATCACTGTGGGACATGAATGAGTGTTTTGGGGGGCAGTCCGAAATTCAAGATGGCTGCCAGCAGCCATTTTGTACCAAAATTAGTGCAATCAGTTTTTTGCACAGAACTTCTGTATGAAAGTTCTGATTTGAATAAATTTTTAGCTCAACTTGACAAAGTCAAGCTGAGCTGTTGCCATCACTTCTCGTCCGTCGGCGTATGTACGTACGTTAGTACGTTAGTACGTACGTCCACAATTTCCTTTGGCACACCTCACAGGTCGCATTTATGATCAGATTACTTTGAAACTTGGTATGCTTGTTTGGGGTGACCTCTAGATGGGAGCTATCGATTTTCTTCAATTTCCGTCAAAAAATGTTGCCGCGGCCAACGTTCTTAGAACTTAGTTTAGTCAAACCACAATATTTCCCTTTGGCACACCCTACAGGGCACATTTATGATTTGATTGCTTTGAAACCTGGTATGCTTATTTAGGGTGACCTCTAGATGGGAGCTATCGATTTTCTTCAATTTCCGGCAAAAAATGTTGCCACGGCCAACGTTCGTAGAACTTAGTTTAGTCAGACCTCAATATTTCCCTTTGGCACACCCTACAGGGCACATTTATGATCAGATTGGTTTGAAACCTGGTATGCTTGTTTGGGGAGACCTCTAGATGGGAGCTATTGATTTTCTTCAATTTCTGTCAAAAAATGTTCCCGCGGCCAACGTTCTTAGAACTTAGTTTAGTCAGAAGACTCTATATTTCCCTTTGGCACACCCTACAGGGTACATTTATGATCGGATTGCTTTGAAACCTGGCATGCTTATTTGGAGTGACCTCTAGATGGGAGCTATCAATTTTCTTCAATTTCCGTCAAAAAATGTTGCCGCGGCCAACGTTTTTAGAACTTGGTTTAGTCAGACCACAATATTTCCCTTTGGCACACCCTACAGGGCACATTTATGATTTGATTGCTTTGAAACCTGGTATGCTTGTTTGGGGAGGCCTCTAGATGGGAGCTATCGATTTTCTTCCATTTCCGTCAAAAAATGTTGCCACGGCAAATGTTCTTAGAATTTAGTCTAGTCAGACCACAATATTTCCCTTTTGTACACCCTACAGGGCACATTTATGATCGGATTGCTTTGAAACCTGGCATGCTTGTTTGGGGAGGCCTCTAGATGGGACCTATCGATTTTCTCCGGTTTCTGTCAAAAAATGTTGCCACTGGCAAAAAAAATGACATTGGTACCAATGATCTTCAATTTTGCCATTTCATTTGTAACTTACCAAGTTCAAGATTGTCAAGTTGAGCTACAGTGTCATTGACACTTTCATTTGGTACTCATATTACACATGCTTATACGTTCATAGATATCGGATTATTCATGTTGGAGGGTGTTGTTACTGCAATGTATTGTACAGTGGCCGCCTATGGATCATGTAGGAAGTGTGCTTTCTCTTCAGGAATCGTTCATTGTGGCTTGATTAGATATGTGTATGTTATATTTTATATCACCAATTTTCGACGTATCTGCGTTGTCTGTGGTGTATGCTATTTACTGTGCAGTTTTAATTTCCAGGATCGTTGCTATAGCTGTAACTTCTGAAGTAATGTTAAGCACCATTTATTAGATTCACCTATTTCTAATAGGTGAATGTATTGTTATTGCTATTTTTCTTTTTTTTTTTTTTTTTATTTTTTTTTCTTTTTTTTTTTTTCTTTCACCGATTCTTGTCTGACGGATTACGCGAAAACGGTCTGTACAATTTTATTGAAATTCGGCACATCTATAGAGCATCATGCGAAGTTTCTCACCTGGGTCATGGCATTTCTGAAGTTTTTCGTTTTCTGCCAAAATCGTACAAAATATAGCCAAAATGTCACGTTTTGCCCCAATTCTCAAAAATGCTCTGGGCGATTGGGCTGAAATGTTCCTAGTGTTTGAAGCATGTGCACCTGCATCTGTCTGCATAGGCAGTATTACCCACGTTGACCCTGTTTTGCCACAAACGTCACCTGAAAATGCATTTTTGGCGAAAATTGCCAACATTCACATGCAATTTCTCAGCACTGCAACCACATTTTCTCAAATCACGTCCAGTGAGAAGATTGGGCATTCATCCAAGAAGAATTTTGCTGTTATATGTTTTATTCATAGTTTTGGCTTTCACCCAGTTTTCGGGCTTTGAATCAGAGGACCCTAAAAGTCTTCTTAAAATTCGCTCATTTTGAGTTCAGTTTTCTTCCACTTTGGAATGGAATATCGAAAAATAATTTACATGTCCGCATCCACAATTGCCTACCGATCATATTTGCTGTTGTAAGTTTGGTTGTAAAGTTTACCCCTATGCCCATTCTGGTTGCCTAAAAGTAGGTACCGTCCAAGAAAACTTAAATTTTTTAGAATTTGGTAACTTTAAGTGTCAATTTACTCCATATCTAATTGATTGAGCACTGAATGTTTTCTATGGCTGCATGCAGCAGTCAAAGTATGACAACTTTTGTTTTATATGTTATTATTAAAAGTTTAACCCTTGCCAGATTTGGGAGTTCCCATAAGGGTACTGTCGGAATAATTGTTGTTTTCGCCAACTTTCACGTGCGATTTCTCAGCACTGGACTCATATTTTCTCAAAGTTTTTCCCATGAAAAGATAGAGCTTACATCCTAGAACAATTTTGCTGTTATATGTTTTATTCAACGTTTTAATCTTCATACAGTTTTCAGGCCTTGAATTGGACTACCCTCAAATTCTTTATAAAAGTGGTTTACTTTGCTAATGCCAGTTAAAATTCCTCAAGCTTGCTGTTATCAGTAACTGTCAAGCTGTGATTAACGTTTTATTTGTATAATATCATCAGTAGCTGACCAGCATTCTCCAGATGCTGTTTTTTCTTATTTGATAGAGCACTGCACTTTTCAAAATATCCATTAACCCTCTTTTATGGTTTTTATTGTAACAGAATTCATAAATGTGAGCAAAGCAATATTGCTATAATGCAGTTGATTTCTAACTTAACCCTGCATGCTCGGTTACAGAGAAGTAGATATGGATTTCCAGCAATTATGGCTGGAATAATATGAAAGTCTATGAGTGTGTAGGCCTACCTACCTGACTAACAGAAAGTACGTCCTGACTTCGATTTTAACCATTCACCAGTCATGTCTATGTGAAAGGGTAGAGTCGGAAGAGTTGTCAGAAATGCCTGTCTACCCTGACTTCGAAAATAACCATACAACAGTCATGCCAGTGTGAAAGAGAACAGTCTGTTAACCCTTTGTTACTGATTTTTTCATTGCAACAGAATAGATATATGTGTGGTGACACTATGTCCTAAGCAGTATTGCTATGATGCTGTTGATATCTAACTTAACCCTATGCACGTGGTTGCAGAGAAGTAGACATGGATTTTCAGCAATTATGGCGGCTGGAATATTATGAAATGCAGTTTGTGAGTCTACCTACCTACCTGCGTGACAACAAGCCCGTCCCGACTTCGATTTTAACCATTCACCTGTCATGCCTGTGTGAAAGAGTACATTCGGAAGAGTTGTTAGAAATGCCACCTAACATCAAGTCTACCCTGACTTCGATATTAACCATTCAACAGTCATGCCTGTGAGAAAGAGAACAGTTGGAAGAGTTGTTAGAAATGCCTGCACGCCAGCCTTTCTGCGCGCTTGCCTGCGCCTGCATGTGCGCCTGCCTGCCCGACTGCCTGTGTCTGCCTGCCTGCATGCGCACCTGCCTAAGCCTGCCTGTGTGCCTGTCTGCGCTTACCAGCGCCTCCCTGCCTACGCCTGAACACAGTCTGTCTGTTTATCTACCTACCTGACATCAAGCCAGCCCTGACTTCGATTTTAAGTATTTACCAGTCACGCCTGTGTGAAAGAGTACAGTCGGAAGAGTTGTTAGAACTGCCCGTGCGCCTGCCTTCCTGTCTGCGAGCCTGCCTGCGCTTGCCTGTGCTTGCCCGAGTCTGCCTGCGCGCCTGCGTGCCTACCTGCGTGCCTGCCTGCCTGCCTGCTTGTGCCTGCCTGCCTGCCTGCCTGTGCCTGCCTGTCTGCACTAGATGCCTGCGCGCAGTCTGTCTACCTATCTACCTGCCTAACATCAAGCCCGTCCTGACTTCGATATTCACCATTCAACAGCCATGCCTGTGTGAAAGAGTACAGTTGCCCGCCTGCCTGTGCGCCCTGTATGCCTCGGTCTGAGCCTGCCTGCGCCTGCCTGCATGTTCCTGCCTGCCTGTGCCTGCCTGCCTACTGGCTGCCCGCACCCGCTGCCTGATTGCGCGCATTCACTTGTATTCCTCTTTGGAACGGAATATCGAAAATGATTTGCATGTGCGTATTCACAATTGCCTACTGAGCATATTTTCTGTTGTAAGATTTGTTGTAAAGTTTAACCCTATGCCCATTCTAGCATCATAAAGATAGGTCCCATCCAAAAAAAAAACATTTTCAGTTCAAGTGACAATTTACTCCATGTCCTAATTGATTCAGCGCTGAATGTTTTCTATGCACCAGAAACTCTGTCAAGTTGTGACTTATGATTTTTGGAAACTGAGATGCTTTATTTATTTTTTGTGTAATATGATTCTAACTGGCCAGCAGTCTCCAGATGTTGTTTTTTCCTATTTGCTAGAGAGAGAGTACTGCCTGAAAAAAAATACACTTTTCAAAATTTTCATTAACCCTCTTTTACTGATTTTTTATTGCAACAAAAGCAATATTACTATAATGCTGTTGATTTCTAAATTAACCCTGCATGCGTTGTTACAGAGAAGTAGATATGGATTTCCAGCAAAAATGGCTGGAATGGTATGAAAAAACGGCCTGTGAGTGTGTATATCTTCCTTCCTGCCCGACAGTAAGCACACCCTGAATTTGATTTTAACCATTCGCCAGTAATTTCTGTGTGAAAGGGTAGAGTCGGAACAGATATCAGAAATGCCCGCCTGCCCTGACTTCAACTTTAACCACACGACAGTCATGACAGTGTGAAAGAGAACAGTCTGTTAACCCTCTTTTGCTGATTGTTATTGCCACAGAATTGATAAACGTGTGGTAATATTATTTTCTAAGCAGTATTGCTAGGATGCTGTTGATTTCTAAGTTAACCCTATGTACGTGGTTTCAGAGAAGTAGATATGGATTTTCTGCAATTATGGCTGGAACATTATGAAATGCAGTCTGTCAACCTACCTACCTGCTTTACAGCAAGCATGCGATGACTTCGATTTTAACCATTTTCCTGTCATGCCTGTGTGAAAGAGTCCAGTCGGAAGAGTTGTTAGAAGTTCCTGCCTGCCTGCCTGGCAGCCTGAAAAAGCCTGTTAAACCGCCCGCCAGCCTACCAGCCTGACCTGGCTTCGACATTAACCATACAATATTCATGCCAATGTGAAAGAGAACATTAGGTTAACCCTCTTTTACTGATTTTTATTGCAACAGAATTGATAGATGTGTGCTCGAACTATTTTCTAAGCAGTACTGCTGTGAGGCTGTTGATTCCTAACTTCACCCTGTACGTGTGGTTTCATAGAAGTAGATATGGATTTTCCAGCAATTATGACTGGAATCATATGAAATGCAGTTTATCAGTTGGTCTGCCTACCTACCTGCCTGACAGCAAGCATGCCCTGACTTCGAGTTTAACCATTCACCTGACATGTCTGTGTGAGGGTTCAGTTGAAAGAGTTGTTAAAACTACTTGCCTGCCTTCCCGAAAAAAGCCTGTATACCCGCCAGCCTGCCTGCCTGCCCTGACTTCGACATTAACCATGCTACTTTCATGCCAGTGTGAAAGAGCACAGTCTGCTGACTCTCTTTTACTAATTTTAATTCCGACAGAATTTAACCCTGAGGTTAACCCTTGCAGATTTGAGAGATCCCATAACGGTACAGTCGGATTGTTGTTTTCGCCTACTTTCAAAAGGTGATTTCTCAACACTGTAACCGCCCATTGGCCTTTCGGTGGTGCAACATGAAGCCGCAAATAGTTCAGGTTGAAAAGTTCATCAAATAGAGAGATATAATGCCAAAGTCAGCCGGTGACAGGTAAAATAATGAATGTAAAAAGCCGTTGAATTAAGAATAAAGTAGGGGCGAATCATGCCCTCAGTTTCCACCTGATCCGCGGTGTTTCCACGCGGTCTCAGCACTCGACAGAGATACTAAGCTGTCGGCCAGGGAGAGTAGAACACACTCTGAGAATTTCAGGTTGCTGTCTTGCTCAGTCGGGACATAATTGGCATGTATCCAACAATGTATCTGTTCAATTTGAATATTAAATTAGCCAGATGACGGCTTTTTCGCCACCGTGTCAAGTTGTCAGTTTCTGTCGGTACGGCCTAAAATAAGCAGTTTAACTCCACACTTTCTGTCCCATGTGAATGTGTGAATATTTAAAGCTGAACAATTCATCAAATAGACAGAAATGATGCCAAACTCGACCGACTTGTGGTGGGTAAATAGTGAATGGAAACGGCATTGCATTGGGAATAGAGTAGGGACGAATCGCCCCCATGGTTTCCACGCGATCCACGTTGTTCCCACGCGGTAACGCCACTCGATAAAGATACTAGCCTGTCAAGCAAGGATAGTAGAACAACATCTGAAGATTTCGTGTATCTGCCTTCACTGGCCTGGACGCAGTAGGCATATGGGCGACACTGCTGTCTGTACAATTTTAATGTCAAATTAGCCAAATTTCCGCATTTTCGCCATTAACCCATGCGCGATTTCTGTCCACTTTTC
This sequence comes from Pictodentalium vernedei, assembly GCA_031216915.1. Classification (NCBI taxonomy): domain Eukaryota; kingdom Metazoa; phylum Mollusca; class Scaphopoda; order Dentaliida; family Dentaliidae; genus Pictodentalium; species Pictodentalium vernedei. The sequence goes on from CM062293.1 coordinate 340,249,378, forward strand.
ATTTTTGGAAATTTTCTAACTGTTACCAGCTTAGCGGGGTCCATTTGGCGCAAGTGTACACAAAGCATCGTTCTGTCACCAGCATCTCTCCACCAGTGAATGTGAATCAAAACGATTCAAGTGGAACTACCTCAGAGAGGGGAACAGTCCCACAACCCCAGGCATACACCCAGCGTCAGGTTGCACCGGTTAGAACAGCACCAAATTAAAACTATCACCGCCACTCATCACAACGCTATATCTCAGCCAATTCTAGGCCGATTTCCATGAAATTTTCACTCATTTTTTCACAAAGAGTTTCGGCATGGTTTCACATGAGAGCGACATCAATTTTGCATTTTTGAATGTCAAGAAAGCGTATGTGCAGTGTGTGATGGGGGTGGGGGGGAGGGAGTCCCGCGACGGGCCCATGCTTGGTTTCGGAACTTTCTAATAATATGACAGAGTTTGCACGAACTTCAAGAATAAACAACAAACGCTGAAAGTTTGGAATCGCTGCTACGAAAAACATTTGCCACAATCTGTGTTGCCACATACGCACATGTTGTTATTATCAAGTATACACGATGTGTTCAACAGGTTTGCTATTTAGCCCTAACTTGGAGATTAAACATACAGCATTCACGCCAATGTGAAAGAGTATTGCCGAAAGAATTGTTAGACACTGTAGGGAGTTTTCTATCGGCTATGCACTAAATATAGCCTAAAAAACTAACAGCTCTATATGCAATCTTATTTCGTCGCTGCCTAAAAAGACAAGCGGAATAGGTGAATCTCTCGATTTCTTGAAATCGAAAAAATCTAGTTAATCTTGATTTAGTACCTGAGTGCATGTTTAACGATTAATTATATTGTTGTTGGGTACCGCTCTTACTGTTTCCAGAGATCTCCCCCTTTTTATTTTGAAGGGGGGGGGGGGGGGGGGGGTTTACCCATAATCTGGCTTAAAATGTATGTATCTTTGAAGGATGCTGTTTTTATCTGTATTTATATCCTGCATACAGCTGAAATGTTATTGTAAGGCATATGTTTCTGGGAGATTTTCTCTTATTCGCAGATACGCCATCCTAATTTTTGGGGCTTAGTCTGGGCTAGCCTTGGAAAATTTGGAACTTGTCTTCATACTTACATTAAGGAATTACTTCATTGGGCTCTTTGTTTAGAATATGTCTCCTCTATTACTGTATAGAGAGACATACATGTAATTCCTAACTGTTCTACATGTAAGTTCCTTCTTTATGGATTGCAGGATTGGAATTATTTCAGAAGTCTTAAGCCCTCCACCTATTTACGATTCAGCTGTGTCTGGGCCATCGGTATACTGTGTAAAAATATGATAAATTTATACCAATTTGTATATTTTTATACTTACCAATGGCCCAGACAGGAAGGGCCCTCCCATGAGTGGGCACTCATACCTCCCCGCTGAATTATTTTGTAATACTCTCTTTTACAAAGAATGGTGTTGGCGCCAATTCCGGTCACTTCCTGATGTCTGCGCATGCGCAGAGGATAAATGTATGGAGGACCAGTTAGGACTTCTAATTTTCGGTTTTGCATGCAAATTTTGGGGATTGGGGGGCAAAATTTGTGTTTGGCCTTAGATATTTTAGAGTTAGCACCAGCTATGTCTGTGCCATTGGTAAGTATAAAAATACACAAATTGATATAAATTTATCATATTTTTATACTGTAACCAATGACCCAGACTTAGCTGGTGCCTTTTCTACAGCTAGCTCAACCGGCAGATCTCACTCGTATGTGCATGATGTGATGCTGGGTATGTCTGTGACGGTTGAGAGAGAATAAAGGTGTAGCGAGCACTGTTGATCGAATCCATGCTCACCCAGTGTTGATGGAAGGAAGAAGACGGCAAGTTCTGAAGTATGCTCGTCCAGGTCTCTCCGGACCGCGAGCAAGAGGGAGACCCGTCTCTCTTTCAAAAACATCTGGAGGCAAGTGTTGTTGGTAGGAACTTGCGTCAGTCAGAGCTTACGTACAAAGCTATTGTCCGATACGCTTAGTTCAGTTTTTAGCCGGGGACGGCTACAGTTTTGCTTTAGCGTCTACCAAGCGCTCCCGACCGCACCTTGGCTAAGTAACTCAGGATTTCCCGTCTGCATTGTCAAAAGGTCCATTTTTTGTGAAGAAAGTCGCCCCATCTAGTAGCCAAGGAGATGAGGCTTCATTCATCGGATCGTCCGCAGTGATAACTATATTGGACTCCCTGTCCTAGGAGCAGCTGGCGAAGAGGCTATTCATGACTGCTGCTCCTAGGGCCTCTGTAACAGACTTGCTGTCGCAGTTGCACAGCTAATCGCAGTATTCCTGCTAAGGCAGAAGCACTCAACGTCGGTCTCAAATCTTGAGCTGTTGCATGGTGCTTATTTGGTCCAGTCACCTGCCTGTTTAGATGCTGGTGACTGTGATTCTAACTGATTTGAACGTATGATGGAAAGAATATCTTTTCCTTCCGGAACAACTCTTGGATGATACAGATACCATACATTATCATTTTCTTGAACTTGTTCCAGTGATTCAAAATGCTGCTAGCAATTATGAGAAACTGCTAGCGTAGTTGGACGCTGACTTCATCCGGATAAGCAAGGTAATAAGATCTCTTTCTGGTTAAGTCTACATGGGTGTCACAGGTCTTCGATTGTGTAGATGACCCCATATTTAACTTCCTGTGGGAAAAAGTAATTCAGTTTCTTATCTTCTTCCTCTGTATTTTTAATCGTTTGTGATTGTTCACATACTTTAAAAAACAACAGGGGAAGATGTGGAGAGTTCCTCTGCATTGATTGAGCAGGCTAAGATCCTAGTTTTAGCCTTACCTTCATCATTAGCTCACCTGACTGAAAGTCAGGGTGAGCTTTTCTTATCACTCTCCGTCCGTCGTCTGTCATCCGTCGTCCTGCATGAAGGTGGTGTTTGAGCCTCTTTCTTCTAAACCACTGGCCACATTTTAATTAAATTTCATGTAAGTAGTGGTTATATAGGGGCATTTTGATTTTTAAGCAAATTAGGTTTCGGCTCATATTGAGCAGAGGAGTAGGGGAAAAGTGGCCAATTTTTTTGAAAATCTTCTGATGATGAACCACCAGTAGCAGAGACTTGATATGTGGTATACAGAAGAGTCCTTTTGAGGTTTAGAATCAAGCTTGTTCAAGAGAAGTTTGTCGGGCATTATTTGCCTTCGTTATGGGAGGGGCAAAAATTTTGGCCACGCCTAAAATTTCTATTTTCAGAACCGTGAGGTTGATTTGAACCAAATTTGATATGAGATGATAATGGGTCATAAGTAGTTGATTGATGCAAAAAATTTTTTTCTCATTGCCCCGTGGGAACCTCGGGAGCAAAAATAGGAAAAACCTTAAAACTGCCATATCTCCAAAACTACACGGCACAGAGAATTCATATTTTGTATAAAGCTTACTTTTAACCAGTAGAATAGAATGGTTAAAAAAAAATCCCTATCGGTTTGATCACAAGGTACTTTTTTCAGGACTTTGAAAAAGTGCTGAGTCAGCACTTTTTAACACTGTAGGCAATGGGAAAAACATAAAAAAAACTCTTCTCCAGATCCAGCAGGCAGAATCTTTTGATATTTGGTATGCAACATTGTAGGGTGGATCTGATTCAAGTATGTTCAAATCTGCCCCCTGGGTTCATATTTGGGCTCAGTATAGGAGCCCGATTTCGAACTTAGTCCATTTCAGGCAAATTTCTTAAAAAATCTTCTTCTCCAGATCCAGCAGGCAGAATCTTTTGATATTTGGTATGCAGCATTGTGGGGTGGATCTGATTCAAGTTTGTTCAAATCGGCTCCCTAGATTCATATTTGGGCTCACTATAGAAGCTCGAATTCGAACTTACTGCATTTCAGGTAAATTTCTTCAAAAATCTTATCCAGATCAAGCAGGCAGAATCTTTTGATATTTGGTATGCAACATTGTAGGATGTATCTGATTCAAGTTTGTTCAAATCGGCCCCCTGGGTTCATATATGGGCTCAGTATAGGAGCCTGATTTCGAACTTAGTGCATTTCAGGTAAATTTCTTCAAAATCTTATCCAGATCCAGCAGGCAGAATCCTTTGATATTTGGTATGCAACATTGTGGGTTGGATCTGATTCAAGTTTGTTCAAATCAGCTCCCTAGATTCATATTTGGGCTCACTATAGAAGCCCGAATTCGAACTTTGTGCATTTCAGGCAAATTTCTTCAAAAATCTTCTCCAGATCCAGCAGGCAGAATCTTTTGATATTTGGTATGCAACATTGTGGGGTAGATCTGATTCAAGTTTGTTCAAATTGGCCCCCTGGATTCATATTTGGGCTCACTATAGAAGCCCGAATTCAAACTTAGTGCATTTCAGGCAAATTTCTTCAAAAATCTTCTCCAGATCCAGCAGGCAGAATCTTTTGATATTTGGTATGCCGCATTGTGGGGTGGATCTGATTCAGGTTTGTTCAAATCGGCCCCCTGGGTTTATATTTGGGCTCAGTATAGAAGCTCGAATTCAAACTTAGTGCATTTCAGGCAAATTTCTTCAAAAATCTTCTTCTCCAGATCCAGCAGGCAGAATCTTTTGATATTTGGTATGCAACATTGTGGGGTGGATCTGATTCAAGTTTGTTCAAATCGGCCCCCTGGATTCATATTTGGGCTCACTATAGAAGCTCGAATTCAAACTTGGTGCATTTCAGGCAAATTTTTTCAAAAATCTTCTTCTCCAGATCCAGCAGACAGAATCTTTTGATATTTGGTATGCAACATTGTGGGGTGGATCTGATTCAGGTTTGTTCAAATCGGCCCCCTGGATTCATATTTGGGCTCACTATAGAAGCCCGAATTCGAACTTAGTGCATTTCTGGCAAATTTCTTAAAAAACCTTCTTCTCCAGATCCTGCAGGCAGAATCTTTTGATATTTGGTATGCAACGTTGTGGGGTGGATCTGATTCAAGTTTGTTCAAATCGGCTCCCTAGATTCATATTTGGGCTCACTATAGAAGCTCGATTTCGAACTTAGTGCATTTCAGGCAAATGTCTTTGAAAATCTTCTTCTCAAGATCCAGCAGGCAGAATCTTTTGATATTGGGTATGCACCATGCTTAGGGGGGGGGGGGGGGGTGAGATTCAAGTTTGTTCAAGCCAAGTCCCTTGGTTCATATTTGGGTTCACTGTAGTAGCCCGAATTATAACTTAGTTCAAAATGAGGAATTTTCTTTAAAAACTTCTTCAGATCCAGCAATCAGAATGTTTGGATATTTGGTATGCAGCATCCTTAGGGGGGTGAGATTCAAGTTTGTTCAAGCCATGTCCCTAGGTCCATATTTGGACTCACTGTGAGAGCCCGAATGATAACTTAGTTCAAAATGAGGAATTTTCTTTAAAAATCTTCTTCAGATCCAGCAGTCAGAATGTTTTGATATTTGGTATGCAGCATCCTTAGGGGGGTGAGATTCAAGTTTGTTCAAGCCATGTCCCTAGGTCCATATTTGGACTCACTGTGGGAGCTTGAATTGTAACTTAGTTCAAAATGGGGAATTTTCTTTAAAAATCTTCTTCTTCAGATCCAGCAGTCAGAATGTTTTGATATTTGATGTGCAGCATCCTTAGAGGGGTGAGATTCAAGTTTGTTAAAGCCAAGTCCCTGGTTTTATATATGGGCTCCCTGTGGGAGCCTGAATTATAACTTAGTTCAATATGAGGAATATTCTTTAAAAATCTTCTTTTTTTTTTAAATCCACTGGTCAGAATCTTTGGATATTTGGTATAAGCTTTTCTTAGGAGGAGCAGATGCAACTTGTTGAAATCAATTCTCTGGGTTGATATTTAGGCTACCATGTCAGGTGAGCGCCCTCAGGCCCCTTGGGGCCTCTTGTTTCATTCACCTGTGTAATTTACATATTGTGCAGTTAAAAAAATACTTTTTCGAAAAATGTCAACAAAACAATCATCTGATGCCTTATTGGAACAAGCCTATAAAAGTTGATATGGTGTTGTTGAAACATTTTGAAAAAAAAGTTGAAATAAATTTTGATATTGTGTGTTGATTTAAAGGGTTAACTAAGAAATTAACTGATGAAGGGCATTCAGAAAGTGATTATCTTGTCACTAGATTTCCTTTTTGTTGGATCCACAAAATTTTGTTCATGTTTATCGCTGTTTATTTTTTTGGAAATAAATATTGTTCAAACTACTTAAATTTGATTTTTAGCTCAACTTGATGTCAAATATGAGCTATTGGGATGGGTTGCGATCCGTCGTCCGTCTGCACTTTCCTCTGTCCATCCACAATTCATTTAGCACACCAACAGGCCCCAGCTCTCATCCGATCAGTTCCAAATTTCATACGTGTCTTTGGGGCAATGTCTAGGGGCATTTTTCCGAATTTCATTGAAAAACATGGCTAGCAGTGGCCATCTTAGATTTGGCATATAAATTGTCAACAATTCCATTGGCACACCCTACAACCTGTATCTCTCACTTGATCTTTTCCAAATTTCTTATGCAGCTTTGGTCTGATATCAAGATGGGAGCTATCAAATTTTTCTGAATTTTGTTGAAAAACATGGCTGCCAGCAGCCATCTTGGATTTGGCACATAAATTGTCAATAACAATTCCATTGGTACACCCTACTCACCACATCTCTCACCCGATCAGTTCCAAATTTCATATGTCACTTTGGGGCAGTGTCTAGATTGAGCGATTCAATTTTTCCGAATTTCGTTGAAAAACATGGCTGCCAGCAGCTATCCAAGATTTGGCATATAATTTGTCAACAATTCCATTGGCACACCCAACAGGCAACATCTCTCACTCGATCTTTTTCAAATTTCATATATAGCTTTGATTTGATGTCTAGATGGGAGAAATCAAATTTTTACGAATTTTGTTGAAAAACATGGCTGCCAGCAGCCATCTTGGATTTGGCACATAAATTGTCAGCAATTCCATTGGCACGCTGTACAGGCTGCATCTCTCTCCCGATCAGTTCCAAATTTCATACATGGGTTTTGTGCAATGTCTAGGTGGGAGCTGTTGAATTGTTTTGAATTTCGTTGAAAAACATGGCCGCCAGTAGCCATCTTAGATTTGCCGTATAAATTATTAACAATTCCATTAGCACACTGTACAGGCCACATCTCTCATCTGATCTTTTTCAAATTTCATATGCAGCTTTGATGTGATCTTCGATTTGGCACATAAATTGTCAACAATCCCAATAGCACACTGTGCAGGCCACATATCTCACCCAATCTTTTTCAAATTTTGTTTGTAGTTTTGGTTTGATGTCTTTTCTTTAGAAACTTTATTAAATGTCTTTGCATTGCGGGAGCTTTCCGTTTAGTTCAGTCCCTTCTTGGACAAGTTGAGCTGTAGTGTCATTGACAGTTTCATTTTTAGGTAAACTGAAATGATTGCAAACCAAGAGAGGAGCAAACAAGTTTTTGATTGCTGTGTTTATCCAAGCATATTGATCTTTGGGTAATAACTCAGTTTTGTTTTTATTTCAGGCCAGACGACAAAAAGAATTTGACTTTCAAAATGCTACCCAAGGTATGTTTTGAGTGACACGCATTAACCTAGATGATTTGAAATAAAATCTTCAATCTTTGGTAAATTTTATGTATCCTAACATGCCAGGTTAAATCAAAATATTAATTACTTTGCAATTAAATGGCCTAGAAATAAGATGCTCTTAGAGCCTTTATTTTTTGCTCCAGCTGCTCAAATGCACTGTTGTGACTCCAATAAAGTGTTATAATTTGTGTGCTTGTACACACATGCATAGAGAGAAAGAGAGAGAGAGAATTGTTTTTCAGGTTATGGAAACTTGGAAAGTTATGAAGAAATGAAGAACTGGACTTTTCATTTTCCTTGACCTGTGATGTTCAGACAAATTTGTGGATTTTTTTTTGTGGAGGTGGGGGGAGAAGGAGGTGTGTGGGGGGGGGGGGGGGGGCATTGAGTTGAAGCCTTGGAAAAACTAGAGAAATTTGAGACTGCTGTTGGACTTATCTCCCTAGTCAGCAAACTCCCACCCATAGCCTTGCCCTGAAAGCTTAGGAAGAACGCCTACTCAAGATCATTGGTCAAGATTTGTGTTGTTATTATTGGACAGAATGAGAAATTTTATGTAGTCATCCTACCACATAAATAGTCATCCCACCACATAAAATAACTGGTGATGTTCATTGCACACATGCTAACTTGGTTTTCAGTCATCTTTTGCGTGGACATACACCCTTATTGCTGCACGTTTGGGAACTTCATGACTACAAGCAAATCTACAGAGTATTCTATCCTGTGGTCCATGTATTGCCAATTTGCTTTTTAGGACCTTGAGTTCCTATTGATTCAAAAAGTGAAGGAAAAGAGAGGTAGCTATTAAGTGTGTGGGTGGCCAAGTACCGTATCAGACTGTGCATGCTCTAATTTGGAATATCTGCAGGGCTTACTTTGGAAAAACAGTCTGAATGGTAGAGGGAGAGGTAATTGCTTTTATAGCCAGATAACCATTTGAGATCTATCTTTACTGGTAGATAATGATATTTATAAATGGCATGACAGGCAAACAATTTTTTTACTTGCAAAACTGATCAAAATGGCTAAAGTTTATCCCAACAATGATTCAGTTTGGAGAAACAGAAAAGATAGCCAGCCGTACCTGGAATATCAAGAATATGCAGAAAACTAACCTCTATGAAGACGGTATGAGTGATATTGCTACTTATGTTTTCCAGTATTCAATGAACCTCCTTTACAGTGAAGACTTTGTCTAGAAGCCATAATATTAATTTGATTGGACGCTGTAGCTGTGACAAGGATAAAATCAATTTTTGTTATACTTCAACATTAAATTATCAAGAAAATGTTCAACTGTGAAACTCAAAATCCCCAAAGCCAGAGATACAGGGAATTGTTTGAATGGTAGCGAGATGCTCAACCTCAGATCTCCACATCATGTTATCCAGATTGTTCAGTTAAGCTCTTTAACTTTAATTGAAACTATTGTTCTAGGGCCTTGTCGAATGTTATGAAATTCTTATTAAATTTTTATTCTCTAAACAGTTTTGGCCAATTTTGAACATTGTATCATAAATGCTGTAGAACTGAAATGTGTAGTAGTTATTTTTTTTAAATCATAGCATGGAAATCTAGTGTTTTTGCTTGGAAACTAACAATTGATCTCATTTGTGTGATCAAGCAATTATGAATTACAGCTTATGTCAAAGCAGTTGAAATTCTGCATCACATTTTCCCCCATGCCCACTCATGATATAATAGTTGGTTTCCATGCAAAAACATTTGATGCTCTCTATGTAATGACAGAATTGTGAAATTAACCATTCAAACTCAGTTTAGTGAGTGTCACTGCTGGATAACAACCACATCATAAAAATGGAAATTATAGTTTGTTTTCTGTAGTCATTCACAAAATTTCATGGGACTGATAATGATATACTCTTTTGTAGAAACCTGCTAAAGTTCTTCAAGAAACTCTACACAAATTGTTTGATCAGCTGATGGCAGAACCCACCCATTCAGTATCAAATGATGAAGTTTCCTTAGAGATGGCACCTTTAGACTTTGATTTTCGGCGAAAGAGAAAGGAGGTAAATTCTATCATAAATACATTCTCTTTACATTTAAAAAAAAGTAGACCATTTAACTAGAGTGCTGAAGGCCCATATTTGGGCTTTGTGAAATACCATAGGTTGTGACTCTAATACATACACTCTGTTAGAGGAGGTTTCATATTGAGCCTAGAGGTGGCGCAGTGGCATTGCGGTAACCAGTTCTCATCAGATCACCGAAGTTAAGCAATGTCAAGCTCAGTTAGTCCTTGGATGGGTGACCATCTGAGCGATCGATTCGGACTCCCGCGTTGTGTCCTTGGGCAAGGCACTTAACCCCAATTGTCAACATGGGGGCACATTGATGTTGTGTACTAGACTCAATTTATAATTTTAATTATGTTTTTCTAGATTCAGTTACCTTGTATATATTAAGAAGAGGACCATAAATTGTCATTAGAATTAATATTTTCTAAATTTGTTCAAGTTTGTTGTCAAATAGTTCAGATATGTTATCTCTTATCTAGATGGAAATGGAGTTGACAATCCAGGAGGCATTTCTGCGATTTACAGCCAGTTTATTACGTGGATACAAACATTACTTGAAGCCAATTACTAGAGCACCCACAGTATGTACTACTGATGCTTCCTCCTTATTTGATATGCAAGGTACGTACATTTGAGGTGGAACAATTCTTTTGATGTGAAATATATGCACAGATATTCACTTAGTATAAATTAAGTTGCGGCAAATTTTCAAGATTTCTAAATGGGCAGTAAGTTTGGAAGTTACAACATAAAACAGCTTGTAATAGGCCCATTCTCTTAAATTTACCATAAGAAGCTTCTCACAGAAAAATGAGGTATAACTGGACTCATGTATTGTTTATTATTTTAACATTTTTTCTGGACTATCAAAATTAGAAAATATTTTTAAACCCTTGAGGGCCTGGATGTTTTTGTGTCGCCGCCCCACGAAGTGGGGAGCGACATATAGGGATTATTTTTGTCGTCTTGCGCCGTCCGCGTCGTCGTCCGCGTCACACTTTCTCTTATCCGCCACTCCTCTTTAGCTTGGTAACAGAATGTTTATTCTGTTTTTAGTCCCCTACAGGTACCGTAAGGGGACTATAGGATTGCACACCGTCCGTCTGTCCATCTGTCTGTCTGTCCGTCTGTCCGTCCATCTGTCTGTCTCTCTGTTTTTATGTTACCACCTCTCCCTCCAGCATGCTTTAAGCTACACCTTTCATATTTGATACATGGATAAATGGTTCTGAGGGGATGATGCACGCTCAAAATCTATGTTCAAAATCCAAGATGACGGAATGGCGGCCATTTTTGTTGTGTTTTTTTTAAGCTTTCTTCTCTATTTTCATGTTACCACCCTTCTCTCCAACATGGTTCAAGCTACACTTTGCATATTTGGCACATGGATAGACGGTTGGGAGGGGATGATGCACGTTCAATATTTTTTTTTCAAAATCAAAGATGGCGGCATGGCAACCATTTTTGTTGTGTTTTTTTTATGCTTTTTTCTCTATTTTATGTTACCACCCCCTCACTCCAACATGGTTCAAGCTACACTTTTCATATTTGGCACATGGATAGAGGATTGTGATGGGATGATGCACGTTCAATATTTTTTTTTCAAAATTCAAGATAGCGCCATGGCAGCCATTTTTGTGTTTTTTAAGCTTTTTTCTCTTTTTTATGTTACCACCCCTCCCTCCAACATGGTTCACGCTACACCTGTCATATATGGTACATGGATGGTAGTGAGGGGATTATACACGCTCAGTATTTTTTTCTTTAAAATCTGTCTGTCTGTCTGTCTGTCTGTCTGTCTGTCTGTCTGACTGACTGACTGACTGACTGACTGACTGACTGACTGACTGACTGTCTGTCTGTCTGTCTGTCTGTCTGACTGACTGACTGTCTGTCTGTCTGTCTGTCTGTCTGTCTGTCTGTCTGTCTGTCTGTCTGGCTGTCTGTCTGTCTGTCTGTCTGTCTGTCTGTCTGTCCGTCCAACATGCTTTAAGCTACACCTTTCACATTTGGTACGTGGATAAATGGTTCTGAAGGGATGATGCACGCTTAATATTTTTTTTTTTAAAATCCAAGATGGCGGAATGTCGGCCATTTTTGCTGTGGTTTTTTAAGCTTTGTTTTCCTCTATTTTTATGTTACCACCCCTCCCTCCAACATGGTTCAAGCTACACTTCTCTCAATTCTCAATTTTTAGATTCCATTCACATTTGAAATCCTGTCTGATAACCTGTATTTTACCCAAACCACCCCCCCAGGTCTGACACTCCTTTTGACTGAATCCCGAATTGTCCCCAAGCCGAACCGTCCCCAATTTTACCAAAACTGCACCCCCCCCCCCCCCCCCCCCACCCCCCCAGGTCTGATACTCCTGCTGACTGTGGTCATGTCTTAAGTGACAAAAACACCTTATGTCACAAAAGCGCCGTAGGGGACTAATACCACCTCAGTGGTCAAACACTTGTTCCCCATGGTTACGTCCTCACCCTAGGGGTGGTTAGGCGCTTGGTCAGGCATCTACCATCCGATGTACTGCAGTTTCTTCTATGGAAGCTTCTGTTTTACTTCAGATAGTGTTTAAAATTGGTTACTGATTTCGTGCCATATTTTCAGTGCCTGGAGTCTTGTTTCTGGTTTTTATTCACTCTTGTTTACGTTGACAACGGTTACTTCTGACAGTGATTACTTGTCTTCTATTTAGTTCTGCTCATAGCCAGATACATTGATATTGTCCGTGAGTGTAGCATTAATTTTCAGATATGTTTTAAAAAATTTTTCCACACTTAGGCTTTTTGGGGATCCATTTGGGCTCATCATTCCCATTGGGAACTTGGGCTCATCATGAAAATTTTTCGAGAAAATTTTTCTTTTGAATTATTTTTGAAATGTTTGTAATGGATTATATTATTATGTATCTTTGTTTTCAAGGGTTAGTGCGAGTACGATGACTGTTTAATATTTTTTCAGAATGAAAGAATATTTTTTGATTGTAATCGAGGAAGTCTTCCTCTGATTCTCATGTTCATTGTATTTGCTGTAGTCAGTGTACTCGCACTAATTCTTGATCAGTGTGTGCAAATTCGGATGACAAACGTTGGAGACGGGTGTCACGGTATATTGTTAGTGGTGAGAGGTTCATTCCGTTCCTTTCTCCGTTCCTTTCGCCACAGGGTCACTCTAGTTTTTTCAGTCTCTTTTTCAGAGGAACAAGAACAGGGTGATGTTTCTGTGATGTCTTCAAAAGTGTGCTTCCGTCGTCACAATAAAGAGCTAGCGGCAAAGTGCTCAACGAAACGCGGCAAGTGCCTAAGAGTTCCCTAGTAGGATCGACGGCCCGCTAGCTCCCATGGTGAAGCAATCATTCACGAAATGGTTGTGACCCTGGGTTCGTCCGTTGCGGTCCAGGAGAGGAGAAGGGGTGTTGTGAGCACCATAATCTCGGATCACGCACATCCGTCGCCGACGGATCGGAGGATGGAACGGAGGAAGCCAGTCAGTCTGGTAGCTAACTGGTCCAGGTCTACCCGGACTGCGAGCGAGAGAGGCCCCCCTCTCTCTTACAACAACATCTGGGCCCAGATGTCGTTGTACTTACGTTTGTCAGTCGGAGCATACATCCACTCCTCCTGTTCGGGACGCTCCGTCGCATAGACAGTCCAACACGGCTAATCTAATGGCTTCCTTTTCCACACGTCAGCACACACGACCGCACCTTGGCTACGTGACCTCAGATATCCAGCCTGCTTCGCCGACCAGGGATTCCATGTCGACCAGGTCACGCCATCTGCTAGCCAAGGACCTGAGGCCTTTCCAGTCAGGACGTTCGCATAGAAGTATGCAGGAATTAGCGTCCCAGGAGCTTTCAGCGGCTAATTTACGTAAGACCGTGGCTCCACAGGCCTCCGTGACGGCCTGGCTATCACAGATAGCTCATCTCAGTGCAGCATCCCAGTGCCATCAGAAATTTTTCAGAACAGGAACTGTCTGAGGAAGCTGGGTCGGTTCGCTCCCCTGCAGAGTCAGTAAGGGACGACCAAGATTCTCATGTGGTCCAGTCGGATGGACACTTAATATTTCTAATATTTCTATTTTCAGATTCAGTGGGCAGATGCGAACCATATTTGTCATGAAGTATGTAACTGGGTTATAAGTATTTCATTTATGCCAGATTTTTAGCTCAACTTTGGCAAACCAAATTTAAGCTTATGCCATGGCCAGTTGTCCATTGTCCATCTGGCCATCTGTCCGTCTGTCTGTCTGTCCGTCTGTCCATCAGCAATTCAACACGGCTCGGGCTAGAGACCCTATTTATGAACCGATCTTTACGAAACTTCTTGGGTACCTTTGTTATGACCGCGGGACGAGAATGAGGTTTTTGGGGTCCAATCCGAAATTCAGGTTGGCCACTGGCAGCCATTTTGTACAAAATTAGGTGCAATCAGATTTTTGCGCAAAGCTTCTATATGAAAGTGCTGATTTGAATAATTTTTTGTATGAATGTTTAGTACCATGGGATACATCACATGTAATATGGTTTTTTTTTCTCGTGCAGAAATTATGCAAATTAGATGAACTTTGAGTTTTAGCTCACCTGAGCACAGCTCAAGGTGAGCTTTTCTAATCACTTTCCATCCGTCGTCCGTCCGGCATCCGTCGTCCGCCGTAAACTTTACAAAACCAACTTCTCCGAAGAAACCACTGGCCCAATATTTTTCGAATGTTGGGTAAAAGTTTATTACCTAATGTCAAATGAAGTTGCCCCTCCTCCTGGCTGGGGCCACACCCCCAAGGGGCACCAAAATCTTTGAAAATCTTCTTCTCATGAACCAGCAGTAGCAGAGACTTGATATTTGGTATGCGGCTTCCTTTTGAGGTGTAGAATCAAGTTTGTTCAAGAGAAGTTTGTCGGGCATTATTTGCCTTCATTATGGGAGGGGCAAAAATTTTGGCCACGCCTAAAATTTCTATTTTCTGAACCGTAAGGTCGATTTGAACCAAATTTGATATGAGATGATAATGGGTCATAAGTAGTTGATTGATGCAAAAAAATTTTTTCTTATTGCTCCGTGCGAACCTCGGGAGCTAAAAATAGGAAAAACCTTAAAACTGCCATATCTCCAAAACTACACGGCACAGAGAATTCTTATTTTGTATAAAGCTTACTTTTATCCAGTAGAATAGAATGGTTAATTCCATATCGGTTTGATCACAAGGTACTTTTTTCAGGACTTTGAAAAAGTCAGCACTTTTTAACACTGTAGGCAATGGGAAAAACATTAAAAAATCTTCTTCTCCAGATCCAGCAGGCAGAATCTTTTGATATTTGGTATGCAACATTGTAGGGTGGATCGGATTCAAGTTTCTTCAAATCGCCCCCCCTGGGTTCATATTTGGGCTCAGTATAGGAGCCCGATTTCGAACTCAGTGCATTTCAGGCAAATTTCTTAAAAAATCTTCTTCTCCAGGTCGAGCAGGCAGAATCTTTTGATATTTGGTATGCAACATTGTGGGGTGGATCTGATTCAAGTTTGTTCAAATCGGCTCCCTAAATTCATATTTGGGCTCACTATAGAAGCTCGAATTTGAACTTAGTGCATTTCAGGCAAATTTCTTCAAAAATCTTCTTCTCCAGATCCAGTAGGCAGAATCTTTTCATATTTGGTATGCAACATTGTGAGGTGGATCTGATTCAAGTTTGTTCAAATCGGCTCCCTAGATTCATATTTGGGCTCACTATAGAAGCTTGAATTCGAACTTAGTGCTTTTCAGGCAAATTTCTTCAAAAATCTTCTTTTCCAGATCCTGCAGGCAGAATCTTTTGATATTTGGTATGAAACATTGTGGGGTGGATCTGATTCAAGTTTGTTCAAATCGGCTCCCTGGATTCATATTTGGGCTCACTATAGAAGCCCGAATTCGAACTTGGTACATTTCAGGCAAATTTCTTAAAAAAATCTTCTTCTCCAGATCCAGCAGGCAGAATCTTTTGATATTTGGTATGCAACATTGTGGGGTGGATCTGATTCAAGTTTGTTCAAATCGGCTCCCTAGATTCATATTTGGGTTCACTTTTGAAGCTCGAATTCGAACTTAGTGCATTTCAGGTAAATTTCTTCAAAAATCTTCTCCAGAACCAGCAGGCAGAATCTTTTCATATTTGGTATGCAACATTGTGGGGGTGGATCTGATTCAAGTTTCTTCAAATCGGCTCCCTGGGTTTATATTTATGCTCAGTATAGGAGCCCAAATTTGAACTTAGTGCATTTCAGGCAAATTTCTTAAAAAAATCTTCTTCTCCAAATCCAGCAGGCAGAATCTTTTGATATTTGGTATGCAACATTGTGGGGTGGATCTGATTCAAATTTGTTCAAATCGGCTCCCTAGATTCATATTTGGGTTCACTATAGAAGCTTGAATTCGAACTTAGTGCATTTCAGGCAAATTTCTTCAAAAATCATCTTCTCCAGATCCAGCAGTAATAATCTTTTGATATTTGGTATGCAACATTGTGGGGTGGATCTGATTCAAGTTTGTTCAAATCGGCTCCCTGGGTTTATATTTGGGCTCAGTATACAGGGTATTTTTTGTTTTTAAAAATTTGATTAGCAGTTTCCATCTTGATTTCAAAAAGTGATGATAAATAGTGAAAATAAGGCAAATATGAAAGAAAATGGTTAGCATTTGGCCATTTTTGACTAGCATTTTGCGATGCGAATCCAGTCATCAAATACCCTGGTATAGGAGCCCAAATTTGAACTTACTGCATTTCAGGCAGATTTCTTTGAAATCTTCTTCTCAAGATTCAGCAGGCAGAATCTTTTGATATTGGGTATGCACCATGCTTAGGGGGGGAGATACAAGTTTGTTCAAGCCAAGTCCCTGGGTTCATATTTGGGCTCACTGTGGTAGCCCGAATTATAACTTATTTCAAAATGAGGAATTTTCTTTAAAAATCTTCTTCAGAATGTTTTGATATTTGGTATGCAGCATCCTTAAGGGGTGAGATTCAAGTTTGTTCAAGCCATGCCCCTAGGTCCATATTTGAACTCACTGTGGGAGCTCAAATTGTAACTTAGTTCAAAATGATGAATTTTCGTTAAAAATCTTCTTCAGAATGTTTTGATATTTGGTATGCAGCATCCTTAGGGGGTGAGATTCAAGTTTGTTCAAGCCATGCCCTAGGTCCATATTTGAACTCGCTGTGGGAGCTCGAATTGTAACTTAGTTCAAAATGATGAATTTTCTTTAAAAAATCTTCTTCTTCAGATCCAGCAGTTGGAATGTTTTGATATTTGGTGTGCAGCATCCTTAGGGGGGGGGGAGGGGGGGGGGGGGGGGGTGAGATTCAAGTTTGTTAAAGCCAAGTCCCTGAGTTCATATATGTGCTCCCTGTGGGAGCCTGAATTATAACTTAGTTCAATATGAGGAATATTCTTTAAAAATCATTTTTTTTAGATCCACTGGTTAGAATCTTTGGATATTTGGTATAAGCTTTTCTTAGGAGGAGCAGATGCAACTTGTTGAAATCAATTCTCTGGGTTGATATTTAGGCTACCATGTCAGGTGAGCGCCCTCAGGCCCCTTGGGGCCTCTTGTTTCAGTACTACTTACACACAGTGAGTACACATGTCAATACGGCTTGGGCTAGAGTCTGTATTTATGAACCGATCTTCACGAAACGTCTTAGGTACCTTTGTTATCACCTTGGGATGAGAACGAGTGTTTCTGGGTGCGGTCCAAAATTCAAGATGGCTGCCAGTGGCTATTTTGTACCGAAATTAGGTCTAATCGGTTTTTTTGTACACAACTTCTGTACAGCTCAGGCTAGAGGCCGTATTTATGAACCGATCTTTACGAAACTTTCTGGGGTACCTTTGTTATCACCGTGGGATGAGAACGAGTGTTTTGGGTGTGGTCCGAAATTCAAGATGGCCACGAGCAGCCATTTTGTACCAAAATTAGTGCAATCAGTCTTTTGTACAGAACTTCTGTATGAAAGTTCTGACATGAATGAATTTTTGTATGAATGCTTGGTAACATGGAATACATCACATATAGTACGGCTTTTTTTCACGTGCAGAAATTATGCAAATTAGATGAACTTTGATTTATTAAGTGCTACTTATACACTGTAAGTGCACAAGTCATAACAGCTTGGGCTAGAGGCTGTATTTATCAACTGATCTTCACGAAACTTCTTGGGTACCTTTGTTATCACCTTTGGACGAGAACGAGTGTTTCTGGGTGCGGTCCAAAATTCAAGATGGCTGCCAGTGGCCATTTTGTACCGAAATTAGGTCCAATCAGTTTTTTGTCACAACTTCTATACTGCTCGTATTTATGAACTGATCTTCACGAAACTTCTTGGGTACCTTTGTTTTCACCTTGGGACAGGAATGAGAGTGTTTTGGGGTGCCTTTGTTATTTATCACTGTGCTATGAGAACAAATATTTTGGGGTTCAGTCAGACCCTCTCTGGGACTCAAAAGATTTCTTTTTCTAGTTTAGCATCTGTCACCCACCTTTACAATACTTTACCTATACATTTGTTACAGGCTAAGGTCAGTATATATGTACAGACCAATACATTACTTTATATGTACCTTTGTTATCAGGTCATTACCTAGATGTTTGTCATTGCTGTGTCACGTACTATACATGTACATGTCTTAACAAGTTGAGCTACAGTGTCATTGACACTTTCATTTTTAGCTCAACTTTGGCGAAGCCAAATTTGAGCTTATGCCATGGCCCTTCGTCCGTCGGCCATCTGTCCGTCTGTCCGTCTGTCCGTCAACAATTGGATACGGCTCGGGCTAGAGGCTGTATTTATGAACCGATCTTTACGAAACTTCTTGGGTACCTTTGTTATGACCGTGGGACGAGAACGAGTGTTTTGGGGTTTGGTCCGAAATTCAAGATGGCTGCCAGCCGCCATTTTGTACCGACGATGCAGAAATCTGTTTTTTGTACAGAACTTCCATATGAAAGCTATGATTTGAATAATTTTTTGTATGAATGTTTAGTACCATGGGATACATCACATATAATACGGGTTTTTTTCTCGTGCGTAAATTATGCAAATTAGACTAACTTTGATGTTTTTTGGTGTTACTTTCAGCACTGTAAGTGCAAATGCCAATACGGCTCGGGCTAGAGGCCGTATTTATGAACCGATCTTTACGAAATTCCTTGGGTACCTTTGTTATCACCGTGGGACGAGAACGAGTGTTTTTGGGTCTGGTCCGAAATTCAAGATGGCCGATGGCAGCCATTTTGTACAAAATTTGGTGCAATCAGATTTTTGCACAGAACTTCCATATGAAAGCGCTGATTTGAATAATTTTTTGTGTGAATGTTTAGTACCATGGGATACATCACATATAATACGGGTTTTTTTCTTGTGCAGAAATTATGCAAATTAGATGAACTTTGATTTTTTCAGTGCTACTTACACACAGTAAGTACACATGTCAATATGGCTGGGCTAGAGTCTGTATTTATGAACCGATCTTCACGAAACGTCTTTGGTACCTTTGTTATCACCTTGGGACGAGAACGAGTGTTTCTGGGTGCGGTCCAAAATTCAAGATGGCTGCCAGTGGCCATTTTGTACCGAAATTAGGTCTAATCAGTTTTTTGTACACAACTTCTATATACGGCTCAGGCTAGAGGCCGTATTTATGAACCGATCTTTACGAAACTTCTTGGGTACCTTTGTTATCACCGTGGGATGAGAACGAGTGTTTTTGGGTGTGGTCCAAAATTCAATATGGCCACCAGCAGCCATTTTGTACCAAAATTAGTGCAATCAGTCTTTTGTGCAGAACTTCTGTATGAAAGTTCTGATTTGAATATATTTTTGTATGGATGTTTAGTAACATGGAATACATCACATATAGTACAGGTTTTTTTCTCGTGCAGAAATTATGCAAATTAGATGAACTTTGATTTATTCAGTGCTACTTATACACTGTAAGTGCACATGTCAATACGGCTCGGGCTAGAGGCTGTATTTATGAACCTATCTTCACAAAACTTCTTGGGTACCTTTGTTATCTCCTTGGGACGAGAACGAGTGTTTCTGGGTGCAGTCCAGAATTCAAGATGGCTGCCAGTGGCCATTTTGTACCGAAATTAGGTCCAATCACTTTTTTGTCACAACTTCTACACAGCTCATATTTGTGAACTGATCTTCACGAAACTTCTTGGGTACCCTTGTTTTCACTTTGGGACAGGAATGAGTGTGTTTTGGGGTGCCTTTGTTATCACTGTGCTATGAGAACAAATATTTTGGGGTTCAGTCAGACCCACTCTGGGATTTTTTTCTAGTTTAGCATCTGACTGTCACCCACCTTTACAATACTTTACCTATACATTTGTTACAGGCAACGGTCAGTATTTATGTACAGACCATTACAATACTTTATATGTACCTTTGTTATCAGGTCATTACCTAGATGTTTGTCATTGCTGTGTCACATACTATACATGTACATGTCTTTGTCTTGACAAGTTGAGCTACAGTGTCATTGACACTTTCATTTGTTTTGTTGGGGGGGGGGGGGGTGGGGGGTGGAGGGGGGGTGTAGAGAGAACTACATTAGTTGGAAACAAAACAAAAATTCTTAGAACAGAGCTTGCGAGAAAGCTTTCCTAGGACCAGCAGAAATGAATAGCCAAAAAAGTTGCCTTTGGTAGTGTCATAACAAATCAAAAAAATGCTCTTGCTGCTGATTACTTACTGATTTACTCATCTCTTTTGACAACTTGAGCCAGGTGAGTGTTTTAGGCTCACCTGAGCCTCTAGTTTAAATTTAAGATTAGCCTGAAACAAAGTGTATATTTACAAAAGTTTATCATAAAGCAGGGGCATTTGTGTCCCATGGACACATCTGGTGGCCTGCTGTATTGGTGCTATTGTTTAATGAAGATAAGATAAGACATTTATTAATTCAATATGAATAAAGATAAATGACTACAAACTTGTGCTTGGCAGTGAGGGTGGGGCATAGCCACTCTTGGCATTGCACTTGTTGAATAAATCCTTGCTCAGTGGTATTCTCTGTATTCATTGTAACCTATTTTCCAACGTCAACATCAAGTGAAATTTTCATAATGCATGTGCAGTGTGTGCATCACATGTAACTTTGTCAGTCACCTGTCTAGAATGCCCAGAACATGCCTAAATGTCCATTCACTTAAATCAGTGAAGTGTCCAACTTTATTTTGACAATATGAAACTCATTAGCTTAACTTGACAAGGTCAGAGTCAAGATAAGCTATTGCCATCATGCGTGTGGAAGTTTGTTAGTGAGTCTGTTCACATTTTCCTTCAGCACAGTCTACACCCCGAAGTTCTTGTGCGATCATCACGAAATTTCATATGCAGGTTTGGGGTCATGTCTATATGAGAACGTTCCCTTTTGGTCGCGATTGATCAACCGGTGTGGCTGCTCGAGCCCAAAACATGAAAACCTTTAGCACAATCTACAGGTCGTATTTATGAAGGGATTTCATTGTAACTCGGTAGGATGCATCTGTATAACATCTAGATGAGAACGTCCCCTTTTGGTCAAGATCTGTCAACCATTACGGCTGCCCAAGCCCGAAACCCCAAAACATTTAGCACAGTCTGCAGGTCATATTTAATATGGAGGAACTTCATTGTAACTTGGTAGGATGACTGTGTATGATGTCTAGATGAGAACTTCCTCATTTGGTCGCGATCTGTCAACTGTGACGACTGCCCGAGCCCAAAACATGAAAACCTTTAGCACAGTCTACAGGTTGTATTTATGGAGGGATTTCATTGTAGCTTGGTAGGTTGACTTCATATAATGTCTAGATGAGAACGTCCCCTTTTTGTCGCGATTGGTCAGCTGTGATGGCTACAGGGGCCCAAAGCCTAAAAACCTTTACCACAGTGGCCAGGTCATATTTATGAAGGGATTTCATTGTAACTTGGTAGGATGACTCCAAATAATGTCTAGGTGAGAACGTCCCCTTTTGGTCACAATCATTCTTCCGTGCTGGCTGCCCAAGCCCAAAACCCGAAAACCTTTAGCATAGTCTATAGGTTGTATTTATGGAGGGATTTCATTGTACCTTGGTAGGTTGACTCCATATAATGTCTAGATGTTAATGTCCACTATTGGTCGTGATTGGTCAACTGTGATGGCTTCAGGGGCCCGAAGCCCGAAAACCTTTAGCACAGTTTACAGGACGTATTTATGAAGGGATTTCATTGTAACTTGGTAGGATGACTCCGGCTAATGCTCAGATGAGAACAACCTCATTTGGTCACGATCATTCAGCCATGACGGCTGCCCAAGCCCAAAAACTTTTGCACAGACTACAGGTCATATTTATGAAGGGATTTCATTGTAACTTAGTAGGATGACTCAGTATAATGTCTAGATGAGGACGTCCCTTTTTGGTTGTGATCGGTAAACCGTGATGGTTGCACATGCCCGAAGCCCTAAAACCTTTAGCACAGTCTACAGGCCGTATTTATGAAGAGATTTCATTGTAACTTGATAGGATGACTCGTTTTGGAATAAATTAACTGTGAGGGCAACATACATTAACTGTGAGGGCCACATTAAACAACCCCTCAGTTCTTTAGTACAGTCTACACCTCATATTATTTTTATTGAAAACGCAGCATACAGGGAACAGAAATTAAAATATTCCCAATTATCACAATTCTTGTCTTATTTCATAATCCTTTCATAAACATTGAACATTATCCTTTTCAGCAAACTCAACACACAGGCAAGTTAAGCTACAGTATCATTGACACTTTCATTTTGACAGTGCAGTGATTTTCTTGCATATAATGCATGTATACTCTGGGTTCATTGCATGCATACTATGGGTGCATATCAGGATTTGACTGATAAAGAGCATCAAAACAGTGACACAAGTTCCAGTTCAATACAAAAAACAAACTGGACATTTAACTTCACCTGACCTGTTTTGTTCCTTTTTGACATTGAACATGTCATTTGTGTTGGGGAATCCACATGCTAAATGTTCTCTCTTGAAGTGCAGTTGTTTATAAAGCTGGTTACAGGATTCCCTTGAATGTCCTGTCTATTTATTTCAATGCAGCAGTGCCTGAGAATCAATTTATTTATTTTATTTTTATTTCTCCCCCCTCCCCCCCCCCCCCCCCCCCCCCACTGCACGTGTAACATATGTCTGTCCAGGGTGAGATAGCAGGGAGAGACAGATGTGTCCCACCCCACCCATGTGACGTTATACATTTACAACGTTATTATGACGTTATGCATATCGTATCAGTTTCTTGCTACCAACTAATCAGTTTCTTGCTACCTCGGGACAAGATATTTGGTTCAGACACTCGGCAAGCCTCGTGTCTGGCCCAGATATCTTGCCCTCGGGTGAGATTTCCCATCCCACACCTGTACCCATCAGGGATTATAATAGTCCCCCCCCTCCACCCCACCTAACTCCTCTTACAGTTTTCAAGCTAGAACCTTTTTATTTTACATGGTAATTATACATACACCAAAGGAGTGCATTTTGCCAGAAACTTAATTTTGTTCGATTTTTCACCGAATTGTGGTTTGTTGAACTTAGTAAATGTTTGTGAAATTTCAAATAAAGAGTACATGATTTGTCCAGCTAACCCCTCCCACAGTTTTCATTGTAGAACTTTTTTTTTTTACAGGGTATTTATACATATACAAAAAGTGTGCATATTGCTAGGAATCTGATTTTGTTCAATTTTTATTTCACAGGGTGTGCATATACAAAAACCAAAGGTGTGCATGTCATTAAGACTTCAGGTTTCAGGCTCAAACTCTTTTTTTTATTTTCAAGTTGAAGGATGTGTATATTTTTATACTGTACCAATGACCCAGACATAGCTGGTGCTAATTCTCAAAATCTAGGGCCAAACACAAATTTTGCCCCCCAATCCCCCAAATTTGCATCTAAAACCGAAAAAATCATGTCCTAAATGGTCCTCCATACTTTTCCTCCACTGCACATGCGCATTGTCAAAGAGGTCTCGAAATTGGCGCCAATTATCATTCTTTGTTTGGCCCTTCATCAGTTCACATCTGACTGATATTTGTGCTTGAAAATCTCAGTTTAAATGATGCCAGACACATAAATATTAGAGCAATGGTGGATCTAAAGAGGAATTAGAAGGAGGAGAGGAAAATGAGTGGCAGGAAATAATCAGGGCTGTAACTTAAAATTTTTTCATGAAATTATGTTATGTTGCCTAATTTCGAGGCATGGGCCAGTTGTTGTCATTCTTGCTATAAAGTTACACTGCTTGTTCAGTGTTTCCTCTCACCCTTTCCTTTAAGTCCTCCCTTGCTATTCTCCCATGCTTTTGGCATATTTTTTGTAATATTATTACTAAAATTTCTTGGGAGTTTTAGCTGGGTAACAGAATGAATTCTGTTCTTTTCCCCATGTTTACGTCCTCACCCATGGGTGTTTAGGCGTTGTGTTCTGCATCTACCATCTGATGTTCTTCAGTTTCTTCCCTGGAAGTCTCTGTTTTGCATCAGATAGTGTTGTTATTGGTAACTGATTTCGGGCCATGTTTATCAGTGCCTGGAGTCATGTTTCTCGTGTTTATACACTTCTTGTTTACATTGACAATGGTTTCTGTTGAGAGGGATTTCTTGTCTTTGTATTAGCTTAATCATAACAAGATACATTATTATTATACGTAAGTGTTGCATTAATTTTTTTGTAATATTTTAAAAAATTTTGTCCACACTTAGGCTTTTTGGGGATCCATTGGGGCTCAACGTTACTTTCAGAAACTTGGGCTTTTCTGAAAAAATATTTTTTCAAAAAATTTTTTTGATTTCAATTATTTTTTCAATGTTAATGGATCATGTTATTATGTATCTTTGTTTTCAGGGGTTGGTGTGTGTACTAGGACTTTTTGTGTTCTTTTCACAATGAAAGGATATTGTTCAAATTGTAATAAGAGGAAATCTTCCTCTGACTTTCATAAATCATTGTATTAATTGTAGTCAGTGTACTCGCACTAACTCCTGTTCAGTATGTGTCAATTGGGATGACAAACATTGGAAACGTGTGTCACGGTATGTTGTTAGTGGGGAAAAGGCCATGCCGGTCCTTTCTCCGCAGGGTCACTCTAGTTTATCAATCTCTATTTCAGAGGAACAAGAACAGGGTGATGTTTCCGTGATGTGTTCCAAAAGTGTGCCTCCATCGTCACAGTTAAATGAAAAGCTAGCGGCAAAAGTGCTCATGGAAATACGTCAATTGCCTAAGAGGTCCCTAGTAGAATCGACGGCATTGGCGTCCGCTAGCTCGCCCGGTGTAGCGACCATTCATCGAATGGCTCGGCAGCCGGTTTCGTCCGTTGCGGTCCAGGAAGGAGATTTGGGTGATGCGAGCACTATATTAAAGTGCACACCCAGTGACGACGGATCAGAGGAGAGAACGGAGGAAGCCTATTAGTCCGGTTCCTAGCTTGTCCAGGTCCATCCGGGCTGCGAGTGAGGTCCCTCTCTCGTACAACAACATCTGGGACCAGATGTTGTGGTACAAAATGTTTCGCATTCGGAGCATACGTCCGCAGCTCGGGACGCTCCGTTATATAGAGAGTCCGGAGAGACTGTCGATAAGGCTTCCTCATCCTCACGGCAGCGCACACGACCGCACCTTGGCTACATGACCACGGATATCCAGCCAGCTTCGCCGATCAGGGATTCCACAGCGACCAGGTCACGCCATCCGGTAGCCAGGGACACGAGGCCTGCAGACTCCGGACGTTCGCATAAAAGAAGTATGCAGGAGTCAACGTACACGGAGTTTCCCGCGGCAAAGCAACGTAAGACCGCTACTCCACAGGCCTCAGTGACGGACATGCTATCCCAAATAGCACAACTTATCGCAGCATCCCAGCAAACGACAGAATCTCTGTCGGATCAGGAATTATCCGACGACGCTGGGTCGGTACGCTCCGCTGAAGCATCAGGTACGGACGACCAAGAACTTCATAGGGTCCGACAGGATGGCGAAGGGGATTTGGAGCTTTCCCTTTCGGAAGAACATAAAGCTGCCGTAGATTTTATCCGGCATTATCTTCCAGAGGTTGTTCCGTCGGACCAGAATGCTGCGATGCCAGATAAGAGACTGATAGCGTCATTGGACACAGAATTTTTTGATCGGTTCAGGGACATCGTCCCTGAGTTTCCGACACAGTCCAATAAGGTCACAAGAACATTCGAATTATTGAATGACGCTATATATAAGCTGGCTACCAAAACGGGCAAGTCTGGTTTCTTATCCGCAAATGCCATAAATCTGCCGTTCATCAATTCAAGGAATAAATTCGAAACGGCAGGACAGGGCATATCGAGAGTTCCTCTGCGTCTAGACGACGAGGCTGAAGACTTGGAATTGTCTATACCGTCGTCTATATCAATTCCAACCACGATGTTGGAAACGACAATAATGTCTAACAGAGTTAACTTAGACGCTTTATCATACGCAGATCACCTTACTAAGGTGTTATCATTACGTCTTCAAGGGAAAGAATTCCAGGATATACAATCCTCATTAAGACTTCTTTCAAGGGCAGTAGCTTATTCCACGTATAACTCTGCCCTTTCAGTGGCAAACCTGGAGTTGGTTAGACGTGACGCAGCCCTAGCTACATCCACACGCGTGGATAGTAAGGTGAAGAACTCTCTCAGAGTCGCTTCGGTCTCCGGAGAGCTTCTCTTCGACGGCAAGCTTTCAGCAATCTATGATAAGATAACTAAGAAAGCTTCGGATTCTCTGCTATTCAAATCCACTTCCAAAAAGTCGGATACTGCAGAAAAGAGTAAGACAGGCACTTCTGGGACAAGTACGCCCAAGAGAAGTTCCTATAGAGGTTCCTATGCGTCCTCTAGGTCTTATTCTAGAGACCCTCAAGACAGCGACTCACGTGGGGGACGTTATTCTGGCCGAGATAACCGGTCAGACGTCCCTAGGTCGACGGGGCGAGGTGCGGGTCGTGGAGGACGTAGTTTCTCCTTCCGCAAGCCAGTCATAGATCTGAGCTGGATAAACAAGCTGATCGTCACTCCGAAGTTCTATATGGAGACAATTCGATCAGTCAGAGCGAGTATTCGGGTGAACGACTATGCTACAAGCATAGATCTCAAGGATGCGTACGTTCATGTCATGGTACATCCGACATTCAGAAAGTATCTACGCTCCGCAGTCCTAGGGGTTGTATATCAGTTCCGAGCGATGTGCTTCGGTTTGAACCTAGCGCCCTGGGCTTTCACTCGAATAATGAACTCGGTAATGATATATTTCCGAGCTCATTCGTCTGCGGTAACGTCGGCCTACCTGGACGACATTCTTCAGAGGTACGGCAACGAGTTAACGCTTCAGAACGATGTGCAGAATTTGCTTCTACTACTCCGACGTCTCGGTTTTATAATAAACGAGGAGAAGTCGGATCTGGTGCCGTCCAAGTCATTCACTCATCTGGGAATGAGCTTCGAGACGCACAACAATCTCGTTCGTCTGCCGTTAACCAGAGCGAAATTAATCAGTTGTTACGCTCGCTGTTGTCTTCACTAAGACAAAGTCACAGCGAGAGAGTTCATGAGACTGATAGGTCTGTGCGGAGCCGCTGCGGCTCTCATTCCGATGGGGCGGTTGCGCACACGTCCTCTCCAAATTTTCTTGACTCAGAATTGGAGTGTAAAGATTCATTCGCTCGATATAGACGTTCTCTTGTCAAATCAGGTGAAACAAGAGATTCAGACTTGGGCAAACATTCAGTGGTTGACTCAGGGAGTTCCACTGCAGTTGCCGGATCCGAGTTTTACCATTGTGATGGATGCCAGTCAAACAGGTTGGGGTGCAACATTGATCCCAACGGCTTCAAAGTACCAGGGTCTTTGGGATCCGCAGTTTCTAGGCAAGCACATAAACATCAAGGAAATGATGTCAATTTGGCTTGCACTACGTCATTGGATGAACATTATTCAGAAAGCACATGTCCAAATCCTGTCCGACAATACGACAGTAGTAGCGTATATTCGAAACCAGGGAGGCACTCATTCCGTTACGTTATTCAATTTAACAGAAAGAATCCTTCTGTTTGTTCTAGAACACCAGGTTCTACTTTCGGCCCGTCATATTCCGGGTCGTCTGAATGTATTAGCAGACTCCCTTTCACGGAAGGGTCGCTTGTTGCCGTCAGAATGGACTCTCAACAAACAGGTATTCAATCAGATTTGCTACCAATGTGAGCAGCCAATGATAGACTTATTTGCGACACAGCTCAACAATCAGTTGCAGACGTATGTGTCTCCATGTCCGGATCCCCGAGCATATGCAGTAGACGCTCTATCGATCTCGTGGGACGGAATGATAGGATATGCGTATCCTCCAGCGCCGTTGATTCAGCAGATATTGCTAAAGATAAAACAATCTCAATGCAAAATTCTATTGGTAGCATCTCTGTCTCCACAGAGACCGTGGATAAATTTACTCAGGTGTCTGCTGTGGGACTTACCACGGAAGCTTTCTCCACGAGAGGATCTTCTTTCGCAGGGGAAATCGCGTCAACTACATCACAACCCTCAAGGTCTCAACCTTCACGTATTTCCGTTGTGCGGTCCTTCTTGCACGGCAAGCATTTTACAGGACGAGCAGTGGACGCAATTTCTAACTGTAGGAGGGCCTCTTCGCTAAACTATGCGGCTAAGTGGAAGGTCTTTTGTCGTTGGTGTAGGGATCATTCTGTTGATATTTTTGATCCCTCCATTCCAGACATTGCAAACTTTCTAGTATACTTGTTTGATGAGATCAAACTGCAGCCTGTTACTATTAAAGGTTATAGGTCTATGTTATCTGATACCTATGCACACCATGATAGTTTACAAATTGGATCTAATGTCTCTTTATCTAAATTAGTTAGAAACTTCTCGATAAATAGACCTAGAACCCTTAGATTAATTCCTAAATGGAATTTAGCTTGGGTTCTTCTTAAATTAAAAGAAAAGCCATTTGAGCCTCTTGAGACAGTGGACTTCAAATTCTTATCTTATAAGATAGCATTTCTCTTAGCTTTCTCTTCTGCTAGAAGAGTCAGTGAGCTTCATGCACTATCTGTGGACGATTCTCACTATCGTAGTGTCGGGAACACTATTACCTTTACTACTAATGTTGGATTTTTAGCTAAGAATCAGGCTCCTAATAAATATCCGGAACCTATTGTTATTAAGGCTCTTCCATCTTCAGACAGGCATGGGCCTTTACTCTCTCCGGTTAGAGCTTTACGTATCTATAAACGAAGATCTCAGTTTATCAGAAAGGGACAAAAATGCTTCTTTCTGTCTCTGATGCCTAATAGAAAGGACATTACGGTCCATTCTATTGCTAGATGGATTCAATTGACTATCCGTACTGCTGATAATAATCTATCTTCAACTCAGCAGTCTGTGCTTAAGATTTCGGCTCATGAAGTAAGAGCTCTTTCTACGTCTTGGGCTTACACAAATAGTGTTGCTATTACAGATTTAATGAAGGCTGCATATTGGTCTCAGCCATCCACATTCACAAATTTTTATCTCAGGAATATTGAGTCCATTTCTGGAGACCTGCATTGTTTAGGTCCGTTATCTGTTGCTCAGAATGTCGTCCACTAAACAGTTGCAACTATAGTTATGCAGGCTTTCTGTTCCGGCAGTAACTCTGTCCTGCTGCCCTCTTCGCTCTGGGCTATTTGACCCAGGGCAAAGGGAAGGGGGGGAGGGTGTTCCCTTAGGTCACCTGCTTTATAGTGAAAAGCAAGGGGATACCTCCTCCGGAGTCAGTAATTCTGAGTCGGTACCGGGATGGTTTTAAAGTGTAAAGTTAATGTTTAAAATTCATTCATGTCATATTTTTAAAGTGTAGCTCGGTGTGAAGCATTTGTATATGTCACGTGTCAAACAGGCGTTAATATACAATCCTCAGACACTTTTAAAGAGTATAAAGAGTCTCAATTCTCTGGACTGACTTTATTTATTGGCTTTCTTTAAAAATAATTAGTATAAAGGGTTATACTGGATGTTAATAGAGAACATGAATGTTATTATGCTCAATTATGGAGGGTGTTGTGTCTTTCTAATTTATCATAAATAAGAAAGATACATGTAAAGCCTAATACTCCTTTTCTCCTCGAGGGGATAACTCTATTATATATAGTTGAGCTTATTGGATTTTCCTCTATGTCCTAGGCCCTCCAGCCTTTTTACTATTCAGCTATGTCTGGGTCATTGGTACAGTATAAAAATGGTAAAAAATTTATTGTAATTTATATATTTTTAGCTCAACTTGACAAAGTCAAGCTGAGCTATTGCCATCACTTCTCGTCCGTCGGCGTATGTACGTACGTACGTACGTACGTATGTTAGTACGTTAGTACGTACGTCCACAATTTCCTTTGGCACACCTCACAGGTCGCATTTATGATCAGATTACTTCGAAATTTGGTATGCTTGTTTGAGGTGACCTCTAGATGGGAGCTATTGATTTTCTTCAATTTCTGGCAAAAAATGTTGCCGTGGCCAACGTTCTTAGAACTTAGTTTAGTCAAACCACAATATTTCCCTTTGGCACACCCTACAGGGCACATTTATGATTTGATTGCTTTGAAACCTGGTATGCTTATTTAGGGTGACCTCTAGATGGGAGCTATCGATTTTCTTCAATTTCCGGCAAAAAATGTTGCCACGGCCAACGTTCGTAAAACTTAGTTTAGTCAGACCTCAATATTTCCCTTTGGCACACCCTACAGGGCACATTTATGATCAGATTGCTTTGAAACCTGGTATGTTTGTTTGGGAAGACCTCTAGATGGGAGCTATCGATTTTCTTCAATTTCTGTCAAAAAATGTTGCCGCGGCCAACGTTCTTAGAACTTAGTTTAGTCAGAAGACTCAATATTTCCCTTTGGCACACCCTATAGGGCACATTTATGATTTGATTCCTTTGAAACCTGGCATGCTTGTTTGGGGTGACCTCTAGATGGGAGCTATCGATTTTCTTCAATTTCCATCAAAAAATGTTGCCGCAGCCAACATTCTTAGAACTTAGTTTAGTCAGACCACAATATTTCCCTTTGGCTCACCCTACAGGGCTCATTTATGATTAGATTGCTTTGAAACCTCTAGATGGGAGCTATCGATTTTCTTCCATTTCCGTCAAAAATTGTTGCCACGGCCAACGTTCTTAGAATTTAGTCTAGTCAGACCACAATATTTCCCTTTTGTACACCCAACAGGGCACATTTATGGTCGGATTGCTTTGAAACCTGGCATGCTTGTTTGGGGAGGCCTCTAGATGGGAGCTATCGATTTTCTTCGGTTTCTGTCAAAAAATGTTGCCACTGGCAAAAAAAATAACATTGGTACCAATGATCTTCAATTTTGCCATTTCATTTTTAACTTACCAAGTTCAAGTTTGTCAAGTTGAGCTACAGTGTCATTGACACTTTCATTTATACTTACCAATGACCCAGATGGGGATGGCCCTCCCAGGAGTTGGGAATTCATACCTTCCCGCTGAGTACATAGCGCTGACCAGGCACTGCTTGTAAGAATGATAATTGGCGCCAATTTCGAGACCTCCTTGACACTGCGCATGCGCAGTGGAGGAAAAGTATGGAGGACCATTTAGGACATGATTTTTTCGGTTTTAGATGCAAATTTTGGGGATTGGGGGGCAAAATTTGTGTTTGGCCCTAGATTTTGAGAATTAGCGCCAGCTATGTCTGGGTCATTGGTAAGTATAAAAAATATATAAATTACTATAAATTTTTTAACTTTTGCTCATATAATCGGGGAAGAGTTATTTTTTGTTTTTATTACAATGTGTTGTAATGCCATTTAATATAATACATTATATTTAAAAATGTTGTATTTCAGATCCACCAGTCATTATCTTTTGCTATTTGGTTACAGTATTCTTATGAGGGTCAGATTCAAGTTGGTTCAAATTAAATCCCTGGGTTAAATTTTGGGCTCCTCATGGGAGCCTGAATTCTAACTTAGTGCAATATGAGGAATATTCTTTAAAAGTCTTTTTATTCAGATCCACCAGTCAGAATTTTTGACATTTGTTATACAACATACTTTGTGGGGGTCAGATTCAAGTTTATTCAAAGCAAATTCCTTGATTCATATTTTGGCTCCCTGTGGAGCTCTAATTTTTTTAATTTAGTGCAATATGAGGAATATTCTCTGAATATCTTCTCTTTCAAATTGGCCGGACACAAACAAATTTTATTTCAAACAAATGTTTAGTTTTCATTAATGATTCCATCTGTTCGTGATTGTCCAAGAACATAAGTCAGAAAGCCCTAATTTGTCAAAAAAACACCCCTGTTTCAATCACGTCCTTGTTGACTGACATGTCACTGTATACCTTACACAATTGATGGCTTCCTGGAGGATTGAATATTTCACCCCCTAATTCTAACCAACCTAGTAGGTCTTTTAGAGGGTAGTTCATTGTCCTTTTTCAACATAAGTTTAAGCCTAATGTAGGATGTTTGCCAGTCATTTTTAGCTCAACTTTGGCGAAGCCAAATTTGAGCTCATGCCATGACCCGTCGTCTGTCCGTCAACAATTGGATATGGCTTGGGCTAGAGGCCGTATTTATGAACCGATCTTTACGAAACTTCTTAGGTACCTTTGTTATGACCGTGGGACGAGAACGAGTGTTTTTGGGTGCGGTCCGAAATTCAAGATGGCTGCCAGCCGCCATTTTGTACCGACGATGCAGAAATCTGTATTTTTATACTGTACCAATGACCCAGACTTAGCTGGTGCTAACTCTAAAAAATCCAGGGCCAAACACAAATTTTGCCCCCCCAATCCCCAAAATTTGCATCTAAAACCAAAAGAAATCATGTCCTTAAGGACCTCCATACTTTGCCCTTACTGCGTGTCAAGGACGTTCCGAAATTGGCGCCAATTATCATTCTCTGTTTGGCCCTTCATCAGTCAACATCTCACTGATCTTTGTGCTTGTAAATCTCAGTTTAAAGGATGCCAGACACGTAATTATTGGAGAAATGGTGATTCTAAGGAGGATATAGAAGGAGGAGAGGAAAAAGGAGTGACAAAAAATAATCAGGGCTGTACTTAAAGTTTTTTATGAAATTATGTTAAGTTGCCTATTTTCGAGGCATGGGCCTCTTGTTGTCATTCTTGCTATAAAGTTGCACTGCTTATTCAGTGTTTCCTCTCCCCTGGTCTTCTAAGTCCCCCCTTGCAATTCTCCCATGCTTTTGGCATATTTTTGAGAAAGATCATTTCTAAATTCTCTTGGGAGAGTTAGCTTGGTTACAGAATGTTTTCTGTTATTTTCCCCATAGTTACGTTTTCACCCATGGGTGTATAAACGTTGTGTTCTGCATCTTCCATCTGATGTTCTGCAGATTCTCCCCTGGGAGTCTCTGTCTTGCATCAGATAGAGTGTAATTTTGATGACTGATTTCGGGCCAGTTTTGTCAGTGCCTGGAGTCATGTTTTCTGGTGTTTTTACACTGTTTGTTTACATTGGCAACAGTCTCTTTTGAGGGGGGCTGTTTGCCTTTGGAGTAGTTTATCTCACTATAAGATACATTATTATTATCCGTAAGTGTTGCATTAATTATTTAATATAAATTTAAAATTTTTGACCACACTTGGCCTTCGGATCCATTGGGGCTCAACGTTACTTTTCAGAAACTTGGGCTTCGCTGAAAAAATATTTTTCAAAAATTATTTTGATTTTCAATTGTTTTTTCATTATTAATGGATCATGTTATTATGTATCTTTGTGTTAGGGGTTTGTGCGAGTAACTAGGACTTGTTGTTGACTTTTCACAATGAAAGGATATTGTTCAAATTGTAATAGGAAGAAATCTTCCTCTGACTTTCATGATCATTGTATTAATTGTAGTCAGTGTTCTCGCACTAATCCCTGTTCTATATGTCAATATTGGGATGACAAACATTGGAAACGTGTGTCACGTTATGTTGTTAGTGGAGAAAGGGCTATGCCGGCTCTTTCTCCGCAAGGTCACTCTACTCTATCAGTTTCTATTTCAGAGGAACAAGAACAGGGTGATGTTTCCATGTTATCTTCCGCAAGTGCGCTTCCGTCGTCACAAATGAATACAGAGCTAGCGGCAAAAGTGCTCATGGAGATGAAACAAATGTCGTCCGCTAGCTCGCCCGGTGTAGGGTCCATTCACCGAATGGTTCGGCAGCCGGGTTCGTCCGATGCGGTCCAGGAGGAAATGTTGGGTGATGCGAGCACTATAAACATTCAACGTGCACACCCAGTGACGGCGGATAGTAGGAGAGATCGGTGGAAGCCTTCGAGTCCGGTTCCTAGCTCGTCCAGGTCCAGCCGAGCCGCGAACGAGAGAGGCCCCTCTCTCGTACAACAACATCTGGGACCAGATGTTGTGGTACAAAATGTGTCGCAAGCGGAGCACACGTCCATCGCTCGCGACGCTCCGTTGTATAGGCAGTCCGCGGAGACTGCTCAGGCTTCTTCCTCTCATCAGCGCACACGACTGCACCTTGGCTACGTGACCGCCGATATTTTACCAGCTTCGCCGATCAGGGATTCTTCGGCGACCAGGTCACACCATCCGGTAGCCAGGGACACGAGGCCGATGGACTCCGGACGTTCGCATAGGAAGAGTATGCGGGAGTCATCAGATGCGGAGCTGCCCTCGGCGAAGCAGCGAAAGACTGCGCCTCCGCAGGCCTCGATGTCGGACGTGCTTGTGCAAATAGCACAACTTATCGCAGCATCCCAGCAACTGACAGAAACGGTGTCGGATCGGGAATTATCCGACGGCGCTGGGTCGGTACGCTCCGCCGAAGCATCGGGGGCGGACGACCAGGAGCATCATGAGGTCCGACCGGATGGTGAAAGGGATACGGATGACTTGGAGCTATCCCTTTCGGAACAACATAAAGCTGCCGTGGACTTCATCCGGCACTTTCTCCCTCAAGTTGTTCCATCGGGCCAGACTGCTGCGGTTCCGGACAAGAGAATTATAGCGTCATTGGACTCGGATTTCTTTAAGCGGTTCAGGGACATCGCTCCCGAGTTTCCGTCTCAGTCCAATAATGTTGCAAGAACATTTGAATTATTGAACGACGCTATATTCAAACTTGCTTCCAAAACAGGGGGTGCGGTGGCTCAGTAGGTAGAGGTGCAGGCTGCAAACCGAGAGGTCCTCGGTTCGAATCCCACCTGCGGCAATCGTGTTGTGTCCTTGGGCAAGGCACTTCACCCCCATTGCCCATGTGGGGGCACGATGACGCCTAAGGCGTACTGCACGTCGATGGTACGCATGTCTTCAACCAATCTAACCCTGCCTGTGCTGCAGTGTGGAGTTACGATGTTGGGGAGCTGGCAGCTGCTCGTCGTTGCTCGGTGGTTCTCTCCGGGTACTCCGGCTTCCTCCACCCATAAAACTGTCACGGTCATGATTAGCCATTGTGCATAAATATGTGACCTTAAACATCAATAAATAAATAAATAAATGCTTCCAAAACGGGAAAAGCAGGTTTCTTGTCCGCCAATACTCTCAACCTGCCTTTCATTAATGCAAGGAATAAATTCGATACGGCAGGACAGGGTATACCGAGAGTTCCTCTGCGTATGGACGACGAGGCGGAAGACTTAGAATTATCATTACCGTCGTCGGCGTCTATTCCAACCGCGGTGTTGGAAACAACTATTTCGTCTAACAGAGCCAGTTTAGATGCCTTATCTTACGCAGATCATCTTACTAAGGCGTTATCACTGCGTCTTCAAGGGAAAGAATTCCAGGATATACAATCCTCTTTAAGACTTCTTTCGAGGGCAGTAGCTTATTCCACGTGTAACTCCGCCCTTTCAGTGGCAAACCTGGAGTTGGTTAGACGTGACGCAGCCCTAGCTACATCCACACTCGTGGATAGTAAGGTGAAGAACTCTCTCAGAGACACTTCGGTCTCCGGAGAACTTCTATTCGATGGCAAGCTTTCTGCAATTTACGATAAAATTACAAAGAAAGCTTCGGATTCTCTGCTGTTCAAATCTGTTTCTAAGAAGTCGGACACCGCAGATAAGAGTAAGACAGGCACCTCTGTGTCTAATGCGCCCAAGAGAGGTTCCTATAGAGGTTCCGGTGCGTCCTCTTGGTCTTATTCAAGAGACCGTCAAGGTAGCGACTCACGTTCGGGACGTCCTTCGGGCCGGGACAACCGGTCAGACGCCCCGAGGTCGACGGGACGAGGTGCGGGTCGTGGAGGACGTGGTTTCTCCTACCGCAGGCCTCGCAGGTCCAGGAGGTGATGGCTTCAACCTCTATCGCGTACCGGTTGGCGGAAGGTTGTCGAGTTTTTCACAAGAGTGGGCGTCGATTACGGACGACCCTTGGGTGAGAGGGGTGATTTCGGAAGGTCTCAAGATATCTTCAAACGAAAGCCTCCATTAACTCGAAGTCCAAAATGGACTCAACTTCTGTCAAATCCGCAGAAAAGAGACGCTCTGTTATCAGAGGTGCTGTCTCTTTTAATGAAGAACGCGGTAGAGGTCGTAGAAAACCAGGAGACACCGGGATTCTACAGCCATCTGTTTCTGGTTCCGAAACCAGACGGCTCGTTCCGTCCAGTCATAGATTTGAGCTGGATAAACAAGCTGATCGTCGCTCCGAAGTTTTATATGGAGACGATTCGATCGGTCAGAGCGAGTATTCGGGTGAACGATTATGCAACAAGCATAGATCTCAAAGTTGCGTACTTTCACGTCATGGTACATCCAACATTCAGAAAGTATCGACGCTTCGCAGTCCTAGGGGCGGTGTATCAATTCCGGGCGATGTGCTTCGGATTGAATCTAGCAACCTGGGCTTTCACTCGGGTAATGAACTCGGTAATGATGTATTTCCGAGCTCATTCGTCTGCGGTAACGTCAGCCTACCTGGACGACATTCTTCAGAGGTACGGCAACAATCTCGTTCGTCTGCCGTTAACCAGAGCGAAATTAGTCAGTTGTTACGCTCGCTATTGTCTGCACGCAGACAAAGTCACAGCGAGAGAGTTTATGAGACTGATAGGTCTATGCGGAGCCGCTGCGGATCTCATTCCGATGGGGCGGTTACGCACGCGTCCTCTCCAAATTTTCTTGACTCAGAATTGGAGTGTGAAAATTCATTCGCTCGACATAGACGTTCTCTTGTCAGATCAAGTGAAACGAGAGATTCAGACTTGGGCAAACATTCAGTGGTTAACTCAGGGAGTTCCGCTGCAGTTGCCGGATCCGAGTTTTACCGTTATGACGGATGCCAGTCAAACAGGTTGGGGTGCATCATTGATCCCAACGGATTCGAGATGCCAGGGTCTTTGGGATCCGCAATTCCTGGGCAAGCACATAAACATCAAGGAAATGATGTCAATTTGGCTTGCGTTACGTCATTGGATGGACATTCTTCACAATGCTCATGTCCAAATCCTATCCGACAATACGACAGTAGTGGCGTATATACGGAATCAGGGAGGCACTCATTCAATTCCGTTATTCAATCTAACGGAAAGAATCCTTCTGTTTGCTCTAGAACATCAGGTTCTTTCGGTCCATCATATACCGGGTCGTCTGAACGTACTAGCAGACTCCCTTTCACGAAAGGGTCGCTTGTTGCCGTCGGAGTGGACTCTCAACAAACAAGTATTCAATCAGATTTGCTACCAATGGGAACGGCCAATGATAGACTTATTTGCGACACATCTCAACAATCAGTTGCAGACGTATGTGTCTCCGTGTCCGGATCCAAGAGCATTTGCAGTAGACGCTCTGTCGATCCCTTGGGACGGAATGATAGGATATGCGTATCCTCCAGCGCCGTTAATTCAGCAAGTATTGCTAAAGATAAAACAATCTCAATGCAAGATTCTGTTGGTAGCATCTCTGTCTCCACAGAGACTGTGGATAAATCTACTCAGGTGTCTGTTGTGGGACCTACCGCGAAAGCTTCCTCCA
This sequence comes from Pictodentalium vernedei, assembly GCA_031216915.1. Lineage (NCBI taxonomy): Eukaryota > Metazoa > Mollusca > Scaphopoda > Dentaliida > Dentaliidae > Pictodentalium > Pictodentalium vernedei. The sequence goes on from CM062293.1 coordinate 340,287,077, forward strand.
CGGGAGGATCTTCTTTCGCAGGGGAAATCGCGTCAACTCCATCACAACCCGCAAGGTCTCAACCTTCACGTTTTTCCGTTGTGCGGTCCTTCTTGCATGGCAAGCACTTTACAGGACGAGCAGTGGACGCAATTTCTAACTGTAGGAGGACCTCCTCTTCGCTAAACTATGCGGCTAAGTGGAAGGTTTTTCGTCGTTGGTGTAAGGATCATTCTGTTGATATTTTTGATCCCTCTATACCAGACATTGCAAACTTTCTAGTATACTTGTTTGACGAAATCAAACTGCAGCCTGTTACTATTAAGGGTTATAGGTCTATGTTATCTGATACCTATGCACATCATGATAGTTTACAAATTGGATCTAATGTCTCTTTATCTAAGTTGGTAAGAAACTTCTCGATAAATAGACCCAGAACTCTTAGGTTAATTCCTAAATGGAATTTAGCTTGGGTTCTTCTTAAACTGAAGGAAAAGCCATTTGAACCTCTTGGGACAGTAGATTTCAAATTCTTGTCTTATAAGACAGCTTTTCTCTTAGCTTTCTCTTCTGCTAGAAGAGTCAGTGAGCTTCATGCACTGTCGGTGGATGATTCTCACTATCGTAGTGTCGGGAACACTATCACCTTCACTACTAATGTAGGATTTTTAGCTAAGAATCAGGCTCCTAATAAATATCCGGAACCTATTGTTATTAAGGCCCTTCCGTCTTCAGACGGGCGTAGGCCTTTACTCTGTCCTGTTAGAGCGTTACGTATCTATAAACAGAGATCTCAGTTTATCAGAAAGGGACGAAAACATTTCTTTCTGTCTCTGATGCCTAATAGAAAGGACATTTTGGTACATTCTATTGCTAGATGGATTCAATTAACTATCCGTACTCCTTATGAAAATTTATCTTCTTCTCAGCAGTCTGTGCTTAAGATTTCGGCTCATGAAGTAAGAGCTCTTGCTACTTCTTGGGCTTACGCTAATAGTATTGCTATTACAGATTTAATGAAGGCTGCTTATTGGTCTCAGCCATCCACATTCACAAATTTTTATCTCAGAAATATTGAGTCCATTTCTGGAGACCTGCATTGTTTAGGTCCGTTATCTGTTGCTCAGAATGTCGTCCACTAAACAGTTGCAACTATAGTTATGCAGGCTTTCTGTTCCGGCAGTGACTCCGTCCGGCTGCCCTCTTCGCTCTGGGCTATTTGACCCAGGGCAAGGGGAAGGGGGGGGGGGGGGGGGGGAGGGTGTTCCCTTAGGTCACCTGCTTTATAGTGAAAAGCAAGGGAATTCCTCCTCCGAAGTCAGTATTTCTGAGTCGTTTCCGGGATGGTTTTAAAGTGTAATATTAATGTTAAAATTCATTCATGTCATATTTTTAAAGTGTGGCTCGGTGTGAAGCATTTGTATATGTCAAGTGTCAAACGGGCGTTAATATACAATCCTCGGACACTTTTAAAGAATATAAAGAGTCTCAATTCTCTGGACTAACTTTATTTATTGGCTTACTTTAAAAATAATTAGTATAAAGGGTTATACTGAATGTTAATAGAGAACATGAATGTTATTGTGCTCAATTATGAAGGGTATTGTATCTTTCTAATTTAACATAAAATAAGAAAGATACATGTAAAGCCTAATACTCCTTTTCTCCTTGAGGGGTTGCCTCTATATTATATAGTTGAGCTTATTGGATTTTCCTCTATGTCCTAGGCCCTCCAGCCTTTTTACTATTCAGCTAAGTCTGGGTCATTGGTACAGTATAAAAATGTTAAAAAATTTATAGTAATTTATATATTTTTTATACTTACCAATGACCCAGATGGGGATGGCCCTCCCAGGATTTGGGAACTCTTACCTCCCCGCTGAGTACATAGCGCTGACCAGGCACTGCCAGTAAGAATGATAATTGGCGCCAATTTCGGAACGTCCTTGACACTGCACATGCGCAGTAAGGGCAAAGTATGGAGGTCCTTTAGGACATGATTTCTTTTGGTTTTAGATGCAAATTTTGGGGATTGGGGGGCAAAATTTGTGTTTGGCCCTGGATTTTTTAGAGTTAGCACCAGCTAAGTCTGGGTCATTGGTAAGTATAAAAAATATATAAATTACTATAAATTTTTTAACTTTTTGTACAGAACTTCCATATGAAAGCTCTGATTTGAATAATTCTTTGTATGAATGTTTAGTACCATGGGATACATCACATATAATACAGGTTTTTTTCTTGTGCTTAAATTATGCAAATTAGACTAACTTTGATTTATTTAGTGTTACTTTCAGCACTGTCAGTGCAAATGCCAATACGGCTCGGGCTGGAGGCCGCATTTATGAACCGATCTTTACGAAACTTCTTGGGTACCTTTGTTATCACCGTGGGACGAGAACGAGTGTTTTGGGGTCCGGTCCGAAATTTAATATGGCCGCTGGCAGCCATTTTGTTCAAAATTAGGGGCAATCAGATTTTTGCGCAGAACTTCCACATGAAAGCTCTGATTTGAATAATTTTTTGTATGAATGTTTAGTACCATGGGATACATCACATATAATACGTTTTTTTTTCTCGTGCAGAAATTATGCAAATTAGATGAACTTTGATTTTTTCAGTGCTACTTACACACAGTAAGTACACATGTCAATACGGCTCGGGCTAGAGGCTGTATTTATCAACCGATCTTCACGAATCTTCTTGGGTACCTCTGTTATCACCTTGGGACAAGAAAAAGTGTTTCTGAGTGCGGTCCAAAATTCAAGATGGCTGCCAGTGGCCATTTTGTACCGAAATAAGGTCCAATCAGTTTTTTGTACACAACTTCTATACGGCTCAGGTTAGAGGCCGTATTTATGAACCGATCTTTACGAAACTTCTTGGGTACCTTTGTTATCACCGTGGGATGAGAACGAGTGTTTTTTTGGGTGTGGTCCGAAATTCAAGATGGCCACCACAGCCATTTTGTACCAAAATTAGTGCAATCAGTCTTTTGTACAGAACTTCTGTATGAAAGTTCTGATTTGAATAAATTTTGGATGAATGTTTAGTAAAATGGAATACATCACATACAATACGGGTTTTTTTCTCGTGCAGAAATTATGCAAATTAGATGAATTTTGATTTAATTAGTGCTACTTATACACTGTAAGTTCACATGTCAATACGGCTTGGGCTAGAGGCTGTATTTATCAACCGATCTTCACAAAACTTCTTGGGTACCTTTGTTATCACCTTGGGACGAGAACGAGTGTTTCTGAGTGCGGTCCAAAATTCAAGATGGCTGCCAGTGGCCATTTTGTACCAAAATTAGGTCCAATCAGTTTTTTGTCACAACTTCTATACAGCTCGTATTTATGAACTGATCTTCACGAAACTTCTTGGGTACCTTTGTTTTCACCTTGGGACAGGAATGAGTGTGTTTTGGGGTGCCTTTGTTATCACTGTGCTATGAGAACAAATATTTTGGGGTTCAGTCAGACCCACTCTGGGACTCAAAAGATTTCTTTTCTAGTTTAGCATCTGACTGTCACCCACCTTTACAATACTTTACCTGTACATTTGTTACAGGCTACGGTCAGTATTTATGTACAGACCGTTATAATACTTTATATGTACCTTTGTTATTAGGTCATTACCTAGATCTTTGTCATTGCTGTGTCACATACTATACACGTACATGTCTTGACAAGTTGAGTTACAGTGTCATTGACACTTTCATTCAACATAAGTTTAAGCCCTAGGAGGGTGAGTGTTTTTAGGATCACCTGAGCCTCAGGTTTTATTTTCACTTTCTTTATTCTTCAGGGTTCTTCAAGAGTCGTGAAAAATCTTACACCAAATTTTTTGTTCAGCTGATGAGAACACAGATGTACATACGATTCATAGAAGAAAGATCTTTTGTGTCTGATAAGGATGCTGGCTTAGCCTTCTTTGATGAGTGTGCTGAAAAGGTATGTCAAGAAATACATGCATAAAGAAGATTATTTTTGAGATTGTGGTACTTGTATAAAAAGTAGAGTACCTTATAAGTTTGTTCATATCTGTTTTTTTCTGCGCAGAATAGCTACAAAATGTAGAAATGACCACTTTTACCCAGAAAGATTGAAAAAAAGTATGAGCATGGAGGTTTTTCGGTTTGGTTTTGGTTTTTGCCGCAAACCATAAAACCGAACTGACAGGTGAAAAAAAACCCGGCTATATTTTTTTTTGCATACTTTGACGTTAAACTTTGAAATTTGCAATGACCCCTCGTAATCTCATTTTGAAAATAGCAGTGAACGTCAACAGAATGGGTAAATCCCAAAGCAATTATTTCTGTATAATTATGTCTGTGTATAAGTCGCTTCTACATATACGTCACACCCAATATTTTCAGCCAAGATATCTCCCCTGCGACCATTACATTTGTATAAGTCGCACCCCGACTGTGAGAATAGCCGGTGGGGCCTACACAAGAACGACAATGGCCAGTGAGTGTGGGCTTTTACTGCACAAAATTAGGTGAGTGTCTGAACACATGAACTTTTTTGTTTTTCATTTTTTCATTTCAGTCATATTTATCTCATATTAAATGCATGAAATAGAATAATAATCAAAATTATATAAGGTTATTTACTTTAAACATTTATTCCCCATGTGATACTTGTTGATGCCGTAAATTAATTTTACTTTGCACATAACAGCATGAGGGAGAGATCATACTCAGTACTTCGAAAGGAGACGAGAGATCCAGTGAGGGATCGAGGAACAGGACAGTGAATGGAGTCCCTGTATTATGGCAATATTAAACATAACAGAAAAGTTACAAGTCCAAATTAGTTATTTTATCAAAATTAAAACTGAACACAAAATAACAAAACAGGTATATAATGTATAGCAGTGGTGGCACGAAGATTTTGATTCGGGGGGAGGGGGGGGGGGGCTGCTAATTAACGTGGGGGATCCACGGTCAAGATGCCTATGGGTTGTAGGCCTGAGCCAGGGGTGTGAGCATGGGAGAGTGTGTCTCACCACCCATTGGTTTTGGATCAGTGAGCCCTGCCCCAGAAAAAAAATCCTATCTGTTTAATTTGCATGCCATGGGAGCGATATCTGAGCATTTCTACAATGACTGACGTGGTCTTCAAAGGTGCCCAAATTGTGGCAGATAGCAATTTGAAGTTTAGTTTTGGAGGGCCCATGGGAAAAGTGGGTGTGGTTAGGGGGATTAGGAGAGATTGGGTATTGATGTATAGTATTTACTAAATAGTACATATACAACAAGAAAATAATCAAATGACAAACAATCTACCCTAAATTCATATTGACACTTCAGCTGAGTGCTAGTGAAGTGTGCTATGTCCCAGTACTGCCAGTAGGACAAAGCACACTTTAAATAGCTCTCAGGTGACATTTCTATGGTCTTTTCTAGTAAGACGTTAGTGATTTAGATTAATTGAAGGACCTGGAAAAACCGAACCGAAACCGATGTTTTAAAAAAAATAAAACCCAAACTGAACCTGGAAAAGAAAACCTCCATGCACTAAAGTATATATTATTTGAGGATTTAACTCTTGGAGTGCTATGTTAATTTTGGTTATCAAAATTTTTTCAGGTGTCTTTGCCTTATATGCCTCGACCTCCTTAGGAGGTTCGATTGGTATGTAGTTGAGATATCCTTTCGTCTATTTGTCCATACTCTAACTGTCTGTCTGTTTTATTTTAACTCTGGCATTGGTTGTAGGATTTTTATGTCTTTGGTATGCTGATAGACCAGCATGGGTGACGTGATATCCACATATCGGGGATTTCGTCTGTACATTCCTACCAGAACTATGACCCTTGTAAGACTTATAAAAATAACAAAATTAACCTTTTACATTATAATCTGGTCATCGGTTATACGAGTTTGATGTCCTTTGGTCGGATAATAGAGGAACAAAGGGGAAAGGATATCCACATATCGTGGGTTTTATCGGTTGTCGTACCCTTTGGTATGGTCTACGGTTCATTGGTCGGATTTTGATATCGTTTGGTATCAAAGACATTAATTTTTGGCACCATTCAAGTTGTTTAAGCATCCAAATTTAATACTTTCACTTGCCAAAATGAACACCCAACAATTACATGATCAAAATACCATCTTTATTTCTTGATGAAAATGCCATCATTATTTTTGACTCTATGTCATGATAGTTATTATTGCTGATACACTGTCAGGGGCAGGCACTCTCCCATTTATTGTAACAAGGCGAATCCTTACAGACTAAATAACGTATCTTCAAAGCTAATGTGAAACGAAGCCCATCCATTGAGTATGAAGCCTTTATGTTGTTATGTTGTAGAATAAAGCCCAACTATGTGTTTCCAGCACTCTACCAGTTTAATGCACTTTATTGATTATTACTGGTTAGTTTTTAAAAACAGCAGAACCAAGCTTTACTCAGAAAACCATCGCTATATTATATGTTTCAGTGAAAACATTGTCTTTGAGAGCTGTTTCCAAAATAACAAAAAGAGAACTATAAGAAACAGAGATCCGCCAAGTCACTACCATTGCAAAGAAGTTCTGGACATGGAAATAGATTTCCATCTATAATTTTTTGTCAATTTGACATCATTTCCTGACCACACAACTATGAATTACACTTGGAAATGTACTTTTCAAGGATTTTCACTTGAATTATTATTTTTTAGTGAAGCCCACTTAAATAGGTCTATAGACCTTTTTAGTCTCAGTTCATCCTATACAGGCATTCAGTCTATTATATGTTGATTGACAGAGCTGGTAATCTATTGTATCTCATTTGAGAGCTCGTGGAGCTCATTTTAGCTCTGTAAGACCAAAAAGTGACCAGATCCGTGTTAATTGAATACTTTTGATGAGTGAATAAATTTCACTGGCAAAGTGGCTGTTCAATTAATAGAGTTTCACTGTGGAATCTTAGGAATGTGCGAGTGAGTTCCCTGGTAAACAAATTTTTCTTTATGGATATGAAAGCACCTAGTAATCAATACCTAGTCTGAGAAGTCAAAGTGGGCAGGAGATTTATAAATGACAGGCTAAACTCAACTTGATACTTATGTTTTTTTCATGATATAATCTTAAATGCAGAAGGTGACCTTAAACTCCAATAAACAAACATAAAAATATATTTTACTCCTTGAATAATACAATCAGATTCTTGTAAATGTCTTGAAAAACTTTTAAATGTTGTGTGATCATGAATGTATAAACACTTTTCAGCAAGCAAGGTTTATATGCACTTATGTGTCTAGGATACTGGTAAATATACAGTCACTTGATTTTCTTAATTGCAGGTTATAGAGTCAAGTGATGAACCAAAATTGATAGAGATAGACTCTTCTCAGAATAGGTAAAATCTTATGTGCTCTTACCTTTTTCACCCAAACTTTTTACTTACCTGATATTTTCAAAAAATTGGTCTTAACTCCATTGGAGCAAACACATCCAGTTTAGTCTGGTGTGTGAGCCATGTTTTGGAGACAAAATGTTTAGTTCTCTATAAAATATATAACATTGCAAGTATCATAGGTGCTTCAAGTGTTCTGGAAAAGAATGAATGATTTTCTCAGTTGTTACAAAACCAGGAGCTGAGTTTGTGGTAGTTCTGTTCTGTTGGTTTATTAAGACTTGGTAGCAAATATCTGTGTATGTCAGTTGGCTTAACCTGATTTCATACCGTACTGACCCGGGAATAAGCCCTGAAATAAAAGCAAAAGTATATCCCATAACAAAGATGCAGTAACCCTTTATTTAATGAATTGTCTGTATATGCCCATATAATTTACAAACTGAACAGTTGAAAAAAAGTGTAAACCAATTTAAACAAAACCATATGTGACCCCCTCATTGGAATGCTTGTTCCAATGAGGGGGGCACATGATATGGTTTTGTTGAAATTTTTTGAAACATTTGAAAAAGAAATAACTGAAACAACACATTTTGATATGAGTGTTGGATAAGGGGTCTTTTTCATTGTACCAACTTACATGTACCAGTATGGCTGTCATTGATTTTGTCATCACAAATTTAGGGTCTATGCTTATACCCAGGTCAGTACGATACTTGTGTTGCAGTAATGCTTTTGTCATATATGTTGAATGTGACCTTATATACCAGTTATTTATATTTATTTATTTATTGGTGTTTAAGGTCATATACTTATGCACAATGGCTAATCATGACCCTGCCAGTTTTACAGGTGGAGGAAGCCGGAGAGAACCACCGAGCAACGACGAGCAGCTGCCAGCAGGCAGGGTTAGATTGGTTGAAGGCATGCGTAACATCAACGTGTAGTACGCCTTAGTACACGGCATCATCTGACCCCATGTAGGCAGTCGGGGTTAAGTGCCTTACCCAAGGACACAACACGGGAGTGTGAATCAATCGCTGAAATGGTCACCCATCCAACTACTAACTGCACACGACATTGCTTAACTTCGGTGATCTGATGAGAACTGGTTACCGTGACGCCACCGTGCCCCCTATATACCAATAAATATGGTTTGTATGGGTCCTGGAAAGTGCTTGAATTGTAAAATTGAATTTCTAATTTCTGAGACCTTGAATGATTTGGCACTAAAATATCTTCCATTGGCTAAAATATATATTTGGCACCCAAACTTTCTTTGCTTTTATGCGAAAAAGCCAATACAGCATTGATGAGAACTATTGATTATAACAAAAAATTAAATCAGCTTGCAGTTAAGGCCAAGACAGTAACAGATTTTCACAAAACACACCAAAGCCCTGTGATTTTGAAATAAGGCTGCTTGGTTGACATTGACATAAGGAGGTTGATGGGACAAACCAGTATTTAGACAACCACTTCAATGGTTACTTTTCAAGATTTTCTTGCGGTCACTCATGAGATAATTCTGGTACCCACTCAAAAACATGAGGTCTCCTCCATGTACAATGGAGTCAGTGTAACTGTATATCTTTTACTTGAATAACCCTGTTAAATGATAGAACATACAAACCCCAAACCATTTACCATACCGTTAGCATAAATTTCACCTGTTAAATTGCAAAAAAGGTTAAAGTGTAAAATCCTGTTAACCCTTTACCTAACACAGTTTTGTAAAAAAATAAATTAAATTTCACATTTTTTTTAAAGAAATTATCACAATTTTTCAATAAAATCATCATACAAATATGGATATAAGAACCGGTTCGATGAGCCGGTTCTAATTATATCTATATTTGTATGATTTTATTGAGACATTTGTAAGATATTTTAGGGTGTGGTAGGCTTATTTTGGTCAACTTCCTGGATGTTTTTGACCACTGTGTTAGATAAAGAGTTAGTTGAATAAAAAATCTTGTAATCTGTCAAAGAATTATTTGGACTACCACAAAATTCCCCACATTTATAGGCATTGTTGTCCTAAATACATCCAATATAGACATTTACTCTATTGTGTTGTTTGACAGATTTCAGCGAGCTCTGTCAAACAAGGTAGAATAAATGTAGCATCATCACAACAATATAAATCTTGCTGGATGGGCTTGCATTTTGCACTCTTTATTCAGCAACCAAACCTAAGATGGAAGTGACCCCAGCTTTGGCAAAACAAGATGTCAAACTTCCATATGCATTACAACAAAACCAGGAAAACCCTAGAAAGGTTGCATTGATCTCAAAAGGATCTATGTAATACAGAGCAGATAACTGTCGTGTTAAAACACTACAAAAATAAAAAAAGCTGCCTTTGCTGATGTTTTTTTTTTCAATTGGATACTTTGAAATGGGCAATGTCCTGAAATTTGGGGAATCCCCAAAAAACAATGAAAGCAAAATAGGACCACATCTCAGCTTGTACACAATTTTGGTTTGAATTAATGTTTTTCTGTTTCAGTGAAAGAACTGTATTTATCACTCCACCAGAAACTACTGGTCTGCCTGAAGGTGTTACATACAGGTAGGATTCGATTTATATTTATGGAGTTTCCAATCCTGACATATTTCTAAATGGAATTTCCTAATGTATTATTTCTTGATGAAATACTTTTCGTTGTATAATGCTTCTTTTGAGATTTAGTAGTCAACTTTTAGTTAAATAGCTCACAAGGATTCTTGTACCTTTGTTACTTTAAAACTTTGTCTGACAACTTGGTCAGATTTGTTGTACATAACTCGACTTTTTTTAAGCCAGGATGAGCTATGGTCATTACATGTATTCCTTGTGAAGGGTGTGTTTGTGGCCTTTATTAAAAAACCATTGATCCAATTTCAAAGAAATTTTAAGGAATTGTTGGTCATGGTGTTGCATTGTGATTATACTCAAATCAAGTCGCCACACCCCATAGGGAGGGGGTGAGGGAAAATTGCTTCAATTTAAAAAAAAACTTTTTATGATTCGATGGATGGAATGAGTTGATACATAGTATTTAGCTTCCTTTTGAGGTATACACACAAGCTTGTTCATGGGAAGTTTGAGAGGCAATATTTTTAGCTGTTCTTGGAGGGGCAACATTTTTTGCCCTGCTCAAATTTTCTATTTCAGCCCTCATTGGCTTATTTGAACCAAATTTGGTATGGAGTGCTGTTGGGTCATAAGTATTTGAGTTACATCCCCAAACATTCCAGCACACGCCTGGCAACCCCAGGTGCTGAAATTAGAAAATATTTTAAAATTTAAATGCCCATATTTCTCCAACCACACAGAACAGAGAATTCTTATTTTCTGTGTAGCATCTTTAGGACCAGTAGCATTGAATGGACAGAATTGCAGTCAAATGTGTCATGAGGATGGTATAGGGAATTGAAAAGTTCAGAGTCATCATATTTTTTATACTATAAACCAATGGCCCAGTCTAGCTGGTGCAATCTCAAGTTATCAAGGGCCAAACACAAATTTTGAAACCCCCAATCCCTAAAATTTGCTTGCAAAACTGAAAATTAAAAGTCCTATCTGGTCCTCCATACTTTTACTCTCTGCACATGCGCAGCCATCAGGAAGTGACCGGAATTGGTGCAAACATCATTCTTTGTTTGGCCCTAAAGTCAGCAACAATGAACTGACATCTGTGCTTTAAAATATCCTTTTTAGCTCACCTGGCCTAAAAAAAATCTCATCACTTGGCATCCGTCGTCTGTCCGGCGTCCATAAACTTTTCACATTTTCATCTTCTCTGCAACAGCTGAGCCGGTGTGAACCAAACTTGGCAGGAATGGCCTATGGGAGATCCTCTACAAACGATCCTCATTTTGTTCCCGTCGGATGAAAAACTATGGCTTCCAGAGGCATTCTTTGATTCTGGTTTGTGGATTTTCAAAAATCTTCTCTGAAACTGCCAGGCCAAATGTTTTGAAACTTCACATAAATGATGACTGCGACCTCCTCTACCAACGATCCTCATTTAATGGTAATTGGGTCACAAACATGGCTGCAATTGCGGCTTATTATACCCCTCGCAAACAAAGTTTGAGGGGTATATAGGAATCACCCTGTCCATCCGTCCATCTGTCTGTCTGTCTGTCCGTCCGTCCTTATAAGCGCAACTCTTCCTAAACTGTTGAAGAATTTTCATGAAACTTTACACAATGGAAGAACTGCATATGAAGATGTACATGAAGCAATATAATTCCATTCTGACATTTCCAAGGGGAGATAATCTAACTTATACATTTTAATGTACCAAAAAGCCTACAACTGAGGCACATGGGGTATCACTTTGTGAGCTTGCTTACAGTACCTCAAGTAGTTCCTTGTTCGCAGGTCTCTTAGAAGATGGAAATATGTGGCCACCAGAGGCTATATTCTACTGCTTAACCCAATGCCTCTCCTGTCTGCATGCAGATCAGTACTGTCAGAAAAATACTTGTTTTTTTTCAGAATCTGGTAAGGGTTGGTTCCAGTTTTTTCCAATGAGAACTGAGGAAAAACCCAAAATATTGTGTATACAGTACAAGTCAAAGTAAGTTGTAGCATAACTGCAATAAACTAAGTAAATTACTGCTCCAACCCTGACAAGATCAGAATCTGACATTTTCTGGAAAGCTTTCAGTGAGAGCTTTCCAGAAAATGATGTCAGCTTCTGGTCTTATCAGTGAAGGAAGAGAAAAGATACATAGTTTATAGGATTATCCTACAACTTATTTTTACTTGTACTGTAAACCATTGCAACTGTATGTTATTATTAGTCTCAAGTTACTTATCAGGAAATACTGATTGATGACAGGTGTTTGGAAAACCAGGGAAGTTTTGTTTATATTCTCTTGCAATCATGTCATCTTACATGACAGTAATTATTGTATATCTTTTAAGATTTGACAAAATTGGAGTAAAATGTGTTTCCTGTAACCCTTTACCTATCCCAAGCTATTTTGAAAGAGAATACTGTCTGAAAAAAATTGTAGTTTTCAAAATATTTAATCTTCTTTTACTGATTTTTTGTTGAAACAGAATTCATAAATGTGTGCATTTTCAAGAAAATCTTCTTTGAAACTACAAGGCCAAATGGTTTGAAAACTTAGTGTGACTGATTGATGACTGTAACCCCCTCTACCAATGATCCTCATTTAATCTCCGTTGGTTTGCAATTATGGCTGCATTTGTGGTTTATAGTTACTATAGAAACCTTATAGGAAATCACATTTTCATCATCTTCACTGAAAGTACTGAGCCAATGTAAACCAGACTTGGCAGGCATTGTCTATGAGAGGTTCTCTACAACTGTTACTCATTTTATTGCTATTGGGTGAAAAATGTGGCCGCCAGAAGCATTCTTTGATTTTGATTGGTCAATTTTGAAAACTTTTCTCCTCTGAAACCACAGGGCCAAATGTTTTGAAACTTTGCATGGTTGATAACTGTGACACCCTCCACCAACGTTCCTCATTTAGTGTTGATCGTATTGCAAACATGGCAACTGTTGTGGTTTATAGTTACTATAGAAAAACCCTGGGGGAAATCACATTTTCATCTTTTCTCTGGAACTACTGAGCTGACGTGAACCAAAACTTGGCAAGAATGGTCTATGGGAGGTCCTCTACAAACGATCCTTTTTCTGTTCCCCTTGGTTGGAAAATATGGCCACCAGAGACATTCTATGATTCTGTTTGATGGATTTAAATGTTTTGAAACTTCACATGATTGAAGACTGGGACACTTTCTACCAATGATCCTCATGTAATGTTGATGTAATGTTGCAAATGGCCACAATTGCAGGTCATAGTTACCACGGAAAGCCTATGGAAAATCACATTTTTATATGTAGTTCCAGGTGAGCAATTACAGGCTCTGTAGAGCCTCTGCTTTGAGGATGCCAGACACAAATCAATGCAAGAATTGGTGGATCCAAGGCTGTTATTGGATGATGGAAGTGTTCAACGGTGGTTTTAGACGTTCAGGGCTGTAACTTTATAATAATTATAAAATTATTTCATGTGTACCAATTTCGGGACATACGCATGACGTCATCATTTTTTATAATGATTAGTTTGTTAAGTATTTCTTCCCTATCCTTCCATGAACCCTTCCTGTTAAACTCTTAAGCTTTTTAGCTATTTTTTATTGAAATTTTTTGTTAAATTTCTTGGGAGTTTAACATGTGTTACAGAATATTTATTCTGTTTTTCCCCGTGGTTACGTCCTCACCCTAGGGTTGTTAGGTCATTTAGTCTTGCATCTTCTAGCCGATGTATCGTGTTTTCTTCTTAGGACGATCTAGCTTTGCATCTGGTAGCATTTAAATTGGTTTCTGACTTTGGGTCTTTTTGTATGCCTGATGTCTTGTTTCCGTTTTTTTTCATTGACGTTGTTTACATTGACAATGTCCTCAGATATAGGTAGTATTTTATATTCTATTACTGTTTAATTACGGTAAGGTACATGGTTTATTATTCCGGTAGTGTAGCTCAGTAAATTTGGATTTTGTCCACACTTAGGCTCTATCAGGATGCCTTTGGGCTCTTAATGTTCCCTTTGGGAACTTAGGCAATTTTTAAAAAAAAAATTTCCAAAAAATATTTTGGAATATAATTTGGATTGCTATTATTATTCATGTATCTTAATTATATATTTTGTTGTGGAGTTTGGAGGAGTGATATCGACTTTAGTCGATGCACTCCTGTGGACTCGTGACAATCTTGTGTTCACTGGGATGACTAATGTTGGAGACAGGTGTCGGGGTACTTTGTTGGTGGTGAGTTTCTGAGGCCAAGCCTCTCACCACGTTTTAATTCATTCTTTCAGTTTCTATTTCACATGCACATGGTTATAATATTGTGACACCCATCCAAGTGCGCTCCGTTGAGCAAATAGATCAAGCTGCAGTACTCATGATATGCAAGGGATAAGGCCTCTAGTTAATGTTTTTAGTCTCTTGCAAGCAGCTAGCTCGACCGGTGAAGCGGTTACTCCATCCGTGGAAGCCGATACACTGGGTAAGTCCGTTGCGGTCGAACGAAGTGTAGATGTGGGTAGAGCAAGCACTTAAATATAAATAAGCTCACCCAGCGACGACGGAAAAAGGGAGGAAGTCAGCAAGTTTCTTGTTGGGAGGCTCAGCGAGGTCTAATAGACTGCGCGCTGGAGAGGCCCCTTTCTAACCTAACAACATTTGGGGCCAAATGTTGTTATGAGAAACTTGCATGAGGCGGAGCATACGTCCGCCCACCGATCAGGGCGCTCTGTCTAATCTGCAGCCGGGGCCAGCTTCAGTCACAGCTTCCTCTGCTACATTATTAAAGCACACATGACCGCAGGCTTGCTACCCGACTTCAGATATCCAGTTAGCTGCGCGAAGACGGAGTCCTGAAGTTGGACCATCTGAAAGCTAGCAATCCGAGGCATCGATCAACGGCATGCTCGGAGAAGAGATCTATCTCCTGATCTTCATCCCAGGAGCAGCAAGCGGTGGAAAAACAGAAGACCACTGCTCCTCAAACCTCGGGAATGGACTTGCTGTCGCAGTTGCGCAGCTATTAGCAGAATCCCAGCTAATGCAAGAGCAGCCTCCCACAGTCTCCAGTGTGGAGCTGTCAGATGGTGCTGGGTCGGTCCGGTCAACTGTGCATGTAGAAGAAGTCAAAAGTTTCTCTACGGGACGCTTGGCTACATCTGGGGTCAGATCTCCGTTTGGGTCTTCAGGGTCACAACTTACACCGATATATCTGTCTTCACTTAGATGAAGACTTATAAGATTTGGCTAGCGTTGCCAATCTGCTTAGTGAGCTTCTAGGGCCTCCATTATCAGCTTTTAATGGTCTTCACGTACAGGAAGACCTTTAGCTGCGTCAGATAGGTTGAGTTAATTGTCCTATCAGACATGATACAAACCCTCTCCATCCCGTTAACAGTTGGGGTCGACTGTGTTTGTTGTGAGAAACCATATTGAGTTGGAACATGCATCGAACGTTCCTTCCACACTACATCCGGGGCCGGCAGCAGTTAGGGCTTCTTTACTTACATGGAAACGCACGAAAGAGGATTAGTCTAGAAGTTTCTAAGTGGGATACTCTGCGAAATCTGGGGACAGATCCGAGTGCAGAGCATTTTTTTGTCCTGTTAACAGTCGTGAACGACTGTTTTGTGTTGTAAGAAACTTCAATGAGTATGAGCAACCGTCCTATGTGACGAGTTGGGATGCTTTTTCCGCACTTCAGTCAGGGTCAGCTGTGGTTACGGCTTCCTCTTCTTCCATGGATATGCATATAAGGGATAGATGCCTGCAAGTGTCTTAGGGAATGCTCGACAAGATCTGGAAGATGCTACAAGTTTCTTACGGAATGCTCGGTGAGGTCTGGAGCAGACTGTTGGCTGGAGATCCTTCTCCTTTCCGTCAGCAGTCTGGGTCGACTGTTTTTGTTGCGAGAAACTTTAGTGAGTTGGGATGACCGTTCACGTCTGCGGTTCAGGACGCTTCTTTCACACTGCAGCCGGATTCGGTTGCAGCTATGGCATCTTCCCTTGCTTCATTAATGAAGCGTGTTAACCACAGACTAGCTATCTGACTTCGCAGGTTCAGGTTGATAGCTAGTCATTTGAGACTAGTGCTACCGTTTAACAGACTCCGAGGATGAGCTGTCAGATGGTGCTGCGTTGGTCCAGTCTTCCGTTCAGTCAGATGGAGTTGACCATATTTGCAGATGGAACATTTGGATGGTGAGAGAGATACGGAGTGTGAGTCTCCATCTCTCACAGAAGGGCACTTTAAGACTATGAAAAGTCGTAAGCTCTTAAGAATATTGTTCCATCTGAATATAAGTCTGCGTTTAGATGAGCAGGCCGAGGATGACCTGCATCATTATACCCCCCGCAAACAAAGTTTGGGGGGGTGGGGGGTATCTAGGAATCACCCTGTCCGTCTGTCCATCCTTATAAGCGCAACTCCTCCTAAACCGTTTGAAGAATTTTCATGAAACTTTACACAATGGAAGAACTCCATATGAAGATGTGCATGAAGCAATATAATTCCGTTCTGACAGGCGTGGGGGGTATCACTTTGTGAGCTTGCTCACAGTACCTCTAGTTTAATATATGCTCGGAAATAATGGAATGTCACCTGGAAATGTACTATTTGATGACAAGCTTGCGTTGATATACCGTACCGACCCGTCAGTAAGCCCAGGGGGCACAGGAAAAAAATGGATAAAAAAATGGGGGGGTGGGCTTATTCACGACTCAGACCGAATGTAAACTAAAAAGTTGACAAGTCGAGAATGACTTGTGTTCAAGTCAGGTGATGTTCCCAGTGTATGTTGTGTTCCCATTGATATTAAATAAAATAATACTGTATATAACATTTTCTGTTCGTTTTATTTGTTTTTTCATTCGATGTCATTAATCATTCAAATACCAGTATGCATTTCATTAAAAAAATATCAGAGTAAAATATCAACAAAATCAGCATGAAATGTCAAAAAAATATCAATGTTGACAAATTAGGTCAAAAATGCACGTGGCTCAGATTTGTTTTCATCTGGAAGGTGCTGGTTCAAGCGTAACATTTTCATTTTGAATTGTGTTTATTAAAAAATATTTCAACTGTGGTTTGTTTTTACTCAGGTAAGAGAATGTGCCTGCAGTATTCGTAACTCGGTAAATTCCATTTGGTTCACTTTCTGTCACTTTCACAGCCAACAGTGTTGGCACCGGATAACTGGGAGCCTATCTGAACGACCCATTCCCCATTTACTGGTGTATTGACACTGGACCTGGCTGTTATTGCCAGAGAAGAGAAAAATAGAGAATTATTCTTGCAGTTATCACACAGCTTATTCAATTGGTAAATAAGTTGTGAGATAACCACATGAATAATTATCAATTTTTGCTTCTCGGACAGTGACAGCCCTCCCCCCCCCCCCCCCCTCAAAAAAATATAGGCTTACATTGCAATAGGCACTGTTAATACGATATTTAACACAACACGTACAGGATGAGTAGGGGACAGTTCGCAGACAACAATGTTGGTGCGGAATAACTATTTACACAGCCATTCTCTCAGTTACTGGCGTATTGACACTGGACCTGGCTGCTATTGCCAGAGAAGAGAAAAATAGAGAATAATTCTTGCAGTTATCACAGCTTATTTAATTGGTAAATAAGTTGTGAGATAACCACATGAATAATTATCAATTTTTGCTTCTCAGACAGTGACAGCCCTCCCCCCCCCCCCACCCCCTCACCCCCCAAAAAATATAGGCTTACATTACGATATTTAGCACTGTTAATACGATATTTAACACAACACGAACAGGATGAGTAGGGGACAGTTCGCAGACAACACAGCTTATTTAATTGGTAAATAAGCTGTGAGATAACCACATGAATAATTATCAATTTTTGCTTCTCGGACAGTGACAGCCCCCCACCCCCCCCCCCCCCCCCCCCAAAAAAAAAATTTAGGCTTACATTACGATATTTACGATATTTAGCACTGTTAATACGATATTTAACACTGTTAATTCTTACAACACAATGTTTCCACAATCATCAAAACCCTCAAAATCAACGTCCTCGTCCGAATCTCCACCGTCCTCAGGGAAATGCACGCCAGTGTCATAATTCTCCGACTCACAGTCTTTACTTTGCTCAGTTGTCTCCTCGTCATTTGTTGAAGGTTGCCCTATTTCATTTACACCACACTTCTTGATCCTGTTGCCCATAAAATAGTCCTCAGTGCCATCCAAAGCATTACTGATACCACAGCTAAGAAATGATTTAATGATGGTTGTCTCGTCGATAAAATCCCAAGTAGTGCTCACCCAGTTGATCACATCCTGACGCGTTGGTTGTATGTAATTTCCATTTTTATTTTTCTTTGCATGTCGGAACCAGTTGATCCACAATTCTTTCAACTTCATTTTGAACACACGGTTCACATGGGTGTCCATGGGTTGGACAAGTGGCATACATCCTGTAAAAAGAATGAATATACTTGTAAAATATGTATTTGCTTATTTGTCAAAGAAACCCGTGGGGGGGGGTTATAAAAAAATAGGCCTACCAGGCTGTAAGAAGTGTGGGGTGGGCAGTTGGACATGAATCGGGGGCTGGCAAGAGGGGGGGGGGGGGGAGGGGAGCTGAATTCTGCATGTCCAGGATAGAATATGGGTGGAAAACACTGTTGGTATAAAATGAAGACAAAAATACGTTCGGCTGGAAATTCTGAAGCTGATAGAATATAAGTAAGGGGAGCTAACTTGATTCTTATTCGTATTTCCCAGAATTGTTTTCTGTTTTCAACACAAACTTTCAATTCCATTTTTTTACACAAAAAAAACACAAAACGGATAAAATTTGGCCACACCATAATAACAACAGTATTTATCATAGGTCATCTGAAGTGAATTATATTCGAGAGGTCACGTTTTTGTTTAATTTATATTTCAAATGTATATAATTTACATTTCACACACCGCGACTGTATGAGAATAGGTTTGGCAGCTATATAATACGTGGATACCGGAAACTACTACGAACATCAGTAGGCTATGTACATTGTATTGACAAGTTTCGGTATTCCGGTATGAACTTTTGCTTCCAAAACATAGGTTATGACCCCCTCATTGGAACGAGCGTGACGCGTGTATAGCGCTTGTTCCAACAAGGGGTCATAGCCTATCTTTTGGAAGCAAAAATTGAAAATATAAAAAAAAAAAGAATTTCGTGTATAGCGCTCGTTCCAAAGAGGGGTCATAACCTGGATCATCAAATCCAGTACAGGTGCTGGGTTTCTACGATGTGGTCCATCAACTGAACATTTTTACCCACTTCGTTATAATTTTTATGGAAAACCAGACATTAAGAAAGACTCAAAGTAAAATAAAATAAAATTCTCACCTCCGGGTACAAGAACGACATCTGTATCCCTCTTTTCCAGGCTGGTGGTAGTCTCAGCTGTATAGTGTGGTCTATAAGTGTCCAAAATGAGAAGCCTCCTCACATCATCCTCATTTTTACCCCAAACCTTTCTAATCCATTTCCTGACTTCCTCGGCAGTCATCCATCCATTCAAAGTAGAAGAAATCCTTATGTTTTCAGGAATGACCAGTTTTGACAGAATGTTTGAACTTAACGTTCCGTTACGCTCTTTGAAAATAATAAATGCTGGTAACTTTGAACCATTTGCGCGTGCACACAGAGAAACCGTACAACCTTTTTTTGACGCACCAGTATTACTTATCCTAACAGTTTTTTCTCCCTTCACTGAATTCGTATAATTGGGTACACTATCAAAACGTACCGTAGTCTGATCCATGTTTGCCATGTTATGGAATGTGTAGTCGTTTTTAATTCTCAAGTTTTTAATGGATGTATGGAAATGTTCAATTTTCTCCTTGAAGTCTGCTGGGAGTTTCTGCGAATCATTAGTTCCTCTACGGATACCGATGCTGTAGCGTTTCTTCCATCGGTTCAACCATCCATTTGAACCTTTAAACCCATTAAGTTTCAGTTGGCTAGCAACCTCCCGAGCCTTTCCCTGTAACATAAAATTGGAGACAGGTCTGCCAGCTTCCCTCTCCTCACACAACCAGTCAAAAACACTTTGGTCAAGTTCAACTGACAGCGGTTCCTTTCCAATGTTAAGAGATTTCTTTGTTGAAGCAGCTGCCTTTGTTGACATTTTAAATTTATCGAAGTCCCGATTCCACAATCGAATTTGCTTTCTGTCGACATTAAATTCTTTTGAAGTTTTGGCCTGATTCTCTCCATTCTTACGATGCCACTCTACCACTTTCATTTTAGTTTCTAGCGTATAACGACTGCGTATGGAAGACATGATTTACGTTACAATAATTAATCTGCTAATGACTTGGAAAGGGCAGGCTTTCTATTTATTGACAAAATTGTCGGTCTACACAAACTTTCAAAGGTTGCAAATGTCATTGATATCCATTTCAAGTCGCCTGTGTTGAAGAAACACACGCAATGGGAATGTCAATAAAAACACGTGGGTATGTTTCATAAATAAACAAACTATATTTAAACTGACCGCCCTGGTGAACAGAATGTGTCCCCATTGTTGTGAACAATATGGCTTACCATTGTTTTGTTTTCAAAACAGCCTTTCATGTGGCATGGACCAAACTGGACATTAAAACTTACAATTAATTCATATTTAGTAAAGTAAGTTGATAAACGTGATGGCTGGCAATAATAAATAACACAAAAGCAGGCTGTTTGGGAATTTTATTTACCGGGTAAGCTGAAAATGTGAAAACATTAAATTGAAAAAAAATCAAACAACTCCAAAACACACTTCATAAAATTTTATTTTGAATAATGAACCATTGAAATTTCCGTGCATATTTTCATGATGGCCTGTCTGTGTGTTGAAAAATGCTGTACTGGTAGCTAAAAACTGAAGTCAGAGATATAGGGGTGGGCTTATTTTGGGGTGATACGCCAAAAAGTACGTTTTCTGAAAAGTTAGGGGGTGGGCTTATCTACGAGAGTGCAGGGACCAGCCCAGGGGGGAATTTTAGGGAGACTTCAAGTCTCCCTCCAGAAAAAATAGGGAGACTGCAGAGTCATGTAGGGAGACTTCATAGGCAAGTGGGGAAAATTAAGAATATTCATGTACCACCCCCGCCGCCCCTTCATATTTTCAATTTATGGTCCTCCATTAACGTACAAATAATCCAGGTCCAGTTGTCTATGATGCATTTGTGCCAGGTTAAAAAATCACAATGTAATTATTGACTGAAAATCCTCCACTGCTACCTTCTCCTTCATGACGCCTCACCTCTTCTTCGTGCCAACCCCCCCATCACCCTCCTGTGGTTGCCTTTCAACAAAGTCTACTAAGCTAATAATTTCCTAAATCTGAAAGTGTGAACAGGACCAGATGTAAGAAGGTTGCTTGGGAGGTACTTTGTTAGTTAATAAACAAAATACATTCTGGGGTCGAGTATTTTGTAAAGGAAATGTCATTCCGCATCATTTTTATGGCATTCCGGTGTCATTCCGCGTCATTTCATGTCATTCAGATGTTTAGGAGGACCCTTTTTCAAGATCGTCCACATGCACACTTGTGTCCTGTTCAAAGCTTTTCTTGACATCACTAAAGCTTTTTTTCATGTGTTTCAATTCCATTCGTGTTTTTCTGGGAATAGACAGCCCAACAGTTAACAGTCGTCAGCAAATCGAAATGAAAATAATGTGTTATAAAATACGTCCGTTGTGTATACATTTTCGGCATCCTAAGCGACGTAACCTACTTTCAAACTGGGTTGTTTTGTTGAGTCGCGTAAGTCACCTATTTTCATTTCGACACTTGAAGCTCCGACTGGAACGCAACAAAATAGAAATAAAAAAATCCGCCAAAAGCGACAATGGACAATTGCTTGTCGTGTGATTTCAAATAAATGGACGTTTATTTGACGAATTAAAATGCCCATTTATCACACTCGAGCACATTCGATTTTTGAAAATACTCGTTTTCATGTAAACCTCGCATCACTCAGTAACTGTTCAGCCTTTTCTCGTTTTGGACAATTTTTAGAGGGCGACTTGTAATCGCCCCGACTATTTTTCTAGGCGACTTTGGGCTTAGAAGGGCGACTTAATCACCCTAGTCGCCCTCACGGCTGGTCCCTGCGAGAGTGGGCTTACTGACTGGTCGGTACGGTAGGAGCAGGCGACAAGAAGCTTCCAGTGCTCTGCTATTGAAGTCGCTGTCTCATCAACACACTTCAGCAGACCGGGGTAAGCGAAGCCGTTCTGCTTCTAAGAAAGCATCATGAGAATGTCTCGCGAGGGTACAATAACCCTCTTATATTTACTCTGGAAGTCGTCATTATGGCATCTCGGGAAAGAGGCACAGGTCTGATCAAGACTTTGGATCAGACCCCCTAGGTTGACGATTAACAAAGTTATTAATGTTAATCACAGAAGTTCCTTTCAAAGAGGGTCACTTCTAGTGGAGGTATAGTCTCTCTTATTGAACGGAACAATTGAGGTCGACGAGACAAGCTTCTTCACTGGAGGACGTAGTTTCTCCTCCCGTAAGCATTGTAAGTCGTACAGGTGATGAACATGACCTCTATTGCTTGCCAGTTGACGGAAGTTTATCACCTTCACGAGAAACTGAACTTTATCACAGAAGTTCCTTTCAAAGAGAGTCGCTCCTAGTGGAAGTAAAGACTCTCTTATTGAAGGGAACAATTGAGGTCGTCGAGAATAGATTTTGGTTGCTTGTCACTTGGTGGTAGGTTATCAACCTCGCTAAAGTGGATAATTTACGGAAGATCAATGGATGAGAATGTAGTCTTGGCGGTCCTGCGTCTATCAGCCCGAGCAAGCTCCACTTACAAGAATACTTTTCAGACAAATCTTCCAAGAGAGGCTTTCTGGAGATATAGCTTTCCTATTGAAGAAAAGCATTAGACATCGTCAAAATTATTCTCCAGTTTTTTTATCACCTTTATATCATCCTGAATTCAGATGGATAGTGCATAGATAGGCTGAGTTATGCCTTGGTGTCAAGACAATTATGTCATTTGTGAAGCCATAATAGCCTTCTGTACGGTTACGGTGGTCTCTTGGGTTAGGCTCTGTCTGCTGTCTTTTGGAAATAAAACCAAAAAAGATACTGTGCTTTTCGTAGGTGTCATAGACGTGAGTCTTATTGTTACACCATAATAGCCTAGCTAAATTCATGAGTGAGATTTTTTCAGTATTATGCCATGGCATAATTAAATTTATTATCTCTTGGGACTGCAGTCTCTGGGAATTCAGGGCTGTTTATATAGCGGTTCTTCATTCCCTACCTTGCACGACGATGATGGTAAGTCTCTCTATTAGTGAGTCTTCAGGGTTACAACTTACACAGATATATCTGTCTTCACGTAGATGAAGACTTATAAGCTTTGGCTAGCATTGCCAATCTGCTTAGTGAGCTTCTAGGGCCTCTGTTATCAGCTTTTAATGGTCTTCACGTACAGGAAGACCTTTAGCTGCGTCAGATAGGTTGAGTTAATTGTCCTATCGGACATGATACAATTGTTAGAGGAGGTTATTCTCTTCAAACCGGTATAGTTTGGTGTGAGTTATTATGTTAATACGCTGTATTTGTTTTTCATGTCCTTCTCCGCTTTTAGTGGCATTATGGAGTCAGTCAGATGTGGGGGAGCCTTGTGGTTCCTATACTCCTGTACTATTTGATGACTAACACAAGAACGATTCTAGTAATGCATGTGAGGGGTGTTCGATATGATTTTGAATCCCACCCCCACCACCAATGTATTAAGAGGCGATTACCGGGCAAGACGTAATTTTCTTCCCATAAGCCTTGTATGCTTTTAAGTATATATATGCATTTCATGACTTCTCGATTGGCGGCTGCGTAGTGTTCTATGACAACCTCATGGACACATCCACTTTTTAGTTGGTTTGTCTCCTGTGGTTGTTCGTTTATATGTCATATACGAGCATATGATTCATCATCAATAAATTGCTATCCTTTGGGTACCTGGGAGGCTGTCTAGTCAGTTATCTGGTATTCAGAAGATAACATGCGGGATTTCAATGTTCTTGTGCATAATAAGTGTATTATTAGGCAGACACATTTTTGTATGTTATGGACCTTAGAAACAATGAATTATTTTGGGGGCAGTCCGTGACGTATCTGTTAATTATAGCTCGTTCCATTTCTAAATCCAGGTTTCCATTAATTTCGGTACCCAATCAAATATAACTTGTTTATACATTCTTGTATATTCGCACTGTTTGGAAGCATAGATATCGGATGGAACATGTCTGGGAGTGTTATCTATTGGAATTTATTGTACACCTGAACGTGGTCGCCTGTTGGTTACCTTGGAAGTGTGTTTACTCTCCAGAGATTGTCCATTGTGATTCTATTCGACATGTATATGTTGTATTGAATGTAGATAACTATGGGATGTATACATTCAATGGCCTAAGTATTGAAAGTGTGCATTCAGTGGATGAGCCATGTAATGTATACAATCAATGGCTTGTGGTCATTTGATGTGTACATTCAATAAAAAATCGGTAATAAAAAATCGGTAATAATAATAATAATAATAATAATAATAATAATAATAATGAACTTTCACCCATGTGAGGGGAGGAATTGCAGCGAGAGAGAGTGCAATGGGCAATTTTTTTATTTCCTGAAAAAATTGGGGGGGGGGGGGGGATTGGGATATAGCCATATTGCTGTCCATCTGTCTGTCTGTCTGTCTGTCTGTCTCTGTCTGTCTGTCTGTCTGTCTGTCTGTCTGTCTGTCTGTCTGTCTGTCTGTCTGTCTGTCTGTCTGTCTGTCTGTCTGTCTGTCTGTCTGTCTGTCTGTCTGTAGATGGAGTTGGTTTCCACTGTTTAACTAAAATTCCACTTGATTGACTGAAACCAAACTTGACCTGTGGGTTATGTTATGAACCCTATTGATTTTGGGGTCATTGTGCCAAAAGTCAAGGTCACAATGACCTTGAACTTTTTGATTTTTTTTTTTTTATCAGAGTTTGTTTCTGTAATTAAAGTTCCACTTAGCCGACTGAAACCAAACTTGGCATATGGGTTAGGTATGATGAGAGGAAAACCTCTCTTTATTTTGAGGTCATTGTGCCAAAGGTCAAGGTCATAGTGACCTTGAACTTAAAACATTTACCAGAGTTGGCTTCTCTAATTAAAATTTTGCTTGCCCAATCGAAACTAAACATGGCTTATGGATTGAAAATGATGAAAGAAGAACCCTATTTATTTTTGGGCTATTGTGCCAAAGGTAAAGGTCACAGTGACCTTGAATTTAGCGTTTTATCAATCAGAGTTTGTTTCCTCTCTAATTAAAATGTTGTTTGCTTAATTGAAACAATACCTTGCATGTGGAGCGGGCATAATGAGAGGAAGAACCCTATGTACTTTTTCACAGTGACCTTGAAATTAAAATTTTATCGGTCAGAGCTGGTTTGGGCTCTCTTAATTATTAAAATTATGCATTCAGAATCAAAGCCTAACTCGGCATGTGGGTTGAGCATGATGAGAGGAAGACCCTACATATTTTTAGATCATTGTGCCAAGGGTTAAGGTCACAGTGATGTTCAACTTGAAATTTTATTGAAACTTGACATGTCATCAGATACAGGTAATCTGTCATCAGATACAGTTAATCTTATCTGTACTATTTGATTAAATACTGCCAAAAGTGATTGTATTGTGTTAATTTAATATAATATATTACCAAGGTTACTGCATCGAGGTGATTTTTCGGTGGGATTGGCTATCCCTGGTGGCTACCTCTAGCTTCTCTTGCTTCAAAATATGTTTTGAAGGTGTTTGAGTGATTTTACACACACACACACACACACACACACACACACAAATTCACCCATGTGTACCTTGCTAAAATAGAAGTATATTAACATGTAGATGCTGAATGTGACCTTAAATCCTTCTTTAAACAGTTTTATCAGGTGAGAAATTAAGGGTCATTGGGCCTCTTGTTGATTAGATTATTTGGGCCTCTTGTAGATTAGATTATTTATTTAATGGTATAGTTAGGAATTACAGCAATGCATGTATAATAATACAAGATTTAGAAGGCACAAAAAACATTTGTACAATATGAGAATATTTGTTAAGTGGCATTTGTTGGGTGAGGAGGGGGTGGGGGGGGAATTGGTCAGATAGATGTTTTGATGTTTGTTCAAATGTTTTAGCATTAGAAAAAAATTGGGATACATTATTTCTATGATAGGATCGGAATCTTGGAAAAAATGAATAATTCACAGGTTTGCTCAAAATTGAATTCCTGGGTTCCTTTTTATGGGAGTTGCAGTGATTGAAGTTCATGTCTCTGAAGAATCATTGATGTTTTGTCAGGTGAGTGCTTCAGGTCTCCTTTGGGGCCTTTTGTTCATTTGTTTGCCAACAAAACATTGTTTATGACTTCTCAGAGCAAAAGTATTGAGGTTAATCCTGTGAAGACATAAGCCTAATTTTAGAAACCTACAGCTCCACTCTACTATAGGACTAAATGGAGAGCTAGAAGATAAAAATAAAAGTTAATTATTATAGTGAAGATTTCCTTAAAATATTCCTCAGCAGGCTCACTGGTATGTTGTTCAGGCTTTTTACCAATATATTATCTCTATTCTGATTCAAAACACAGCTTTTTCCAATCAGTGGATGTGAGGTGAGTTTTTTTAAGCACATTTTTGAAAAACAGAATTTTGACTGAACACTGGTCTGATTTATTAGGTAAAAAGTTTAAACATCTGTTTTTGCCTGAAGCATTTTAGTATTATAAATGCCATTGCGGTTGAAATAAATGTGACAGCAAAAATATTCCTGTCACAAAACTTGAAAAAAAGCTACTTCCCTTCCTGAACAATGACTTTTATAGCATTTCAGATTGATCAACGAAAAACCTTGTTAATTTATGAACTATCACTACATGTGGTATGTGCAGATGTGAAAATTGTGTTTTGAAATTTAATAGAATTATGCTTTTTTACCTCAGTATTTTGAAGTGACTATTTAGTCTTTGAACAGCAATTATAGCCCCACTCTTAAAGAGAATAGAGGGTATACTGGATTAAATCTGTCTTTCTGTCCATTCCATTGTTTGTCTGTTCACCCTTCCGTTCTTCCATCCATTCAAACATATACGAACGATATGCATAAAGTCCTTGACATGAAATCTTTTACTTTTAGGTTTTTGGGCTTTAAAATGAGTTTTGAAGGATTTCGAGAGATTTTATGCAAAAGATAACATTTGTCCCAGGTTGGATTTCAAGTGATATGCCAAAAAAAAAAAAAGAAGATTTCCCCTTGGGGTGGGTGGCTTGATGGTGTCTATTGCATGAGAACTATTGTCTGCCCTGACCCAGTCCCATCCCTTGACTTTGCACTGGTGAGGGTATGTCAGCACCTCTGGTGAATTCTTTTGTTGTCTAACTTGTGCCGACAGCTCTCTGCTAAGATGGTTACATGAGATGTGTTAAGCATCATCAGAATTGTGATTCAATATTGTCTCTTCTCTACTTGGAAATAGTAATTTGCTGTCGTTAAACAGTTTATCAAAAAACTCTCTTGTCAGCATTGAATTAAGGGAGTTACAAATGCTTATTTCTTGTGTTCCTTTCATTTTTTTCAGTTACAATGGATTTCCTGATCTAAAATCTGAATTATTTTTGATAAAAAATCCATCCAGTGTTTCATTAGCAAAGTTGTCAACTGGCCCAGGCAGCCCAATGGTTGCCCGGAGAAGTAAACATGAAATTAAAACTGCTCAAAAGGTACTGTGTTTTAAACTTTTGTTCTTGTTCACAATGATCAGATATGTTTAGAAATAACATTTTGCAAATAGTATTATTTTTTTATAACATACTCAAACTTACTCATTTGTTTTCAGCATTAGATCAGATCAAAGAAGAGCAACTGTTGAGGTTTTTGATTTGAAGTAAAAATTTTTATATCTTCATCTTTTAAAACCTTACTTTGTCATCATAAAATTGTTCTTGGGGGCACTTTTTGAGGCCACTGAAATTCAACCTGAATGGACCACTTGCTTTCAGTAATATCGTTTTATTATGCCCTGTCCTTTGTAGGAGGTTTTGGGTGGGCATGTAGTCTAGGGCTTCCTTTGTGCATACTTATGTGCAGACATTTTGCTTTATAACTCAATCATTAGTGGGCAGATATTGATGTCCTGTTGTATGGTGAGAGACCAGTCTAGGGGAAAGGATATCAACATACTGCGCTGGTGTTTTGCTTGCATTCACAGAAGAGTTATGGCCCTTGTTATACTTCCATACAAACTTTTTGGATTATAATTCAAACATCAGATGGCTGATTTTGATGTCATTTGGTATTGTGACAGACCAGCATGGGGGAAAGGATATCCAAATATTGTGGGTTTTCAGACTATGTTCGCCCAACATATTTGCTGCATAGCTCCACCATTGGTGGTTGTTTTACCTAATCATGGGAGAACAGATCCTGTGGCAAAATAAATGTCCCTGGTTTAATATTTACAGTTATTTTTTTTTTGTTTCACATAGATGATTATGAAAAATGTGACTATCCACCTCACTAAAAATTGTGTTCGTCGAACATATATGCTGCTCTAGCTCTGCCTTCATTTTTTAGATCAAATAATTTTGGCATGCTTGTACCTTAACATGGAGGAACAGACCCTGTGGTGGAATTAATGCCCTTGCTTGAATATATACCGAGTTATTTGCCCTTTTTTTCATGTAGAGTATTATTAAAAATATGTCCGTCCAACATGTGTTACTGTTTTTTAGATTAAAGTGAATAGTTACACCATTCTACCTTAGCACAGGGTGGAAGCTATTTCATGACTCACTATTTGTTGGATTCAAATAATTTTTGGCATGATTGTACCTTGATTATATGGGAACAGATCCCATGCTAGAACAAATACCCTTGCTCTGATAATTACAGTTATTTTTGTTTGACTCACTTAGTGGACTCAATGCTATAATTTGAGAATGGTCTGCTTGCCTGTTGTTTTGTTCCATTTCTACTCCCATATGGATGGTTCAGTCTTGGCATATGGGTGTATGTTGACCTCAGAATTGCCACCAAGGGGTTGGATTTCATATCCCTGCAAAGAAAATAAACTGAAATTCACAAAATGTGGCATTGATGTTTCTTCTTTTTCTCCTACATGACTGGTCTGATTGTCCCCAAACTTTAGTAATGGGTATTTGTGGTTTTTACAATTGCCACTGGGTGGTTGAATTTCCCTGCTATAAAGCAAAGGCAATAGTTTCACATCATTCATGTGAATGTTCTGATCGTCACCGACCTAAGCTAGCATGTGTATGTGGGTTTCTCAATTGCAACTAGGTTTGGGATTTTCTCACCCCTGAACAACAAAGACAACCCTTTTTGTGGGTATATGTTAGTTTAGTTTAAACATATTTTATTTGCCATAAATTTGCAAAAAGGATTGGAGTACTAGTTATACAACTTATGTTAACTCCTCTCCATAAATACAACAGAAAAAAACCCATACATAGATGCGGCTACAAGATATATAGATTGCTTCACAAATGAATAGGGATTTACACTATTTACAATTGAAATGTAAGTTGTTGAAACAGGCAGCCATGTACGTAATAGGGTCTCAAGACAGGGAATACATACGGTTGGACACTGTTGACTTTCTCTACGAAAGCTTTTGAATGGCTAGATAAAGGGAGAGGGATGTGACGTTTATAGTACGTCTCGTCTAGTGCAAAAGAGAGATTAGTTCAGAATATAATGACTCAATTGAAGCGGCCACTAGCTAGGATGAACTCTTGGGTTTTCAGAAAGATATATTGTTTTGTTTTCTTGACAGTGTGGGTTTACCGTACAAGAGATCGGTTTTGGATGATATATCAAAATCTTGAAGAGAATCGAGTAGTGTAATCCTGGGGTCAGTGTATCGAGGCACACCAGGAGATAGTGATGAGCATTTTCACAGGGATTACCACACATACACTTTGGGTGGCCAGAATATAGTTTTGGAACTTGTCATTATTTAGGTCACTGCAGTTATTACGCAATTTTGAGTGTAAAATGTTGGCCTTTCTTTTACCCACATGAAAATAAAGAGGTGGTTTGGGGATCAAGTTCAATTGGGCATAGATTTGTTTGAACTCCGTTAGTGTTGTGGCTCCGGTGAGTACGTCTGGTAAGTTGTTCCAGCTTTTTGTGGTGGATGGGCAAAAGGATTTTTTGAAACGCTCCGTTCTTGCCAGATAATGAGTGAATCTGTTGGGATTGTGAAGATTATACATTGAGATATCGTGCGTTTGAGGGGGGTAACAATGTATTGAGGTAATTTGGAGTTTCATTGTTGATAATTTTGAAGAGAATGCAGTATCTGTGCTTTTCGTGTCGCTTCAAAAGGAAGGGCCACATCCAGAAGTTGATCAGCAGAGACAGATCGCGTTAAGCCAGTAATGATACGAACAGCATCAAGCTGAAGTCTGTCAAGATTCTGAGTCAAATATTCGGGTGTGCTGTCCCACACTACGTCGCCGTAATCAAGTAGTGGTTGAATGAAGGTGAAATAAATTTGTTCCAAGGTTTTTCTGTTCAGAATGAATTTCAGTTTGCGAAGAAAAGACAGACAGGTGTTGACTTTCTTGCATATTTCAGTTATCTGGGAGCCCCAGTGTAGATTAGATTGGAGAATTAAACCCAGGTGCTTGTGATCTTCAGTGAATGAGACTGGATTACTATCAAAACTTAAGGTGGAATAGTCTGTTCCGTCATTACTGCAATAGTGGAATAGAACTGCCTTTGTCTTAGCAGGGTTGAATGAGACGAGCCATTGAAGAGACCAAGTGTTAATTTTTCCAAGGTTTCGATTGAGGGAAACGGTAAGGTTTTCAGTATTGTTTTTGCAATCATTTACACATGTATCGTCGGCATACAGTCTAGCAAAGGCGTCGATGATCTCAGCAATGTCATTGATATAGATTAGGAAGAGAAACGGACCGAGAACCGAGCCTTGGGGCACTTCAGCTTGAATGAGTCTATAGTCGGAAAAGGTAGTTTGGACGAGAACCCTTTGCTGTCTTTCGTGCAGGTAGTCCTGAATCCATTCAATAAGGGTTCCAGAGATGCCATATTGGCGAAGTTTGAAAACAAGGCCTTTATGCCAGACTCTCTCAAACGCTTTTGAAATGTCGCAGAAAATTGCACAGGTCTGGAGGCGTTTATCAAGAGAGAGACAATGGAATGGTAGAGTTCTAATAACTGGAAAGTTGTGTGGCCTGGAAGAAAGCCAGATTGGAATTCATACAGTAATTTATTTTCTTGGAAAAATATGTGTATGGGTATATGTTCATCTTGGCATTATTGGAGGAGATATATGCTCAGAGGCACTCCTCTTGTTACATTAAGAAAACTGTGTGTATGAATGTTTTGCCTTATAATTCAAGCTTTGGTTGTCAAACTTTGATGTTCTTTGGTAGAATGGTAGATCAGTATCAGGAAAGCTTTTGTGTTTATTGTGTGTTTCGTCGACACGTACATACCACAGTTATGCCTCTTATTAGGCTTGGGAAAAACTCTGTATGAACTTTTTGCCTCACTGTTTTTTGTCCGTGGGAATAGTTAAAATTGAATGGCAACAGAAAATTGAATTCTTTTCATATTGCCCAGGCTAAATGGGTCTGCATCGGGAGTTTAACTGAGTTAGTCTGGATATGTGTTTATTCGGTTGTTCAAAAATGGCAGACATTTATGCCATCTTGATGAATGCCACCACTCCATTGCAACATTTCGCACTGATCTTGTTTCTTGTATATTTGGGATAGAATAAGATTTCATTTAGTCTCACTGGTTCATTTCGGAATTCAGTCTGTAGAATGATGGTAACGAAAGAAACTTTCCTATAATCAGGTCCAATCCACCATAAAGAAAACGGGATGTATTGAACATGTAGTTTTAAAGATATTATTCCTTTGACTGACAAACTTGGCCATGCCATTATGATATAAAAGTGTTGTAACATGGTGGAAAATTTATACAGACAACCATGAAATTCACCAACTTTACAGATATTTTTGTCCCCAAAATCTTCAGTATAATCATTTAATGCACTTTATCTTGATTGCCAGAGCTCAGTGATCTAGATTGATTAAGTACTTGGTTTATTACCAGATTATAGAAAATTGACCTAATTCTGATTACAGTAAAACTAGTCATGGGAGACTACCATTTTTGCCTTGGATAAGTGGTCTCTCAAAGCAGGTGGTCTCTCGTGACAGGTCCATTGTAGAGTAAAACAACCAAACAGTACAAGGTCACAGCTGTCTCTCAAGACATGTGGTCTCTCATGACAGTGGTCCCTCAAAACAGGTTTTACTGTTAATTGATTATCTTGTTATCTGATTATTATACTCCCCCGCAATGACTTGGGGGGGGGGGGGATATACTGGAATCATCTTGTCCGTCTATCCATCCGTCCATCTGTCTCTATCCATCTGTTGACATAATTTTCTCAGATGTTTATGGACCATTATCATCGAAATTTGGTATGAATGTTCATCACCATGGGAACCTGTGCACCTGCAATTATAGTTCCAGTCGGACTCTTTTTGCCAGCGTTATGCCCCTTTTTCACGTCTTAGAATGCTAGAATTTACTCTGGAGATTTTGAAACTTGTTGTGGATATTCACTACCATGGGAACCTGTGCACCAGTGATTATAATTTTAATTGGACTTTTTGCCAGAGTTATGTCCCTTTTCGTCTTAGAATAATTAATTTTGTCCAGAGATTTTCACGAATGTTTGTGGGTCGATTCCTTTGAAACTTAGTAAGGATGTTCACTACCATTGGAACCTGTGCACCAGCAATTATAGTTTTGATGTTTATTACCTAATGTCAATTCAGATTTGTTCAAATGAAGTTGCCCCTCCTCCTGGGTGGGGCTACGCCCCCAAGGGGCACCAAAATCTTTGAAAATCTTCTTCTCATGAACCAGCAGTAGCAGAGACTTGATATTTGGTATGGAGCTTCCTTTTGAGGTGTAGAATCAAGTTTGTTCAAGAGAAGTTTGTCGGGCATTATTTGCCTTCGTTATGGGAGGGGCAAAAATTTTGGCCACGCCTAAAATTTCTATTTTCTGAACCGTGAGGTCGATTTGAACCAAATTTGATATGATATGATAATGGGTCATAAGTAGTTGATTGGTGCAAACAAAATTTTTCTCCTTGCCCTGTGGGAACCTCGGGAGCTAAAAATAGGAAAAACCTTAAAACTGCCATATCTCCAAAACTACCCGGCACAGAGAATTCTTATTTTGTATAAAGCTTACTTTTATCCAGTAGAATAGAATGGTTAAAAAAATCCCTATCGGTTTGATCACAAGGTACTTTTTTCAGGACTTTTGAAAAAGTGCCGAGTCAGCACTTTTTAACACTGTAGGCAATGGGAAAAAGATTAAAAAATCTTCTTCTCCAGATCCAGCAGGCAGAATCTTTTGATATTTGGTATGCAACATTGTAGGGTGGATCTGATTCAAGTTTGTTCAAATCGGCCCCCTTGGTTCATATTTGGGCTCAGTATAGGAGCCCAAATTTGAACTTAGTGCATTTCAGGCAAATTTCTTAAAAAATCTTCTCCAGATCCAGCAGGCAGAATCTTTTGATATTTGGTTTGCAACATTGTGGGGTGGATCTAATTCAAATTTGTTCAAATCAGCTCCCTAGTTTCATATTTGGGTTCACTATAGAAGCTCGAATTCGAACTTAGTGCATTTCAGGCAAGTTTCTTAAAAAATCTTCTTCTCCAGATCCAGCAGTCAGAATCTTTTGATATTTGGTATGCAACATTGTGGGGGTGGATCTGATAGTGCATTTCAGGCAAATTTCTTTGAAATCTTCTTCTCAAGATTCAGCAGGCAGAATCTTTTGTTATTGGGTATGCACCATGCTTGGGGGGGGGGGGGGGGGGGGGGGGGGGGGTGAGATTCAAGTTTGTTCAAGCCAAGTCCCTGGCTTCATATTTGGGCTCACTGTGGTAGCCCGAATTATAACTTAGTTCAAAATGAGGAATTTTCTTTAAAAATCTTCTTCAGAATGTTTTGATATTTGGTATGCAGCATCCTTAGGGGGTGAGATTCAAGTTTGTTCAAGCCATGTCCCTAGGTCCATATTTGGACTCACTGTGGGAGCTCGAATTGTAACTTAGTTCAAAATGATGAATATTTTTCCACTATACCAATGGCCCAGACTAGCTGCTAGCTGGTGCAACCCAATTTATTACCAGGGCCAAACAAATTTTGAATCCCCCAAACCCCCCAAAATTTGCCAAAAAACTTCAAAACGAGAAGACCAGTATGGTCCTCCATACTTTTGCGCAATGCGCAACTTGTCAAGGACAACAATAGGCTACCACCATCTTGTCATTCTGTTGTTTGGCCCATGTCAGATCAACACGTATCCTGTTTTTTGTGCTATAAAATCCTAATGTATAATGCAGCCAGACACGATTTTGAAGTGGAATGGTGGAATAATTGCAGCAGAATGTAGCTGAATAAAGACATTGAGTTTTTTAACATAAGGGCTATAACTCTATTGAAATTAAATAATATTTCTTGTTCTTCCCGTTTTCGGGATATGCACCTGATTTGTTCATTCTTTGTTTATCATATGTGTGTGTTCAATGTTCACCTTTTTCCCCTTGAATCCTCTCATTAGATTTTTAAGAACTAATTGCTGTTTGCGAATTTGTTATTAATTAAAATTCTTCTTAAAAATCTTAGATAATTAACGGAATGTGGATTATTCGTACCCCCTTTGTCGCGTACCGGTTATTTTTGACTTAGTCGGATGTGTCTGTTTGCCATTACCCTTCTCTGTGGGGAATCTTCTGGGAAGTTTCTGTATTGTTAAGGGTATTTTAGGGATACCGGTTGTCTGACCTGGGCCTTTGTTATGCCTGTTTTGGACTTGGTTACCGGCTCCTATTCAGTTTAAATTTTTGCCTCGGGCGTGTGTGTATTATGAAGTCCTCATGTTCGAAATGTAAGAGGAAGAAGTCCTCTCTTGATTCTCATTCTTCATGTTTAACTTGCACTCGTTGCTCGAAAGATGTTACACGTGCAACTTGCTGTTCTTGGGATTCCAAGCGATGGAATTCCCTCTCAACTTATGTATGTGTTGGCGAAGCACCGATTTCGGTGCTTTCGCCTTAGGTAACTAAGTTCTGTGCTGCCGTCGTCTTCAGATACAGAGCATGTTGACTTACAAGGTATCGCAGAATACTTGGTACCTCGGGCAAGCAGACGGTCAACTAGCTCGACCGGTGTAACAGAGCCTTTAATTAGTGCTTCAGTACCGGGAAAATCAGTAGCGGTCCAGATTCCGGAGGATGGAAGACAGTCCTTTGTTCAGACGACGGCACGTAAGGAGAAGAGGCCAGTCAAATTGAAAGGTGCATCAGTAGCGAAGCATTCTTCTGTTTTGGGGACAAAACAGAAAGATTCGATTTTTTTTGCCAGTTCCGCTGGTAGTCCGTTAGAAAATGCTTCGGAGCCAGTTGTTTCTGATGTACCTTTCTCTACCAGTGCGGCTGGCAGTAATTTTGATATAAGAGCCTCTTCTTCGTCTGTTTCCAGGACTCAGCACAGTAGACCGCATGCTAGCCGGCAAGATCCAGAGGTAGAGAGTCAGAGCCAGGATCTG
The DNA here is from genome assembly GCA_031216915.1 of Pictodentalium vernedei. Lineage (NCBI taxonomy): Eukaryota > Metazoa > Mollusca > Scaphopoda > Dentaliida > Dentaliidae > Pictodentalium > Pictodentalium vernedei. The sequence continues at coordinate 340,322,704 of CM062293.1, forward strand.
GCTCTCTCTAAGGCTAGCATTTCGAGGCAAACGTCTTTTTCAAAAAGACGGACACAGGGCGCTGTGTCAGATCACCTTCCGGAGCCAAAAAGGCATAGAACAGGGGTGAACATAGCCTCGAATATGGAATTGCTGGAGCAAATTGCCCAGCTAATTGCAGACTCCCAGCAGCATAATATGCGGCCGTCATCGATCTCTAGTTTCGGATGATTCGGACGGTGCTGGATCGACAGAAAGAAGGGTTTCCTCAAATAATCAGTATGCCGATAATAGACCAGACCAGGAACCTCTAGCTGGTAGTGTTAGGGAGTTTGATGAAGACGAGACTGACACTACATCTTTGGCTGAGCAGCATATGGAAACTATGAGGTTCCTGCAGGATTTTTCACCTGAATTAATTCCTTTTGGTCAGAGTTCTGCGCCTTCTAGAGCCAAGCGCCTGTCTTCTTTAGACAGGGAGGTCATTAAGTTGAAGGAAAGTATCCTTCTGTATCCGTCTCAATCAGTCCAAGTGTTAGATGCGTTTGGTTGTTGTGACGAGGCTATTGCTGACCTGGCTCAGGCTAGAAAAAGTTCTTTCCTTTCGGAAAGGAAGCTTGACCTACCGTTTAGAGGCAATACGTTCTTAAATACGGTAGGCGAGAATAAGATTCCAAGAGCTCCCCTGCGATTGGATGACGGAGCTAGGGACTTAGGTATGTCTCTTCCGTCATCGTGTAGCGTCAGTTCTTATGTTATAGATTCTTGCATTGAATCTGGTCGCTAGGTCTTATGCAGATCATATTTGCAGGGCATTAGCCGGCAATCTGGAATCTGAGATCTTACGGGAGTTGTTATCTCCTTTGAAAGTGCTCTCTCGCGCCATCATGTATACAATATCCCACTCTGCTCTTTCAGTAGCGAATTTAGAGTTGGTCAGGCGCGATGCTGCCCTTAAATCTACGTCATTTATTGACGACAGTGTTAAGGGCTCTCTAAGGGCCGCTCCCATTTCGGGCTCTTCATTATTCAATGATAAGCTAAAAGCTGTATTTGAAGATGCTTCTAAGAAAGCTACAAGTCAGCTTTTGTTGCACTCAGCTTCGCAACCTCAGCCTTCCACAAGTGGTACTCCTCGGAGAGGTAAATTTTTCTCCAAGAGAGGCTTAGCCCGTGCAGCTTCTAAAGCTAATCGTGGGCGTGGTGGCTCGAAACAGGGGAGCGATTTCAAAAAGGGGATGGCGCAGTCGGATAATAACGAAATGCGTAACCCCACTCCGACGTCACAGAAGGGTGCGAGAGCTTCACGAGGTTTCTCCTTGTATAAGCCTCGTAAGTCCTACAAATGAATATTTCGACCTCTACTGTTCTCCGGTTGGCGGAAGGCTTTCAAAATTCGCAAGCAACTGGAACAAAATGACTCAGGATCTTTGGGTTCGAGACGTTGTGAAACATGGTCTACGTCTTTCGTTCCGGAGAAAACCTCCATTAATGCGGATTCCGTGTTTTGTGAGCCTTCCACAAAATATAACAAAGAGAGAGGCTTTGATTTCAGCAGTAGACTCTCTCCTACAAAAGGAGGCAGTAGAGGTCATAGAGAATCTCAATTCAAAGGGATTCTACAGTCATCTTTTTCTTGTGCCAAAGCCAGACGGCTCGTACAGGCCGGTCATCGATCTCAGTTGGATAAACGAGCTAATAATTGCTCCAAGATTTTATATGGAGACAATTCGATCGGTGAGAGGCAGCATCTGAGTAAACGATTACGCCGCAAGTATAGATTTGAAGGGGGTGTGTTTTCACATGATTCATCCGGCTTTTCGGAAATACCTCCGTTTTGCAGTTCAAGGAAAGGTATACCGGTTCAGAGCAATGTGTTTTGGCCTGAACCTTGCTCTGTGGGCGTTCACTCGGGTGATGAATGTGGTGATGAGCCATTTCAGAGCACACTCGGCTTTTATGACGTCGGCATATCTGGACGACATTCTTCAAAGGTACGAAAATTTTCGTGCTCTTCAAACCGACGTTCAGAGTCTGCTATCGCTGCTACGATGCCTAGGTTTTATAATCAATGTCGACTAGTCGGATTTAATGCCCACGAAGTCGTTTGTTCATCTGGGAATGAGTTTCGATACTCAAAACAATGGGGTCAGTTTGCCGGTAGCAAGAGCAAAATTAGTTTCTTTTTACGCAAAATACCGCATAAACGCACAAGTCATTACTGCAAGAGAGTTCATGCGGCTGTTAGGACTTTGCGGCGCCGCCGCAGCAGAGTTAATTCTGCTAGGTTGTTTGCGCACTTGTCCACTTCAAATTTATCTAATTCAAAATTGGAGCGTAAAACGTCAGTTGTTGGACAGTCCGATTGTTTTAACACAGTCAGTAAAACATCATCTTCAAATTTGGGCGGATATCCAGTGGTTATCCCAGGGAATACCGCTTCAGATTCAGGAGCCGTCATTCATAAGTATGACGGACGCCAGTCAAGAGGGTTGGGTGCTTCTCTGATTTCGGGCGATCAAGTGTGTCACGGTTTATGGGAGAGTCAATTTCTTGTGTCCCATATAAACTACAAAGAAATGAGGGCAATTTGGTTAGCTCTAAATCATTGGCTCAGTCAAGTAATAAACTCACGTGTTCAAATTCTGTCAGACAATTCAACAGTAGTAGCCTATATTCGGAATCAGGGAGGTACTCATTCTGTCCAGCTGTTGAATCTCACCGAAAAGATTCTTCTTTTCTCTCAAGAGAATTGGATTCTGATATCGATTCGTCATATTCCAGGTCGTCTCAATGTAATAGGAGACTCTCTATCGAGAAAGGATCGCCTGCTACCTTCAGAATGGATGTTAAAAAAATCTGTCTTCAATCAGATTTTCTTCCTGTGGGAACGTCCAATGATCGATCTTTTTGCCATGAGTCTGAACAATCAGTTACAGACGTTTGTGTCTCCATGCCCGGACCCTCAGGCTTATGCAGTAGACACTGTCAATTTCATGGAATGGGATAATAGGGTATGCTTACCCTCCAGCTCCCCTCATTCAAGAGATCTTAAGATAAAACAATCTGCTTGCAAGATTCTTCTGGTTGCAAGTCTGTCGGCTCACAGACCGTGGATAAATCTTCTCCGGGAACTTCTTTGGGACGTTCCATGGAAGTTACCACCTCTCCGGGCTCTTCTGACACAGGGGAAACTCCGTCGGCTTCATCACAATCCGGAAGGCCTCAACCTTCACGTTTTTCCGTTGTGCGGTCCTTCTTGCACGGAAAACAGTATTTTTATACTGTACCAATGACCCAGACATAGCTGGTGCTAACTCTTAAAAATCTAGGGCCAAACACAAATTTTGCCCCCCAATCCCCAAAATTTGCATCTAAAACCAAAAGAAATCATGTCCTGAAGGACCTCCATAGTTTGCCCTTACTGTGCATGCGCAGTGTCAAGGACGTCCCGAAATTGGCGCCAATTATCATTTTCTGTTTGGCCCTTCATCAGTCAACATCTCACTGATCTTTGTGCTTGTAAATCTCAGTTTAAAGGATGCCAGACACGTAATTATTGGAGAAATGGTGATTCTAAGGAGGATATAGAAGGAGGAGAGGAAAAAGGAGTGACAAAAAATAATCAGGGCTGTACTTAAAATTTTTTTATGAAATTGTGTTAAGTTGCCTATTTTCGAGGCATGGGCCTGTTGTTGTCATTCTTGCTATAAAGTTGCACTGCTTATTCAGTGTTTCCTCTCCCCTGGTCTTCTAAGTCCCCCCTTGCTATTCTCCCATGCTTTTGGCATATTTTTGAGAAAGATCATTTCTAAATTCTCTTGGGAGAATTAGCTTGGTTACAGAATGAATTCTGTTATTTTCCCCATGTTTACGTTTTCACCCATGGGTGTATAACGTTGTGTTCTGCATCTACCATCTGATGTTCTGCAGATTCTCCCCTGGGAGTCTCTGTTTTGCATCAGATAGTGTGTAATTTTGATGACTGATTTCGGGCCAGTATTGTCAGTGCCTGGAGTCATGTTTTCTGGTGTTTTTACACTGTTTGTTTACATTGGCAACAGTCTCTTTTGAGGGGGGCTGTTTGCCTTTGGAGTAGTTTATCTCACTATAAGATACATTATTATTATCCGTAAGTGTTGCATTAATTATTTAATATAATTTTAAAATTTTTGACCGCACTTAGCCTTGGGATCCATTGGGGCTCAACGTTACTTTTCAGAAACTTGGGCTTCGCTGAAAAAATATTTTTCAAAAATTATTTTGATTTTCAATTGTTTTTTCAATATTAATGGATCATGTTATTATGTATCTTTGTGTTTAGGGGTTTGTGCGAGTACTAGGACTTGTTGTTTACTTTTCATAATGAAAGGATATTGTTCAAATTGTAATAGGAAGAAATCTTCCTCTGACTTTCATGATCATTGTATTAATTGTAGTCAGTATACTCGCACTAATCCCTGTTCAATATGTCAATATTGGGATGTCAAACATTGGAAACGTGTGTCACGATATGTTGTTAGTGGAGAAAGGGCTATGCCGGCTCTTTCTCCGCAGGGTCACTCTACTCTATCAGTTTCTATTTCAGAGGAACAAGAACAGGGTGATGTTTCCATGTTATCTTCCGCAAGTGCGCTTCCGTTGTCACAAATGAATACAGAGCTAGCGGCAAAAGTGCTCATGGACATAAGACAAATGTTGTCCGCTAGCTCGCCCGGTGTAGCGTCCATTCACCGAATGGTTCGGCAGCCGGGTTCGTCCGATGTGGTCCAGGAGGAAATGTTGGGTGATGCGAGCACTATAAACATTCAACGTGCACACCCAGTGACGGCGGATAGTAGGAGAGATCGGAGGAATCCTTCGAGTCCGGTTCCTAGCTCGTCCAGGTCCAGCCGGGCCGCGAGCGAGAAAGGCCCCTCTCTCGTACAACAACATCTGGGACCAGATGTTGTGGTACAAAATGTGTCGCAAGCGGAGCACACGTTTGTCGCTCGGGACGCTCCGTTGTATAGGCAGTCCGCTGAGACTGCTCAGGATTCTTCCTCTCACCAGCGCACCTTGGCTACGTGACCGCCGATATTCTTCCAGCTTCGCCGATATGGGATTCTTCGGCGACCAGGTCATGCCATCTGGTAGCCAGGGACACGAGGCCGGTTGACTCCGGATGTTCGCATAGGAAGAGTATGCGGGAGTCACTAGATGCGGAGCTGCCCTCGGCGAAGCAGCGAAAGACTGCGCCTCCGCAGGCCTCGATGTCGGACGTGCTTGTTCAAATAGCACAACTTGTCGCAGCATCCCAGCAACCGACAGAAACGGTGTCGGATCGGGAATTATCCGACGGCGCTGGGTCGGTACGCTCCGCCGAAGCATCGGGTGCAGACGACCGGGAGCATCATGAGGTCCGGATGGTGAAAGGGATACGGATGACTTGGAGCTATCCCTTTCGGAACAACATAAAGCTGCCGTGGACTTCATCCGGCACTTTCTTCCTCAGGTTGTTCCGTCGGGCCAGACTGCTGCGGTACCGGACAAGAGAATTATAGCGTCATTGGACACTGATTTCTTTCGGTTCCGGGACATCGCTCCCGAGTTTCCGTCTCAGTCCAATAATGTCACAAGAACATTTGAATTATTGAACGACGCTATATTCAAACTGGCTTCCAAAACAGGAAAAGCGGGTTTCTTGTCTGCCAATGCTCTTAACCTGCCTTTCATTAATGCAAGGAATAAATTCGATACGGCAGGACAGGGTATCCCGAGAGTTCCTCTGCGTATGGACGACGAGGCGGAAGACTTAGAATTATCATTACCGTCGTCTACGTCTATTCCAACCGCGGTGTTGGAGACGACTATTTCGTCTAACAGAGCCAGTTTAGATGCTTTATCTTACACAGACCACCTTACTAAGGCGTTATCACTGCGTCTTCAAGGGAAAGAATTCCAGGATATACAATCCTCTTTAAGACTTCTTTCAAGGGCAGTAGCTTATTCCACGTGTAACTCCGCCCTTTCAGTGGCAAACCTGGAGTTGGTTAGACGTGACGCAGCCCTAGCTACATCCACACTCGTGGATAGTAAGGTGAAGAACTCTCTGAGAGTCGCTTCGGTCTTCGGAGAACTTCTCTTCGACGGCAAGCTTTCTGCAATTTACGATAAAATTACTGAGAAAGCTTCGGATTCTCTGCTGTTTAAATCTGCTTCTAAGAAGTCGGACACGGCAGATAGGAGTAAGACAGGCACTTCTGGGTCTAATGCGCCCAAGAGAGGTTCCTATAGAGGTTCCGGTGCGTCCTCTTGGGCTTATTCAAGAGACTGTCAAGGCAGCGACTCACGTGCGGGACGTCCTTCGGGCCGGGACAACCGGTCGGATGTCCCGAGGTCGACGGGACGAGGTGCGGGTCGCGGAGGACGTGGTTTCTCCTCCCGCAGGCCTCGCAGGTCCAGGAGGTGATGGCTTCAACCTCTATCGCGTGCCGGTTGGCGGAAGGTTGTCGAGTTTTCCACAAGAGTGGGCGTCGATTACGGACGACCCTTGGGTGAGAGGGGTGATTTCGGAAGGTCTAAAGATATCCTTCAAGCGAAAGCCTCCATTAACTCGAAGTCCAAAATGGACTCAACTTCCGTCAAATCCGCAGAAAAGAGACGCTCTGTTATCAGAGGTGCAGTCTCTTTTAAGGAAGAACGCGGTAGAGGTCGTAGAAAACCAGGAGACACCGGGATTCTACAGCCATCTGTTTCTGGTTCCGAAACCAGACGGCTCGTTCCGTCCAGTTATAGATCTGAGCTGGATAAACAAGCTGATCGTTGCTCCGAAGTTTTATATGGAGACGATTCGATCGGTCAGAGCAAGTATTTGGGTGAACGATTATGCAACAAGCATAGATCTCAAAGATGCGTACTTTCACGTCATGGTACATCCGACATTCAGAAAGTATCTACGCTTCGCTGTCCTAGGAGTGGTGTATCAATTCCGGGCGATGTGCTTCGGATTGAACCTAGCACCCTGGGCTTTCACTCGGGTAATGAACTCGGTAATGATGTATTTCCGAGCTCATTCGTCTGCGGTAACGTCGGCCTAGCTGGACGACATTCTTCAGAGGTACGGCAACGAGTTAACGCTTCAGAACGATGTGCAGAATCTGCTTCTATTGCTCCGACGTCTCGGTTTTATAATAAACGAGGAGAAGTCGGATCTGGTGCCGTCCAAGTCATTCACACATCTGGGAATGAGCTTCGAGACGCACAACAATCTCGTTCGTCTGCCGTTAACCAGAGCGAAATTAGTCAGTTGTTACGCTCGCTATTGTCTGCACGCAGACAAAGTCACAGCGAGGGAGTTCATGAGACTGATAGGTCTGTGCGGAGCCGCTGCGGATCTCATTCCGATGGGGCGGTTACGCACGCGTCCTCTCCAAATTTTATTGACTCAGAATTGGAGTGTGAAAATTCATTCGCTCGACATAGAAGTTCTCTTGTCAAATCAAGTGAAACGAGAGATTCAGACTTGGGCAAACATCCAGTGGTTAACTCAGGGAGTTCCGCTGCAGTTGCCGGATCCGAGTTTTACCATTATGACGGATGCCAGTCAAACAGGTTGGGGTGCATCATTGATCCCAACGGATTCGAGATGCCAGGGTCTTTGGGATCCGCAATTCCTGGGCAAGCACATAAACATCAAGGAAATGATGTCAATTTGGCTTGCGTTACGTCATTGGATGGACATTATTCACAATGCTCATGTCCAAATCCTATCCGACAATACGACAGTAGTGGCGTATATACGGAATCAGGGAGGCACTCATTCAGTTCTGTTGTTCAATCTAATGGAAAGAATCCTTCTGTTTGCTCTAGAACATCAAGTTCTACTTTCGGTCCGTCATATACTGGGTCGTCTGAACGTACTAGCAGACTCCCTTTCACGAAAGGGTCGCTTGTTGCCGTCGGAGTGGACTCTCAACAAACAAGTATTCAATCAGATTTGCTACCAATGGGAACGGCCAATGATAGACTTATTTGCGACACATCTCAACAATCAGTTGCAGACGTATGTGTCTCCGTGTCCGGATCCAAGAGCATTTGCAGTAGACGCTCTGTCGATCCCTTGGGACGGAATGATAGGATATGCGTATCCTCCAGCGCCGTTAATTCAGCAAGTATTGCTAAAGATAAAACAATCTCAATGCAAGATTCTGTTGGTAGCATCTCTGTCTCCACAGAGACCGTGGATAAATCTACTCAGGTGTCTGTTGTGGGACCTACCGCGAAAGCTTCCTCCACGGGAGGATCTTCTTTCGCAGGGAAAACCGCGTCAACTTCATCACAACCCGCAAGGTCTCAACCTTCACGTTTTTCCATTGTGCGGTCCTTCTTGCATGGCAAGCACTTTACAGGACGATCAGTGGACGCGATTTCTAACTGTAGGAGGACCTCCTCTTCGCTAAACTATGCGGCTAAGTGGAAGGTTTTTCGTCGTTGGTGTAGGGATCATTCTGTTGATATTTTTGATCCCTCCATACCAGACATTGCAAACTTTTTAGTATACTTGTTTGACGAAATCAAACTGCAGCCTGTTACTATTAAGGGTTGTAGGTCTATGTTATCTGATACTTATGCACATCATGATAGTTTACAAATTGGATCTAATGTCTCTTTATCTAAGTTAGTTAGAAACTTCTCGATAAATAGACCCAGAACTCTTAGGTTAATTCCTAAGTGGAATTTAGCTTGGGTTCTTCTTAAACTGAAGGAAAAGCCATTTGAACCTCTTGGGACAGTAGATTTCAAATTCTTGTCTTATAAGACAGCTTTTCTCTTAGCTTTCTCTTCTGCTAGAAGAGTCAATGAGCTTCATGCACTGTCGGTGGATGATTCTCACTATCGTAGTGTCGGGAACACTATCACCTTCACTACTAATGTGGGATTTTTAGCTAAGAATCAGGCTCCTAATAAATATCCAGAACCTATTGTTATTAAGGCCCTTCCGTCTTCAGACGGGCGTAGGCCTTTACTCTGTCCTGTTAGAGCGTTACGTATCTATAAACAGAGATCTCAGTTTATCAGAAAGGGACGAAAACGTTTCTTTCTGTCTCTGATGCCTAATAGAAAGGACATTTCGGTCCATTCTATTGCTAGATGGATTCAATTAACTGTTCGTACTGCTTATGAAAATTTATCTTCTTCTCAGCAGTCTGTGCTTAAGATTTCGGCTCATGAAGTAAGAGCTCTTTCTACATCTTGGGCTTACGCTAATAGTATTGCTATTACAGATTTAATGAAGGCTGCTTATTGGTCTCAGCCATCCACATTCACAAATTTTTATCTCAGAAATATTGAGTCCATTTCTGGAGACCTGCATTGTTTAGGTCTGTTATCTGTTGCTCAGAATGTCGTCCTCTAAACAGTTGCAACTATAGTTATGCAGGCTTTCTGTTCCGGCAGTGACTCCGTCCGGCTGCCCTCTTCGCTCTGGGCTATTTGACCCAGGGCAAGGGGAGGGGGGGGGGGGGGAGGGTGTTCCCTTAGGTCACCTGCTTTATAGTGAAAAGCAAGGGAAAGCCTCCTCCGAAGTCAGTATTTCTGAGTCGTTTCCGGGATGGTTTTAAAGTGTAATATTAATGTTAAAAATTCATTCATGTCACATTTTTAAAGTGTAGCTCGGTGTGAAGCATTTGTATATGTCAAGTGTCAAACGGGCATTAATATACAATTCTCCGACACTTTTAAAAGAATATAAAGAGTCTCAATTCTCTGGACTAACTTTATTTATTGGCTTACTTTAAAAATAATTAGTATAAAGGGTTATACTGGATGTTAATAGAGAACATGAATGTTATTGTGCTCAATTATGAAGGGTATTGTATCTTTCTAATTTAACATAAAATAAGAAAGATACATGTAAAGCCTAATACTCCTTTTCTCCATGAGGGGTTGACTCTATATTATATAGTGGAGCTTATTGGATTTTCCTCTATGTCCTAGGTCCTCCAGCCTTTTTACTATTCAGCTATGTCTGGGTCATTGGTACAGTATAAAAATGTTAAAAAATTTATAGTAATTTATATATTTTTTATACTTACCAATGACCCAGACGGGGATGGCCCTCCCAGGAGTTGGGAACTCATACCTCCCCGCTGAGTACATAGCGCTGACCAGGCACTGCTTGTAAGAATGATAATTGGCGCCAATTTCGGAACGTCCTTGACACTGCGCATGCGCAGTAAGGGCAAAATATGGAGGTCCTTCAGGACATGATTTCTTTTGGTTTTAGATGCAAATTTTGGGGATTGGGGGGCAAAATTTGTGTTTGGCCCTAGATTTTTAAGAGTTAGCACCAGCTATGTCTGGGTCATTGGTAAGTATAAAAAATATATAAATTACTATAAATTTTTTAACTTTCCAGACGAGCAGTGGATGCAATTTCTAACTGTAGGAGGACCTCCTCTTCATTAAATTATGAAGCGAAGTGGAAGGTTTTTGTTCATTGGTGTGAATCACAATTGATTGATTTTTTTAACCAAACTATACCTCAATTAGCTAACTTTTTCATTTATCTTTTTGATGAAGTTAAGCTACAGCCAGTCACTATTAAGGGCTATAGGTCTATGCTTTCTGACACCTATGCACACCAAGGGAAATTAAACATTGGGTCAGATTTATCTTTAAATAAATTAATGAGGAACTTCTTTGTGAATAGACCTCGTACCTTGAGACTAGTCCCTAAGTGGAATTTAGCTTGGGTTCTTCTGAAACTTCAGGAAGCACCTTTTGAACTGTTAAATACTGTTGAGTTTAAATTTCTTACTTATAAAACGTTTTTTCTCTTAGCCTTTGCGTCAGCTAGAAGAGTTAGTGAGCTTCATGCTTTGTCTGTTGAAGACTCTCATTATCGTAGTGTTATTAATTCTATTACTCTCACTACGAAAGTGGGATTCTTAGCTAAGAATCAGGTTCCGGACAAACAGCCTAGTCCTATTCTTATTAAAGATTTACCGTCTTCAGTCTTCAGAAGGTCAGAGACCTTTGTTGTGTCCAGTAAGAGCGCTTAGGATTTATAAGGAGCGTTCTAGTTTTATTAGAGGAGGTAGGAAGAGGTTATTTCTTTCTCTTCTTCCTAACAGAAATGATATTTCTGTTCATTCCACATCTAGATGGATTCAGTTAGCTATTCGGTCGGCTTATAATGCTTTGTCTGTGAATCAGAGAATAGCTTATAAGATTTCAGCTCACAAAGTTAGAGCTTTAGCTTCTTGGGCTTATGCTAGTAGTACTTCTTTGAAGGATTTGATGCAAGCAGCTTACTGGATACAACAGATGACTTTTACAAAATTTTATCTTTGAGATTTAGAATCGATTTCGGATGATCTCAGATCTTTAGGACCGTTATCGGTAGCTCAGAATGTCGTCTATTCTAATTAGGATTTTTATTCTGCTCTAGCACTGTCTCCAGTCTGCTACCCTCTTCGTTTTGAAGTGCAGCTACTTTCAAAACAAGGGGAGGGGGGGGGATGATATTTCCAAATAGTCATCTGGCTTTGTAGTGAAAAGTATGGACATACCTCCTTCAGTGATAGTATCCTGGGGTCGGTGCTATGGTAGTTTTAATGTGTAGCTTGGTATGAAGCAATTTTCAATGTATTATATGCTTTTAATGGGTAGCTCGATGTGAAGCGTTATTGTATATGTCATGTGTCAAGATGAGCTTTACTATACAATACTCGGACATTTTTAATGATTTATAAAGAGTCTCATTTCTCTGGACTTCTTAAAATTTTGGCTTCCTTTATCAAATTAGCATAATGGGTTATGCTAGGCCTTAAATAGAGTTACACCGATATTTTCATTGTTTTTTCTGTAATGAGAGCAATGAATATCAAGTACTGGGCCCGCCTGCCTGTTTACTGTTCTCAGCTAGTCTGGGCCATTGGTATAGTGGAAAAATATGAAAAATTTATACCAATTTTAATATTTTTAATACTTACCAATGGCCCAGATGGGGATGGCCCTCCCTGGAGTAGACACTCCTTCCTCCCCGCTGAGTTATATTACAATTCTTAATAACATTTAACAGGCACAACAATAAAGAATGACAAGATGGCGGTAGCCTATTGTTGTCCTTGACAACAAGTTGCACATTGCGCAAAAGTATGGAGGACCATACTGGTCTTCTCGTTTTTAAGTTTTTTGCAAATTTTGGGGGGTTTCGGGGATTCCAAATTTGTGTTTGGCCCTGGTAATAAATTGGGTTGCACCAGCTAGCAGCTAGTCTGGGCCATTGGTAAGTATTAAAAATATTAAAATTGGTATAAATTTTTCATTTTCATTAAAAAATCTTCTTCACTTCAGATCCAGCAGTCGGAATGTTTTGATATTTGGTGTGCATCATCCTTGGGGGTGGGGGTGGGGGAGGGGTAGGGGGGATTCAAGTTTGTTAAAGCCAAGTCCCTGTGTTCATATATGGGCTCCCTGTGGGAGCCTGAATTATAACTTAGTTCAATATGAGGAATATTCTTTAAAAATCTTTTTTTTTAGATCCCCTGGTTAGAATCTTTGGATATTTGGTATAAGCTTTTCTTAGGAGGAGCAGACGCAACTTGTTGAAATCAATTCTCTGGGTTGATATTTAGGCTACCATGTCAGGTGAGCGCCCTCAGGCCCCTTGGGGCCTCTTGTTTGTCTTAGAATGCCTGAATTTTGTCCAGACATTTTCTCGGATGTTTATGGGTTGATTCCTTTGAAACTTGGTATGAATGTTCACTACCATGGGAACCTGTGCACCAGTGATTATAGTTTTGATCAGACTTTTTTTGGCCAGAGTTATGCCCCTTTTCGTCTTAGAATAATTAATTTTGTCCGGAGATTTTCTCAGACGTTAACGAGTCGATTCCTTTGAAACTTGGTATGGATGTTCACTACCATGGGAACCTGTGCACCTGCGATTATAATTTTGATTTTACCAGAGTTATGCCCCTCTTTGTCTTAGAATAATCATGGCAGTGAGGGTGGGGGGGGGGGGGGGGGGGTATGGACAGGCCCATTTGGGACAGTCACACCTCTAGTTTTTTTTCCATCCAAAATGGTACTCATTCAACAAGATTTTACTAGATAATATAAATTTTTTTATGACATTTAAAAAATAAATTGATATAAGTAACTAATGCTGTCAAAGCATTTGAAGTTGCAAGATATTTAACTGAATGATTGTAACCATTTCTTAATCTCTTTTTTTTTGTCTTTCAGTTAGTACAGCAATATGTCAGTACACCTCATTTATGGGCAAAGTGAGTTGAAATTATAATTCATTAATTGATGTAGTTATTTTTAGCTCACCTGACTGAAAGTCAGGGTGAGCTTTTCTGATCACTTTTCGTCCGTCGTCCGTCATCCGGCGTCCGTCGTCCGGCGTGAAGGTGGTGTTTGGGTCTTTTTCTTCCAAACCACTGGCCGCATGTTAATGAAATTTCATGTGAGTAGGGGTTATATAGCGGCATTTTGATTTTTGGGCAAATTAGGTTTCGGCTCATATTGAGCAGAGGGGTGGGGCAAAAATGCTCCAATTCTTAAAAAATCTTCTTCTCAAGAACCAGCAATAGCAGAGACTTGATATTTGGTATGCAGCTTCCTTTTGAGGTGTAGTTTGTTCAAGAGAAGTTTGTAGGTCTATACTTGGCGATGTTATGGGAGGAGCAAAAATTTTGGCCCCACCCCAAATTTCTATTTTTTAAACCGAGAGGCCAATTTGAACCAAATTTTATGTGAGGGCTTATTGGGTCATAAGTACCTAATTTATGCAGAAATTTTTTTTCCTGTAGCCCCGTGGGAACCACAGGAGCTAAAAATAGAAAAAAATTAAAACGCCTATATCTCAAAAACTGCACGGCAGTGAGAATTTTTATTTGGTGTGAAGCTTTCTTGGGACCAACAGAAAGGATTGGTAAAAAAAAATTGCTATCGGTTTTATCATAGGGTACTTTTTCGGGACTCTGAAAAAGTGCTGAGTCAGTATTTTTTAACACAGTAGGCAATGGGAAAAAAATAAAGAATTGTTTTCTTCCAAACCACTGCTCTAAAAGCTTTCATATTTTACATATAACATCTTTGGAACATTGATTCACATATTTGTAGAAATCAAATTCCTCGGTCCATATTTGGGTTCCCTATGGGAACCCAAATGTTCAAATTAGTGCAATATGAGGGATATATTTTAAAAATCTTCTTCTTCGGATCCACCAATTAGAATCTTTTGATATTTGCTATGCATCATCCTTAGGGGGGTGAGATTGATGTTTGTTCAAGCCAAGTCCCTGAGTTCATATTTGGACTCCCTTTGGGAACCCAAATTGTAACTTAGTGCAATACGAGGTATATTCTTTTAAAATCTTCTTCTTCGCATCCACCGGTCAGAATCTTTTGATATTTGGTATACAGTATGCTTAGGGAGGTGAGATTCAAGTTTGTTCAAGTCAAGTCCTTCGGCTCATATTTGGTCTCCCTGTGGGAGCCCAAATTATAACTTAGTTCAATATGAGGAATATTCTTTAAAAAAAATTTTTTTTTCAGATCCACCAGTCAAAATGTTTTGATATTTGATGTACAGCATTCTTAGGGGCTGAGAGTGAAGTTTGGTAAAGCCAAGTACCTGGGTTCATATTTGGGCTCACTGTGGGAGCCCAAATTATACCAAAATTTTTATTTTCCAAACCAAAAAGTCGATTTGAACCAAATTTGATATGAGGGCTTATTGGGTCATAAGTACCTAATTTATGCCGAAAATTGTTTTCCTGTCCCCCACGGGAACTGCAGGAGCTAAAAAATTTTTTTCTTTTTAAATGCCCATATCTCCAGAACTACATGGCACTGAGAATTTTTATATGGTGTGAAGCTTCCTTAGGACCGGAAGAAAAAAATGGTAAAAATTTTATCATAAGGTTCTTTTCTAGGACTAAAAGTGCCGAGTCATCATTTTTTAACAGTGTAGCTAATGGGAATAACGTTGAAGAATCTTCTTCTCCCAAAACACTGCTTCAGAAGCTTTTATTTTTGGGCTCCCTATGGGAGCCCATGTATAACTTAGTTCAGTATGAGAAATATTCTTAAAAAATCTTTTTTTTCTGTTACTCCTGTCAGAATCTTTTGATATTTGATTTTTGATTTTCTTAGAAGTGGCAAATTGAAGTTTGTTCAAGTTCTGCTTTATTGATAAAATTGGGCCCAGTAGTAACCAATTCCTGCATTGAAAGCCCTGTAAAGTGGGCAGTGATAGGCATAAACGATTGACCAAACTTGATATTATAATTACGCCTCTGTAAGATGTAGCCTTAGATGCTGAAAGTGACCTTAAATTCCAATAAATAAATAGATAAATTATTGAGTACCCAATATGGGGATCTAACATATGAACACTCTGGGTTACTAAGTAGAGAAAACACTTTTATGTTGAAAAACTGATAATAACCACAAGGCAGAATCCCTTGCTATTTTGGTGATATGACTCGGCCAGTATCAGGTGAGCGCCCTCAGGCCCCGTGGGGCCTCTTGTTTAATGTTGGTATTCAGGGCCGGCAGAAAAAATTGCAGGGAACATTGTGGATGGATTATTATGGTGCAGAATTGCAATGTGCCCTCTACACTTCAGGAGAGGGCACATCTGCACTGTTGAGCAGTATATCAGGGAACTTGTTATATGCTAGTGTGGGAATTTATATGTGTGCTTAGAGGGGTGGCAAGCACAAGGAGATGTTGCATTTCTTGTAGCAAAAAAAGGTTGAAACAGTTCTTTGGTTTTCAACTCAAATAATCACAGGTTTCTACTTGAAATATGATTGAATAAGCTCCATACTTTGTGTACTGTATTGTGCTTAGGCATCAGTTTGTCACTGGTTATCAATGGGACATCCCCCCAAGCTCATCCCAGTGCCATATATCAGTCCAGTACAGGACAAATCTTAATGGCATCACCCAGTTAAAAACATTGGTGGTTGTCGGGAAAGGGGTCCCTTACACTCCCACAAAATAACTTTTTATGCTGTGTTTTATGTTGCATTTGACATGTAAAGTCATTCTTGGGGATGGAATTTTTTCACGAGAAGATGTGATGTCCACTTTTTCAATAATCTCTAACTCTTTGTTGATGGTTTGACAAATTTATGGATTGTCATGGATAAGTTAGGTTTTGGATCATCTTTGGAATATAAAAAAGACATTATTTTCTGTGTCTGAGGCCTGAAAATAGAGTTTGAAAATTATTAAATGTGAAGGATTGGACTTCGAATGTTTATGATGGTTTACAATGGTTTTGTTTTGGATCAGACACCAATTCTGGTTGAGGATCAGACACATCAGCATTTCAGCAATAGGGCAAATGCACACCTTCCACACTCCCACTTGTGTTTGGTATTTTTCAACATGCTAAATATATTTAAGGTAAACCAATCTGAAGTACCACATGATCAGTCTATATCCTGAAATATCAATCCAGTATCCTCAGTCCCCTTCCACTTAATGGTCTGATATCGGCAAGTTGATATCAGAAGTTGAATATCCATTGGTGTAGACCTTTTCAATAATTTGACATCATATATTAAGTGTAGATACTCTACTGGATTACATTGCTTTTGTTCTTTTTTGTCAATGAATTTATTCGATGTTGTTTGAAGAAATACCTTAGTTTGGTATTTCTTGTATTGGAGTGATCTTTTATCCCTTAGTATTGAAAATCTGACCAAAAAAATAATGAAAATTAAATTTTAATGGAATTTCAAAGTTCATTTTCTGGAGATTGCCAGAAATTAATGAATGTGACTGAAAGTCATGTGGTCAGCGAGTACCATGTGTATTGCTGCTCAGCTTTAATTAACATCTGTGGGTCTGATGCATTTTGCGGCTGGAAGAATAAGTATTGTTTACTGAGCAATCTACACAACGGCAGTTTTGCAGCTTAGATCATGTCATCCCCATCCCATGGGTTGGAAATGCACATGCAGTTTTAAATTCAAATTTGTCGATTGAGAACAATTCATTTGAATAAAATTTACCCATGTCATTATGTAAAACACAACTGATATGTTTGCACCCCCTTAAATGTAATTGACTCATCTGTACTATTGTCAGGACCTCGAGAATTAACCACAGACTTTCTGTCAAGATTAGAAATGGCTGTTTCATTCATGCAACAGATTATATGCATGCCAGTCAGTCAATGATGGAAGATATCCAAGGTAGACAGCGAGTAGTTGATTATTCAGTTTGCCAGTTGTGTTTCAGTACAGGGCTGAAATTTTTCAATGCATAGTGACTAAGTTGCCTTCTTCAGACTGAGGGAATAGGTATAGCCTATTTTTCTAACATTATTTTATTTTTCACTGCAAGCATCCAGCTAGGCATTTTGGGGATTTTGCAGAAGAAACAACACGGGACACCAAAGGGTATGGAGACATAATAGTGCATTTATACAGCAAAGATTGTTGTTTTGCATATCCACTTGCTTTCCATAATCAAACTTTTCAAGACCAGTGCCTTTGTTTGCTTGCCTGATGGAGCTAAACTATTCACTTGCCATCCATTGCCATCATCAAGCATGAAAGTTACATATAAATTCAATCTGTTCAAATCAAACCCCATGGGTTCATATTTTGGCTCTATGGTAGTGTTGTACGGTTTACCAGTTTTATAAGTTGGTTTCGGTTTTGCTTTAAAACCGAAACCGTGTAATTGATAAATGAGTATGGTTTCAGTTTTTTTCCTAAAACGTCGGGAAGAGATGTTTTCTTTGTTCAGTTTGCACTAGCAACGTCTGAAATGTCAAGCTTTGTCAGGAAATGACAGCGTCGTCAACGCACGCCACTTTCTGCATGTAAAGGAGTAACTACAGCATGTCCCGATCACTTCAGAATGATGTATGACAAGTTGTCAATCACACATCATTGACGTAAACATGGGTTGTGTTTTCTGTGAGAATAACAAAACAGGCAGCCAACACGCCTACATTTCACTGATTACAGGAAATACCTTGTGCCATTGGCTTCGTTTTTGAATAGGTTTGTCTGAAATAGTCAATCAGTTTAATTAAAATTACTTATCTACAATCTGTTGGACAGTGAATAATATCATATCAGAAAAAGGTCTCGGTATTTCATTGTCGTATTCGAAAATAACATTTGTCACAGGTTTCCCCAACATGTGTTTCGGATGTAAGTCTGTTGCCTCCCTTGATATGCTTATCCGGGAAGAGGTTTTACTGTGATTCAGTCTTGGGACGTTCTGACCGGAGACATTTTGTCCTGGACGTTTTGGCCTTCTAAAAACACGGAACCTCAAGTTCTTATTCTATTTTGTTCAATATGTGAAGGCTGAAACGTCTTGAACCAAAACGTCCTGAGGCCGAAACGTCCCAAGGCCAAATCGTCCATATTCACGGGAAAAAGCTGCGTTCCGTAATATCACTCTTGTCAACATGCCGCGATTGCATTCTCACACAACTAATTCTAAGGGGGCCAACCAAAGGAACACATCAGCGGTAGAAATAGAAAGTGGAATAACGAGTGCAAGTGCAGAAAGTTACAATATAAAACAGTACACCAGTGAATTTGTAAAATCAACAATTCCATTGAGCTAAAACATGCACACTATGGGCGGTGGGGGGAGGTAGATAGACAATAGCTATTTGGTAACGTGGTTCGTTTTGAAGCCCAACCAGCTACAAACAATATGACTTTCCCATTCCAAACTGACATGAAATTATTGCTGATTATCTTACTAGGGCGGGTGGTAGCACTAGCCACCACTGTGAGTGTGTGTGTGGGGGGGGGGGGGGGGGGGGGAGGAGGGTGGAGGGGGAACTGAAAAGAGTCTCTACTCCAGTTCATTGTCAAATATCTTAGGATGGGTGTCTAGGTCACCCACTTGGCAACGCTTGGTATTACTTGCAACGCCTGGTAGGGCCCCACCCAGGAGTGAACACTGAACAGAGCTCTGGGAAATTGTTTTTGCACCCATGTGTTAATAATATCAATTCATCGTAGACTCTCTTACTTCTGAATTTAAAGACCAGAGGTGGTGGGGGGGGGGGGGGGGGGGGGCATGTTCCTAGAATTGGTGAGTGCTGAGGGGTGGTTTTCTACGAACACTGTTACATTATATTTATACCCCCCCCCCCTCCGCAAACAAAGTTTGGGGGGTATATAGGAATCACCCGGTCCGTCCGTCTGTCCGTCTGTCCATCCTTATAAGCGCAACTCCTAAACCGTTTGAAGAATTTTCATGAAACTTTACACAATGGAAGAACTCCATATGAAGATGTGCATGAAGCAATATAATTCCGTTCTGACATTTCCAAGGGGAGATAATCTAACTTATACCATCTGTCCATCCTTGTAAGCACAACTCCTAAACCGTTTGAAGAATCATGAAACTTTACACAATGGAAGAACTCCATATGAAGATGTGCATGAAGCAATATAATTCCGTTCTGACATTTCCAAGGGGAGATAATCTAACTTATAGATTTCAGGCGGGGGGGGGCGGGTATCACTTCATGAGTTTGCTCACAGTGCCTCTAGTTTCTTTTATTTTTTGGGTTTTGATAATGCCTGCCATTTATACACTTAGTACCAATGGTCAATGCTAGTCACTGCCAATTAAATCATCATTGAAAATATGACAGTATGGGCATTATATTGACACTACATAGTGTCTGTTCGAAACTGCAGATGTCTTACTATAAAAAAAAAACGAAAACCGACCTATAAACCGAGTTTTTAGCTCATCTTGACAAAGTCAAGCTGAGCTAATCTCGTCGCTCTCCGTCCGTCGTCCTCAACACAATGTTTTGGTCTTCTCCTCCAAAGCCACTGGGCCAATTCAAGTGAAAGTTTGTGTGAGTGATGGTCCCAAAGGGGCATTTCATTTTTGTTCAACTCAGCATACCCAGCCCCATAGGGAGGGAGTGGGGGAAAATGCTCCAAAATATTTTTAAAATCTTCTTCTCAAGAACCAGTATGTACAATGACTTGATATTTGCTATGGAGCTTCCATATGAGGTGTAGAATCAAGTTTGTTCAAACGAAGTTCGTGAAGTAATATTTGGCTTTGTAATAGGAGGGGTAAGATTTTTGGCCCCGCCCAAAATTTCTATTTTCTGAACCGATGGTCCGGTATGAACCAAATTTGGTTTGTGGTAGTATTGGGTCATAAGTACTTGACCCATGCAAAAAAAAAAATTCCCGCATCCCCATGGGAACCCTGGGAGCTAAAAATATAAATATTTTCGAACGGCCATATTTACCAAACCCCACGGAACAGAGAGCTTTTATTTGGTATGAAGTATCCTTATGACCAGTAGAATTGAATGGTAAAAAAAATTGCCATCGGTTATGTTAGGGTGTTCTGTAATGGGCATCGAAAAAATGCTGAGTCAGCATATTTGCAAAAATTTTAAAAAATCTTTTCTCCAGAACCAATCATCAGAATCTTTTGATATTTGGTATACAGCATTCATAGGGGGGTCAGATAAAAGTTTGTTGAAATAAAGCTCATTGGTTCATATTTGGGCTCTCTACAGGAGCCCGAAGTTTTAACATAGGGTAAAATGGGGAATGTTCTTAAAAAATCTTCTTCTTCAGAACCACCAGTCAGAATCTTTTAATATTTGGTATACATCATTGTTATGAGGGTTAGATTCTAGATTGTTCAAACCAAGTCCCTAGGTTAATATTTGGGCTTCCCACGGAAGCCCAAATTTTATCTTTGTTCAATATGGAGGGTAATTTAAAAAAATCTTCTTCTTCAGATCCATCAGTCAGAATGCTTTGATATTTGGTATGCAACATCTCTATGGAGGTCAGATTCAAGTTTGTTCAAATCAGATCCCTAGGTATATATTTGGGCTCACTATGGTAGCCCAAATTTTTACTTAGTGCAATATGAGAAAATTTCTTTAAAAATCTTCTTCTTCAGATCCACCAGTCGGAATGCTTTTATATTTGATATACAACAGTCGGAATGCTTTTATATTTGATATACAACATCTCTAGGGGGGTCAGATTCCAGGTCGTTCAATTCGAGTGCCTAGGTTAATATTTGGGCTTCATATGGGAACATGAAATTTAACTTAGTACAATATGACAGCATTTCTTCAAAAATCTTCTTCTTCAGATTCACTTGTCAGAATGCTTTCACATTTGGTATACAACATCTCTAGGGGGGTCAGATTCAAGTTTGTTCAAATCGGATCCATAGGTTAATATTTGGGCTCGCTATGGTAGCCCAAATTTGAACCTAGTGCAATTCGAAGAAATTTCTTTACAATTTCTCTTCTTCAGATCCAACAGTCAGAATGCTTTCATATTCGGTACACAACATCTCTAGGGAAGTCAGATTTAACTGTGTTCAAATCAAGAGCCTGAGTTAATATTTGGGCTCTCTATGGGAGCCGGAATTGGCCATTTTGCTGAAGAATTGAAAATTTTGTATTCAGTATCCTCTAGAGGTACTAAGATTAATCCACATAGGTTGTATTAAGGGGCTTCATAGGGGAGCTCTACATTTTACTTATGATCAACTGAAGAAAAGGCATGATGCCCAGATTATTTTTGTCACTCCTGAGGGACTCAAGGATTGACAGTGTAGCCTATGGAGATGGCTTGCTTAATGTAGACTCATTCTTGGACTCTGTTTAAATTGTGTTCTGTACAAGATGAGTGCTTCAGGCCCCGTGGGGCCTCTTGTTTTTTTAGCTCACCAAAGGGAGCTTAACTTATCACTGGCGTCCATCGTCTGTCATCGTCCGTTGTCATGAACATTTTTCAAACGACTTCTCCTCTGAAATCACTGGTCCAATTTTCACAATACTTCATGTGGATGTTCATTACTATATGGCAATTCATGTTTGTTCAAATGAAATGGCCACGTCCCATGGGGGCTCTGTATGGGGCATAACTCTGATATCACCGTATGAATTATAAAAAAAATATTATTCTTCTCCAGAACCAGTGGGCAGAACCTTTTGATACTTGGTATGCAGCATCTTGGTATGGGTCTGATTCAAGTTTGTTCAAATTGGCCCCCTGGATTCATATTTGGGCTCAGTATAGATGCCCGAATTCGAACTTAGTGCATTTCAGCCAAATTTCTTAAAAAATCTTCTTCTCCAGATCCAGCAGGCAGAATCTATTGATATTTTGTATGCAACATTGTGGGGTGGATCTGATTCAAGTTTGTTCAAATCGGCCCCCTGGATTCATATTTGGGCTCACTATAAAAGCTCGAATTTGAACTTAGTGCATTTCAGGCAAATTTCTTCAAACATCTTCTTCTCCAGATCCAGCAGGCAGAATCTTTTGATGTTTGGTATGCAACATTGTGGGGTGGATCTGATTCAAGTTTATTCAAATCGGCCCCCTGGGTTCATATTTGGGCTCAGTATAGGAGCCCAATTTGACTTTAGTGCATTTCAGGCAAATTTCTTTAAAAATCTTCTTCTCAAGATCCAGGCAGAATCTTTTGATATTGGGTATGCAGCATGCTTAGGGGATGAGATTCAAGTTTGTTCAAGCCAAGTCCCTGGGTTTATATTTGGGCTCACTGTGGTAGCCCGAATTATAACTTAATAATCAAAATGAGGAATTTTCTTTAAAAATCTTCTTCTTCCGATCCAGCAGTCAGAATGTTTTGATATTTGGTATGCAGCATCTTTAGGGGGGTGAGATTCAAGTTTGTTCAAACCATATCCCTAGGTCCATATTTGGGCTCACTGTGGGAGCCCGAATGATAACTTAGTTCAAAATGAGGAATATTCTTTAAAAATCTTCTTTTTTTTTTAGATCCACTGGTCAGAATCTTTGGATATTTGGTATAAGCTTTTCTTAGAAGGAGCAGATGCAACTTGTTAAAATCAATTCTCTGGGTTGATATTGAGGCTACCATGTCAGGTGAGCGCCCGAAGGGCCCTTGAGGCCTCTTGTTTATATTCGTTTTTTCTTTCTTTCATTTTTCATACCCAGTTGAAACCTTTTGGACCACCATTTGTTCACGCCATGAGCTCTATTGAATTCAGTCATATCCAACCGCCTGGGTGTCCCAATATTAGAGTTGAAATTTTTTTTTTTTTAAGAAAATTTGGGTGTCTCAAAACATAGAGTGTCTCAAAACAGAGTAAATATGACTTGAAATTTATTGGCTTTTTTGTGATTAGTTGTGTAAACTCATGTAAGTTTTAAACTCCTTATGAAAGTATAAGCATATTTTAATAACACTTTTGCCATTTATTTTGCAAATTGTGAATGACATTCTTTTTTTTGTCACGGAAAATCAATTAAAATTATCGAAATTCGTTATGGAAAATCCTGGATTTTATTTCAATAGAAGCTTCTGGAGTCTGTGATGGAATAGTATTTGTGTTCATTTCTTGAAACTAATTTATCAAATTTAAAAAAAACAAAACAATCCTGTATTAGGTGCCAAGGGTTATTCTCTTGTCAAATTTTCAATGTCTGGTTTGTATACATTATGGAAAATCGAAATAATACTAATATTTCTTTTATATTTGCTTTTCTAGATGTCTTCTGAGCCATTGTTACAGTTTGTGGTTTATTCATTTGCCTGCATTTGTCAAGTCCAGTCCTGCCAAATTAAAAACTCTCAGAATAGGATATGATGTTTTGAGGAAAATGCACACAGTTAAATTGCAGCCTCCAGATGAGGTGAGTGAAGTGGAGAATGTCATGTTAAAATGTCCTTCTTTCAAACTATACATTAATGTTTTTTGATAATCAATCATATTTTTATACTACAACCAATGGCCCAGACTAGCTGGTGCAAACACAGATTTTGAACCCCATCCCCAAAATTTGCATACAACACCGAAAATTAAAAGTCCTATCTGGCCCTCCATGCTTTTACTACCTGAGCTTGCGCAGTACTCAGGAAGAGACCGGAATTGGTGCCAACATCATTCTTTGTTTGGCCCGAAGTCATTAAACATCTCAACTGACATCTGTGCTTAAAATGTCTCTTTTTGTGGATGCCAGACACAAATCAATGAAGTATATGGTGGATTCAAGGCAGTAAATGGATGATGGAAGTGAACAATGGTGGTTTGAGATGTTCAGGTCTGTATCATTTAAATAATATGAAAATTATTTCATGTTACCCAATTTCGGGATATACGCCTTGACGTCATTATTTTTGCTAATGATTTTACCTACTGTTGGTTATGTGTTCCTTCCCTATTCTTCTATGAACCCTCTGGTTAAACTCCTAAGCTTTCTGGTTGTTTTTTTGTTGAAATTTTTTATTAAACTTCTTGGGAGTTTAACCTGTTGCACAGAATGTTTTTTCTGTTTATCCCAACTGTTACATCCTCACCCTAGGGGTGTTGGGCCATTATTGTCTTGTATCTCCTACTGGATGCATTGTTTTTTTCTTCACATGAAGATCTAGCTTTGCATCAGGTATCCGTAAATTATTTACTGACTTGAGCCTTTTGTGTGCTTTTTGTCTAGTTTCCAGTTTTTCTATCCTGACATTGTTTACTTCTAACAACGCCCTTAACAGGTAATATTCAGGGTTTTATTTCATCTCAATTATATTAGGATACATTTATTAATATTCCAGTAATGTAGCTTTAATATTTTGGTGTTGTCCACACTTATGCTCTATCGGGATGCCATTGGGCTCGTGCGGTTCCCTTGGGGAACGTAAGTGTTTTAAAAAAAAAATTCGGAAAAACTTTGTTTTGATTTATTACGAAATTATTAGTTCAACTTTGGCGAAACCAAATTTGAGGTATTGTCATGGCCCATCGTCCATCTGTCCATCCGTCCATTGTGCCGTCAACACGGCTTGGGCTAGAGGCTGTATTTATGAACCGATCTTTACGAAACTTCTTGGGTACCTTTGATATCACCGTGGGACAAGAACGAGTGTTTTGGGGTCCGGTCCGAAATTCAAGACGGCCGCTGGCAGCCATTTTCTACAAAATTAGGTCAATCAGATATTTGCGCAGAACTTCCATATGAAAGCTCTGATTTAAATAATTTTTGTTTGAATGTTTAGTACCATAGGATGCATCACATATAATACAGGTTTTTTTCTTGTGCTTAAATTATGCAAATTAGACTAACTTTGATTTATTAGCTCAACTTGACAAAGTCAAGCTGAGCTATTGCCATCACTTCTCGTCCGTCGGCATACGTATGTACGTTAGTACGTTAGTATGCTAGTACGTTAGTACGTACGTCCACAATTTCCTTTGGCACACCTCACAGGTCGCATTTATGATCAGATTACTTTGAAACTTGGTATGCTTGTTTGGGGTGACCTCTAGATGGGAGCTATCGATTTTGTTCAATTTCCGTCAAAAAATGTTGCCGCGGCCAACGTTCTTAGAACTTAGTTTAGTCAAGCCACAATATTTCCCTTTGGCACACCCTACAAGGCACATTTATGATTTGATTGCTTTGAAACCTGGTATGCTTATTTAGGGTGACCTCTAGATGGGAGCTATCGATTTTCTTCAATTTACGGCAAAAAATGTTGCCATGGCCAACGTTCGTAGAACTTAGTTTAGTCAGACCTCAATATTTCCCTTTGGCACACCTTACAGGGCACATTTATGATCAGATTGCTTTGAAACCTGGTATGCTTGTTTGGGGAGACCTCTAGATGGGAGCTATCGATTTTCTTCAATTTCTGTCAAAAAATGTTGCCGCGGCCAACGTTCTTAGAACTTAGTTTAGTCAGAAGACTCAATATTTCCCTTTGGCACACCCTACAGGGCACATTTATGATCGGATTGCTTTGAAACCTTTCATGCTTGTTTGGGGTAACCTCTAGATGGGAGCTATCGATTTTCTTCAATTTCCATCAAAAAATTTTGCCGCAGCCAACATTCTTAGAACTTAGTTTAGTCAGACCACAATATTATTTCCCTTTGGCTCACCCTACAGGGCACATTTATGATTAGATTGCTTTGAAACCTGGAATGCTTATTTACGGTAACCTCCAGATGGGAGCTATCGATTTTCTTCCATTTCCGTTAAAAAATGTTGCCACGGCCAACGTTCTTAGAATTTAGTCTAGTCAGACCACAATATTATTTCCCTTTTGTACACCCTACAGGGCACATTTATGATCGGATTGCTTTGAAACCTGGCATGCTTGTTTGGGGAGGCCTCTAGATGAGAGCTATCGATTTTCTTCGGTTTCTGTCAAAAAATGTTGCCACTGGCAAAAAAAAATGACATTGGTACCAATGATCTTCAATTTTGCCATTTCATTTATAACTTACCAAGTTCAAGTTTGTTAAGTTGAGCTACAGTGTCATTGACACTTTCATTTATTGTTACTTGCAGCACTATAACTGCAAATGCCAATACGGCTTGGGCTAGAGGCTG